>CM059190.1:29041167-29641167 GCA_030323885.1 Branchipolynoe longqiensis | reverse complement strand
GGGAGACGGGTGCAGGAAGATTGGGACGGGCGAGGCCACCTGGGCAGAGTATTTTGTCGCGCTGAGACGCATTGTGGCGCACCCCTCCTTCCCAGAGGAGTGGTGGCCGCCTTTGCTTCAACATGAAGAAGACCTAGCTCGTATGGCGATAACCTGGGACTGGCCCACCTGTAGAAGGTGGTCGGAGAGGGTCTTTATTATGGTAGCGGACGGGAGATTGTGCGACGGTTGGTTGGATCCAACGGCCCTGAAAGACGTACAGAGAGAGGTCTGTTCAGATGCGGCCAGAACGGCTCAGGCCAGGCCAGTCTACATACAGGCTGAACCACGTGCGTCGCCAGCCCTAACAGGGGTCGCCACAGCTGTTGCT
This sequence comes from Branchipolynoe longqiensis, assembly GCA_030323885.1. Taxonomy (NCBI): domain Eukaryota; kingdom Metazoa; phylum Annelida; class Polychaeta; order Phyllodocida; family Polynoidae; genus Branchipolynoe; species Branchipolynoe longqiensis. Next base: position 29,640,797 of record CM059190.1, on the reverse strand, counting down.
GCCGCAGTGCCCATTAATTCCCGAGAGGATTATAATAGAGAAGCAGACGGTAAGGCCTGCTATCAATGGAACTGGGGCAAGGACTGCGGGTTTCAAGGGGCGCACGGTGTCCACCCAGATAGGTCGGTACACGTGTGTGCTTGGTGTGCATACCGTTTCAAGCGCAGTCTGCCTCACAGGGAGCAGGACTGCATGAAAAAGAGGAAATGGCAAGATAAAAAACAGTCCGACCAGTCAACCTCTACTGCGGCAGTAAGTTTCTCTACTATTGCCCCTCTGTTGCCTGTTCCCGACTCGTGCGACATGCACGGGTTGGACCACGTGGAGCGGGTCAAAATGGCCGCCCAGCCGCAGCCGCCCACCCACCCTCCCCCAAACCTCCCTCCCACCCACCCGCCCCCGAACCTCCCGCCCTCCCACCCACTGCCCGTAGCTCCGCCCACTTTAGTCCACTCCGGTCCGGCGCATGCGCACTCCATGCCACGTGGCGGCCATGTGGTTCCGTGTGCAGGTGAGACCCAGGCGTCGACTTGTTCAACTCGCTACTCTTGCCTTTCTTCAGATACTGACTTGTCATTGCCTGATATAGTATTCGATTGGTTTAATGTTGTACCACAGACGGACACTGTTGTAGACGGTGGTTCTAGCAAGTTTGTTCCGCCTCCGTCTCCGTATTTGTTTCGTGATTCGCTTGATAGTTTTTGGCCTCACGCGTCCCTGTACGTGTGGTCAGACTTTGCTCCTTATTTTCATATTTATAACACAGTAAGGGAGACGGCCTTGCCTAACTACCTAGCGGCTAGGGTGCCTGTGCCATCGGGGTTAGTGATTCCGGTGTGGCGGGCTTTGCTCTTAGACTATCCCGATACGCTTCTTGTAGATCATTTAGAGTTTGGGTGGCCGTTAGATTATACGTCTTCCTCGGTCCCGGTGCCTACCTTGGTGAATCATACACCGTCAGCTGATACTGATATTCATATTAATACCTTTGTAAGTAAAGAACTTGAGTTAGGTGCGCTTTTGGGCCCCTTTTCTGCGCCACCATTCCAGCCTTGGTCCCAGCTGAGTCCAATGATGACTCGGCCGAAAAAGAATTCATTCTCTAGAAGAGTCATTATCGATCTCAGCTTTCCGCCCGGTAGAAGTGTGAATGCGGGGATCGTGAGGGGATTTTATCAAGGTCTTTCATTTAATTTTTCTCTCCCTTCTGTCTCGACCCTTACAGATAGATTATCCCTGCTTGGCTCGTCCGCCTGGTTCTATGGAGCGGATTTGGCACGGGCGTATCGACAGTTAAGGGTTTGTCCGCTGTCGGTTCCCTTACTAGGTATCTCGCTTAAAGGTGAGACTTATGTTGATATAGCTCCTCCTTTCGGGTGTCGGACGTCGGCGTTGGCTTGTGCGCGCACTACTCGTGCGGTGGTGTGGTTGTTGAGAAGGGAAGGTTATTTTGCTCTCTGTTATTTAGATGATTTTGTAGGTCTAGAGTCATCCTATGAGAAGGCAGTTCAGGCATATGAGAGGTTTAATCAGCTAGCAAGGGTGTTGGGGCTAGCTCTAGCGCATGATAAATGCTCTCCGCCAGTGAGGTCGATAGTCTGGCTGGGTTTTCGAATTGATGCATCTTCTATGTCAGTCTCGCTACCTGGTGAAAAATTGAAAGAAATAGTGTCGGAATGCGCCTCCTGGAAGCTTAAAACTAAGGCTTCGAGGAAACAACTACAAAGTCTTGCGGGGAAATTGCAACATATCTGTAAGTGCATTAAACCGGCTTTGAGGTTCACGAATAGGGTCTTGGAAGCTCTTCGTAATACTCCTTTCTCTGGTCAATATGTGTTCGCCCGTGAGTTGTTGGATGACTTAGAATGGTTCGAGAAGTTCGCAGCTAAGTTCAATGCCCTTCAGCTCCTTCCCTCGGCCCCTAGGGACTTGTTTGTAATTGAATGCGATTCAACCCTCGAGGCTGGAGGTGCCTTTTCTGCTACTCAATACTATGCTGTCAAGTATCCATGCTCTGTCACTAATGAACATCTCTCTATCACACAGTTGGAAGCGCTCAATCTCGTACATGCAGTCACCGCACTCCTACCTTCTGAACCACATGGCTACGAGATACAAGTCAATACAGATAATATGGCATCGCAGTTAGTGCTCTCCTCGGGCAAAGGGAAAGACAGGCTTCTCTGCGCCTGTGCACGCCAACTCTGGCTCTTATCTGCCTCCCTGAATTTCGAACTAGTAATTCTACATAAGCCGGGTTCTTCCCTGGTTTTAGCCGATGCCCTAAGCCGCTCTTTCTCGGACTCTGCTTTGGAGTCGAAAGCAAAAGTAATGTGTAATGATCGCAAGTTAGCTCGTGTCTACCCTTCCCTAGCTTTAGATATTCTTGTTTTCTAAATTGTATCATGTTCTCGTATTCTGGAAGATAGTATTTTTGTTGCATCTATCTTCCAGCCTACTCAGTGATGCACCACGAGAAGCTCCTGCGGCTGTACAAATCCGGCCTCGCCCTCCGGACCTGGCAGAATAAGGCAGCGCATCTGAGGAAATATTTTTCCTTTTGCTCGCGGCACGCAGTCTCCCCCACGAACCCTTCAGTTTACGATATTCTTTCTTTCCTCATGTTCCTTAACGATAATTTAAAATCACCGGGCGCGGTACTTAATTATTTTAGTACGATTAAGATTTGGGTCTCGGGGAGCCCGGGTGTTCATCCGGAGTTTGCCTCCCACGAGATCAGTATTATGAAACGCGCAATAATTAAGCATTCTATTCATGTAGTTTCTAGAGCCCCTCTGATTACCCCGGCTGAGCTCCGTAGTATCATTATTTTCTTATTAACTCTAGTTCCAGTTCCTAGTGTAGTAATTGTAGCGTTACTGTTAGGTTTTCTGACATTTATGCGTCAAAGTAATGTAGTGGCCTCATCTAAATTGGTAATTGGCCCACATGTCCTTAAGTTTTCCGATGTTGTATTTCATCAAGATAGATTAGAGATAACCTTAAGGTCGTCTAAGACCAGGTCCAGATCCGACCCGCCACTAGTCTATACCCTCCCTGCCACCCCTCACTCATCCTGCTGCCCGGTGCGAGCTTGGGCAACATATGCTGCTAACCTCACACTGCCGCTCATGTCTCCGGCCCTGGTTCTACCTAACGGCGACCCTCTCACCGGCAAGCTCCTCTTACATGCTCTATGAACTGCTTCCATGATAGTGTTTGGGCGTGACAAGCACTTTACATTCCATAGCCTCCGCAGAGGAGCAGCTCAGGCCTGTGATTTAGCCGGCTTGCCACTTCCGGGTATAATGGAGGCTGGCACCTGGAAGTCGAAGACAGTCTTGGCATATCTCGGCAAGATCGTGGTGGCGGACGCCCCTTCAGCACTCACCCATTTATTGGTTTGAGTGCTGTACGGGTCGTCTGGCTCGCCCGAGATAGATGTCAGGTCATCAACAGCGATACCAGAAACAATTATTCTAACTGAACTGCTCTTGACTGACCGGTACCTGGAACCATCCTGAACGTTACTGCTCAACCGCTTCTCGGTTATGATTTAATTTTATTATTATTAAATAAATATACCTTAAACGTTCTTCTGTTTTTGTTACCTGTGTCCGAGGGTGTGAATTATTCATGTTGGCTGCAGGCTAACATGGGTAATTTGCACACGAGGCGATGTGCTATTTTTAGGTTACCTGCCGAATCTCACTATGGCTGCTTGGTCACTTCTCCGCGGGTCGCTGCACGGACAACTTCGCTCACCCACCCACCCACCCACTTCGAAGTGGTTTGAGTGCTGTACGGGTCGTCTGGCTCGCCCGAGATAGATGTCAGGTCATCAATAGCGATACCAGAAACAATTATTCTAACTGAACTGCTCTTGACTGATCGGTACCCGGAACCATCCTGAACGTTACTGTTCAACCGCTTCTCGGTGATGATTTATTTTATTATTAAATAAATATACCTTAAACGTTCTTCTGCTTTTGTTACCTGTGTCCGAGGGTGTGAATTATTCATGTTGGCTGCAGGCTAACATGGGTAATTTGCACACGAGGCGATGTGCTATTTTTAGGTTACCTGCCGAATCTCACTATGCCTGCTTGGTCACTTCTCCGCGGGTCGCTGCACGGACAACTTCGCTCACCCACCCACCCACCCACTTCGAAGTGGTTTGAGTGCTGTACGGGTCGTCTGGCTCGCCCGAGATAGATGTCAGGTCATCAATAGCGATACCAGAAACAATTATTCTAACTGAACTGCTCTTGACTGATCGGTACCCGGAACCATCCTGAACGTTACTGCTCAACCGCTTCTCGGTTATGATTTATTTTATTATTAAATAAATATACCTTAAACGTTCTTCTGCTTTTGTTACCTGTGTCCGAGGGTGTGAATTAAATCAGTATAATGAAAACTCCAGGGAAATGTATTAAATCAGTATAAGGGAAAATACCCGGAAAATGCCTCATTAAATAAGTAAAAGGAAAACACCAGAAAAATGCTGTATTAAACCAGTAAAGTGAAACCCCCAGGAAAATGTTTCATTAAATCGATAAAAAATACAACGAAACTCAGTCACACACATAGGAACATGTTACACTAAGTCGTGATAAATAAAGAGAACAAGAAAAAGATGCATTAGGTTTTGAGAATTTGTTTTTGTAAATGGTGCATTAAGTCACGAGCAAAAGAAATTTGATCCATAAATTGAGATGAAAAACAATGTTACCAATGAATAAATAATTTCTTAGCATGCATATTTAATTATGTAACTATATTCTGGTGACGTTCATACTCTACTGGTGTCATTCGGTCAAGCAGAAAGCACCACTGTATCAAGTAATGCATATGCAATAAGAACACCGGTAGCAGTCTCACCTTGGCAAAGGAAGGCGTTGGGAAGGCGGAGAAGTCTGTGCGGATTCTCCCACCAGTCCGACTGGCGGCCAGCAGGGTGGTTACCTGGACTTGCAGCTGCGCACAAGGAAAGACGCGGATTACACAACATTATCAACATGGCTGCTATCTAACCTCGACACCATTCAAAGGCCACGCAAACTTATTTTTCAAGCAATGTATTGTCGTGGGGGTGATGAAAATGGGAAATATTGCGCCTAGACCGGGACTCGAACCCACATCTCTTTGCACTCCGGGCCAGTGTGCTAACCATTACACCACCTAGGCTCCCTGATATCAACACACTACCCACGCCTACCTGTCTATGCGGCTCCTTGCCTGAGAGGTCAGTGCAGACTACTACACTCGTCCCCCTGGAATTGTAAGTCTTTTAATGCTTACAATTACATACATACAGGCAATGCACTTAGATACATACACAGGGTAGGTTCAACAACCATACAGCGCGTAGCTTGTACAGGATCATGGTCACGGCAACCAGTGTCGTGGGGGTGATGAAAATGGGAAATATTGCGCCTAGAGCGGGACTCGAACTCACATCTCTTTGCACTCCGGGCCAGTGTGCTAACCATTACACCACCTAGGCTCCCTGATATCAACACACTACCCACGCCTACCTGTCTATGCGGCTCCTTGCCTGAGAGGTCAGTGCAGAATACTACAGTATCAACAAAAAAGAAAATAAAGCCTTCTTTTATATGGTATTTATACATTTACATATGCATTCACATTTCCTTGATGTACTATTTAAGATGTTATAATATTTATTGTCTATTTATTTTGTATATCCAACTTACAAATGACTATCAGCTTAACATAATGTCACCTACCTACTGACTATATTAAAGTACTGGTAAATATTTATCATTTTTTTCCAATATATGGACATCCGTAATTTTTAATGACTTATATAATAATACTTTTTGTATAATTGTAGGACATTTCCATACATAATTTTTGCATTTTCAAAAGTTAGTAATCTTCATGTTTTTTGATGACCAGTACGAACCCTGACCATACGTGCACTTACTTCGGTGGCCTTGTGGTGCAGGCTGGCCAGGTAGGCGGTACTTTCGACTAACTGGTTCATTGGGCTGCTCTTCATGATCACCGGCTCAGCAGCAGGATGCCGCTTGGAGATGTCGACGACCCGCGGGCTGGATGACATCTTGTACAGATCCTACACAACACAAAGGCCATTCATTCTCACTAACGCTCATCCAGTGTTTGTACCAAGGCAGAAATAAAAATCCTACTTTTGTGCAACCAAAATCTTAGTTTTCCTCCAGTACTTGAAATATGAAAAAAAAACAAAGCTGTCACTGTCAGACAATTAACAATATATATTCTGAATTAAAGTATTTTATTTCATTAGCAGTCCAAACAATTTATGACATTCAAGTTCAGTTTCGAACAAGAAATGTAAGCAAAATTTGATGGATTCGTCCGAAAATAATGCAAAATTATCGAAAATCTGAATTTATCCAACGAATACATGAATATCCAACTCTGTACAAACACTGGCCATCACTTAACAGAGAAAACACCTGATATTTCAAACCGGAAACTTGTCAATCTGCATGCGTGTCCCCTGGCTTACATCAGTAGTGTGGCACTGTTTGTTTGTCTGCGTTTTACATCCTGGCAACATCTAAGGTCATATCAGGATGAGTACTGACTTGTAACAGTGCGCACTCATGGCGACTTCATAGTGCTGCCCCTCTAGGAGACCAGACCACTGGTACTATAGTTCGTTATCCCAACTGTTCACATTAATGATGCCCCAGTGAGAAACCAGACACCATGACCCTATTTTCCACCCGGTCACACTAAGGTGATACACTTATATGGAGCTAACCAGTCCTTGCCCTATCCTAGTAATGCCGAAAGCCAGGATAGCTAGCGACAAGTATAAATTTTGTAGGTCATGTTTTGACTCGGTCGGGACTCAGAACTCCTGACCTTTCACAGAGGAAGTTTGGGCTATTACTCATTCGGCCATCGCAACCGGTCTTAGTGTGGCCCTGCTATATCCCAACACGCACAGCTTGACTACCTCTAATGACCATTGTCCCTCCAAGCCTACATTACACCAAACATACCATACAAACTATGAATGCACATGATAATGCAACGTGCCACCAACAAACATGAGGTGTTTTCCTTCCCCTCCTGTCCACATTTGATCAGAATTCGCAAGAACGAGTAACAGTGTGCTCCATTATGTCAGCCTATCTCTTCATCACTTGCTGCTTAATTGCTGGATGTTCCATTGCGGTTGTCACTTACTGAGAGGAGAGCGTTGGTGTCGCGCGACAACTTTGTCAGGTCCTGCTTCTCCTGACCATCGCTTAGTATTATGTCGTCCACCTTCACCGAGCCAGTCTGGCTGACCAGGCCAATCGGCTTCTTCGGAATGTGCATTGGGGGAAGTGCTGCTAGCTGGTTCTGAAGAAGAAAAAAAGTTAAGCTTGTTTCATTTAACGATGCCTCTAGAGCAAATTGATTTTTATCATCGGCTATTGGACGTCAAACATATGATCATCCTGACATATTTCTTTGGAGGAAACATGCTGCCACCACATAGGCTACTCTTTTCGATAAGCAGCAAAGGGTCTTTTATATGCACTTTCCCACAGACAGGACAGCACATATCACATCCTTTGATGAACCAGTTGTGGACCACTGGTTAGAACGGAAAATAGCCCAAACTGCAAATGGGTCCACTGAGCAGGATCGATAGGATGACCAACACCTTCACAGGTGGACACTGTACCGCCTGAGCTACGTCCCGCTCTCGGTTCTGAAGAATGCCAAAAGGACACCAATGAACCCTATTGACTACATTAGTGACCCAATAGGTGTTGCCGGCTGTAACTAAGGTGATAGACACTTAACATATACATTGATACAGGCTCGGGATCAGTGCAGTAATCGGATATTATGTTTGTTTGTTGGCGTTTGACATCTTAGCAACATGTATTGTCATATCCGGATTGTGACAGTGCACACACGTGATGACTTTATAGTGCTGCTCCACTGGGAGATCAGACTGCCAGCACCATGACCCAATATCCCACTCAGTCACATTATCCTGATACTGTGATAACCAGTCCCTACCCTATCCCAGAAATGCAGAGTGCCAAGCTAGGTATTAACAAGTATCAATTTTGTAAGCCATTGGTTTGACTCTGGAAATAAAGCAATTTAGTTTTTAAGTTAAAGAAAGCTAGTACTTTTTAGGTTTTTTACGAACCCTGCCTATTGTGGTTTTACACTCAATAACCTGAAGTCGGTCACATTCAAACTAAAAGAAGCATTATCTTGAATGACTTCAAATAGCGTTGTTCTTTGTGCACTAACCTTCATCTTCTGGGCCTGGAGACGGATGTTCTCTGCCTTCACATACTTCAGCGCATCCTTCAGACAATCGATCTGTACAAATAACACAACAATTGTCAATCAAGTATGAAAGTGATCTCCGGCAAAAAACGTCGAAATCAAGCCACGATTATTACACTGACAGCAAATTTTCGCGAAAACGTGGATTCCTCCACCCCCATACAATTAGCACTATCAGGGAATTGCGGGGGAAATGCCAGCATTCAGGTTTCAACTATCCTTGTTGTGCCTATATTATTGCCCATACTCAACTTGTTCTTGTTTGGGTTTTATGTTCTAGTAATATCTCAGGTCATATAAGAACGGGATTCGAACCAACCAATTTTGTCATATACATCCTGATTCGATAGCATTTTGTTTAACATTAATCTGTAAATATAAAGAATTGAGGAACTCCGCAAAATAGCACAGATCTTTCATTCCTGGCCAATACCATCAAACCTGAATTATAAAGCAACCAATCCAGCATACTTATCTATTAAGATCCTGGCAGGACCTTGGTATAAATAAAACTGCAGATATACCTTGTTAAAATATTTTTGGAGGATTTTTTTGTTCTTTCTTCAAAAAAGAAATATAAATATATGTAAATATATATACAGTTTTACCTCGGTACAACGCCTCGGCTACTCGAGGCCGAGCACGATTACCCGAGGCTTGTACCTCGGGAAAACAAGAGTTATCCATCATCTGTACCCAGGTAAGATTCGTATAACTATACTATAAAACCTCTCTAAATCGACCGACCATGGGACCAACTTTAAATGGTCCATTCAGAGAAGTGGTCGGTTTAGGGAGTTTTTCATTTCGTTACAATGGTATTGTATGGGCGATCGTTTGGGACCCAAATATAGCGATTGATATAGGGGAGTGGTCGATCTGTGGAGGTGGTTGGTTAGAGAGGTTTTACTGTATATATAAAAAGCTTGTTTTATTTAATGATGCCTTTAGAGCACATTGATTTTTGTCATCGGCTATTAGACGTCAAACATCTGGTCATTCTGATATTCTTTGCAGGAAACCCACTGTCGCCATATAGGCTACTCCTTCCGATAAGCAGTAAGGGGTATTTTATATGCACTTTCCCACAGACAGGACAGGTCACAGCCTTTGATAAACCAGTTGTGGACCACTGGTTGGAAGGGAAAGTAGCCCAAACTGCAAATGGGTCCAGTGAGCATGATCGATAGGATGACTGGAAGCTTCACAGGTGAACCATTACTGTATATATAAGTACCCCTACCTGCTGAGTAAGCATCGGCGAGTCCTTGACAGGTATGGCTCCGGTTGGACTGAGGCCTCCGACTTTGCATGTAAATAAATGATGTCAGTTTAACACACTAGTATTGACACCAGTATTGACACCAGTCACTCAACCAGCTGTCAACCATGACAGCTTACATAAAAGATTAGTATAAACTCACCCTCACTCACTGATACACACTCATCACTCATTCACTCTAATTTTCACTCACTCTCATATGATCTTATTTAGAATCTCTCCTTCGCTCGTTCCAGGGTGTGTATGGACACATGTGAAGATATGGAATTCAAGGCTATTTCAAGGCTTTTCAGGGCTGTTTTTGATAGGAATTCAAGACTATTTTCATTTGGATTTCAGGGGGGAAAAAACAATGACGAATGGCGATTTCAGACTAATTTAGATTACTGGGGACAGTTTAATGGAATTCAAGGCTTTTCAAGACTAATTACCCAAAATAGGTTAAATTCAAGGTTTTGAAATGGGACAAATGAAGTTCAAGACTTTGGAAGACTTTTTTTTGTTGGTAGATTAGTTGCTTAAGCAGGGGAAATTTCAATCGTGGACAATTGGTGTTCCTCATTCCACTGCTCCTTGCCCTATCCTAATAATGCTGAGCGCCTGGCTAGGAAGCGACAAGGATCAATTTTTAAGATATTGGTTTGGCTCGACCAGGGTTTGAACCCACGACCCCACGATCTACCAACACAGGAGACGGACGCTCTAATTCATTCGGCCATCCCGTTTGGTCCCGTACGGACCCTGTCATTCTCACCCACTCTCCCAATCTATAGGATTTCACGGTAACGATTGTTTCCGGTGACGTGTTGTTATCGTGCTGGAAAAACAACGGAACATGATATTTTGGTTCCCATAAGTATTCCATCAAGACACGGTTCCCATGGCCTGTTTCACAGAACCAGAAAAATCCTTACCGATGGTTTCCCAAGAGCTCTGAGCACGGAACCCAAAATATTTACCCCCATAAAATTTGAAATCCTATAGGTTGTTCTCCTGCTACCTTGCTTACACTCTCATTCACTCACACACTCACTAATTTAGACTTTTTCACAATGTCTCATTCACTCATTTTCACTTCCACTTTGTTCCAACAGACCTGCAACATGATACAGGTTACCCGTATCAATGAGATTGATCATACAGATGTTGGTGTTATTCTTAGTGATACAGCCGTGCTCCATTTTGATACGGATTTTTAGTTAAAATATGTGGAAATAAAAATGTGTAACCACATTATTCCCTTTGTATGCATTCCACAACAGTACAGTATAATGGAACAATTGTTTCTTGTTATTGCCTAACTAAATCCATTATGAATGAACGAGTAATAAAATCATGTAATTGTATTCACACATTTTTTATGCTATGCGGGACATATGTATATGAATTATTATGTGATACAGATTCATACAGGATTTTAGGTGAACAATAAAGATTGCCATCCAAAAATGTGGCAGGTCTGTTTTACACTTTCACACACTCACACACTTTCACTCACTCACACACTCTCACTTTCAGTTTCACTCATTAAGTCACACTCTCACTCACTTATAAATACTCTCACTTACTCATTCACACTCTCACATTTGCTCACTCTATCTCAAGGCTAAACAATGCTTCTTCGAAAGACATATTTCAAATCGAATTTAAATCAGTGAGTATTTTAGAATCTGGCTATTTAATGACACTGGATAAAAGACACAGTGTCTGTACATTCGGTAAGGCCCACTTGGATTCATGTTCCATTCACTGTTAAAGACAGATTTTGTTCAAGTAAATAACAAAATATTAAAATGTGAATATCTTTAAAAGTAAACAAGAATGAACCTTTCTGTTTTGTGTGTGTGTTATTCTGCATTTAACTAGCACTGTGTGATTAACCTTAAAGGGACCAGATATAGGTCGCTGAGACACTACCTGTACTCCGACAAATGCTCTCCAAGCATACTTTTGCCAGTTTCCAGTTTATGCAACTACATATGTGGGGGAAGAGTGCTGACATTGGTTGCTTCTGTTTGTTTTATTTAGTCCAGCAGCACTGACACTTTTAGACAACCATATAGAGAATTTTCTTTTAGAAATTGCACTCTAAAATGATAAATATAAAGGTCAAATGTTTATTTATCGTAACCGGCTACTTTTTGTGTGAATAATTGATTAAATCATGTAGATTAATAGACTTTAAAAGTTGAATTGAGAGCTTTCTGTGGCTGCCATCTTGGTGGTTGCCATGGCTTCCCCGGTGTGTAGGGAACCCCTCTAGGTCATATGATGAGAGAATCCCACCTATGATGTCATTCATACATCACAGACCTCAACTCTCCTCCCACATGTTCAGTGGCATGAACTGAACAAACTAAGCAAAGGTATGTTTGGAGAGCTTTTGATGCTGGATTCGTTTGTATCTGGGTGAGGTATAACCGGCGAATTTAATTAACTGTCTAGTTTAAAGATCTATAAGATGACTGCCGGCACTACCTAGTTTAAGAATTTTCACAGACTTGCAATAATAGATATCAAGGAACTACAGATCTTGCCAGAAGGAAATTGTACAAGTATTTGACAAGTTTCTGGATTATCTCAAACACTTAGAGAGCCATCTCAATGTCCGCATCTTAAACACTTTGTGGTGTTCTCTGTGGCGGAGTGGTTAGAGTGTCTGACTTTTTTCTAGGTCAAACTCCTAATCTGAAGGTCAGTGGTTCGATTCCCCGTTCCCCAGTGGATTTCCACCGCTGTGTAGAACTTACAGTGTCATCAAAGGCGAGTTGCTCTCATACGATGTCTATGTGGTGTGGGAGGTTAAAAAATCCCTTGGGTCGGTAAAAGTGTAGGCTCGGGCTTTCTATCGACAAACTGTCTAATGGTGAAAACAAGTCTATTCGGACTTATCCATGAGAGGCAGTATAAATCTTCAAGAAACCCCACTGAACAAGGTTAATCTTTCAAACGAGGTGCATACTCAAATCTGACGTGAAATACAGGGGAAACACGCCCGAATTGATAATGATGCATGATGCGTGGGGAAGTTAAATGCCACATGCACTATCACAAACATCAGTTGTTTATCTCCAAGGATCTATAGCGAAATTCAAACACTTTCAACGCCGTTTTATCAAAATTTTCCATTGTCATGGAATTTTCAAGGAACCCGTATGAAACACTATCATGTATGAATAGATTAAGCTAACATAAATTACAGTAAAACCTCAATAAATCGACCGACCATGGGACCGACTTTAAATGGTCCATTTAGGGAGGTGGTCAGTTTAGGGAGTTGTGTTTTTATCGTTACAATGGTATTGTATGGGCGATCGTTTGGGACCCAAATAAAGTGATCAATATAGGGGAGTGGTCGATCTGTGGAGGTAGTCGGTTAGAGAGGTTTTAATGTATATTTAAGTAGAACATTTGCAATATATCCCTCTCCTACCAGACATACACTTGGGTTTTATAGGTTCCTGTTGACATGACACCTCAATAGTTAACTGTGTATCCAGTTATGCGTGCTGGGTCTCTCAATAGATGGCATTATCACTGCACACATAGCTCAGTTACACAATACAGGTGTTCAGAGTTCCACTGGTCCCTCAGAAAGGACTGAAGCTGCGACGCAATAGGCCAGGTCACAGCTACAGCTTACACCAGTAGATGGGAGGTGGTGAACACATACACAAAGAGGTAGTTTATCTACAGTAAAATAATTGCTAAGACATTTTCACTGCAATCTACATTAGAAACAAATGATGTTGGTTGTTGGTTGGAGTTTTATGTCCTGGCAACATCCAAGGTCATATTACGATGGGTACCGACTTGTGACAGTGCACACTCATGGCGACTTTATAGTGCTGCCACACTAGGAGACTCGGCCACCAGAATCATGACCTGATATTCCACTCAGTCACATTATCCTGACACTGAGCCAACCAGTCCTTGCCCTATCCTAATAATGCCAAGCGCCTGGCTAGGAAGCGACAAGTATAAATTTTTAATTCATTGGTTTGACGTCACGGATTCGACCAGGGTTCGAATCCCACAATCTACATAAACAGGAGACGGACGCTCAACTCATTCGGCCATCCCGTCTGGTCCCCCACATTGCAGCTACTGCTCACATACCAGCAGATGGTGGGTGGTGAACAGATGTACATGAAGGGGTATTTTATCTATGGTAAAATAATTGCTAAGACAGTTTCACTGCAATCTCCATTAGAAACAAATGTATGGTAAGAAGTCTCTACCAAGTTCGGTCATCAGGAGGCGTGCAGTTTGGTTATAGGTGCAAAGTGAGTTTAAAGTGTCAGCGCTATAGTGAAGGATACGGGTGGGAGACGCACCAACCCCAAATTCTGGTGTGTAAGCTGAAGCTGTGACCTGGCGAACTGGGTCCCAGCTTTAGTCTTTCCTGAGGGACCAGCGGAACTGGGAACACGCGTATTAGTAGTCGATGCATAGGTATTTAAGAGAAGAGAAAGACTCAGAACTCGAGAGACTAAACATACAGACACAAACTGTGACAACACCAACGGACAACCTTTAAATATTTAATGTCACAAAGTTGTAGGTCCCTTTCACTATTCCGCGAATGGTGCATTTCAGCAGATTTTTATGATATAACCAAAAATTTATTAACACCAAATAACTACCTGGGGACCTGAAAATAAGTTAGTGGTAATCTTTATATTAATTGAGAGTATATTATTCCTGATACAGTACTTAGCTGTATGGGGTTTCTGTTCTCTAGCTACAGACTGCTGCTTGAATTTCATTTTCAAACTTTTCAAAATAATCGTTACTTATATTAGGAGATGAGCTCTATAAAACTCTTGTCAGATTAGATTTTATTGAGAATTAAATTAGTGCTTGCGCGCTGGTACACTACACACATTTTAATTGATTAGAAATAAATAGCACGTGGAAAATAATATAAACAACATCGAGTTAGCTCGGTTAGATTCAAGAGAAATCATGCCTAACACTCCAGTAACTGTAATAGGTGCGTTCTACATATGTATATGTGCAATTTAAATAGGTCATTCCATAATAGATGTTAGTGGGGTCTAAGGAGAGATATTTTAACACAAGAAAAAGAATTAAATGTTAACTGATAGCTAATATTTGTTTCTATACTTTTTTTTCACAATTCTGCGCCCCATTCAATTTGTATGCAATCAGTATTCCTCCTGCAAACTAATCAATCAATTGGCTGGAGGGATTTATTGATTGTAAATTAGAGAATAACTTTTGTACAATTTTAATTTAATTTCTTTTTTTTTAAATTGTTATTCTTAATAAAAATGTATATAGAAATTTGTAGTTCTAACACATGCCTCTGACAATCCATGTAATTTAGTACATTATATATATAATATAAAAAGGATTAAATGCTTTTAGGTATGCAGCTTTAGAACCATCATCTTAGCGTGTAGTCTACACTGAGTAATGTCGCTCCTGCGCTGGGGGCGTCAAGTGTTGCGAAAACCTACATATTCAAATAGTCACAGCCGGAGTGGCTGCAACTTCTTTGGCAGAGCTTCATGGGGCAATTTGTTACTGGCGACAAAATATGTATAAAGAAATTAGAGGAGCTGGATGATGAGTCCCCAAAACTATAAAATGTCACTCTTCACAGACAAGTTGAAAATAGCCACCTGTTATTCCGGGACCTTTTGTGTTCTCTTTATTTAAAGTTGCATAGTCCGATAGTTTTGAGTTTCTGTTATTTTTCTGAGATAAATATATTAGATTGATAATTATAATCTATTTTACTTTAATTTGAAGTAACTTTTATTTGAAGTGGCTAACTTTTGAGATATTTCATCATTATAATCTACTTTACTTCAAAAGTAACTTATTTTAAATGGCTAACTTTTGAGATATTTGATCATTATAATCTACTTTACTTTAAAAGTTACTTTTATTTTAAATGGTAAACTTTTGAGATATTTAAAGTGCAAACGTGTACTATTAGTTTTGGCATGCATGCCAAAAGTCTCACACCATAGACTTTAACAGTAACCAGTGGTAACAGGTTCTATTAAATTGATTCAGTATTCCCTTCTATGCTGAAACAAATGTTCAATAAGTGCATCAATATCTAAGTTAGATATGTAAAATCAAATACAGATAATTGTTTTGGTTTTGAAAATGTGATGCTTCATCGGACTATGCAGCTTTAAAAAATGCCTTTTAATTTAAAAAACAACAAAATAAAAATAATAATAATAACAAAATAATTGTTAAAAACCCAATACTGTACCCTCCGACTGAATTAATTAACGCCGGTTAAATAGTTAAAGAACACACTTAGCACATTACATGCATCTGACTAGACCTCCAATAGCTGATGTTTACTTTTTGTGCTGGGGGTCGTTAAACAAACAAACAAACAAACTGACTAGATCCTCTACAAGACGATAGAAGTACACAGGTATCAAACTGTTCTGTAGAAAACAGTAGAAATGGTGGAGTTTGACGTGAACGTACAGTCCAAGAGTGCGGCTGCGGCGGCTGCGGCTGAGGGACAAACACACCCCGAGGTTATTATTAACAGGCGGAGAACTTCAACTACACCAACCACATCCACCGGTGAACCTTGCACATTATCTGTGAATAACATACACCACTGTAAAAAGAATGTTTTATTTCACGACGCCTCGAGAGCACGTTGATTTTTATCATTGGCAATTGGACATCAAACATATGGTCATTCTGACATATTTCTTTGGGAGGAAACCCGCTGCCGCCACATAGGCTACTCTTTCCGATATATGCACTTTCCCACAGACAGGACAGCACATACCACAGCCTTTGATGAACCAGTTGTGGGACCACTGGTACCACTGTAAAAAAGCCACACCGCAAACTCAGCCGAGGATTGGTCGGTCGGTTGTTGGAGCTTTACTGCAATGTTACTGGCGACTAATTATGTATCAAGAAGTTATAGGAGCTGGATTTGGATGGTTGTTGGAGATTTTACATCCTGGAAACAGCTACGGTTATATAAGGACGTGCACCAACATGTGGCAGTGCACACTCATGGCAACTTTATAGTGCTGCCCCACTGGGAAATCAGGCCGCTGGCACCATGACCTGATATCCCACTTAGTCACATTATCCTGACATTGAGCTAACCAGTTCTTGCCCTATCCTATTAATGCCGAGCGCCAGGCTAGGAAGGGTCATTGGTTTGACTCGACCAGGAACCAAACTCCCGACCTTCCAGATGCGAGGCCCGCGCTCTACCGATTAGGCCACCGCGCCCGGTTGGACATTTTGATCTACATGTCCATTGCGAATATGTCTCCAGCCGCCAACCGATGCTATTAACAGTAAAGAAACACCAAACCCTTCTTCTTTTTAAAAGACAATCTGAACCATTAAAGGGGTGCATTATACACAGATAATTACCACAATTCACCAGTCTAAACAATCATCAGTTATCTCCCAATAATCCACCAGCTGTGATTATTGCACACATCCTAGAAGTGGCTACTCAGTTAGATATAGTTCGGCCAGGAAAACCTTGTGTGTATGTATGTATGTGTATATAGATGAGTGTATACACACACATATATATATATATATATGTATATATAAAAACTGTGTGATGTGATTTCTATGTAAAAACTTCCGAGAGAATGGAATGTGAAACCCCGCGCAAGGGAGCGGGGGGGGGGGGGAGTGGAGCATGCTGAGAAATGGGGGGGGGGGGGTGAGGCAATACACTACAAACCTTATTACACGCGATAAGGGGCTTATCACTCCATATATATATGTATATACATTTATATATATATGTGTATATATTTAAACAAATACATATATATATAAATGTATATGCACATAATATATACATATTTACATGTATACATGTATATGCATACATGTACATACATATATACGAATATATATATATACGCGCATATAGAAACATATTTCAGAAGAGTGACATGCTATCATAATTTCTAAATTATATGTGTTGCCTCTAATCAGTCATTGTGAAATCACAACCTTCACATACAGCAATGTCGCAAAATAAAACCCCAAAACTGTTTTTTCATGGAGCATATTATTAATTTTGTGACTTAGCATTTGTTTTAGAGAGAAATCAGATCACAGTTTTTTCTTTCTTTTTTCCCCCAGCTGATCTTCCTCGCCGAAACATTCCTACAACGAAGGTGACTAGCAGTGCACGGCTATTCACACTATTCACGCCATGGCCATGTTGAAACCAGACCGAGGCCACGTACGCGTATGCGAGGCGGCGCTGTATGAAAAGTCATGCGAATACCTTTTCGTCGACCAAAACCTCTCGAAATCACTCAAATTTGAAGGTATTCATTGGTTAAACTACCATATTCATCTTTGCATACCCGTTTTCTATCTATTAGCCAATTTTCACGAAGATTGGGTGACCCTTGCATGATGATTTTCCCATTCGTTTAACTACAATGTGACTGTCAACTTCAAGTCTGCATAGTTATGGTGGTATCATGTACCATGCAGCACTGTCAGCATAGTTATCTGTGTAACACAGTAAAACAACTAGTCTTAGTAATTACAAATTAATAAATGCTTTAAAAGGATTAAAATATATTAAAAAAATATCTCGATATTAAGAAAGTTATCCAATTTTGAATTTAAGAAAAGATTGGCAGCCAAGGTGAGCGACTTTGTTGACATTGCCTACAGAAATGCATCTGATCATCACGCAATCTTCATGAAAATTGGCCCATAGATAGAAAAAAGGTATGCAAAAATGAATATGATAGTTTCAAAAGTTAATATCTTCAAATTTTACTCCTTTAATTTCTGTACTAGTTCATACACATTGGCACAAAGCAGTGTCTTATGGCAATTTCCAATACCCGACGCATACTCAACCTCATTCTGATGGCGAATTAGGTCAGGCATGAATAGTGTGAATTGACTGATTTCACATTGGTGTGGCATTTAGCCTCGCATCGAAAAACAATCAAGGTCAGTGCTGAGAGATCTGCAATTGTACTAAATGCCTAGTGAACCACTGGAGGTGCAGAGACACTCACCAGCGCAGCTGTAATTACTGGCAAACTTGTTCTACACAGTGCTGAGAAATCTGCGATTGCTCTAAGTAACTGCCCACTAAGCCGTTGGTGCAGAAATCACACCTAATTCTCTCCATCTATGTGAAGAAACTTTCTGCCTGCATCCTTGTTGGGAAATAGTAGAAGACTTACTACGATAATACGGTAACTACCGAATCCACTTGTACCTGCATGCACAGAGCAGTGCACCGCGGCATTGCTGCTAGGATCAGTTGTGCAACTAACTTTGTTTTCGAATCAAGATGGCGCGAGTGTAGGATCGGTCAATTAGGTTCGGTGTTGCAGTTTCCACAGCACACCAGTTTGCCAGGGACACATCGCTTCTGCGCATGCATCAAAATCGACCAGCATCGTCACTAACCTTATAAATTTAATAGAATGATTTTGGTAAAGATGTTTTCTATATGTGTACCAAGCGATTTGTTTCTAGGTGGTGTGGTTTTAGAGATATATATCACTTTTGCTGTATTTTCTGCATGCAGATTGCGCACGACCATTAACAATGCCTTGAGTTTGACGGTATGCGCAGTGCAAAACATTAGTTTTATTCAAAATTAATAGAAATCAAGAACCCTAACATTATAAATTTAATATAATCTGTTTGTTGAATACGTTTTCTGTATGTGTGCCAAGCGGTTTGTTTCTAGGGGGTGTAATAGGAGAGATATTTGACTTTTTCTGTATGAAGATCACTCACGGCGATTCACAATGCATTTGAATGGATGTGTCCCTGGCAAACTGGTGTGCCGCGGAAACTACAACACCGGCCTTGTCACAAGGCATATAAAGTGATGGGGCGAGTAGCGCGCAGATCGACACTAAAGCAGGAGTGTCGAATGAAATATTGATCAAATCCCCAAATGTAATTGAAAGTATAGCACTATAATGGTTTGTTGGGGGGGTTCATTAAAGATTTGATTATACATATAGTATAATCTTTGTTTTTATGCCCTAACAACATGGCTGGTCAAATCAGAACCAGTATTACATTATGACACTGCGACATAAGATAACTGCATACACAGTGATAGCAGATAAGGCATCCTTAGCATTGCATTTTAATTGCGACAACCAACAGATACTTGGAATGAGGGGAAAACTCACAATGTATTTTTATACACTGACATACAATCAAACCATAGTGGCACTCCATCTAGTCTACTTTATATGAACGTCTAGACAAGGAAATAATGTTTAGGACCACACAGTTGAAGTATGGAAGCAATGCACAGGTTTAGACACACTCTACAGTTAACGCATGAGTAGAAAGCAGCTCCATGACAGTCGCAATCACAGGGCCATGTTAGACAAGACAGTTGGCACCTGTCAATGTGTACTGGCTGCAATCTATGTTGTCGGTCAGACTGATGCTGCCTCACAACCTGGCAACGTCCAACTGTCAGGGTTACAGCCGACTGTCAGGGTTACAGATGAGAGTCAGGGTAGCAGCCAACTGTCAGGGTTACAGTCCACTGTCAGGGTTACAGCCGACTGTCAGGGTTACAGCTGACTGTCAGAGTTACGGCTGACTGTCAAGGTTATGGCCAACAATCAAGGTTAGGGCTGACTGTCAGGGTTACAGCTGACTGTCAGGGTTGCATCCCACTGTCAGGGTTACAGCCGACTGATAGGGCTACAGCCGACTGACAGGGCTACAGCCGGCTGTCAGGGTTACATGCCACTGTCAGGGTTACATACCACTGTCAGGGTTAAGGCCGACTGTCAGGGCTACAGTCAACTGTCAGGGTTACAGTCAGCTGTCAGAGTTACAGCCGACTGTCAGGGATACAGCCAACTGACAGGGCTACAGCCGACTGTCAGGGTTACATCCCACTGTCAGGGTTACATCCCACTGTCAGGGTTAAGGCCGACTGTCAGGGCTACAGCCGACTGTCAGGGTTACAGCCAGCTGTCAGGGTTACGGCCACCTGTCAGGGTTACAGCTGACTGTCAGGATTACAGCCGACTGTCAGGGTTACATCCCAATGTCAGGGTTATAGCCGACTGTCATGGCTGCAGCCAACTGTCAGGGTTACAGCTGACTGTCATGGCTGCAGCCAACTGTCAGGGTTACAGCCCTATGTCAGGGTTACAGCCAACTGTCAGGGGTTTAAAAAAAAAAAAAATCTTGAGACTGTATTTATACTGTCCATAGCATATACGCCTTGGTATTCAGGCTTGTTTTCAATGCTGGCCAGCTGTAGTGTCAGCAGATAGATAGTTGATTGGTCTGTTTAGTAATCTATGTTAATTTTTTTTTATTTTCTTGCCATATATGTGTTTTATTTTTTCTACTCTTACTACTAGACTAGCCTACTCCTATTTACATATCATAGGCTTGTATGTAGCTGTGTGGTGTGCTATCTGGCTACTTTTGACATGGTTACCTTCCATTGGGCGTCCCGCTGGTGGGCCGTGAGACATCACATGCCCCTTTGCAGTGCAGCTTAGTGGGGGTTTCCTAGCCTTATTTTGCACAGATATTTTTTGTATGTTTTTAGGTCAGGAATTTGTCGTTCCTTTACTGTTTGGGCATTCCACACCTTGGCAGCCATTTCCAGCATGCTTCTCTCATGAGCTTTTATTTGGCTTCTGGTCTGCTTTAGTAGTGGTGCATTATTTGCTCTAGTAGCCCTTTGTGGTTTTGTTAGGAGTTTAATGTCTTGACTATAGCTGTATGCTAATGTTTTCAGATGAATTATTCTCCTGTTTTCTAGCAGTTTTAAGCCGTGTTTACACGGGGAATTGTGAAACGTTCTAGACAAAGCGATTTATATGAAGCGTTTTAGAGGCGCGTTTACACGGCAGAGTTTGAAAGTGTGTCGGCGCCGGGAACCAGCAGGCGCCTGTAGCCGGCTAGCACTGCTATTTGTTTAGTTTACACACGTCGTTTCGATGCAGATGTAGCTGCTACGTTAATATCGCTTGGAATTTAAGGTTAATTTAATTAAATTTCATTATTTGAGTCTGTAATTCTGTTAAATATGATCGCATTCACTAGATTTCGGCCTAATCGGGCCCTAACACTGCCGGGCACCAGCGATTAGTTACTGCTCCCCCTGTTGCCGGCACGCACTACTATTTTATACTATCGCCGCCCGGGAACCAGCTGAATCGCTTCAAATAAACCACCTAGCGAGGTGGTATAGATGAACCGTTTCATATGAAGCAATTCAGCCCTAAAACGCCACAGCGTCGCGTCTACACGGGAAATGTGAGTCGATCTAGGCAAGTCGTTTCATATGAAACGTTTTAAATCGCCCATGTAAACAGTGCTTTACTTTGGTTCTTTTGTGTATGTCATAGGTGGGGTGCAGCTTGTCTACTCTGAGGCAGATTTTCAGGGCTCTGTTCTGAAGGGTTACAGCCCAATGTCAGCGTTACAGCCAACTATCAGGGTTACAACCAGCTGTCAGGGTTACAGCCGACTGTCAGGGTTAGAAATGACAGTCAGGGTTACAGCCGACTGCTAGGCATGTATGTCCTGCCATGTCAGTGCGTCTGGTACTCAGTGGTGTAGTGCTGTGGGGACGCGAGGGAATGGCATTCCCTTGCTTTGTTTGGAAGGGGGAATGGTGTTGTCTGCGTTTCCTCACATCATATTGCATAGCATTACAACACTGCTGGTAGGACAAGGCAAGCTGGTGATTAGAGAAAAGTGATAACAAATGGAATGGAAAGAGGGAGGGATGGGGGGGGGGGGGGCAGAGGGAAGGGAAATGGGGAAGGGAAATGGGGACGGAGAGTGGAGGGAGGGAGGTAGGGAGGGAGGGAGGGAGGGAGGAATGGAGGGAAGGAGGGAGGGAAGGAGGGAGGAATGGAGGGAGGGGGTAAGGAGGGGGAGAGGGAGGGTGCGAGGGATAGATGGATGGATAGATGGATGGATGGAATGGCGGAAGGAGGGGGAGGGGAGTGGAGGGGACGGGAAGAAAGGGGAGAGGTGGGGACGGGAGGGGGAGGGGACGGGGGGCGGGAGGGGAGGGAGGGGAGGAGGGGAGGGGAGGGGAGGGGAGGGGAGGGGAGGGGAGGGGAGGGGAGGGAGGGAGGGGAGGGGAGGGGAGAGGAGGGGAGGGGAGGGGAGGGGAGGGGAGGGGGGGAAAGAAACTTGGGATTCAGGGAATAAAATGAAAACCTACCCATCACATTACATGTCATGTTATCCAAAGATAATTATTAATGAAAAGCAGGGGAGTGAGTAAAGTTGCGTTTACACGACAAAGCCAAATACGCGATGTAAAGTTGTGAGGTGTGACGTCAGCCGAGCAGTGAGGGGATGCAGCGTCTGGTGCACTACGACAGTGTGTCCATCAATGGGACGCGCATGAGCGAGCTGTGTCTGCACTAGATAAAAGATTCACCTCCCACACACAGTAGCCTAGGTAGAGGTGAAGAACAACCCTATATAAAAAGTGGAGAAAACATCCTGGGTAATAATCCAATCAAGGTCAGGAAGCAGGGATTTTCATTGGCTGAGGTAGTCAGGTGGTACAATCAGTTCATTCAAACATGGAGGATTTACTTCATGGACTGATTTTGTCTCATTATGCCTTGATATTATGTGATTTGAACACTCTGGAGATAATATGTTGAGGGAAAGCATATACAATCGGATTGTAGCTATTGAATTTTAATCAAAATAAGGTAGGAATGCCAAACTGAGACCATCAACAGTGACACATTTTCTCCAACTTTTACATAGGGTTGTAATTCACCTCTGAACAGAGTCGGAGGTGAATGTTTTATCTATGTCTGCACCTGACATCGTTGTGTAAACACAACTTCCGGCAAGCATCTGCAGCGAGGTGTTCCAGGCTGAAATGAAACCACTAGGGTGTGTGGGTGGGTTGTGGGGGGTGTGAGCAGGAATATGTGTAGACAGACGAGTTGTTTTAGAAGTCCAATACACAAGGGCAACTCTCAGCTCTCATTCACTAACACATAATGTATATGAAATTGATTGAGCAAGAATTTTGTTCGCATTTCTCATATTGACTGGTTCCCTGACCTTATTAACCCTTAAGCTATTCCTGTTAGTTCAAGTTGCATAGTCCGATGGATTTGAGTTTCTGCCATTTTCTGAGACCAATACGTGAGGTTGATCGCTAGAATCTACTTTACTTTAGTTTGAAGTAACTTTCATTTTAAATGGCTAACTTTGGAGATATTTGAACTGAAAATATGCCAAGTTAATTTCGGCAAGCACATCAAATTACTGACACCATTGGCTTCAGAAGTAACAGGTTATATTAAATTGACGTAGTATCCTCTTCTATGCAGCAACAAATGCTTAGTAAGTACACCATGTAGGTTGATTGGTTGTTGGAGTTTTACGTCCTGGCAACATCTAAGGTCATATCAGGATGGGTATCGACTTGTGACAGTGCGTAGTCATGGTGCCTTTATAGTGCTGCTCCACTGGGAGACCAGGCCACCAGCAACATGACATGATACCCCACTCAGTCACATTATCCTGACACTGAGCCAACCAGTCCTTTCCCTATCCTAATAATGGCGAGCGCCTGGTTAGAAAGTGACAAGTATACATTTTTAAGTCATTGGTTTGACTCGAATCCCACGATTGACCAAAATGGGAGACGGCCGCTCAAGTCATTCGGCCATCTCGTCTGATTCATGTAGGTTGAATATGTAGGATCAAATCTAAATAAGTGTTTTGAATTAGGAAAATTTGACGCTTTCATCGGAGTATGCAGCTTGAAATAGACAGGTCAAGACAGATCAAGTGAGCTCAGCAGGGTCTTCTATCTATGCTCCCTCTCGGGTAGGGGCAATAGGCAGGGCCGGATTTAGACATGTGGAGGCCCCTGGGCAGCCTTCAGTAGGCGATGTTCGTTAAACATTGCTAACGTTGTGAATATGTGCGCAATATGGTTTTTGATTGATACATGCAGATCGTTCAGCTCAGCCTAAATTTGTCCTTACAACATTTTTTTTCTCATGAAATATGTGGAAGCCCCCCTTGTTGGGCAGGCCCCTACACAACTACCCCAGCTTGCCCAGTCCTAGATCCGGCCCTGGTAAGAGGGGTCAGAATTCACTGCCAATATATGAAGTACTCATACCCTGTGTGTTTTTAGATGCTTCGAGACATGGCTTATGAAAAGAACCATTAAATGATGAATGGGGAAAATAGATAAGCTGTAAATATAAACCGGCTTTCCCATCACGTTGGAGAATTAGTTCTTTTCGGATTTAGTTTCCAAGATTATGACAAATCTATGCTGCAACATTTCTAAAGCTGTGTTCACACGTACATCATTAAATCGAATTAGTTAAGCCACGTTCACACGCACAACTTAAGCAGACTTAGGCTAAGTTGGTTCAACTAATCCACCTCACGAACCGGTTTACATGAAGCAAACTAGTTGAGTCGACTTAGCGCTAAATCGATTTAGCACACGTTTTAGGCCGGATTAGTTCATTTGAATTAGTTAAGCCGACTAAACTTGTATGTGTGAATGGGGCTTAATGCTGAAAATAAAATAATTTGAAATCGAAGATTGTTTTTTTTGCAAAAAGGATTATTGACAATCAATTAATAGATTTTCGAAATTTAAAAATAAATGTAATCTTATTTATAAATAAATACAGAAAATGTGCAACATGAAGGGAAAAATACCATTTGCGGCGGGTATGTTGATTGGGGAAGAGGATCACATCTATGAAACTATTCTACGAAACAACCACAAGAAGATGAAAACGAGGCCAATGAGTGCACCAGTGTGGCATGATGGGAAAACTACCTTCGCTTCCTGTGTGTCGCATGGCAACCGAGGTGAATACGAGGATGAACGAGAAAATAGAAGAGCGAATCAAACATCAATATGCGCATGTTTCCTACAAACGTGTCAAATTGCTCAACATATTCTTTATCAATCTGCTCAACTGCTAGGTAACTGCCGAAAAGGTGACACTGAAAATTAAAATAACTTGGGTATGCCCAGAAATAGGTCACGTGATGCTGTGGTTTGCGTCGAGCACAATGATTGGTTGAGGTCTTGGTTACCACTTTGGCAACATTGTTAAAATAGTTTGCATGGACAAGCTAGTTCTATTTTCGTTTTTGTTTGGTTTTTGTTTATTATATTCAAGATTTATTCATAAATCATATATTGACTGGTTTCTGGGGACCATTAATGTACCCCGATGCCAGTGCATATATTAAACAAATAAATTTTAAAGACTTTTTTATGAGCCCTCGGAAAATCCTCATTCGAGCATGGTGCTCAGGGGCCGCTGCCTCAGGGTCCTTTGAGCTTGTCGCTGGATACCTCCGGAACCCGGATTTATCCCACGAATAGCACCAAAAGGCTTTGATCTTAGCCAAAAGGCCGAGAAACAATCCAATAGGGCAGCACCATCTTCCTTTTCAGGAAGTGAAAGTTACTCTTGGCGTTTTATCATGTGGTATGTTGCATTATCTTATACCAAATGGCGATTTCGGACTAATTAACATCAGTGGGGACAGTTTAATGGAATTCAAGGCTTTTCAATACTATTACCCAAAATAGGTTAAATTCATGGGTTTTCAAGGCCTCAAAACGGGGCAAATGAAGTTCAAGACTTTTCAAATCTTTCCAGGCCCCGCACAGACCCTGCAAGCAACATCCTCAAATTCCAAGCTTTTTAATGAAGATTCTAATGAAGATTCTTCTAAACTTGTTTCGACTTGAGTGTGAACCTGTTCTTACCGCTACATCAACATGAACATGTGGCAACAAAGAAGGCGGTCCTGAGAGAATTACCTGAGTGTGAAGACTGCCGGCTGAGCCCCTCCAGCAGCGTCTTCTTCGACAGAAGCTTCAAGCGCTCCTTCAGATCTGCCTTTTCGTGCTCAAGGGCATCGATGTCTGCCTGAAGGGCATCCATCGTCTCCTCGAACTCTCTTCAAATAATAACACAATACATTATATTGTGCAGTTATAATTTATGCATGGAAGCATTGCATCCTAGTTGAGTTGTTGGATTGTTTGTAATACATACACATATGTGTATGTATATATATTACATACATATATGTATGTAATATATACGGATAAGTATGTAATACATATAGGATGTATAATCTATTATGCCTATATAAAATGGTGGAGTCTATTGTTGCTTTCGCTATTACTACTGAGTATTGATATTATTATTATGACCAATCGCTGGCCAGCTTGGGCGTTTGCCCGGAGCTGCTGTTGTTAGCGCCACGAGCGGCCAGTGCTGGCTGCGAGATCGACAGAATTCGTCACTTGCCTACGGATTTCAAATTGTTGTGCCGGTGAGCCTGTATTTGTGCCATGCCCAGACAACAAATAAAGTGTCTGATCCATTAACCTGTTGTCTCTCTCTCTATTGTTACATAGCCAGACTTTATATATAGATATACATATATATATGTATGTATATTATATAGATATACATATATTGTATAGGTATATTATATAGATATACATATATTTACATATAAGTATGTATGTATATTATATAGATGGAGATAGAGATAGAGATAGAGTGGGAGAGAAGATATTCTGGCAAAGTGCCCATAATGCTGAAATGCTAGCTATGGACGTGTCTGGGGGTTGGCAGAAGTCAGGGTAAACATTATTGTGAATTGTGTACTGGCACATGCGCATTGACTTTTATATGCATGGATCTATTAACGTGGTAACCCGCAGAAATGCATCGTTCGCAGTTTTATAGTACTACCACGCTGAGATACCATGCCACCAGCACTATGACACAATATCCCACACAGACACATTATCCTCACACTGAGCCAAGCAGCTATTGCCCTATCCTAGTAATGTCGAGCCTAGTAATTTGTAGCCCCGGTCAAAGTAGTGGCAAGCATCAATGTTGTGTAATCTGGTTTGACTCGGCCGGGGATTGACCTCCACGACCTCCCTCCGACATGGGAAGTAAGCGATCTACCCAGTCAAGCCATCCTGTCTGGTGAGCAATGTGAGCGAGATAGTGCTGCGAATTTCTGATTCTCATCCGAGCAACACTTACTTCTCCTTTTTCTGCAGCCGGATGTTGGCCTCGTCCAGCTTGCGCTGCACTTTCTCGACATTAGTGTCGCCATCACGAGACGCGTTCTCCAGCTTCTTCTCCAACATACCCACGCGCACCTGCTGATCAGACAGCTCCTCTTGCTGCAAGTGAAGTCGAAAATATAGATGGTTGGTAGTTGGAGCTTTACATCCTAGCAATACCTAAGGTCATATCTCGATGGGTACTGACTTGTGACCATGTACACTCATGACAACTCCCCACTGGGAAATCAGGCCGCCGGCACCATGACCTGATATCCCACACAGTCACATTATCCTGACATTGAGCTAACCAGTCCTTGCCCTATCCTATTAATGCCGAGCGCCAGGCTAGGAATCCACAAGTATCAATTTTTAAGTCATTTGTTTGACTCGAAAAGGGTTCAAACCCGTGGGTTCGAATCCCACTATCTACCAAAACGGGAGACGGATGCTCAACTCATTCAACCATCCCGTCTGGTCGGTCCCCTGATGATAATAAATGGATCTGGTAATATAATGTAGACCAGCAAACAGACACACAGAATTAATTAGGTGTACAACAGTTTACCGAATATATGTAACTAGAAACTTAAAACTGTGCAGCAGATAATGCCTTTATCAGAATATCCTCAAAACCAAAAAAGGGAGGATGTAATGACTAATGTATATGTGTATATATACTTTGCTGGTCACCCTATAGGTCACGAAGGGTCACTAGGTCACGAGGTATGTCTGCAGAGAATCCACGATATTGAAATAAACCACATACTACTTGCAGCTCATGGTGTTTGTACATACATCGCACTGTCCATTCCAGGCTAGTGTGCTAACCACTACACTACCCAGGCTCCCTGATGCAATCACTCTATCCATGTATACCTGTGTGTGTGGCTCCTGGCAAGAGAGGTCAATGCAGACGACTACATAAGGTAAAACCATTTTAACATGCTTTCAAACCCACCTTAAAGAGCCAGACGCTATGGTGACCATGACCTGACCTTGAGTCTCAGCTCTGGCTCCTGGCTCGAGAGGTCAGTGCAGACGACTACATAAGTTAAAATCAGGTAACATGGTCTCACCCTGAAGAGCCAGGCACTGTGGTGACCTTGGACTGACCTTGAGCCTCAGCTGTGGCTCCTGGCTCGAGAGATCACTGCAGCTGACTACATACATTAAAACCATGTAACATGGTCTCACCCTGAAGAGCCAGGCACTGTGCTGACCTTGGACTGACCTTG
Source organism: Branchipolynoe longqiensis (assembly GCA_030323885.1). NCBI lineage: Eukaryota > Metazoa > Annelida > Polychaeta > Phyllodocida > Polynoidae > Branchipolynoe > Branchipolynoe longqiensis. The sequence continues at coordinate 29,611,822 of CM059190.1, read as the reverse complement.
AGCCTCAGCTGCGGCTCCTTGCTCGAGGTCACTGCAGACGAGTACATACGTTAAAAACATGTAACATGGTCTCACCCCCACCCCGAAGAGCCAGGCCCTGTGGTGACCTTGGACTGACCTTGAGCCGTAGCTGCTTCCGCAGTTCCTTAATATCAGTGTCCTTCTGCTCGAGCTTGTTCTTCATGTTCTCCGTGTCCGCCATCTGCTGGCGAATCGTCTGCGCTCGCAGCGCCACCGGCGGGACGCCCTGGAACCAAGCAACCAGGTGCGTTTTTACCAACAAAGCACCATCAGACACTGCCTAGTGTAGCAACAATAAAAGCACAACCAGACAATGTTAGAAACCATAATGGTCGATGTGATGTTAGTAAAACTAAGAAACGATATTAGTCGACGAACTGTTAGTAAAGTACAACTAATGGGGAGTTTGACAAATATGCAACATAATTTTCAGCCAAATTAATAAATATCGAGGACTAAATTATTAATTATTGGCTAGCCCAATACATGTCTTGGGGTTTTACGTCCTAGCAACAACCTACGTATGTATGCATGTATATGTATGTAACCGCTACATGTACATAAAGTTGCATAGTCCGATGGCTTTGAGTTTCTGTCATTTTCTAAGATAAATATTTTAAATTGATCATTATAAGCTACTTTACTTTAGGTTGAAGTAACTTTTAGTTTAAATGGCTAACTTTGGAGATATTTGAAGTGACAACATGCCAAATTCATTTTGGCAAGCATGCCAAAACTCTGATGCCATAGCCTTATGCAGTAACAGGTTCTATTAAATTGACTCAGTATACCCTTCGTTGTGACAACAAATGCTTAATAACTGTACCAGTATCTAAGATAAATATGTAGAATCAAATCTAGCTAAGTGGTTTGGTTTTGAAAATTTGATGCTTCATCGGACTATCCAACTTTAAAGCTGACCATCTGGAGGCGGTAGTGACCAGACGCAGCTGGTATCAGGAGGGCCAGGAGCCACTCGCAGGTGGCGCCGGTGTGGCAGAAGCAGGAAGTAACTCCTGTAACAGTAGGATAATAGATAAGAACTAATATAGAGAAGGGAACGGTTAAGTGGTAGTGTCTTTGTTTATATTCCCATAATAGATTCTAGAGCACATATACATATAAATGTGGATATGTATACACATTATATATAATATGTGTACGTATACATATAATATATATATGATAATTGATCAAGTATATGTTACCACCTCTCTCAGTGTGATAAAGCTACATGTGGAACGGGTTTTTCTAATGCTACAAATGTCTACAGGAAATTCTAAGCTAGTTATGTATGGAACAATTTTTTCTGAAAATCTATTCCAAAAATTAGACAAAGTGAAACATCCATACGGATTAAACAAAACGGAAAAATTAAAAGGAAAGGAAAAAAGAATAAGGCGTCAAAGGGAATAAAAGATAGTATATTATTAACTAAAATATCACCCCCTTAAAAGAAACAACAGCCAGAAAACCAAAAAGTAAAACAAAGATAAAAAGCTGTAAATAAAATCCTAAATAAACGAAACTATCTAATACTACCAAATCAAGCTCTCAACACACCCTCATTCTACCATGACCTGTACATGCCATGGGGCATTAGACAAACCAATCTATCACAGATAGTTCTCAATTACAGGCTTAGAGGAGCCTCACTTGGGGGTGGGGGGGGGGGTGATGAGCCTAATTCAAGGATTATCATCTGTGGTAATATATAAACTATAAAGAAAACCTAACAAATTTTAAAAAGCATATCATTTTTGGTTTAAAAAAAGCGGAAATCCGAATTCTGATAATGTTCTTGATAACTTTCTGGCAGTGTTACACCCATAAGGGGCTGTCTGTTTTCTTGTGTGTGTGGAAAATCGCAGAAATTGCCGAAACCCAGAGATCTTTCACTCATAGCTAATTCCATGTATTATACCATCAACATCAACAATACACTCAAATATGAATAAAGTGTAAGTAAATGCCTTTGAACATATGTACACAGACACACACACAAAATCATCACATTGAGTCCACAAAAAAGATAAAGCTTGTTTTATTTAACGACGCCTCTATAGCGCATTGATTTTCATATCATCGGCTATTGGATGTCAAACATATGGTCATTCTGACATATTTCTTTGGAGGAAACCTGCTGCCGCCACATAGGCTACGCCTTCCAATAAGTGGCAAGGGGTCTTTTATATGCACTTTCCCACAGATAGGATATCACATACCACAGCCCTTGATGAACCAGTTTTGGACCACTGGTTGGAACGGAAAATAGCTCACACTGCAAAAATTGAGTCCTCATTCAGTGAAGTAACATACTTCTAGAAGTGAATTTCAGTATATTTAGATATTTATTTCAAAAGCAATTACTCGTTAGGGCGTGTACCACTAACAAAGGACCTGGTGGATGGTTAGGTGGTTAAATGGCAGGACCACTGAATGGACAATTTTAAAATTACGTTTTTCAGGGCGGGTAGGGGGGAGGTAGATAAAAGATTCACCCCATATCAGGTTACTGAAGTAGGGGGCGAATGTTTTATCTAGTAGGAGGGCTGGTGGATGGTGGGAGGTTGAACTATATAAGGTTCCCATTTAATAGACCCCGCCCACGCTGTTGCTAGTTAAAGTTGCATAGTCCGATGGTTTTAAGTTTCTATAATTTTTCTGAGCTAAATAAATTGTACTGATTATTATAACCTACCTTACTTTAGTTTGAAGTAACTTTTATTTGAAATGGCTATCTTTTGAGATATTTGAAGTATAACAATCTCAAATTAGTTTTGGCAAGCACACCAAAACCCTGACACCATAGGCTTCTGCAGTAATAGGTTATATTAAATTGACTCAGAATTCTCTTCTATGTGGCAACACATCCTTAATAAGTGCATTAATATCTAAGTTAGACATGTAGAATAAAATCTAGATAATTGTTTTGGTTTTGAAAAGTTGATGCTTCATCGGACTATGCAGCTTTAATGTTATAGATATAGTGGTCTCTGGCAAAAAAACGTGGAAATCAAACCAAAGATTATTACACCAACAGTGAATTTCCTAGAAAATGTCGATTTCCCCCCATATGATTAGTACTTTGAGGGAATTGTGGGAAAATGCTGGAAGTCAGGTTTCAACTGTCATTGTCGTGTCTTTATTATCGCCCATACCTAACTCGCTCTGGTTTGGGTTTATGTTCTAGCAACATCTAATATCATATAAGACATATAGGATATCTTTCATCTTGTTTACCCAAAACAACCCTTCATAGTCAAAGGCAGTATCAAATGAAAAAAACCATTCAAGGAGTGCGTGGGATTTGCGGCAAATGGTCCATGGGTCATTCTCAGAAACTGGGCACTAAAGTGTGACATGGAAACCAACACTGAAATAATAGCAAAAAAAAACATTCCAAACAATAACAGAATCCATGTTCCTTTGGAGATTTTATATGTTGTGCATATGACAGAGTTGAAAAAAAGCTATTTGACTTTTTTATCTTGACCATATATAAATTGAGCAATACAATAATATTGCTTGCGCAATATGGAAATCAAACACACACAACTTCATTTAAGCATACACAACAAATTCAAACAAGATTTTATTGATTACAGTTACGCAAACAAGATTATGTCATACAAGAAAAAAGTTGAAAAAATGTTTGGGTAAATGCATGGTGTTGATGTGTCACATTTCACTTTAGCACAAAATCATATGTGCACCCAGTTCCAGAGAATGACCCACAAACATACTCAGGTATTAAGCAGTCTTAAAGTAGGTCACACTCGGGTCTCAATGACTTTATAATTATATACAGAGTCATCACTGATTATAACCATGCGGTTCAGGCTTAAATCTAGGACCAAACAAAACCCCCACGTCCCCCAAAAAAGTTGATGCATTACAAATCAAAGAAAGCTTTACCCAGCTAGTCTATGATTGAACTACTTATATAATCAACAAAGGTGAAAGCTACCAAGCCAATTTCGTTTATCAGAGTGAATCAAGTCTATGGACCAAAAGTACCACTGTGTCACTCCCCTTAACCATGACACTACTAAAGACTGCGTCATGGATGTTGGTTACTTGTTGGAGTTTTACATCCTGACAACATATATGGTCATATCAGGGCGGGCACCGACTTGTGACAGTGCACACTCATAGCAACTTTATAACGCTGCCCCACTGGGAGACCAGGCCACCAGCACCATGACCTGATATCCCACTCAGTCACATTATCCTGACACTGAGCCAATCAGTCCTTGCACTACCCTAATAATGTCGAAGGCCTGGCTAGGAAGTGACAAGTATAAATTTTTAAGTCATTGGTTTGACTCGATCAGGGTTCGAATGCCACAATCTACCAAAATGGGAGACGGACGCTCAACTCATTCAGGCATCCTGTCTGATCCTGTCGTGGATGTAGTGGAAGGGTGGAGTGGGGATGGGGGTGGGGGATGCATAATGGATTACGCGCCTAAAACTAAATGTAAAGAACCTAACCGGAAAGCTAGAAGCTCCGCAACCCTCAGCATCACAATATAAGTCTCTGCCATAGAGCTAAATAGAGAACAAATATTAATATAAAAATGACAAATAAACTGAATATTATTGTCACAATTCAGGGTGTATTTGAAAGAGTAGGAAGGGGGGGGGGGTATCAGATTTGGAGGGAATCACTCAACCACCATTAGCTTTAATATGAGAGCCTATACCTGGGTGTTATCGCCATGGCGTTTACGCTGTAAATACAACTAGTTTATTTCAGTCTGTCACTCATTGGCATTATATTTCACAACAATTCTTTTGTTTTTGTTTGTGTAAATGATAGTTTTAATCATAAAGTGAAGGTACTTTTCAGCGCTGAGGCACTGGTCTTCGGGCTATATTATGTTACATTCATTCATGTTTATAATAGTCTAAGATCAACAAGAGTTTGATACTGGTCTTCCAGTCATATTATGTCACATTCATTCACATTTATAATAATCTAAAACCAACAAGAGTTTGATACATGAGGACGGGTAGCGACTTGTGACAGTGAGCACTCATGGAGACTTAATAGTGCTGCCCCACTGGGAGACCACGAGACCAGCACCATGACCGGATATCTCAGTCAGTAAAATTATCCTGACACTGAGCCAACCAGTCACTGTCCTATCCTAATAATGCCGATTCAAGTTCTCTATTTAAAACAAAGCCATGATTACAACTGAAGCTCAACAAAATCAGCGCATAGTTAGTTCTGTGTGGTAAACAATAAAACAGGCTGAAACAAAATACCTCAAACCATTCAATTCCACAATGCTTTGATTTTCAAAACAACTGTTCCCATTTTCAAGTCTTTGTTTTACGTGAGTCTAATTTTTTCAAATTAGATACTAAACATTACAGGATGAGCTTGAAATCTGTAAAGGGCAAACTAAAACAAACAGGTCAGTGGTGTGTGTGTGTGGATGAAGAGGAGGTGCCGGTGCAGGAATGGGATCCTGAGATTCCCATATACACATGTACGCTGAGAGGAAACAGGAATGCCACTTCTTATAATATACTTAGGGGAAGTCTTTGAGTAGTGAGTAAGCAATACCTATGTCAGTGAGGGTCCCAATGTCGGGACACATGTGAAGATATGGAATTCAAGGCTATTTCAAGGCTGTTTTTGATAGGAATTCAAGACTATTTTTATTTAGATTTAAGGGGAAAAAACAGCAATGGCGAATGCCGATTTCAGACTAATTTAAATCAGTGGGAATAGTTTAATGGAATTCAAGGCTTTTCAAGACTAATTACCCCAAATAGGTTAAATTCAAGGCTTTTCAAGGCCTTGAAATGGGGATTCAGACTAATCAATTGCTGCCATGTATAATATAATATATATGCATAGGCCTATTATATAATATATTGACATTTTGTGAACATTAATCAGTAAATATCAACAATTGCGGAAATGCGCGAAATTGCGGAGATCTTTCACCCCTGATATATCCATATCTAAGACAAAATAAAGGAGAGTAAGTGGTCTCCAACTTACCGGCTTCTCCTGGGTTCCATCGAAATCATACTCGCCATTCTCCATGGCGAGGGCCAACTTGCGGGTTGTGTCTGAGACTGCCTGGCAGGCCTTCCTGTAGCGAGAAAAGGGTTCCCTCTCTTTTTCAGGCTTCTTTTTAAATGACTTTTTAAGTACTTTTCAGGATGATTAAAACATTTTTTTAAGGACCAAAAATGAAAAAATTCCATAGCTTTTTCAGCATGAAATAACTCCAGGTTCCGAGTATGCTCCACTAGTTCTATTGCCAATCAGGTGGAGAAAATTCCAAAGTAATCTTTGGAGAACAGCCAAGGTTGGCCCAAAATTATTGTCTGACTGCAGTAACCATTCCAGATTCGGCCACTGCGTCCAGTCAGTGTTTGCAATGTGACACTAGCCATATACATGTAATACTATTAAACCTACAATATCTCTCTTTATTCAGTTGTGCCCGCCCTACCTGAAATTGATTGATTGGTGGTTTCTTTACGCCGTGTCGGCAGCATAGGACATATTCACAGCGAGATATCTTTCATTTATTTATTTTTGTATTCAACCATCGCTTTTACATATGATGTGATTGATTGGTGGTTGCTTTACGCCGTGCCTGCAGCATAGGCCATATTCACGACGATAACTGTTTGCTTTTAATTCAAACTATCGCTTTTACATATAAAAGCATACAATCAATTATGTGTCATCAGACACTCATGAATTTAAAAGGCTCACAATCATATAATTTGGGAGCCACGGTAAATAAAATTCTAGATAAAAGACCCGTACCTGAGACACTCGTAGGGCCCGGCGTTGACGCGTCCGTACACGGTCTCTGTCCTGTTGAAGGCCAGCTCTTCCATCTTAGCTGCTGCCAATCCTTCCGTCTCTGAAATACCACAAATTGCAACTGTTAACACAGCACATCAGCATTTTAAAAACTAAATTCACTAAGAACTAACAAATATTATTCACAGAAACATGTGTGGAGGAAATTGCATATTTGTTCTTTTCATATTCACAATTGCACAATACTGACGGTTTAAAAACAACATGTACATGTTTCGCAAAACAGGATTCCCCCACTCCCTCCGCTGATTTGGAAACTCAGTTTTCGCTGAAATCAGTGATTTCGCTGAGAAATGGAATCCCTGATATATTATATAAACACATGTATGTATATATATTATATGATATATTTCTACCCACAATTCCCAATTGCTATATATACATAGTTCATGTAAACTAGTTTTGTCAATAGTAATTACACATAAGACAGCATTGTGCATATTGTCCATGGTTTTTGTTGCCCTGTTATTTACCATGCGCTGTTTCCCATGACGTTGTAACTTGTGCATTTTCTGATTACAAATCGCCACAACGAATGGCGATCACATCAAAAGTCAGGGGAGGTGGGTGGGTTCAGCTCAGGATTAATAAATAACAAGTACAAACATCACGTCGCCAGTTGGGGGGGGGGGGGGCACAACTTTGGTATTAAATACCGGCAAACTGGGTCAGCATAAACCTTGAAATTTTGTACTTCCAGCAACTGTCCAAATCGGAAAAACCAAATGAATTTCATTGGGGAAATAAATATGTGACGGGAGTGGGGGGAGTATTTAAGCAAAAAGGTACTATACATGTATTTTACCATTGACATCTTTTTTTAAAAATCTTTTGTTTTTAAATCTTTAAAAAAAATGTTGGCATTCATTGACAAACATGAATGTTAAACCCCATAGTAATATTTACAGTAAGACAACCAGTAAATAGCATGACATAACATTTTCCCCCATGCTTGAAAGACACATACAGCAAGCAGCTTACGGAAAGCATGGAAGGCCGAAATAACCCATTTGCTAGAAGCCATGCTCTTATATCAATAAATGATCATTAATAAATATATGAACAGTGATGAACAAATGCCATATGATTCAAGTACATGGGTTATAAATAAAACAAGGTTCCACGGAAAGAACACAAATGCAGCACCGGATCCCACAGTTTGACATTAGTTGATGGTTCGCTTGGTTGTCAAGAGTTTTACATCCTGGTACATCTAAGGTCATATCAGGACGGGTACCAACTTGTAACAGTTTGCACTCATGGCGAATTTATAATTATAGTGCTACCCCACTTGGAAATGAGGTCATCAGCACCATGACCCAATATCTCACTCAGTCTCACATTATCTTGACACTGAGCTAACCAGTCCTTGCACTATCCTATTAATGCCGAGCACCAGGCTGGGAAGCGACAAGTATCAATTTTTAAGTCATTGGTTTGACTCAAGCTGCAGGAAGCTAATGCAGCAATCGAATGAGAATGTCTTCGATCGGCTGAACAGGGGACTTAATGCAGGAAGGTAATGCCGCAATCAATGTGGTGTTCTCTGTGGCAGAGTGGTTAGAGTGTCTGACTTTTTTCTAGGTCGGACTCCTTAGCTGAAGGTCGGTGGTTCGATTCCCCATGCCCCCATCTCTGCCAATTTGGATTTCCACCACTGTGTATAACTTACAGCGTCATCAAAGGCCGGTTGCTCTCATACCATGTCTATGTGGTGTGGGAGGTTAAAAATCCCTTGGGTCGGTAAAAGTGTAGGCTCGGGCTTTCTATCGACAAACTGTCTAATGGTGAAAACAAGCCTATTCAGGCTTATCCATGATAGGCAGTATAAATCTTCAACAACAAAAAAAGAGAATGGCATGGGTTGGCTGGGCAAGAGACTCAGTTGGTTGAGCAGGGTTCTTGCTGTAGGTACAATGCAGCAATCGAATGAGAATGCCTTCGGTTGGCTAAGCTCGAGTTGACGGAGAACAGCTGGCTGCAGCAAAGATTCAGACAAGCGAGTTTATTAAGCGGGTTTGTTAAAAGCCGCTGTACAACATCATTCAAAGTGAAGGTCCCACAGTGAACCTGGGCCCAGCCTGGGATCGAATTCAGCATTGCAACCAGGGTTTGTTAAAAGCCGCTGTACAACACCATTCAAAGTGCAGGTCCCACAGTGAACCCGGTGTCAGCGTCTCACCTCCCACAAGTCTGGTTCTCCACAAGAAATATGTTTAACTCCAATACATTCTTTAATATATGCGTCAATATTCTAAAAGTCAGAGAATATTGTTCTCCACAAGCAATACGTATTCTCCTGTATTCTTGGGTTTAAACTCATAAGAATAACCGCTAAAAAACAAAAAGAGTGATAATCAGGTCGAGCGACCGACCAGAAGTAAACAACACGGCGACCGAATCGGTTTTTCGCCAATAACTTCTTTAATATATTCACCAATATTCTCAAACTCGTAGAGAATATTGTTGTACACGTTTCCTCCAGTATTCTTGGGTTTAAAGTCATAAAGCCAACCAAAGTTTGCATTCGTCACTCGAATCCGCGCATACGCAGAAGCGATGTTTGGGAAGTGAGACTTGTGGGAGGTGAGACGCTGACACCGGGCCCAGCCTGGGATCGAACTCAGTATTGCAACCAGGGCAACAGAAAGAAAGGAGACAAATAAACAAAATGTACCTTTGTTTTCAGCTTTTACCACAAAAGGCGAAGAGGTGAAAAAAAATCAAAACTTTAAGACACTCACAATGATGGTGTAAAGATGTAACGTTCAACAACTTTTACTATTCACGCTGTGTATACCGGAGTGAAATAACTTTCATGGTTTTGACTGGAATTCTTGGGGTTTTTTTGGAGGAGGGGGGGTGTAGAATAGAGGAGTGGGATAGCTTTTTTTTTTTAACCCAGAAAAAATCTTGTAATCTTCCAAATATACCACCACAGTTCCCTTAGAACAGCTTAGAACAGTGCACGGGTATACTTGCTGAAAATCTTTTCAATAATTTACGCGCGTGCGTGCGTGTGTGTGCGCATGTGTGTGTGTGTGTGTGTGGCTGTGTGTGTGTGTGTGTGTGTGTGTGTGTGTGTGTGTGTGTGTGTGTGTGTGTGTGGTGGGTGTGTGTGTGTATTTGTGTGTGTGTTGTGTGTGTGTTGGTCTGTCTGGTTGTGTGTATGTGTGTGGTTGTGTGTTGTGTGTGTGTGTGTGTGTGTGTGTGTGTGTGTGTGTGTGTGTGTGTGTGTGTGTGTGTGTGTGTGTGTGTGTGTGTGTGTGTGAGTGTGTATATATATATATGGGTCACTCTCCTGAAAACAGGCCAGAAGTGTCACATGGAGAGTTAAAATCTAATATTTAAATTTGAAACATTTTCACCTTGCAAATGAAAGCTGGAAATCTCCCGTTTACATCTATGTAAAATATAAATTGATGAGATAAAAAATAAAGGTGTAGTCCATGATTAAGCTATGTCTTATGGCAGTATAACATGTGACGTTAAAATGGTTTTTGTTGGGTACAAAAACACTTCATAACTAAAAGGACCAAAGTTGCACACAGTTTATTTTATTTCCCTTATTTCTTACATCAAATCTGAACATGAATATGAAAAGAAGAAGGACAAAAATAAGGAGAAAGTTTTTTTATTGATGTTTTAAAATCCCATCCCATGCTGACCAGTTTTCAGGAGAGTCACCCATATATATCTATATATATATATATAGATAGATAGATAGATCGATGGATAGATAGTGATAAACCCTTTATCGCGTGTAATAATGCCTGTAGTGTCCTGCACTCCCCCCCCCCCCCTGTCCAGGTGGGACCCCCCATCATGCACCGCTCCGCCTCCTGCGCGGGGCCTAGCCTCCGCTCGCTCAGAGGAATATAACTAAATAAGGTTCTGAAGCTGATACATGATATCGAGATGCATAGAGAATGAGGTGGGGCATTACGAGTCCATGCAGACACCCTACGATAACAGTCTATTGACAGCTGCATTACACAACATGATTGCGGAACTGAATCAGAAAACATGGCCGGATTCATATCTTTCTCCACTCCAGGCCTTAACCTGGGCTTTAACCTGGGCATTAACCTAGGTGACTGAGGTAACTGAGGTGTTAATCTACGTTAGCCATTTCGAAGACAACAAGCAGTCTACAGCTACACAGGGTTGAGGGTAGGACAGCTGGGATGTACTTGACTCAATAGAAAACCTAACTGCACGCAATAGCTGCAAACTTTGCTTCCAAATGGCAGCCAAAATTATATTGTTCATGCAAAAATGCAGACCTAAAACAGCCTTCTTCCTTCGCCAATAATACTCATTCATAGCAACACTGCACATTTATCCAGTTAAAACCGCACTCATCCACAAGTCAGGCTCAGGGTTTATCCACATCTAAAACTTTAGATTCGCCCGCCGTTAAAATTAGAGATTCACCCACGTTTAAAACTACAGATTCACCCAAGTTAAAACTACAGATTAAACTGCAGTTAAAAATAACTACAGATTCACCCACAGTTAAAACTAGATTCATCCAGTTAAACCTACAGATTCAACCATAGTTAAAAGTATAGATTCACCCAGTTAAAACTACAGATTCACACAGTTAAAACTACAGATTCACCCACAGTTAAAACTACAGATTAACCAAAGTTAAAATGACAGATTCATCCACAGTTCAAACTACAGATTCAGCCACAGTTAAAACTACAGATTCATCCAGTTAACACTACAGATTCATCCAGCTAAAACTAGATTCAGCCACAGTTAAAACTACAGATTCATCCACAGTTAACACTACAGATTCATCCAGCTAAAACTAGATTCAGCCACAGGTAAAATTAGATTCACTCAGTTAAAACTACAGATTCACTCACAGTTAAAACCACAGATTCACTCACAGTTAAAACTACAGATTCACTCACAGTTAAAACTACAGATTCAACCATAGTTAAAACTACAGATTCACTCACACTTAAAACTACAGATTCATCCACAGTTAAAACTACAAATTCATCCAGTTAAAACTAGATTCAACCACAGATAAAATTAGATTCACTCACAGTTAAAACTACAGATTCACTAACTTAAAACTACAGATTCATCCACAGTTAAAATTGCACATTCAACATCCATAGTGAAAAAGCTCCCTCATTCACACCTAAACCTAGATGCATCCACAGCTAACTCTTGGGTTTATTCCACAGATAAAACTGTCGACTAATCCACATATAAAACCCGGGACTCATCCACACATAAAGCCCGTGACTCATCCACAGCTTAGACTGCTGACTCATCCACACCTTCATTGTTGAGCTCGTCATCTGGGGGGAGAAGTATCAGCAGCACAAAGTTTTATACAAAGCAAAAATTGTTATTTGTAGCCTAATCCAAAATAAAATAACAAAAGATAAACAACGAAACAGGTTTCAGTAGAAATTTAGGAGGCACTGGAGTACAAATGATTGGTTGGTTGGTTTTTGGAGTTTTACGTCCTTTCAACATGTAAGGCCATATCAGGACGGGTACCGACTTGTGACAGAGCGCACTCATGGTGACTTTATAGTCCTGGCCCACTGGAAATCAGGCCGTCAGGAACATGACCCAATATCCCACTCAGTCACATTATCCTGACACTGAGCTAACCAGTCCTGGCCCTATCCTAATAATGGCGAGCACCTGGCTAGGAAGCGAGAAGTATCAATTTTTAAGTCATTGCCTTCAGTCGACCAGGGTTCGAACTCATGGGTTCGAATCCCACGATCTACCAAAATAAACAAAGTGAGAAATCATAATCAGGAATGAAAGCTGCCTCGGACAAAATAAGCGGAATTCTGACTCATGGAAAATTGTCCATGATTCTATACCAGTGCTAAGCCTATGAGGGGCTATCTTGATTTTGTTCATGAATTTCCTTTTAAGCGAATCAGTGAAAGCGTGATGATCTTTCATCCGTGAATAATAAATGCAGAGACTTTAATAATCCGGCAGTGTCACACACGCTCACTTCACATTAGTGGTTTATAAAAGTCAATTTCATCAGATGCATGTACGTAATACTGGAAGGAAATAGAAAAGGATCAAACAGAAATCATATTCCTAAAATATCAAACAGCCTTCAATTCACGGCAGGAAATACAAATCTGTGAAGCAATGCAAACGCACACGAAAGTCTAGAGCAATTTAAGGGCAAATAACATTGCCATTGAACAAAATATTGTATTCACATGAATATAATAGTTTTAACAACTGCGTATAATCCTGTAATCTATACACATCAAGAACTACTGACTAAGTAATAATGTCACCAATAGAGGTGTCAGGCAACCCTTTTTTTCCCCCTTTTTTTTTTAAGCGTTAAGTATCAGATTCAGAAGCCGCAAGTCGGGTTTGAAAATTAGTTACAAAGTAAAGCTTGTTTTATTTAATGACGCCTCTAGAGCACATTGATTTTCGTAACATCGGCTATTGGACATAAAACATGTGGTCATTCTGACAAATTCCTTTGGAGAAAACCTGCTGCCAGCATATAGGCTACTCTTTCTGATAAGCAGCAAGTGCTATTTTGTATGCACTTTCCCACAGACAGGACAGCACATACAACAGCCTTTGATGAACCAGTTGTGGACCACTGGTTGGTACGGAAAATAGTCCAAACTGCAAATGGGTTCACTGAGCAGGATCGATAGGATGACCGATACCTTCACAGGTGGGCATGCTAATGCCTGAGCTACATCCCGCTCCCTCTGAAAATCAGTTACAAACACAGTACATATATATAATGCATCAATAGGTATCTTTCCTTCGATATATTGATGCTTCGCTAGAGGATTATTTATTTTCAGAAGAAAACTACCAAGGGCCATGACCTACCTGTGAGTAGCGCCACCTGCTGGGCCGTAGCCTTTGCGATCTCCTGCAGCGTTCGGACAACCTTCCCAAATGCCTCGACGGAGTCAACGAGTTCGTCTTGTATCTGGGTTGTGGTAATGCAATGGTCTTTATTAACCTTCCCCGTGCCATCACCTCTGCCAATTTGGATTTCCACCACTGTGTATAACTTACAGCATCATCAAAGGCCAGTTGCTCTCATACCATGTCTATGTGGTGTGGGAAGTTAAAAATCCCATGGGTCGGTAAAAGTGTAGGCTCAGGCTTTCTATCGACCAACTGTCTAATGGTGAAAACAAGTCTATTCAGACTTAGCCATGATAGGCAGTATAAATCTTCAAGAAAAACAACAACCTCCCATACATTGCAAAAGGCAACTCTCCACGCTAACGTACTATCATGGGTGATGAAAATGGGAAATATTGCATGCACCTAGAGCAGGATTCGAACCCACACTTCTTGCATTCCAGGCTAATGCGATAATCATTACACCACCTAGGCTGCCTGCCAAACACCACACCCAACAACCACCCCCCCCCACCCCCACACCACCCAAACACACCACAAACCCCAACCACAAAAAAACCCCAAAAACCCCACACAAACCAAAAAACAACACAACACCAAACAAAAACAACATGTTATCACCCTATCCACGCCCACCTGTCTATGTGGCTCCTTGCCCGAGAGATCAGTGCAGACCATTACACCCATCCCCCTGGAATTGTAAGTCTTTTAAATGGTTTACGTCCTAGCAACAACTAAGGTCATATCAGGACGGGTACCGACTTGTGGCAGTGCGCACTCATTTTAATGCTTACAATTACATACATACAGGTAGTGCACTTGCATACATGCAAAGAGTAGGTTCAACAACGATACAGTGAATAGCCTGTACAGGATCCTAGTCATAGCACCAGTGTCGTGGGGCTGGATTGTGGGGGGGGGGGGCGTAGAGGGTATGAGAATGGGAAATATTGCGCCTAGAGCAGGATTCAAACTGACAGATCTTGTATTCCGGGCTAGTGTGCTAAGCATTACACCACCTAGGTTCCCGGACCAGACGGGATGGCCGAATGAGTTAGAGCGTCCGTCTCCCGTGCTGGTAGATCGTGGGGTCGTGGGGTCGAGTCCCGGTCGAGTCAAACCAATGACTTTAAAATTGAACTTGTCCTTCCCTAGCCAGGCGATCGCATAATTAGGATAGGGCAAGGACTAGTGTGCTCAGTTTCAGGATAATGTGACTGAGTGGATACCAGGTCATGGTGCCGGCAGCCTGGTTTCCCAGTGGGACAGCACTATAAAGTCGCCATGAGTGCGCACTGTCACAAGTCGGTACCCGTCCTGATATGACCTTAGATGTTGCTAGGACGTAAAACAACAACAACATCACCAACAACAAAAACTAGGTTCCCTGATGTCACCACCCTATCCAAACTTATCTATATATATGAGTCTTTGCCTGAGAGGTCAGTGGAGACCACTACAATACAAAAGTCCTATCAAACTGAGGATAGTCCAATATTAGTTTAATCAGCCTTGGGAAGTGGCCGGAAATTGCAAAACATATCACCATGGAGAAGGCTTGCTTGTTTGTTGGGGCTTTACATCCTAGCAACATCTATGGTCATATCAGGATGGAACTTGTGACAGTGCGCATGCATGGCAATTTTTATAGTGCAGCCCCACTGGGAGATCTAGCCGCCTGCACCATGAGCCGATATCCCACTCAGTCACATTATCCTGGGACTGAGCTAACCAGTCCTTACAATATCCTAATAATGCCGAGCACCAGGCTAGGAAGCAACAAGTATCAATTTTATGATTCATTGGTTTGACTCGGCCGGGATTTGAACTCACTACATTCTCTATGGGAAGCCTGTGCTGCCATGGAGAAAGTGTTGTGAACACCATTTAGGCATTTAATAAACTTATCTATTTACAGAATGTTAAATAATTCGGCTTAGTTTTAATCTTGGTTTATTGGGGTTTTATGTCTCAGCAACATCTAAGGTAATAGAAGAACGGGAACAGTCTTGTGACAGTGCAAACTGATGCCAGCACCATTCCCATGATCAACTGCCACATTATCCTAACAGTGGGCCAACCAATCCTTGACCTATCCTGATAATGCTGAGAACCAACCAAGGTAGCGACAAGTATTAAGTTTCTAAGTCTTTGCTTTGTTGACTCGGCCGGGGCTTGATCCCATAACCTCGCACACTAGAAGTGGGCGCCTTAAAGTTGCATAGTCCGATGGTCTTGAGTTTCTATCATTTCATGAAAGAAACATATTAGGTTGATCACTATAATCTACCCTACTTTAGCTCGAAGTAAATTTGATTTAAAATGGCTAACTTTGGAGATATTTGAAGTATAAACATGAGAAGTTAATTTTGGCAATCTTGCCAAAACTCCACCAGCTTCAACAGTAACAGGTTCAATTAACTGGACTTAGCATGCCCGTATATAGCACTAAATACTTAATAAGTTTTCAAACCTAGATAAGTGTTTTGCTTTCGAAAATGTTATGCTTTTATCGGACTATACAGCTATCCTGATTAAACCACACGTGATCACGAAGTAATTAATAAATAAATTGATTGATTAGTTACCTCCTTGGGGAAGGAGAGTGGCGAGGCTGTGGCGTTGTCCTTCTGAGGGATTCGACGTTTGATCTGAACAGAAATTTACATATATTACGTACATTCCTGAAATTGCACAAACGCTACACATTTATACCAAAACTGTCTCATCATTCTAAATATTCTCGTGTTTGATTGGTTGGTTGGTTGTTGGGGTTTACGTCCTGGCAACATCTAAGGTCATATCAGGATGGGTACCGAGTTGTGACGTGTGCACTCATGGTGACTTTATAGTGCTGCCTCACTGGGAAATCAGGCTGCCGGCACCATGACCCGATATCCCACTCAGTCACATTATCATGACACTGAGCAAACCAGTCCTTGCCCTATCCTATTAGTGCCGAGCGCCAGGCTAGGAAGTGACAAGTATCAATTTTATAAGTCATTGGTTTGACTCGACCGGGAACTGAACTCCCAATCTCCCGCACGCAAGGGCCGCGCTCTACCAATTCGGCCACCGCACACGGTTCTCGCGTCTGATCTGAACAGGAATAATAATATATCCACGACACAGCAAAAGCTCTTCACATTTCTACCAGAACTATCTGATAACTAATCCAAAATACCTCTGCGTTTCATCTCAACAGAAATGTACATTTATTCATGACAGAGCACAAGCGCGACAGATTTCTACCAAAATTATCTCAAAATACTTTTCTTTATTTTGTTAATATAGGGGAACTTAGATTTCAATATACTACTAACCTTTTTGTATATGGCAAAGCAAATTACTATTAATGAAAAACATACTTGGTTAACACAAATTTGAGTCTGCTGTAAGAGTAAAAGCGGTAAAAGAATAACTTTTGTGTACCTTTCTTGATGCAAGCTTCACTTCATTGTTGAAGTTCTCAAGGTCCCGCAGGAGGATAGAGATGTCACTCGTCTCCTGTCCCGGCTGTCAAAATAATACAAAACAGACATGTCAAACAGACATTACACAACATCCACCATACACTACCTTTAATAATTGTGTTGTAATTTGATGGTTTACTTAAAGTTGCATATTCTGATAAAAACATCAAATTTTCTAAACCAAAACACTTATCTAGACTTAATTCTACATATTCAACTAGATACTGGTACACATATTAAGCATTTTTTGCTGCATAGAAGGTCGTAATAAGTCAATTTAATAGAACCTGTTACTACTGAAGTTTATGTGCCAGAGATTTGGTGTGCTTGCCAAAATTAATTTTACAGTTACACGACGTCCACAATACGCGAGCCGCACATCCTGTACTATACGTAATGCTGCATCTGTACTCGTGCTACACATCCCCCATACATAAATTACACAGCCTGTACTACACATAACGCTGCACCCGTACTCGCGCTACACATCCCTCATACACTAATTACACAGCCTGTACTACACGTAACGCTGCACCCGTACTCGTGCTACACATACCCCATACACTAATTATACAGCCTGTACTACACATAACGCTGCACCCGTACTCGTGCTACACATACCCCATACACTAATTATACAGCCTGTACTACATGTAATGCTGCACCTGTACTCGTGCTACACATACCCCATGCACTAACTATACAGCCTGTACTACACATAACGCTGCACCCGTACTCGCGCTACACATACCCCATACACTAATTACACAGCCTGTACTACACATAACGCTGCACCCGTACTCGTGCTACACATCCCCCATACACTAATTACACAGCCTGTACTACACATAACGCTGCACCCGTACTCGCGCTACACATCCCCCATACACTAATTACACAGCCTGTACTACACATAACGCTGCACCCGTACTCGCGCTACACATCCCTCATACACTAATTACACAGCCTGTACTACACATAACGCTGCACCCGTACTCGTGCTACACATCCCCCATACACTAATTACACAGCCTGTACTACACATAATGCTGCACCCATACTCACGCTACACAACATCCCCCATACACTAATTACACAGCCTGTACTACACATAACGCTGCACCCGTACTCGTGCTACACATCCCTCATACACTAATTACACAGTCTGTACTACACATAATGCTGCACCCGTACTCGTGCTACACAACATCCCCCATACACTAATTACACAGCCTGTACTACACATAACGCTGCACCCGTACTCGCGCTACACAACATCCCCAATACACTAATTACACAGCCTGTACTACACATAACGCTGCACCCGTACTCGCGCTACATATCCCTCATACACTAATTACACAGCCTGTACTACGCATAACGCTGCACCTGTACTCGCGCTACACAACATCCCTCATACACTAATTACACAGCTTGGACTACATGTAACGCTGCACCCGTACTCACGCTACACAACATCCCCCATACACTAATTACACAGCCTGTACTACACATAACGCTGCACCCGTACTCGCGCTACACATACCCCATACACTAATTACACAGCCTGTACTACACGTAACGCTGCACCCGTACTCGCGCTACACATACCCCATACACTAATTACACAGCCTGTACTACACGTAACGCTGCACCCGTACTCGCGCTACACAACATCCCCATACACTAATTACACAGGCTGTACTACATGTAATGCTGCATCCGTACTTGCTTTACACAACATCCACCATACACCACCTGCACTACACATAATGCTGCATCCGTACTTGTGCTACACAACATCCACCATACACCACCTGCACTACACGTAATGCTGCATCCGTACTTGTGCTACACAACATCCACCATACACCACCTGCACAGCCTGTACTACACATAACGTTGCGCCTGTACTTGTGCTACACAATGCCCACCATACACCACCTGCACAGCCTGTACTACACAAACTGCCCGTACTTGTGCTACACAACATCCACCATACACCACCTGCACAGCCTGTACTACACATAACGTTGCGCCTGTACTTGTGCTACACAATGCCCACCATACACCACCTGCACAGCCTGTACTACACATAACATTGTGCATGTACTTGCGCTACACAATGCCCACCATACATCAACTGCACAGTCTGCACAACACATAACATTGTGCATGTACTTGTGCTACACAATGCCCACCATACACCACCTGCACAGCATGTACTACACATAACGTTGCACCTGTACTTGTGCTACACAATGCCCACGATACACCACCTGCACAGCCTGTACTACACATAATGTTGCGCCTGTACTTGTGCTACACAATGCCCACCATACCACCTGCACAGCCTGTACTACACATAACGTTGCGCCTGTACTTGTGCTACACAATGCCCACCATACACCACCTGCACAGCCTGCACACCACATAACATTGCGCCTGTACTTGCGCTGCACAACGCCCACCATACACCACCTGCACAGCCTGTACTACACATAAAGCTGCACCTGTACTTGTGCTACATGACATCCACCATACGCTACCTGCAGAGACAGCTTCAGCCGTGTGAGGTCCACCTGCACACAGTCGCAAGCAGACAGCACGACGCGCGTCTCGTTCGTCATGAAGCTAGTGCAGTCCACCTTCTCGCAGCTGAGGTGAACCGAGTACAGGTGCTGCAAGCAGACGCGGTAACCTTAGCGCAACACTGGGCAGCCCCGACCACATGCCGTCGGCTTTATTAAAGCTGCACAGTCCAATGAAAACATCAAATTTTCAAAACCAAAACAATTATCTAGATTTAATTTTAGATGTCTAACTTAGATACTGGTGGATTTATTAAAAATTTGTCATCACATAGAAGGCACTACTGAGTCAATTTAATAGAATCTGTTCCTGTAGAACCCTATGGTGTCAGAGTTTTGGCGTGCTTGCCAAAATTAATTTGGCATGTTTTCACTCCAAATATCTCCAACGTTAGTCATTTAAATTAAAGGTTATGATCAGCGTAAGATATTTATCCCAGAAAATCATGCAAACTCAAGACCATCGCACGATGCACCTGTAAGTGAGTGATTTATCGATTGACTGATGTTGATTTTAAGTACTGTTGCCAGCAAAGGCCATGGTTATGTCGAAATGTGAGTAGAACTGATTCTGTCGTTTGGCCTTTTCTAAAGATTGCATATGTCAATAAAAATACTAATCAAACCCCACATGTCATATGAAGATGGTTAAATGTCAAAAGACAAAAGTAACATTTGTAAAAATTATAAGAAGTGATAGTCCAGCTGTCCTCAAGAGGCCCAACGAAGCCCAAGAATAATGAGCAAAGGGTTTCAAAGCCGATTAATCAATCTAAAAAGAAAGAAAAGAACAAGAGAAGACAGAAAGAAAAGAACAAGAGAAGACAGAAAGAAAAGAACAAGAGAAGACATAAAGAAAGAAAGAAAGAAAGAAAGAAAGAAATAAATAAATAAATAAAGAAAGAGCAGAAGGAAAGAAGGATAGGAGAGAGAGGACTGTCGGTCGGAAGGAGTGAATGGGGAGGGGAGAGGGGAGGGAGGACGGAAGGAGAGAAAGAAGGGAGAATGGAAGGAAGGAAAAATGGAACGAAGGAGTGAAGGAAGGAAAGAATGAAGGATGGGGAGGGGAGAGGGGGGGAGGGAGGACGGAAGGAAAGGAAGAAGGGAGAATGGAAGGAAGGAAAAATGGAAGGAAGGAGGGAAGGAAAGAATTAAAGATGGATGGATGGAAGGAGGGGAGGAAGGAAGTTAGGAAGGAAGTTAGGAAGTTAGGAAGGAAGGAAGGAAGGAAGGAAGGAAGGAAGGAAGGAAGGAAGGAAGGAAGGAAGCAATAAGGGTTAATTATGCAGCACTGACACCGTGGTATCGTGCTGATACAACAGATTTTTTTTAAACAATAACTAAAAACGCTGACATTTCACAACATTCGACAAACATCGGAAAGTCATGAACCGACCAGTACCACCTTGACTCCCAAACTAATTAGGTACCAAGGATTGAAAGTGGTCTTTGGCAAATATCACAGAAACCAGCTGAGTTTATTACACCGATGGCGAATTTCCATGAAAATGCAGATTTCTCCCCCCTCCCCCATAGGATTAGCGCTGCCAGGGAATCGCAGGAAAATGCCAGAAGTTATGGTTCAACTATCCTCGTTGTGGTTATATAATCACCCATACATAACTATTTCTTGTTTGGGTTTTCTGTTCTAGAAACATCTAACGCCCTATCAGAACAGGAATAAAATAACCGCCTGTTGTCACATACATCCTGTTTGCTTGGCTTTTTGTTTAATGTTAATCGGTAAATATCACAATTCGCTGAAATCCGAGAAATCGCGGAAATCAGAGAATCGGGGAGATCTTTCATCCCTGGGGTGCCCAGGTACCTGGAAGTAGTCGATGGATTTGCGCAGTGCGTCCATGGCGACCGTCTCGTCGAGCTGGTCCTTGCGCAGCAGGTCGATATAGTAGTCGGTCGACTTCTCGTGGACCGCCAACTCGGGCAGCAGCGTGCCGATCTTCAGGAACAAGTCCACGTGGCACGTCGCCAGCGCGCTAAGAGAACACGGAACATAGAACATGGCGGCACGGTCACACAGTGGGCAGGTTTCTTGTAGCAGGTGGCATGGGGAGAACTTGCAGGTCAATTTCCGTCTTTTGTTGGGGTCCTTTTTGCCTTTTTTTTTATAAATTAAAAAAATATATTTTGTACATGGGTCTTTCTCAGAAACTGTGTACCACTTGAGGTAGTCTACTTGAAATGCATATTTCAAAGAAACCCATTATTGGAGTGTCAATATTTAGCATTTAGCCCAATAATGTGGGAGATATTTTAGATCAAAAGTAAATGTTAATATTCTGTATTATGTATCTTATTAGGATGGATGTAGCTAAATAAATAGAAAAGTACATCACTAACTTGTGACATTGTCAACAGCATTGAAAATAAAGTGTCACAAACTTAATGAAAACCTCTGAACAACAGCACTATAACAGAAACAATTATCCAAACCCACACACCCAACCACCCAACACCCAACCCCCAAAAAAAAAAAAAACCAAACCCCACCCCCATTGTGAATTTCACTTAAAATGGTCATATACAATGTCTTCATTAAGTTGAAGACATTTATTTCTAAAAAAAAATATTTAAAATTATGAAATAGTTAACCTTTTCTTGAGTCATTAACATCGTAACATTTCGTTTCCACTTGCAAGTACTATGAAACTATGTATCAAACACTGAGTACAGATAGAGCACAGGAACTATTTTCACCATTTGACACTCTATGCATGGACCCAGTTATGGTATAGTAAAAAATAAATCCTGAAATTGCCCCATAACATCGAAATTTGAGCCGAACATGTGTGTAAAATTGTTGATTCCACTTGGACTGTTACCATGCTAATATTTTTCTGTTTTTCTCTTTAATCATCACATATAAGACAAAACCATAGCAATGCGGTTTCAAATTATTATTACTACTGTTTATAAAGCAAGTGGCATGTGAAATGTCCTAAAAATGTCAAGCTTTGTGTGGAAAATATTTTATTTTTGAGTCAGATTGGTTTCCATGCTATACTGCTATTTATTGGGTGTGAGCATCATTTGACCCACGTAAAAATGTCAGAATATGTTTATTTTCAATTATTCAGACGCAAAAGGACATACACACTGAGGAAGTTTGTATATAGGACTTTGACAGCATTTTGATTTTATGGTACTGATGTCACAGTATTTGTTACACAAGTTCTGAGAACGACCCATATATATATTTTTTATACTTTAAAACTTGTTTCTTTACATTTTCTCTTTACATCTTCCTTTACATTTTTATTTACATTTATTTATATTTAGATGCGCACATTTGCACTTAGATAAAAGATTCACCCCCTACACAGAATAGGGGTGAATGACAATTATGTCTAAAAATCCGAGCAAAAAACTGCCTTGGTATGAATCAAAACTTTTTTCACCTTCTTTAAAAAAAAGTTTTTTTTATTTTATTTGTTGGTGCGCACACGAGCACTTAGATAAAAGATCCACCCCCTACACAGAGTAGGGGTGAATGACAATTATGTCTAAAAATCCGAACAAAAAACTGCCTTGGTCTGAATTCGAACTTGCATGTACATTTCTTAAAATACATTTTCGTAATATATATTTTTTTTAATTTTTAAAAACATTTTTCTTTTGGCGCACACATTAGCACCTAGATAAAAGACCGATCGCGGTGGCCGAATCGGTAGACCACAGGCCTCGCGTGCGGAAGATCGGGAGGTCGCGAGTTTGGTTCCCGGTCGAGTCAAACCAATGACTTAAAAATTGATACTTGTCGCTTCCTAGCCTGGTGCTCGGCAATATTAGCATAGGGCAAGGGCTGGTTAGCTCGGTGTCAGGATAATGTGACTGAGTGGGATATTGGGTCATGGTGTCGGCGGCCTGATTTCCCAGTGGGGCAGCACTATAAAATCGCCATGAGTGCATACTGTCACAAGTCGGTACCCATCCTGATATGACCTTAGATGTTGCTAGGACATAAAACAACAACAAACAAACAAACCTAGATAAAAGATTCACCCCCTACACAGAGTAGGGGTAAATGACAATTACGTCTTACATCCGAGCAAAAAAAGTGCCATGGGATGAATTAGAACTAACATGTAAATTCTTTTTTTTAAACATGTTTAATTATTTCTTTTTTTTGGTGCGCACATTAGCACTTAGATAAAAGAGTAGGGGTTGGTTGGTTTTTGGGGTTTTAATCTAAGGTCATATCATGACAGGTACCGACTTGTGACAGTGCACACTCATGGCGACTTTATACTGCTGCCCCACCTAGAGACCAGGCCGCCAGCACCATGACCTGATATCCCGCTCAGTCGCATTATCCTGACACAGCCAACCAGTCCTTGCCCTATCATAATAATGCCATTCCTGTCTGGTCTGTCCGCAATGGAAATTTTCCCCATCATAATCAATGAATGCTAAAGGAAAATTCTTTTTTTTTAAATATCGAAGACTAAAATAATAATCCCAAGACAGTGAGTTAGTCCGCAGCGCCTACCTCTCGTACTGCTTGAGCGTTGCCTGCAGGATGCACAGGTTGTGCACAAAGTTGCTTGAGAAGCTGTAGCCGTCCGCCTTGTGGGACCGCAGGACCTGCTCTCGCTCGATCACGTCCGGCACATCGAACTTCTCGCGCGTCTGCGAGATGAGCAGCTCGATCTTGGACACGAGACGCGGGATGAGCAGCAGCACCAGCACAGCGTCGTGGTCACCTGGCAGCAGAGACAGCAACTATTCGTGACGCCAGGATCTTATTGTTATGAAATGTCAGGATATAAAAAATTTAAATACAAAATAAATCGATTTTAAAAACAAGACAAACATTTTGAAAAAAAAAATGTCCAATACATTGACATCCATCATTTTTAATGACTTACAATAATTTTTGTATAATTGTAGGACTTTTCAGCCAGTACTTAATTTTTGCGTTTTCAAAAGTTAGTACTTTTTAGGTTTTCTACAACCAGTACGAACCCTGGTACATTGTGCGGGTTGCGCACTCACCTCCACGCTTGATGAACGTGTCGGGCATGAATGAACACAGGTACTGCACGTGATGGTTGGCCTGGGTCACGTCCAGTTTGCGCAGCTCCAT
Organism: Branchipolynoe longqiensis; assembly: GCA_030323885.1. NCBI lineage: Eukaryota > Metazoa > Annelida > Polychaeta > Phyllodocida > Polynoidae > Branchipolynoe > Branchipolynoe longqiensis. The sequence goes on along the minus strand of CM059190.1, from coordinate 29,586,844 downwards.
GTCAATGGCCTGCACAGGAATCAGTAAAGTTGCTTGAGTTTATTTACAAATATATTGTGAATGTTGGTCTGCTAACATTAGTTATTTGCATACGAGGACCCCCCCCCCCGCCCCCTTGTTCTCCCAAGCCCACGAGTAATATCATGCCTCACTGCTCATGCCAAACACCACCCACAACCACTAATCACCCAGCACCCCTGACTCAAGTTCATGCCAGCCCTCACCACAATTAAGTGTTCTGCACACAACCCTCACCCCGCTCACATGTTTTGCACACGACCCTCACCCACTGACATGTTTTGCACACGACCCATTCCAGGCCCCGCCCCCTCATACCACACCCATTTAAAAACCCTCCTCTCCTTCACTCCCTCGCCACTTCCCTGCTGGGTCGTTGCTTCTCCCACCCACTCTTCCTCTGTTTCGGGTTGAGTGCTGCATAATGCTCTTTTTCTTCCTTCTACACTTCGTCTTGGTTCGGTTTCACATATATGCTATCAGTACTACCGCTTCCCTGCTTGTTCACTAGCTGTCAATTATCCCAGCCAGATTCTGTTCCCATGTGAATAAGATTTTCAGACATGCTGTTTAACTGAACCTCCTGTTTGCTCCAGAATCCTGGCTTCGACCCAGATCTGCCCACGATGTTACACTGATGACCTCCTTGCTCTGACCTCCAGTTATTTGCCTCCTGCAAGTTCCTGACCACGAATGACCAACATCCTGTCAACTAGAACTATTCGCTTGTCCTACATGTTGTCATATGCTCCGAAAGCCCGGGTTCCACCCAAACACATCATACAGCCCCCTGCTCGCGAACTGCTCATGCCGCTTGCCCAGCAGACTCCTGTGCTTGATTTACTTTTTTAATTTCCTTATCTAAAATTGATCCAAATACACCTAGTTCACTAAACCTGACTCCGAGTGATGTAGCTTCCCTGATATCAACACACTACCGAGGCCTGCCTGTCTATGTGATCGCTTGCCTGAGAGGTCAGTGCAGACTACTACACTCATCCCTCTGGAATGCTTACAATTACATACATACACAGGGTAGGTTCAACAACCATACAGTGCGTAGCTTGTACAGGATCATAGTCACGGCAACCAGTGTCATGGGGGTGATGAAAATGGGAAATATTGAGCCTAGAGCAGGACTCGAATCCACATTTCTTTGCATTCCGGGCCAGTGTGCTAACCATTACACCACCTAGGTTCCCTGATATCAACACACTACCCACACCTACCTGTCTATGTGGTTGCTTGCAAGAGAGGTCAGTGCAGGCCACTACAATAACAACATAACACAGCAGCACCAATCTGCAATAGTGCTGAATAACTGCACCACAGGGATGAAAGTGGTGTCCGGCAAAACAACACGGAAATCGGCCAGAGACCTTGGCGCCACGCAGCGGGTTCCAGCAGAACTAAGCGGTATTTACACCGACGGCCAATTTCCGGGAAAACGCGGATTTTCCTCTATAGGATTAGTACTGTCAGGAAATCGCGGAAAAATACCGGGGTTTGGGGAGTTTTACGTCCTGGCAACATCTAAGGTCATATCAGGACGGTTACAGACTTGTGATATTGCGCATTCATGGCAACTTTATAGTGCTGTACCACTGGGAGCCATTATCCTGACACAATGCTAACCAGTCCTTGATCTATCCTATTAATGCCGAGTGCCTGGCTAGGTGACGACAAGTATCAATTTGATAAGTCATTGCCAATGACATTGGTTTGACTCGACCAGGCACCGAACTACCGACCTTTCGCACCCGAGGCCCTGCGCTCTACTGATTTGGCCACCGCGTCCAGTAGTTGGATCTGTAGGATCAAATCTACCTTAAGTGTTTTGGTTGAGTAAATGTGATGCTATTCATCGGACTATGCAGCATCCAGCAACCACCAACACTGAATGTTGTGTCTCTCAATTCTAGAAACTACACAATGTGACCTTCACCTTGGCATGCGCTTTGGTCTCGGCAAAGCGGGCCTTGAAGTCAAAGCTTTCGATGGATGGAGTCCGCACAGTTTCCGCACCAGTGTTTGCTCCTGCGTCGGTGTTACGCAACTCACGGTTGCTTTCCTTGAATCAAATACAATAATATGTGAGTCAGTCTCTGAACATGGGCACTGAAGTGTGACATGGAAACCAAAAGTGAAAACATTGCAAATACAGTAAAACCTCTCTAAATGCTTTGACCATGAGACCTACTTTAAATGGTCCATTTAGGGAGGTGGTCGGGTTAGAGCTATATCATTACAGCGGTATTGTATGGGCAATCATTTGGGACCCAAATAAAGCGATCGATATAGGTAGTGGTCAATCTGTGGAGGTGGTCGGTTAGAGAAGGTTTACTGTAATAGCAACAACAAAAAAGCATTTCAAATGATAGCAGAAATCATGTTAACATGAAGATTTACATCTTGTGCATATGTCAGAGTTGAGGGGAAAAAAAGCTATTTCGTTTTTTGATTTTGATTCTATACAGATTAAACCATAAGCTAAAATTACTTGTGTATCATGGAAATCACACACCCAGAACATCATTTTAACATATACAACAAATTCAAACAAGATTTTAATGATTACAGTTAGGCAAACAAGAATATGTCTTACGAGAAAAACGTTTTTAAAAAACGTTTTAAAACATCTCGTTAAATGCATGGTTTATGTGTAAATTTTCACATTTTCACTTTAGCACAAAATCATACAAGCATACTTTTGATACATTTTGTGGGATAGATTAAATAATGCAGTATTGCTAACAATACTTAACACACAGAGGTAACAATAATTATCTGACTTGCTACTAAAAAAAATAAAAGAATGAATTATCACCATTGTAACATGGAAATCAAATATTTGATGTGCAGTTTTAGAGAATGACCCACATATACACATATACATCTAGCATACACCCGATGATGCAGTAAAACCTGTCCAACCAAACACCTCCACAGTTCGACCACTCCCCTATATCGATCACTTCATTTGGGTCCCAAACGATCACCTATACAATACCATTGTAACAAAATGAATAATTCCCCAAACCGACCAGCTCCCTAAATGGACCATTTGAAGTCGGCCCCATGTTTGGTCGATTTAGAAAGGTGTACAGTAAAACCTCTCTAACTGACCACCTCCACAAATCGACCACTCCCCTATATTGATCCCAATAATACCATTGTAACCATGGGTCCCAATAATACCATTGTAACCATATTCTAACTCCCTAAGCCGACCACCTCCCTAAATGGGCCATTTAAAGTCGGTCCCATGGTCAGTCGAGAGGTTTTACTGTATTTCTTTGAATTTGAACCATCTGGTCCTAATTACTGTATTCTTATGGGTTAACGCCCATGTGTGGGTTAATTTGCTGCACTCGGCAACAGGCAGAAAGAAGGAAAGACATAGAAGACATCTTCCCCCCTCAAGACTATATAACAACTCCTGCAACCATCATAGCCAGGCACTATCATGATCAAGTAGCCACCAAGCTGGCCAGTATCCCAAACGCCCGCACTGACCAATTCCCACCCCAAACCCACCACCCACACTGAGATGTGCCCACAACAATCAACAAAACCAGAAACCAATCAAGCATGTAAACTACAAAATAAAGAATACCATCTAATGAGCGACTGACACCCGCGCAGTTGACAGATCACCACAAACACACAAAACCCACACCAAACAAACACAACACAAAACCAAACCACAACCAACCCCACAACACCCAAAACCCCCCCCCCCCAGATACACAGTCAATGGACTGCCGGAGGGCGGGGAACACCGGAATAAAAGCCAGATTAACCGACCCATGACACTGAAGCTGTGTCCGAGAGCAATAGACTGCCTCGTGCGTAAATTACCCATGTTAGCCTCGGCCAACATGCACAACGCCCACCCACGACGTGGCCATTATTTTGTAAACAGCCACCCCTTAAACACCCACGTGTGGTTAAACGCCCACCCCCCACGTCAGTGATTTGCCAATTTAAACGCCCAGGACATTAACCCGCATAGTTTGCAATTTCAAGAGGGGGTGGAGGGAAACCATAAACATAAACAAAAAAATAAAATGTCACCTGAAGTTGTGCGACCAGATCTCTGAACTTGGAGATGGTGTTCTCGTAGTCGGCGATGTGCTCGGCCATGGCTTCGGTCTTCCTGGCCGCCTCGATGCTCTTGCCGTTGGCGAGGTCCACCTCCTCACGCAGCTCTAGCTCATCACTGCGCACATTCTCCTGCAGCTCGTCGTTCATCTCACACAGCGCCTCCTAGAAACACATCGGACACCAGGGTCAGTAGGGCGCTCAATGCCAACGTGACTTTGTTTATTTGTTTGTTGTTTTACATCCTAGCATTGATTATTCAACCCGAGTCTGCAGGATGTACGCATGCGCCAAAAAGTGGCTCTGGTGACCAGAGTCGATTAATCGATTACGCCCCAGGGTCAGTAGGGTACTCAATGCCCACGTGACTTTGTTTGTTTGTTGTTGTTTTACATCCTAGCAACACACTGGACACCAGGGTCAGTAGGGCACTCAATGCCCACAAGACTTTGTTTGTTTGTTGTTGTTTTACATCCTAGCAACACACCGGACACCAGGGTCAGTAAGGTGCTCACTGCCCATGTGACTTTATTTGTGTGGTTGTTGTTGTTTTACATCCTAGCAACACACTGGAAACAGGGTCAGTAGGGTTAGTAGGTTGTTGGAGTTTTACGTCCTTGCAACATCTAAGGTTGCATGAGGACGGGGGTCAGTAGGGCACTCACTACCCGCGTGACTTTGCTTGTTTGTTTGTTGTTGCTTTACATCCTAGCAACATCTAAGGTCATATCAGAACGGGTACCAACTGGTGACAGTCCGCACTCATGGCGACTTTATAGTGTTGCCCCACTGTGAGACCAGGCTGCCAGCACCATGACCTGATATCCAACTCAGTCACATTATCCTGACAGTGAGCCAACCAGTCCATGCCCTATCCTATTATTTAATGCCGAGCACCAGGCTAGGAAGTGACAGTATCAATTTTAAAGTCATTAGTTTGACTCTGCTGGGATTCGAACTCCTGACCTTCCGCATGGGAAGCCTTTGCTCTATCGATTCAGCCACCGCTTCCGACATAATAATAATAATAATTATAAATAATAATAATAAATAGTAAAAACATTTTTTTAATTGTTTTAAAAATCGAGGGTGCAATGCAGGGTGTGAAAGCCTGCCACAGCAAACCGGAAATCTAGGTAGATGGAGGGGAAGGCCGTCCACCCATGAGCAGTTCGGCGCGATGGCGGCAACGGTGGATGGGGAGTGCAGGGAGTGAGTCATTCCCTTCGAATCAAGTGCAACGCGAACATTGTGACCAATTCAAAATTTGACATGAAGAATTTTATTGTTGCAAACTTTTTATTTTTAATCTAAGTTTCTGTTAGATATTGGAAATCTAACCGCTAAGGTTTATTTGGAAATTAACTTGACGTTGCGTACGAGGTCAGACTTCTCCTCCTCCAGCTCGGTGATGCGCTCCTCCTGCTGGAGAGTCTTCTCTGTCAGGTGCTCTACCATCTCGTCCGCACCCTGAGCAGCGTCAACCTGCTCGGTAAGCTCAATGATCTGCTCGTTCGCCTTTGCCATCTCCTCCTCGATGCTCGCCTACAATAACAATGTAAAGTAAAGCTTGTATTATTTAATGATGCCTCTACAGCATTTTTGTATCTTCGGCTATTGGACATCAAACATATGGTCATTCTGACATATTTCTTTGGAAGAAACCCACTGCTGCTACATAGGCTACTCTTCCTGATAAGCAGCAACAGGTCTTTTATATGCACTTTCCCACACACAGGACAGCAACTACCACAGCCTTTCATGAACCAATTGTGGACCACTGGTTGGAACGGAAAATAGCCCAAACTGCAAATGGGCGACCGGTAGGAACCCTGTGTAAGGTGTACCCACTTCCGGTGTCCTTGACCCACTGACCTTGTCTTTCTGCAGCGTGGCGACATCCAGGTTCAGCTTCTCATACTGTTTCTGAAGGCGTGAGAACTCGTGCTTCTCATGGTTGTTGAGGTCCCGCATTTTGACGATCGCCTCCTTCAGACGCTCGTTCTGCTGCTCCAACTGCTTCACCTGGAGGTCAACGGGGCAGGCCAAGGTCAACAAGAAGGTCAGCAGGGAGCTCAAAGGTAAAATTCATAAAATGATCACAAAATCGAATTTTGTTATTCACAACAAATTAAGCGTATTTAGCCTTTTCTGTGGTTAGCCAGGGATGAAGGTCGCCCCGACGAGAAAAATAAAAGCAACAACAAAAAGGGAGGGGGGACAGAAGAGAGAAACTTGTTTTGCAAACAATTTCCCGAGATTGTCCTGGCAGTGATAGCCTCTCTACTTCCCTATCAGGGTTCATATCCATTTTTATATATCAAATTCCAGGACTTTCAGTGCAAAAACCCAGGACAATTTTAAGATGTTTATTGTATTAAAGTACCTTGAAACACTGTTGTATTCATAGTCGATTCATTGATGTGAAGTGTAAATAAGCATACAAAATAACAACAAATGTATGTATAGTCTTAATATAAAAATCAAGAGGCAGGATAACAAACCCACAAAAATCACTATAAATACAAAACTCCACAGATAAATGAATTTTAAAAAAGATATGCACATAACACTCCACCTATTTAAGATTAAAAAATAATATAGGCTTTAAAAAAAGCCAGGATTTTCCATTTTCCACGATTTTCAAGGATCTTTAAAACAAATTCCAAGACTTTCGATGCCTGGAATGTTGAATTATCAAATTCCAGGTTTTCAAACCCATACGAACCCTGCCATACTCCCAGAAAATCGCGGGAACTCAGCGAAGTCGCGGAGACCTTTCATCCCTGGCTTTCCCGGAATGACAAGTTGTGTGTCAGAGGGCACAGAGAGCGCTTCTCAAAAGCAAACTGCGGGTTCATAACATGGCAGGGGCACACGTGCAGGGTCCGTACACATGTGAAGATATGGAATTCAAGGCTATTTTCAAGGCTTTTCAAGGCTGTTTTAAAAAAAATATATATATAGGAATTCAAAACTATTTTTATTTGGATTTCAGGAAAAAACAAGAATGGTGATTTCAGACTAATTTAGATCAGTGGGGACAATTTAATGGAACTCAACACTTTTCAAGACTAATTACTCAAAATAGGTTAAATTCAAGGCCCTCAAATGGGGCAAGTGAAGACTTTTCAAGACTTTCCACGCCCCGTACAGACCCTGTACATGGCGCCTATGTGCGGGAGATGGAAGCTGAGGAAGGATCAACAACTTTTAAAAAACCCAATAGAAACAAAGCTAGAGACAGCCCAAGGTGTCAAGATCACCAGGTCATGGTGGAAGATAAGGGTTGGATGGAAGTTAATGAAAGCCTCTGCAGCTATCGTGAAGCATTAGTTTATTTTATACCAGCAGCTATAACTTATAAGAACACTGCAGGGTGCCTAGGGCACCCAACCCCTTGATTCAGCCATGTCAGTGCCGGGTTGGAGAGGCGGGTCAGAACCGGTAATATCAAAGTAACCACTATTCCCCCGATCCACAAACCACTCACCACGGTGGACGACTGTCGGCAAGAGAATCAAATAGACACTAAATCATCGGTTTGACCACGTGGAATTCCTCAGGAGGTTCATTATGGTTTGTCTGTATATTGTTAATGGCATATATAAGAGTTACTCACAATGTTATGCTTTGCATACCGTTATATTGAGAACAGTAAAAACCTTTTTAACCGACCACCGCCACAGATCGACCACTGCCCTATATTGATCGCATTATTTGGGTCCCAACAATACCATGGTAAGGATATTCTAACTCCCTAAACCGACCACATACGCCACGACCACTTAAAGTCGGTCCCATGGTCGGTCGATTTAGAGAGGTTTTACTGTATAGTACAGTATAGGGAACTGAAGATAGAGTCCTTGTTTATATTCCCATAATAGATTATAGAGCACATAAATAGCGGAGATGAATAGAGCGGTTCAAGCACCGACTTGGTGTACATTGAACTATCGATTATTTAAGTGATTACACATATTATATACAGTAAAACCTCTCTAAATCGACCGACCATGGGACTGACTTTAAGTGGTCCATTAGGGAGGTGATCAGTTTAGGGAGTCAGAATATCCTTACCATGGTATTGTTCGGACCCAAATAAAGCGATCGAAATAGGGGAGTGGTCGATCTGTGGAGGTGGTTGGTTAGAGAGGTTTTACTGTATATTGAGTCAACCGGCAGCCACCTAAGATTCACTGCGGAGTGGCAGCAGTGGCGACACCTGCGGGTCTTCTTGATACTACGCAATGCAGTGTGGCGTTCACTTCTTCAAAAATTTCACTTTTTGTACGATAAGGCAAGGTCAATTCCCTTGCCAGAGGAATACATTGCCTCAGTCCAGTTGTTCTTTAGTGTTTATTCATAGCAATATTTATATTAGCGATAACATTTTACCTAAAGATAGCGAATTCATTAAAGTTATAGCAACGAGGGTTCTTTTTTTTGGGTCATTAATATTACCTATAGCTCATTAGCTAAATATAACAAATTCATTAAAGTTAATAATAATAATTATTATTTTTGAATAATTTTTTTTTTTTTAAATTGCTTTAATAATGGATAGACATTTAAAGGTGTGCTGTGAGGTACCTGGTAGTTGGTGGCAACGCCGTCAGTGCCAGCCTGGCTGATCTCCTCACGCACGATCTGCAGGTCCAGACTCAGCTCTTCCACTCTTTCCTTCAGCTGGTCACACTCCATCTGCAGCCCCTCAGCCTGCACGCATACCAAGGTCAAACAAGGGTCAAACCAAGGTCATTTAGAAATTAGGTCGTTTGGTTGTTGCAATACCTCAGGGAGTTTGACGCCCCTGCCTTGCAGAGTTGTAAACCACTGCCTTGTGGTACAGGTTCTTGACAGAACCGAAGGCTAAGGGAGCAAACCCTAAACAGAAAACCATGTCACTGTGGCAGCATTAAGGGCGGTTGATGTATGGAACTCCCAACATCTCCCGACCAGCCACTGCAGGGACAAATAGTTTTGCGCCTGTCTTGACATGTTCTTGCCGGTGTGAAACCTCTATTTGCTCCCCGAGAGAGTGCCGCTGGTAACTTGCAAAAGCCAGCAGCACTTCAACACTTTTGCAGGCAGCTTTCATGAAATTTACACTACCGTGCAATCGTGCTATCCACCCTACTATATGGAGCCGAGGCCTGGACAGTGTACAGACGACAGGTGAAAAAGCTGCATGCCTTCATGATGCGACATCTGCATTCAATCATGAGGCTAACCTGGAAGGACAAAGTGACAAATAACGAAATACTTGAACAAACGGGGCTGCCCTCTATGGAAGATCTGATCAAAAAGAATCTCCGGTGGACTGGACACCTCATTAGGATGTCATCAGACAGGCTACCAAAGCAGATCCTCTATTCTCAACTGTCTTCTGGCTACAGAAAGAGAGGGCGCCCTCGTCTCCGGTTCAAGGATACCATCAAGAGAAACCTGAAGCTGAGAGACATTAAGACCGACTCATGGACGCAACTCACACAGCAGAGAGCTAAATGGAGAGCAGTCAAGTAATGAAAGCAGTCTTTGTCGCATCGCGACCGACAGCATGATGATGATGATGATGACCTAGCAATTTGTTGTTTTATGTCCTGGCAACATCTGAGGTAATATGAGGACAGGTACCGACTTGTGACAGTGCACACCCATGGCGACTTTATAGTGTCGTCCCATTGGGAGACCAGGCTGCCGATACCACCATAACCTGATATCCCACTCACTCATATTGTTTAGTTATGATATGTATGTTTGTGAAACAAATTCTTGAACGTTGCCATTTTAAGTTGCTATTGGATTTAAATTCTATGTTGTTATATTGTTGCTCTCATACCTTATGAGGGGTCGACAGAGTAAAAATAAAATCATTGTCAAATTTTAAAATCCTGATACAGAGCCAGGCTGAATTGGTTGGTTGGTTGGTTGTTGGAATTTTAAGTCCTAGCAAATAGGTCATATCAGGATGTGACAGTGCACACTCATGGCAAATTTATAGTGCTACTCCACTGGGAAATCAGGCCACCAGAACCATAACCTGATATCCCACTCAGTCACATTATCCTGACACTGAGCCAACCAGTCCTTGCCTTATCCTATTAATGCCAATGTGCGAAACTACAAAGTGACAAGTATAAATTGCTATGTCATTGGTTTGACTCGTCCAGGAATCAAACTACAGACTTTCCGCATGGGAGACCAGCGCTCAGTGCCTGAATTGGGAGCCATTATTACACCGAGGTGTCATCGTTGGTTAATGCTTACCTTCTCTTCTGCCATCTCCTTATCGAGGAGTACAAGCTCGACCGTCTCCGACAGGTCAGCCATCTCATCCCTGTACCGGTCATATGTCTCCTGGATGTCGTGAGTCTCCTGCAGAGCAATTCACACATTTATCATCCGCAATATTAACATTCAGGAAATTTGTATTTGATCAAATTCCAGGACGATCCAGATTGTCATGGATCCGTACGAACCCTGTAGAAACATAATCAAGAAATGTATACGGTATATATACCTTCTTAGACGCCTGGAGCTGGCGCTGGATTTCTTTCTGGCTCTCTTGCATGCTGATTTTGTACTCTTGCAGCTGCTGGAGCTGGATCTTGACCTTCTCGAACTCCTTCAGCTTGACCTTGTCTTCGGTGCGCTTGATCTTCAGCGTCTCGAGCTTCTCACCGAGGTCCTTCACCTCAGAGCACAGACCTTCGATTTCCTGCTGCTGCTGCAGGTTCTCCATCTTGGACCCGATATCCATGGACATGGCAGACAGGTCTGCCGCACTCACCTAGAACCAATTGGTTGTTGAGATCTTTTGTAAATAAAGGCACATTTTAACATTGTTTAAGTTGCATAGTCCGATGGTTTTAAGTTTCTGTCATTTTCTGAGATAAATATATTTTTGTTATAATCTACCTTACTTTCCTTTGAAATAACTTTGATTTTAAATGGCTAACATTTGAGATATTTGAAGTGCAAACATGTTAAATTAATTATGCCAAGCACAGCAAAACTCTTGACACCATAGACTTCTGCAGTAAAAGATTTTATTAAATTGCCTTAATAGTCCCTTCTATGTGGCGACAAATATTTAATAAGTGCACAAGTATCTAAGTTAAATGTGTAGATTCAAATCTATATAATTATTTTGGTTTTGAAAATTTGATGTTTTCATCAGATTATGCAGCTTTAAGGGATGAAAGGGTGATGAAGCAACATCTAAGGAAATTTGTGTTGTCAATTTCAACTGAAGCTGTACATTTACATATAAAAAATAATTATTAATCTCACTTAAACAAATATTAGCATATCCGGACTCAAGGGGAGAACAATCAGATACTGACTCACGGGACAACCATCAGATACTGACTCACATGAGAACCAGCAGATAATTTCCCACAGACAAAACAGCACATACCACAGCCTTTGATAAACCGGTTGTGGACCAGTGGTTGGAACGGAAAATAACCCAAACTGGAAATGGGTCCACTGAGCAGGATCGATCGGATGACCAACACCTTGACAGGTGGACACGCTACTGGTTGAGCTACGTCCCACTCCTATGACTCAGAAGACACATGTTAAAGAGAGGATTTCCAAGGTGTTCTATGAGTATGAATGGTGTTGTCTACATGCAGTACCTGTGAGATTGCCGACTTTTCCACCGGCTTCTCGGTTAAGGGCGACTTCTCACGGCGGCTAACCGGAGTGACACTCGGGGGAGGCATTTCGCGAGCAGGGCTTGGGCTTGCATGTTTCGCAGTCGGGGTGTTGCTACCGGAGCCGGGCAGACTTGACAAACTCTCCGTGCCTGTTATGTATGAAGAGACCAAAAGCAGCGCTGTAGAAACCAATCACTGCAATTTCTTTGGGCAGAATTAGGAAGCAATTATACAATGTTCGATTCCCTGAGAACTTTGCAAGTGAACATAATCGGTATAGCATGTGCATAGGTACAAACCACATGAACAAGATAAGTAGTGTTATAAGTATCAAAATGACATGGGTAAAGAATACAATAAATTAAATCACTTAATACATGTTTTGTTTATATGGTAACCTTTGCTCAAGAGACAGTGACTAAAACTAATGGAATGCAACATTTTCAATTAACTTCACCAGCCTGAAAGGGAAGTGAACTTTTTATCAAGTAGTGAGGGTTATCATATCTTAAGAACTGTGAAGACAATGACGTCACAAATAGTGGTGCACAGGCAGCTTCAAACAAAGGTGCAGAAATAACCAATGTACCTTGAGTATATCGGCATTCTCACCCAACACTTACATATTCTGAAAGATTATTTTATTTAACGACGCCTCTAGTGCACATTGAATTTATCATCGGCTATTGGATGTCAAACATAGTCATTCTGACATATTTCTTTGGAGGAAACCCGCTGCCACCACATAGGCTACTCTTTCTGATAAGCAGCAATGGGGTCTTTTATATGCACTTTCCAACAGACAGGACAGCACATACCACAGCCTTTGATGAAACAGTTGTGGACCCCTGGTTGGAACGGAAAATAGCCCAAACTGCAAATGGGTCCACTGAGCAGGATCGATCGGATGAGCGACACATTCACAGGTGGACATTCTACCGCCTGATCTACATCCCACTCTCTTACATACATATTCTGGGGCACTTAGAACTGCCAAGTTGGTCTCAAGACAGTGCTGTTCTGCTGCAACAACCCAATGCTGATCCCATGAGCATGGTTGGCATAGCTAGAATCTTACATTAGTTATATTGGCCAGTTGATCAAAGTGAGTTGAGAAGGTATTGCTAAACTTATGTTCGGGCTCTTGATAAATTTGATTTTCCTTTTAAAGCCCTGAAATATATATATATTATTTCTTAAATGCTGATTTGGCAATATTTAGTTCATGACGTCCGCGTGGATGTTCGTGCGTGTTTCAGCACATACACAAATGTGCCTCAGTGGTGACACAACCATACAATAGTTGTTTGTTTGTTGCAGTTATACATCCTGGCCTATACCATAGTAGAAGACTAGAGAGAGTAGAGTGGTACATAATATATGGACAACTAGTATCCTAATTCGCCATAAACTGTCGTCTGCATAGCAATTGGCACTATATTTGTTTAATAGAAGTCTAGGTAGAATAAATGCAAATATACCTTTTCAAATATATCATTTCATAACATATTACTCGCAGCTTGAGAACAGTTTGTTTGCATCTTTTGAGAGCCCCCATGCATCCATCTTTAAAGTTGCATAGTCCGATGGCTTTGAGTTTCTTGAATTTGTCTGAGATAAATATATTAGATCGATCACTAGTGTCTACTTTACATTAGGTTAAAGTAACTTTTATTTTATATAGTAAACTTTTGAGATATTTGAAGTGCAAACATGGAAAATTAGTTTTGGCAAGCTTGCCAAAACTCTGACACCACAGACCTCTACAGTAACATGCTCTATTAAATTGACTCAGTATTCCCTTCTATGCAGAAACAAATGTTCAATAAGTGCATCAGTATCTAAGTTAGATATGTAAAAACCAAATCTAGATAATTGTTTGGTTTTGAAAATTTTATATTTCATCGGACTATGCAATTTTAATTAAAGCTGCATAGTCCGATGAAAGCATAACATTTTCAAAACCGAAACACGTATCTTGATTTGACCCTCATATCTAACTTATATACTTGTGCTTATTAAGCCTCTCTTGCTGCAAAGAAGGGATGCTAGGACAATTTAATAGAACCTGATACTGCTGAAGTCTATGGTGTCAGAATGTGGATGCGCTTGCCAAAATTAAGTTGGCACATTTTCATTCCAAATATCTCCAAAGCTAGCCATTTAAAATAAAAGAATGGATCTCAGAAAATGGCACAATCTCAAAACCATCGGACTATGCATCTTTAAGTAACAAAAAAGGAATGTCCCTGCTCTAAGCCATGCATCGACCATACTCGCCTACTCTGCTGCCAAGGGGAATTCACACAGTGGATCAAACAATTTAAAACAAATTAATTATATATATATTTATATTAAAATATTCATGAATATATCTATAACATTAAACAAATTCAACTGACTTAAACAGAATACTGAAAAATGATTTTAAATAAAATAGGCCACACTCATGAGAATTATGACAAATACACATATATAACCTTTTTTTTTAAATTGAAGAAATTAGCAAAAATGATTGTCATTAAATTATTGGTCAGCGAGTACCACCGCTGTTCAGTAACCGATGGCAACAGACGAGGAAAACAGCGGGAATCTGCAAACAGAGAGCATGGTCCGCCGATAATTCTGCAGTTGGTGCTAAAGAGTTATGTGATTAGTCAGAGAAGGAGGTTGAAAGTGTTATTGCATGCTGGGAGTCCTCAGCATAAACTGATCCCGGAGAGAATGCATGCACTTCCCACACTTCCCATTAAAGGCACCCTTTAAAGGCTTATACGTCACCACATCAGTTCATAAAGGTTGGTTGGTTGTTGGAGTTTTACGTCCTGGAAACCTCTAAGGTCATAATATTATCAGGACGAGGGATTCAAAAAGGTCGTAGGCAACGTTTCTGTCATATCTGGGTTCTTGTGATTACCTAGGTCCCTTAGCGCAGATTTGGTCAGTGCAAAAGGTTGGGTTGTTGGAGTTTTACGTCCTGGCAACATCTATGGCCATGGCGTACTGATATGACCTTAGATGTTGCCATGACGTAATACTCCAACCAACCAACCATCTATGGTCAAATCAGGAAGGGTACCGACTTGTGACAGTGCACACTCATGGCAACTTTATAGTGCTGTCCCATTGGGAAACCAGGCCTCCAGCATCATGACCTGATATGCCACTCAGTCACATTATCCTGACACTGATTCAACCAGTCCTTGCCCTAACCTAATATTGCTGTGCGCCCGGCTAGGAAGCGACAAGTTAAAATTTTGAAGTCATTGGTTTGACTCGATAAGAGTTTGAACCCGTGGGTTTGAATCCCACGATCTACAAGGTAACGGACGCTCAATACATTCGGCCATCCCGTCTGGTCAGTGTAAAAGCACTGTGTATGCTCACTGAGCACTGTTGTCTACGAGGCCCAGTTCTACATACAGTAAAACCTCTCTAGCCGACCACCTCCACAGATCGACCACTCCACTATATCCACCACTTTATTTGTGTCCCAAACAATGACCCACACAATACCATTGTAACAATAAAAAAAAACTCCCTAAACCGACCACGTCCCTAAATACACCATATAAAGTCGGTCCGATGAACCCTTTTGAACTGATGTGACGACATGTCAATTTAGGCTTAGATTGCTTAGGGTAGATTTAATGTAATGGAACACACCGCGAGTTCCACAACGGGTGAAACTGCTCTAACAGTAGTTGTCAGGGTGGCTTTAAGGCATTGCCAAGATGTTGCCAAGGTGTTGTCAAGGACCGGCATCCACCAGCGGACACCGTCAACAACACGCCCACAACCAGATACAGGTTGGTTTGTTGGCTTGTTGGTTTGTTGAAGTTTGCATAACCCGTTGGTTTTTCAAATGGAATCATATTTTTTAGATAAAGGCTTGAATTTAAGTGGCGGGACGAACCGGTTGGTTGCCAATTAGGGTGGTTAGTTGTTGGAGTTTTACGTTATGGCAACTTCTAAGGTCATATCAGAATGGGTACTGACTTGTGACAGTGCACACTCATGGCAACTTAATAGTGTTGCCCTACTGGGAAATCAGGCCGCCAGCACCATGACCCAATATCCCACTCAGTTACATTATCCTAACACTGAGCTAACCACTCCTCGCCCTATCCTATTAATGCCGAGCGCCAAGCTAGTATCAATTTTTAAGTAATAGGTTTGACTCGACCGGGAACCGAACTCCCGACCTTATGCACGCGATGCCCGCGCTCTACCGATTAGGCCACCGCGTCCGGTAGTTGGCTTTGAAGACAGAGGGGAAGCGAATTTCCAACTGCTGCCGTAGGCTCTCTTTAGTCCAACTCTGGCCTTTAAATGTATCAGGTTGACAATCATAACCTATTCTACTTTTAGATCAGAGTAACTTTATGATAATTAACTAATTTTGCGATATTTGGAGTGGCCAGCATTGAAAACAAGCATGGGTACCCAGGCTTACATGCTATGGACAGAATAAATACAGCCTCAATAAAAAAATTTTTTTTAAACATATATACACTAAGCTGTGCTTGCACATCAGTTGAAGCTAAGTGCTATATGAAATTGCTATTTTAATTAGGTCATATCACACCCAGTGTGACTAATGCCCCCAGGACCCCCCCCCCTTCAATTTTTTGTAATGACTACATTATTACATAAGTCGGGTATTGTAGGATAAAATCTAGGTAGATGCTTTGCTTTTTTAAAATATTATGATTTCAGCGGATTATGCAACTTAACAAACACCTGACAGACCACTGACATACATTGAAAAGCGGTCCCTGCAAGTTGACATTCCAGAACCCTCAGCCACCAATAGTTTACTAGCATGTAACCATGGCATTGCCATTGGCCAATCAGCGACAATGCTCTGCATCTGGAACAGCAACACACTGCTGGTGTTTATGTAGGCCCTTGAATGGTGCCACAGTTAGGTCAGTCCTCAGCTATGGCACAGTTGTTGTGGCGACGCACGAAGGAAATAGGTTGGTTAGTTGTCGGGGTTTTATGTCCTGGCAACATCTAAGGTCATGTCAAGATGGGTACCGACTTCTGACAGTGCACACTCATGGCAACTTAATAGTGCTCCCCCAGTGGGAAATCAGGCCGCCGGCACCATAACCCAATATCCCACTCAGTCACATTATCCTGACACTGAGATAACCAGTGCTTGCCCTATCCTATTAATGCTGAGCACCAGGCTAGGAAGCGACAAGTATGAATTTTATAAGTCATTGGTTTGACTCGACCGGGAACCGACTCCCGACTTTGCATGCGAGGCCAGCGCTCTGCCGATTTGGCCATCGCGCCCAGTGCAAGAAATAGGTAGAATGTCACAAACTGTATCTAAACAAACTGAGTCTGTCAGCTGATCAAGTGTCACTTGCCGTTTCCGTTACATTTAATGACCCTCTATCCTGCAGGTATGTCATTCGTGCGTCAAGAGCCAGTTGTGCATGGCACAACAGCTTGGTCAGAATTATGGGATATCCCATAACTAGGCGCGTTCAAGATTCCTATTGCAAATAGTCATGAGGTCATGATATTGATATAGCTGCTGCCATCATTTCAAAATGAATTTTCCTTTTTTTTTTTAAACAACCCAAAACAACAAAAACATATGAATAAAATACAGTGAAACCCCGTTCTAATATAATGCACCCTGATGTAACGCAAATTCTGATATAACGCGATGATCCATTGGACCTGGAATTCCTTAATTCAAAGGTAATTTGGTAAACTGAGCCCTGATTTAGCACGAGCCCACTGTTTTCGCAATGACATTTTATTGACCCCCCCAACAAGTGTGTTATAACCGGGTTTCACTGCATGTTATATTTACACTGCATATGCGCAATCAGCACAATGCTTCATCCTGGATACCACTAAAAGGAATTTATAAAGTGCTGCCATCTTGTATTAAGATGGGGAGGTTCGAAAGAGTTGCCCTGCACAACAGACGCTTAGTGCTTTACAAATGATGACAAGTAGTCAGGACTGACTATGACTGGTCGCAGTAGGAACGCCGGAACGCGCCCTTCAGAACGCATGGAACGCTTAGAGGAGGGTGGCCCGATTAAAGCCCTACACGCGACATGGTGTATTGTTTGTTTGTTTGTTGTTGTTTTACGTCCTAGCAACATCTAAGGTCATATCAGGACGGGGACATGGTGTATGTAAGTATGCATGGTGGCTGACCAGCCTGAGACCAGAATCCACACAGGTTACCTTTTGATTTTACTTTAAATACACAGCACTCAAAGCTGATCTCTGGACAATTCAGCTCATGTGATTTTTGTTTGTTTTTGTTTGTTTGAGTTTACGTCCTGGCAACATCTTAGGTCATATCAGGTCGGGCACCGACTTGTGACAGTGCGCACTCATGTCAACTTTAATTATAGTGCTGGCCACTGGGAAACCAGGCCACCTGATATCCCACTCATTAATTTTTTGTGTGTGATTGTTTATTCTGCTCATAACAGTTAAGTGCATGTATTTGTTTTCACCGCTGTGCAGTAGTGGTCATAATCCATATGGATTGATTTCCTTTTTCAATAATTTCTATAAACTTATTTATATTGTTAAATCGAAGTTTCCAATTTGTTTGGTTTTTGATTAGATTTGCGTGCATAGTTTGTTTAGTATGGTGTCTCCTATTGGTTTGTGATGTTTTTAAACTGTACACAGTGTCGCATGTAAGAGGGCATTCCGACTGTGCATACAGAGAAGCAGGCCTTGACTAAAACAACAGGGCAACGCTGGCACTTTATACATACTGGAGTACACGGAGGAAGATTTCCTCTTCTTTTTGGCACTGGCTGAAAATTAATGTTATTTTAGCTGAGGATTAGCATTACCTGTTTCACGCAGTGGGTGTAAGCATGTTACTACTACATCACTGCAGCAGGACAGTACAACAAAACACAGACAATCACTACTCTGCACAAGTACATATTTAATAGATTTAATGTAACAAACTGCACATGGCGATGGAATTAGTTCAATTACTAAACAGAAAGCACACCTTAGCATGACCTAACATACATATAAACACGGTAGTAGTGAGCTGAAAGAAACCATGTTCAAAAGAGACGGTTGGTTGGTTGTTGGAGGTTTACATGCTGGCAACATCTAAGGTCATATCAGGATCAAAAGAGATGCAAATATCATATACTTAGTACTGTGCAGTAGAGTGTATATATATATAGGTTGAAGACTTGAGCCAATTATCTTCCACTAGAATCGATATACATGATTATTTACATATAAAACCTCTTTTAAATAACAGATATTATTAGTCCAATCACGACGCAATCCTTTTACATGGTAGGAACAGCATATGCCACCCACTCAACGATAGAGTTGCGAAATCCAATAGAATGAATATTAGAAAGTGCCGTTAACACAAAAGAGTGATTGTAATTAGCCTGTGAGTAGGCAGTGCAACTAGGTGTGTGTGTATAGATATACAGTAAAACCTCTCTAACTGACCACCTCCACAGATCGACCACTCTCCTATATCGTTTTGTTTGGGTCCAAAATGATCGCCCATACAATCCCATTGTAACAATAAAAAAAACTCCCTAAACTGACAACATCCATAAATGGACCATTTAAAGTCGGTCACATGGTCGGTCAATTTAGAAAGGTGGTTTTCCGGTATATATACCGGAAAACCACCTTTCTAAATTGACCGTATATATATATATATATACCCACACACACGCGCACAGCTTATCGGTGTACATTAGTGGCAGAAACAGACGGCAACCATTCATCCCCTATTACATTTAGGAATAATCATGCAGCTGTGTTATCAAAATATGGACACACTGTAACCCATATTGTCTGAATTATTGATGGTCTTTGTTGGGTGTTGTTGTTGTTGGTGTTGTTGTTGTTGGCTTTCGGTGGTTTTTCCCCCCAGTGATATCACTACTCTAGAGAATAATTACTGTCTCAGGATTGCATCTACTACCTCAAGGTTGGTTGGTTGTTGGGGTTTTATGTCCTGGCAACATCTAAGGTCATATCAGGATGGGTAGCGACTTGTGACAGTGCATACTCATGGCAACTTTATAGTGCTGCCCCACTGGGAGACCAGGCCACCAGCACCATGACCTGAGTCCCACTCAGTTACATTATCCTGACACCGAGCCAACCAGTCCTTGCCCTATCCCAATAATGCCGAGCACCTGGCTAGGAAGCGACAAGTATACATTTTTAAGTCATTGGTTTGACTTGACCAGGGTTTGAATCCTACGATCTACCAAAACGAAAAACGGATGCTCAACTCTTGAACTCATTCTGTAATGTACGTGATTCCTATATGTATGCATCTAAGGTAACAGACCGGACACAGCGAGGGGGGGGGGGGTCACGTGATAGACGTGACGTGGTGACGTAATACCAAGCACACACAATGTGGCTCAGATATCACCATAACACTGCTATAAATATAGTGTAATGCAGGAACTATCCCCAACGCTTGCTGCCTACAAACTGAATTCTGCTAAATGCAACAATTGTCCCGACCCATCATGGCTCCTTACAAACTGAACACTGCTGAAAAGCTACAAATGTCACCAACCATAGCTGCCAACAAACTGTTTTGGCACCAAGATAATCAAACATACACAAACTGAATGTAAAATAAACAAATAAGAATGAATGATTATGTCTATTCTAAAGGGGGGAAAAACACGGGGAAAAAACACCCCACAATTGATGACGCTTTCTCTTGTGGTTTTGCTTTTGTACTTACTATCTTCACCAAACTAAACTGGAATTAAAGTAATCGCGCTGCAATCTCAATAAGTATATTGTGCCAGCTTAGTATCACTTACAACTAGAATAGCAACTTGACATGAATTCTGTATAATATGCATGTGTATAAAGATTGAATAGATATTGGTGGGAAAGTAATATTATATTTAAATTATATATATATATTATTATATATAGTTAGTATATGTATATACGTGTATAGATCATCGGTATGAGGTATTTTCCTATTATTATTATGATCCGTTATCATCCATTAACGGACTCAGATTGATTTGCTGCGGCACATTCGCCTACGGTGGCGCCGCCACCAGCAGTTCTTTGTACTTATTCCTCAGTCTTTGTATAGATCACTTGCTGTTATTATAAATAATATATAGACATAGATAGATAGATAGATAGATAGATAGATAGATAGATAGATAGAGACCTATATAAATATATCTATATAGACCTATATATAAAGCTTAATAAAATATAGTAATATGCACATCTGGTTTTTTTTTAAACCAGTATGTAGCTATTTCCCCTGACTTACTTATAAAACACTGTTATATGAGGAAGCTTGATCCTTTCTATATATGTAATAAAATAAAATTGGTAAAATAATGACTCACCCGTATCAATTTTCTTTGTATAGAATTATACAAGAGCTTCATATGTGAATAATCAAAGCCATGAAGTCAACAGAGTAGTTGTGACACACAATTAATCAATTTAAACTCAACCAACATAAACACCCTTGCCATGCCTACAGATTGTTATGTGTGTTGCTACCAGGGATGATAGTGGTTTCAGGCAAAAGAAGTGGAAATCAAGCCGAGATTATTATCACGATGGTAAATTTCCGTCCTAGAGGCTAGCTACCGTACCATATTTATATACAAAAAAAAATTCCCCCAGGCTGTGAAAAAAACCCCTGAAATCTGCTTTAAAACGGAAAAAAATATCATCCCTGGTGTTACAGTGTGGTTGACAGTGAAAGGAGAGGACTTAGGTTAAACAGGACAGGGCACACAGGGTCGATCTGTCTCAGTCGGCTCACTGGTCGTCTTACTACAATACCACAACACCGAACAGCAGTCCACACTGGTATAAACACCAGGTTTGTATACACAAATAATATAGCGCCCGCTTAAATCAGGTTAGAATAATATTCCACTTTTTCTTTTAACAAATTGTGATGAATTTATTTACCCTGCCCAAAACGGATAAGTGGGTTATTATAACGTTTGTTTTCACTGCTGGGAAGCACTGAAACGCAGCGAAGGAGGAAGACAAGGCAGGAAGTGGAATTAAAAGACACGTTATTGTCTATAAAGTGGGGTAATGCAGGAGAGTAATATAAGGAACAAAAAGTAGACAATAAATAAAAGACACTTTATTGTCTATAAAGTGGGGTAATGCAGGACAGTAATATGAGGAACAAAAAGTAGACAATAAAATGAGGAAGAAGCAAGTAAATAAGGAATCAGTGGAATAATGTCATAGTGTCTTATATTATAGTGTCAATGTTAGGGAGGTGCCCCGAAGAGCCCTCCGCCGGAAGAAGTAATACAAAATTTTAAAAAGAGAGAGTATGGTGGGTGGAGAAAATCGTGAGGAGTGGTTCAGGCGGGGCATGGAGGCGTAGTGACTGGAGGAGGCTGGGCTGCCGCTTATAAGGTGGGGAACACGGGGCGGGGGGGGTGTTATGTCAGCCAACGGTCGCTGGTGGGCTGGAGGAGGGCGGGGGGGGCACTCCTCCTCCGCCGCGAATCAAACGCGATGCAAGCATTACGACCAATCCAATTCTATTTAAATCTTTAGAATTTTGTTTTAGTAATCATTTAGGTTTTCTTGCTTCTTGTGTCTATTTGTCTATATTCTATATAGTCCATAAACATAAGCTCGTATTTGAATAGTTCCAAAATATTCAACACGGGAAGGAATTCATTAAAGCTGCATAGTCCGATGAAGCATCAAATTTTCAAAACCAAAGCAATTATCTAAAATTGATTCTGCATATATCAACCTTCAGATACTGATACATTTATTAAGCATTTGTTGCCACATAGAAAGGAATACGGAGACAGTCGAGTAGAAGTTGTTACTGCTGAACCCTATGGTGACAGAGTTTGGCATGCTTGCCAAGACTAATCTTACATGTTTATACTTCAAATATCTCAAAACTTAGCCTTTCAAAATCAAACTTACTTCAAACTAAAGTGAGGTAGATTATGACAATCAATTTAATATATTTATCTCAGAAAAATGACAGATACTCAAAACCATCTGACTATGCAACTTTAATTACAATACAATGTCGTCATTTATAATTTATAGACCTTTTATTAGAAAATGGAATGGCAGAGAAATAAATACAGTAATTTTTACATCATATTTACAATACCCCCAACCCCAAAATAAAAAAAAAAATAAAAAATAGCCACTTTTGTTCTCAGTGAGCCGTGGCTGTCCGGTGTGGTAGTAATATTGAGTGGTTTGTGCACGAGCCAGTAGGTGGCGTGTGGGTATGTCTGGTGTGTTAGTAATATTGAGTGGTTTGTGCACGGGCCGATAGGTGGCATGTGGGTATGTCCGGTGTGGTAGTAATATTGAGTGGTTTGTGCATGAGCCGGTAGGTGGCGTGTGGATATGTCAGTGCTGCGTTCAGGCTCCGTCTCGGAGGCGCCTCGGCGACGGGCCTGACGTCACGCTAGTCTGAACGCCCCCATAGGCAGTGGCCATTTGCAATGGAAAAGCTGCGCTGTGATTGGCTGAAACCACTGGACACGGCGGCCATTTTCGAGGCGCTTTTTGTCTCCTATCTGAAAAGGGAGGCATCGCCGAGACGCACCCTGAACGCAAATAGGCCAAAAAGCATCGCCGAGATGTGGCCGAGGCGCCTCCAAGACGGACCCTGAACCCGGGCCTGGTGTGGTAGTGATATTGAGTGGTTTGTGCACGAGCCGGAAGGTGGCGTGTGGGTATACCTGGGCCTCGGAAGGCATTGGGGTAGAGGCCTCGGCTTGGAGTCGGAGCTAAAGTAACAACATAATTAATGCAACACTAGATTATTTCCTCCAATTTTCAGACACTTATTTAACGAGGCATTTTAGAACTCTTATTAATCCTTATTTATTTTTTAAATATATATATATTTCGGTTTTCGCTGGACCGTGAGAGACAAATATAAGAACGACATTAGTAATAGTTTTAAGCTTTTATACGTCTTTAAGTGTGCATTTTTTTCAACATAATATTCCATTCAGATGCTTATTTCTCAAAACAATTTGCAAGTTTAATTTAAATTAAACAGGAACACCCCTTAATTAAGTACGCTGCGATTTTATCCCGGAAGAAACTCGTCTTTAAAAGAATAAATGGATATACCAATTAACGTCAATCTTAATTGGCAACATCAATGAATTGTTCTCAGCAAACTAAAATGTAGTTAGTGGAACCATGTTGTACTTAATCAAGATAATTAAATTTCATAGTTTAGTATTTCTCACAACTAAATCAAAGGCTTCGTGTCAATCTGGTTCAATATGTGCACTTATCAAGATAAAAGAGTTATAAGTGGACAGACCAAATACATCTGAGTGCGAAAACAATACCATGATGTTAATATAACACAATCTAGACGTGTATTATTTAATAATTAAAGTTTCTTATACTAAAACATACCATATATTTACATAATTGTATTTATTACTAACTACTCTTAAAACACCGCTGTACATGTGGGGGAGGGGCTCTTCAATTTATAAAATAGAATTCTGTAAAATATTCACTAATTGTATAGCTTTGAATGAATCAGTAGCAATAACAAAATTCCAGAAGGAATAATTAAGTTAGAGGTCATCAGTGTAGAGGCAGCCCCCAACCAACTTAAGCTCAACCAAACTAAACACTCTCATGATTGATTGCTGGTTGTTTTACGCCATGTCAGCAACAAAGGCTATATTCACAGCGAGAAGTGCTTAACTTGTATTCTGTCCATTTTTGTTTAACCATTACGCTTACACAGAGTGTAAAAGCATACAATCAAATATTTGTCAAAATATATGAATTTTAAAGGCCCACAATTATAAAAATTGTGGTGAAGGAAAAGAAATTTCCAGGTAAAAGTCATTCTTAGTAAATTGCTAGTAAGGTGGTACAGCCCTGCTGCCCTCAAGAAAGCTACAGTTTCTTCTTGTTTTACATTAGTAGACAGATCATGCATACTGCTTGCCTTGTAAAATTGTTGGCGCAAGATCATAAAATCACCACAGTTTAATCATTTGTGTTTGAGTGTCAGTGGTGACTGACATCCAATACATTCTGGAGGAGGGCCCCCCTTGAGCAGGAAAGAGTGTGTAAGCTGGGAATGACCAATGTGGCAGCGGCTAAGAACCACTTGGCCCCATGGACCTCCTACATGGGTGGGTATGTGGTGGCTTCCCCACAGATGGAACGATTTCATGTAGTTCGTTATTTGTATTTTCATCCCACTCATGCTGCCATGTGGATTTGATATGAGTGAAAACGAGTTGTCTCAGGATGTTCTACCTCCTAATTGTTGTTGTTATGGTACCTCGGACAGTGATAGTAGAGTAGATATGTAAATAGGAGTAGGCTAGTCTAGTAATAAGAGTAGAAAAAATAAATACATATATACCAAGAAAATCCAAAAAAACTAACATAGGCTACTAACCATACCAACCAATTATCTATCTGCTACTGAAATGCAGGCAAACAAATACCTTATCAGCAGCCACTGTGTGGTAAGATAACACCAACACTACAACTGGCCAGGATTGAAAACAAGCATGGGTACCCGGGCTTATATGCTATGGACATGAAACAGTGTGAACATTTTTTCACTCAAACTCAAAGGTCTTCAGCCAGCCAGGTATAATACATGTTACTTCAAACTAACGTAGATTATAACGATCAACCCAATATATTTATCTAAAGAAAACATTCCAGAACTCAAATCCATTGGACTATGCAACACTAAACACAAAATTGCAGTTCAAGAGGTTCCAAAACCATATTACAGAAATAATGGAAAATGAACACAAACATGTTAGAAAATTAAATGGGACTGCCATGAATGAGTGTTAATTTCAACGTGCATTCTGAAATTCCCCTAAGTGACCAGCTTGGATTTCAGAGGGCTGCTTAGCGTGTAATGACGCTGGTTAGTTTGTGCACCAGCCGATAGGTGGCGTGTGGGTATACCTGGACCTCGGAGGGCACTGCGGATGGAGGTTGGAGCTAGAGAAACAACATAATGCAACAACACCACGTTATTTCCTATTCATTTTAAAATGACATCAGTTATTTTACTGTACAATTGACCCCCCCCCGCCTCCTCTTTTTCTGCAACTCAAAGTGGGAATATAAAATATCATGACGCAGAAAAAAAACAAAAAAACATGAGCAACGCTAAATTTGTTGGTTGGTTGTTGGAGTTTTACGTCCGAGAAATAGTTAAGTGTAAAATATTCCGATAAAACGCATTGGTGGTGTCATATCAGGAGGGATACCGACTTGTGACAGTGCACACTCATGGCGATTTTATAGTGCTGCCTCACTGGAAGACCAGGCCACCATCACCATGACCTGATATCCCACTTAGTCACAGAATCCTGACACTGAACTAACCAGTCCTTGCCCTATCCTATCAATGCTGAGCACCAGGCTAGGAAGCGACAAGTATCAATTTTTAAGTCATTGGTTTGACTCGACCAGGGTTCGAACCCACGATCTACCAAAAAGGGAGACGAATGCTCAACTCAACTCATTCAGCCATCTCGTCTGTGAAACGCTAAAGTTATGACTTTAAACCTATATTTCAGTCTAGTGTGTGTGTGTATCCGTCGTGTGGGTTGGGTTGATTGGTTGTTGGAGTTTTACATCCTGGCAACATCTAAGGTCATATCAGGACGGGTACCGACTCATGACCAGTGCGCTCATGGCGACTTGATAGTGCTGCCCCACTGGGGAAATCAGGCCACCAGCACCATGATCCGATATCCCACTCAGTCACATTATCCTGACACTGAGCTAACCATCACTTGCCGTAACCTATTAATCCCGAGCGCCAGGATAGGAAACGACAAGAATCAATTATAAAGTCATTGGTTTAACTCGACTGGGAACCGAACTCCCGACCTGCCGCATACGAGGCCCTCGCTCTACCGATTCGGCCGCCGCGCCCGGTCGTGGGGATTGGGTGTTCGCAATAAATAGTCCACGTGATTACCACGCCCGGCTATCTGATACCGGTACACCCCCCCCCCCCCAACCCAACCCCCCTCTAGTCTTATATCGCACTGAGCTGCTCAGTGCGCATGCCTGTAACAAACAGCCAATGACACGCCGATTTAACACAAATCGCCTCGAACGCCACCTGGTGGGCGTTCTATTAACAACCAACAAACCTTTCTTTTAAAAATATTTATAGTATTTCCCTCTCCCATCGCATTTCCATCAACTAGTTAGTTTTTTTTGTTTAAAAAAAAAAAATCAATCAGGTGGATATCAAGTTTATGAATCCCAAATCTGTGGATATATAATACCCACATATCTACCTCCCCACCATGGGTTTGAACCCTGGTCGAGTGAAACCGATGAATTAAGAATTAATACTTGTCGCTTCCTAGCCAGGCGCTCAGCATTTTTAGGATAGGGCAAGGACTGGTTGGTTCAGTGTCAGGATAATGTGACTGAGTGGGAAATCGGGTCATGGTGCCGACAACCTGGTCTCCCAGTGGGGCAGCACTATAAAATCAACATGAGTGTGCACTGTCACAAGTCGGTACATGTCCTTATATGACCTTAGATGTTGCCAGGATGTAAAACTCCAACAAACAACCAACCAACCTCTCCATAAACACCAAACATTATTTTGAAACCATAGACAGCAACGCTGTTGGCGACACCAGTCGTCGAATTGATAGTGACATGGCCCCCCAGGGGCACAGGTAGCAGTGACCCGTTAGCTCACCATACACTGGTCCCTCACACAGGTTGTGGATGACTGTTATGCTAATAACGCGAAGTACCAGCAAGGGATCACTGCACCACTGGGTGAATTTTGCGGCGAAAAGAAAAAACACAGGCGCAAAATCAACACATTTTCGGTTGGTTGGTTGGTTGTTGGAGTTTTACATCCTTGCAACATCTAAGGTCATATCAGGATGGGTACCGACTTGTGACAGTGCACGCTCATGGTGACTTTGTAGTGCTGCCCCCATGGGAAATCAGGCCACTGTCACCATGACCCGATATCCCACTGTCACATTATCCTGACCCTGAGGTAACCAGTCCTTGACCTATCCTTTTAATGTCGAGCGCCAGGCTAGGAAGCAACAAGTATCAATTTTATAAGTCATTGGTTTGACTCGACCGGGAATCAAACTCCCGATCTCCCGCACGCGAGGCTAGCGCTGTACCGATTCGGCCATCACGCCCGGTAACACATTTTCGGTCATAAGGTGGTATGGGGATCAAATTGTTAGCATCTTAATCTATTTATTTAACAAAACTAGTAGTTTAATAGGAATAGGATGCTGTGTTGCTTGCATCCCCCGCCGGGGTTACTTAAGGTTGCATAGTCCGATGATTTAGAATTTTGTCATTTTCTGAGATAAATATTTTGTTGTTGTTGAAGATTTATACTGCCTATCATGGATAAGCCTGAATAGGCTTGTTTTCACCATTAGACAGTTTGCCGATAGAAAGCCCGAGCCTATACACTTTTACCGACCCAAGGGATTTTGTACCTCCCACACCACATAGACATGGTATGAGAGCAACTGGCCTTTGATGACGCTGTAAGTTATACACAGCGGTGGAAATCCAAATTGGCAGAGGTGGGGGCACGGGGAATCGAACCACCGACTTTCAGATTAGGAGTCCGACCTAGAAAAAAGTCAGACACTCTAACCACTCCGCCACAGAGAACATCATATATTAGGTCGATCGTTATAACCTACCTTACTTTTAGTTGGAAGTAGCTTTTATTTTAAATGGCTAACTTTTGAATATTTGAAGTGCAACCATGCAAAATTAATTTTGGCAAGCACGCCAAAACTCTGCTTACCATAGGCTTCTGCAGTAACAGCTTCTATTAAATTGACTCAGTATTCCCTTCTGTGTGGTGATGAATGTTTAATAAGTGCACCAGTATCTAAGTTAGATATGTACAATCAAATCTAGATAATTGTTTTAGTTCTGAAAATATTATGTTTTCATCGGATTATGCAACTTTAATGATTGTTCTTGTCGGTGCATCAATGTTGAATGCTTGCCATAGGCTGCATTGGTCTTGTTGGCCTGTTTATTTATTGCTCCATTCAATCAACCGGAAGTCAATGTACCAACACGCGAAAGACCGGAAGTTAATGTACCAAGATGACGACATGCTATTCTGATATGGAAGGTGTTTTCTGATTGGCTGGATGGCACCAGTACAGTGACACCCCGATTCAACACACCGCGATTTAACGCGAATTCGGATATATCGCGATGAGTCTTTGGCCTCAAAATTAGTTAATTCAAAGGTAATTCAGTAAAGGTAACCCTGATTTAGAGCGAGCCCGGCTTTTTCGCGATCACTTTTTATGGACCCTAATAAGGGGGCTCTATATTAATAATAATAGTAATAATAATAATAATAATTATTATTATTATTATTATTATTATATTAGTATGTGGGGGTTGCTTTCAAATGGACGGTTGGTTGTTGGAGTTGTTTTAAAGTCATATCAGGATGGGTACCGACTTGTGACAGTGCACACTCATGGCAACTTAATAATGCTGCCCCAGTGGGAAATTAGGTTGCCAGCGCCATGGCCCGATATTGCACCGAATCACATTATCCTGACACTGAGCTCACCAGTCCTTGCCCTATACTATTAATGCCGAGTGCCTGGCTAGGAAGCGACAAGTATCAATTTTTAAGTCATTGGTTTGACACGACCAGGGTTCGAACCCATGAGTTCGAATCCCACGATCTACCAAAACGGGAGACGGACGCTTAAACTCATTCAGCCATCCCGTCTGGTCTTCGAACACGTTCTAAACCCCAGGGTTGTGCCTGGGATTTGACGGTCCAGAGTACTACACGTATTGGTGCACCTGTGCTACCACCCCAACAGCCATTGCACAAAATACCACAGACCCGCTATCACGAAGAGCAAAACCCGCGTGGGACCAGTGTATTGCAGCCAGCGTCTTCTGGTGGGGAGACCAATCGCAAATGCGGAAAAGTCCCGCCAGAGGTGACGGGTGAACTAGCTCTCCTCTCTCCCCCAAGCTCCCTCCCCCGTCCCCCACTTACTCCTCTCCATCACACACACACACCTTCCAGCCCTCCCCCCGCCCGCCTGCTGAAACTATCTCTTCCTCTCTCCAACCCCCCCCCCCCCCCAATCTCCACCCATCCCTCCTCCCACACTTACTCCTCTCCATCACTCCCACACCTCCCCCCCCTTCCTTCTCCCCTCCCTCCCCCACGTACTCCTCTCCACCACACCCACACCTCCCTACCCCCTCCGTCCCTACCCTCTACTACTTAATCCTCTCCATCACACCCACATCCACCCACACTGCCCTCCCTCCGCCCAATCCCCTCCCTACCCCTTTCCTCCCTCCCCCTCCCCCACCTACTCCTCTCCATCACAACCCCACCTCCCTTCTTCCACCCTCCCTCCGTACCCTCCCCCATTTAACTCCTCTCCACCACCCACACCTCCCTCCTCCCACCCTTCCTACCCCTTTCCTCCCTCCCCCTACTCCTCTCCACCACACCCATACCTCCCACCCTCCCTCCGTACCCCCTCCCTCCCTGCCCTCCCCCACTTAACTCTCCACCACATCCCCCCTCCCTTCCCACCACCTCCATCCCTACCGCCTCCGTCCCTACCCACCCCCTCCCTCCCTTCCCTCCCCTCCTACTCCTCTCCACCACACCCACACCTTCCAGCCCTGGTGAAGCTGTGCGGACGACAGACGGTTGCCATAGGAAACATGGCGAGGAACGCTGCGCTGTTCTTCTGTCTGAGGACAGAGTTGTGTTTCCTTGTCGTCATCGCCGTGTACTTAGACACTGCCGGTAAGTCACCTCACCGGATACAACATGGTGTTCCTTACTGCCGGTAAGTCGCCTCACCGGATACAACGTGTTGTTCCTTACTCACGTGGATTCCACGCCGCTGGTTCCCGTGTAAACTAAGGAAGGTTTGTTTTATTTAACGATGCCTCTAGAGCACACTGATTTTTATCATCGGCTATTGGACGTCAAACATATGGTCATTCTGACATATTTCTTTGGAGGAAACCTGCTAACGCCATACAGGCTACTCTTTCCGATAAGCAGCAAGGGGTCTTTTATATGCACTTTCCCACAGATAGGACAACACATACCACACAGCCTTTGCTGAACCAATTGTGGACCACTGGTTGGAACGGAAAATAGCCCAAACTGCAAATGGGTTAACTGAGCAGGATGAGCCGTGTAAAGTAAGAAGTAGAGTAGCACCAGCTGACATTATAACTATAAGGAACACTAAGTACTCTGCAATATCCAGCTTCGCATTGCATCAGGTTGCATGCACACAAAGGAGGTTCATTGGTTAGTCATTGGAGTTTTACGTCCTTGCACCACCTAAGGTCATATCGGGACGGGTACCGACTTGTGACAGTGCACACTCATGGCGACTTTATAGTTTTGTTTGTTTTACGTCCTAGCAACATCTAAGGTCATGTCAGGATGGGTCCCAATTTGTGATAGTGCACATTCATGGTGACTTTATAGTGCTGTCGCACTGGGAAATCAGTCCGCTAGCACCATTGACCTGATATCCTACTCAGTCACATTATCCTGGCACTCAGCTAACCAGTCCTTGCCCTATCCTAATAATGCCAAGCGTCTGGCTAGGAAGCAACAAGCATACATTTTTAAGTCGTTGCTTTGGACTCGACCGGGAATCGCACTTCCGATCTTCCACATGGGGGAGCCTGCGCTCTACCGATTCGGCCACCGCGTCCGTACACACAGGAGAGTACACAACTTTAAACAAAAGACGGTTATGAAATGGTATCCATAGTGACAATTATTGGCAAGCCACGGGACAGTCCCACAGCGACTATTTATATTTCAGGACCGCTATTGAGCGCAAAAATATTTTTTTCAAACTTGTTTGAGTAGGTTCCCCCCCCCGTTATTATTATCATCATTATTTTGTTTAACTCGAACGTTAGCTTCCACTGGATCAACATTTCTCAGTTCTAAAAATAAATCGATGCATTTAATTAAATAATCACCATGGCTCTTGAATATGAGACTTGAGAGGCCCAGGCGATGAGTCAACATTGTCTGCTTCGACTTGATGAATATTCACACTGTTTTCCCATTCACAACCCTTTGTTTAGTTGACTTTTTAAAGTGTTGTTTTCTTTTAACCACCGAAAGTTTCTGATTAAAAATAAATTTGCGTTGGGTAACTTCGGCAGCACCAATACAAAGAGAGGCGTTGGTGGCATTGGATGAGTCATGGAATCAATATACGCGACTGAGAGGAGGAAAGGGAAGAAAATTGGTTGGTTGTTGGAGTTTTGCATCCTGGCAACATCTAAGGTAATATCAGGATGGGTACCGACTTGTGACAGAGCGCACACATGGCAACTTTATAGTGCTGCCCCACTGGGAAATCAGGCAGCAGACACCATGACCCGATATCCCACTCAGTCACATTATCCCAGCTAACCAGTCCTTGCACTATCCTATTAATGCTGAGCACCAGGCTAGAAAGCGACAAGTATCAATTTGATAACTTATTGGTTTGAATCGACCGGGAATCGAGCTCCCGATCTCCTGCATGCGAGCACCGCGCTCTACCGATTCGGTCACCACGCCCGGTCAAGGAAAGAAGACTATGAAAATATCGAAGCGCAATGTTCAAATGAGCAGGTTATTTACAAACCACCGAAGGAGGGCGAATGACACGTGATTTGTAGCCATTCTCCACGCTGCCAGCCAATATACATCCGGGCAATAACATCATTTGATAGCAGACGACATTTGGCGCTCTCACCCCACAGCGTCCCAACCAACATGGCGCCGCTCACGCGAGCTTCGTTAGCGCCTATTGTCGCATGGTCACGTGACGTGGTCACGAATTGCGCTGTGTAGGTCTCACAACGCACATTCCGCAAGGAAATAGTGAAAGCTTCATCAATTGTTTATCTAAGGTGAACTGAGCACCTATGCATCTGAATGCAAACTAAATTGTCAAATCTTTGGCAGGAATAAGTGCCTTGATTGATTGGAGTTCTAGCATCATTTCGAGAAGCATCCGAGGTCATATCAGGATAGGTAGACACTTCTGACAGTGGGTTATCTTAGACAGCCTTATAGCACTGCTCCACTGAGATACCGTGCTGCTGCCACCACGACCCAGAACACGGTATGTAGGCAGACGATCACCAAATGCAAAGACCTAACTTTGACAAATTCTTTTGTAAGCACTACGTCATGTGTCATTACGTCACATTGATAACTTTATTGATGATTCTGAGGAGGGAGGGGAAGTGGTTTCTGAAAAGAAACCCCCACAACACTGACAGCAGAACAGCCTCTTCAAGCAGCCTGTACTGACTAGTCAGAAGAATAAGGCTATAGGACAGAGCTTGGTTGGTTGGTTGTTGGAGCTTTACCTCCTAGCAACATATACGGTCATATCAGGATGGGTACCGACTTGTGGCAGTGCACACTCATATAGTATTCTTTATAGTGCTGCCTCACTGGGAGACCAGGCTGCCAGCTGATATCCCATTCAGAGTCTACTACTCAGTCACATTATCCTGACACTGCGCCAAACCAGTCATTGCCCTATCCTAATAATGCCGAGTGCCAGGATAGGAAGCAACAAGTATCAATTTGTAAGTCATTGGTTTGACTCGACCAGTGTTCGAACCCATAGGTTCGAATCCCACAATCTACCAAAACGGGAGACCGACGCTCAACTCATTTGGCCATCCCGTCTGGTGGACAGTGCTTGGAGAGTACTGTCCACAATGTCCCCGATATTGCTAAGCCCATGAGGGACTGTTCACATTTTCTCGGAAACCCACCCTCGGATACCGACAGTTGCTGGCGCAGTTATGGCCGCTAGGCTATAAAAAGTCAGCCTTCTCCTGGTCTCTGGTCTCCTGGAATGATGTTTTAAACATTTCTATTACCTAGCGCTTTGTGATAACATTTGGGTAATAATACATGTTGACAATGCTTTAAAATTGTCCAAATAATCTTAGAAATGTCATAATCCTTAGACTGTCAACAAAAAATCGCAAGAATCAACGAAATCGCCGAGGTCTTTAATCCTTACTTAGTGACTTCACTGCTGGTGATGCCCACTTATAAACCAGTACAGCGCCCCCACTAGGCTTACCTGCCAAGAGGGACAACAGTTCCCCAAGTTGCTCAAGCTACCAACATCCTATGCACATACCAATAGCCATTACATTCCTCTAATATTAATATAAATACTTGTATATTACCTATAATGCAATAAGCAGGTCTATAGGGGTTGGCTGGAGTATAACTGTGGGATATAACACCCCATCTGCCAGCCCCTCCCCACCCCACCCCCCTCACCTCCACTGCTGCTGCAATGATCAGTCTCCCAGAACACCAAACATAAGGCGTTGAAATCACAGCTCATTAAACCAAACACTTCAGTGGACATGTTTCATGTTCGCCGACCACACCCACCAACATTTCACTTAGATATTCTAAGCACTGCCAGGCAGCATATTCCCATAACGAGCCGTGTGCGCATGTTGGCACCTGGTATATGGCTGTAGACGGTGCAGGTAAATTCTATTTTTATTTGGTACATTAGTTGTTTAAGCGGGGTAAATTTCAACCACGGACAATTGGTCTTCCTCATTCCACTGCTCCTTGCCCTATCCTAATAATGATGAGTGCCTGGCTAGGAAGCGACAAGCATCAATTTTTAAGTCATTGGTTTGACTCGACCAGGGTTCGAACCTACGATCCCACGATCTACCAACACAGGAGACGGATGCTCTAACTCATTCAAATCTGATCGCTATAGTTAACAATCCACACAGTTTTATAGAGAAATAATCTTTCTACGTAATATTATTTTTTCGTGAAAAATATTTAGTAAAATCAGGTTTCATAATCACTCCAAAGTTTTCAAAACCTCCATTTTATTTTATTTTTCCAGCCAGAAGTCGGCCATAATGGATACAAAACTGAAGCTAGTAACCTCTACTGTACAGTGAAAGTAGTTGTATTTTTTTAGCTCTGACACACTCACTCGCAGCACACAACGTTCAAAGAGAGGTAGTGTACTGAGACTAAGGCTCCTATTTTTCCAGTGGCCAGTCAACATCAGCAACAATCCTTTGTTTGGAGTACATACTATAAATGAATATACATCGACCAGCTAGATGGTAAACAGGGAGTCAGTGCATTGAAGAGGAAGATGACTTCCAGAGAACATCTCTACCCACCCACCTTCCTTCAAGTCAATTTAGTTTTCACACCCTACAGAACATGAGAATGAGTCACCTTTTACATTTCTAGAAATGTACCTAAATAGCGCTTATTACTAAATGTAGCAAATGATTTGAACTTAAAATTAAATAGATATGATTCAGAATACATGTATATTTACTATTTACTATTGTAACTTGAAGCTGCATAGTCCGATGAAAACATCAAATTTTCAAACCAAAACAATTATCTAGATTTGATTTGACATATCAAACTTAGATACTAGTGCACTTATTAAACATTTGTCACCACACAGAAGGGAATGCTGAAGCAAGTGAATAGAACATGTTACTGCAGAAGCCTATGGTGTCAGGGTTTTGGCATGTGTGCAAAAATTAATTTAGCAGGTTTGCATTTCAAATATCTCAAAAGTTAGCGATTTAAAATAAAAGTTACTTCAAACTAAAGTAAGGTAGACAACATCAACCTCATATATTTATCTCAGAAAATGACAGAAACCCAAAACCATCGGACTATGCAAATTTAACTTCTTTTTTTTTTGCTGGTGGAAAGTGATAGTTTTCTCTTCTCAGATGATCATCAATAACAGCAGACAATCAATTATAGCATAGCTTCAATTAACGATAGTGGCAGTATTTATGAATGGTTATCCAATGCCTGCTTTAACAAAGGTTCATAGACCTTCCCATGAGGTCGGTCGAACTAACTCTTCACCAGACATGTAAATTACATCAAACTGGACATGACATAATTAACAAAGTATTTAGAAGATAGACACTGAAATAGATCAAATAAATAAATAAATAATTAATTAAAAGTTAAAAGGAATACCAATAATGTTCTTAGTGGTACAACTAGTGACCCAGTTTCCAGCTATTTCACACTATACGCATACACGTTGTCTCCATCCCCCCCCCCCCACCCCCATCACACACCTCGCGGAGAGGGCCAAATTTGTAACACATTTTATTTTTAAAGAAGGGAAGAAAAGAAGAAAAATTGGGAAAAACAAAGAAAAATGGGGGAAAATGAGACAAAAAGGGGAGAAAAGAAAAATGGGGGGAAAAAACAACAACAAAAAACTAAGTTTTTTTGGCGGGAACAGCTCAAAGTAGTCGCGACAGGGGCTATCAGAGAAGAGAAAGTGTGTGTTGTGTGTGTGTGTGTGTGTGTGTAGGGGGTAGGAGGGTGTCGTGGGGAGGTCAGCTAACATTCGTCATGACGTCAAACACCCGCGTTGACAACCACTCACACTTCTGACGTCACTTCGGACGCGTCAGACGAACTTTTATCTGCGCCTGGCGGCGGAACCGGAAACTGACGAGCAGGACGCCGCCACCAGATGGCGTCTGTTCCGGCAATATTGCGCACGCTCTGTTAACACCCAATGCACACTCTCCAAGCATGTGCGCGGACCAACGCTCGCCTATGCGTGTGCATGGTTGGGGGGGGGGGGGAAGAGGATCTAGTGCTTGGTGAGTAGTGACAAGGAATAAGAACGCTATGCTTTATGGAGTGTAAGTGGGGCGGACGCGTGCCGAGTTTTCATTACTGTGTAAATCTTCGGCGCTTCTGTTTATACTGGCGAAAGTGGGTCTAATCAAAGTGTCTTCGTCAATCCTAGCTTATAAATATAATTAAAGTGGAAAGTTAGTAGGTTGGTCGGTTGGTTGTTGTCCTGGCAACATCTCAGGTCATATCAGGAGGGGTACCGACTTGTGAAAATGCGCACTCAGGGCGATTGTATAGTGCTGCCTCACTGGGAGACCAGGCCACCAGCACCATGACCTGATATCCCACTGAGTCACATTATCCTGACACTGAGCTAACCTGTCCTTGCCCTATCCTAATAATGCAGAGAGCCAGGCTAGGAAGCAAAAAGTATCAATTTTTAAGTCTTATTGTGACACTGAGCCAACCAGTCCTTGCCCTATCCTAATAATGCTGAACGCCTGACTAGGAAGCGACAAGTATCAATTTATACATCATTGGTTTGACTCAATCACGGTTCGAACCCACGGGTTCGAATCCCACGATCTACCAAAATTGGAGACGGAAGCTTAACACATTCGGTCATCCCGTCTGGTCTCTCGGGGGTGGGTTGTAGGAAGCCATTTAATTTGTTTAAATAAGGAGCTTCCAGCATCGGGGAGAAAGTAGAATTATACATAAACTTCCAATCATACATAAACTACCAATTATACATAAGATGCAACTTCACAAGTGTGCAAAACCTGCTTGACACGTTGAATCTTCTCTTCCAGCCTGCCGGGCACCTCGGTCACAGTATGACGTCATCTGCCCGAACGGTTTCGTGCGCTACTTCCGGTCGTGCTACAAGTTCTGCCGGATGCACGCGTCCTGGGTGGATGCGCAGGACTACTGTGTGGCTGTAGGGGCCAGCCTCGTCGCCATCGGGGACAGGCAGGAGATGAAGTACCTCATCAATTACGCCCGCCAGCACAAAGGTCCCGTTCTAAACTCCTTTGTCCCTGTCTCTCTGCTTGAGCCTGTGGCTGTCTCTCCTTGCTTCTGTCTCCCTTGCTTTCTTCTCTCTCTCTGTCTCTCTCTCTCTCCCTTGCTTTCCTCTCTCTCTCTCCTTTGCTTTCCCCTCTCTCGCTCTCTTCCCATCCCTCTCTGTCCCCCTTCCCCTCTCTCTGTTCCTCTCTCGCTCTTTACACTTTACAGTAAAACCTCTCTAACCGACCACCACCACCACCACCACCACCACCACCACCACCACCACCACCACCACCACAGATCGATCACTCCCCTATCACTCCACACTATCAGGAATGATTCTCTTTCTCTTCCTTTCTGTCCGTCTCTTTCTGACCCTCTTTCCATCCCTCTCTGTTCCTCTTCCCCTCTCTCTTTTCCTATATCTCTCTCTAATAATGATAAGGTAAAGTTAGTGGTGTCCACACTGTCAGGAATGGTTCTCTTTCTCTTCCTTCCTTTCTGTCTGTCTCTTTCTGACCCTCATCCCATCCCTCTCTGTTCCTCTTCCCCTCTCTCTTTTCCGCTCTCTCTCTCTCTTTCTAATAATGACAATTTTAATTTAGTAGAGTGCCCACACTATCAGGAATGGCTCTCTTTCTCTTCCTCTTTGTATGTATCTTTCTGACCCTCTCCCATCCCTCTATGTTCCTCTCTCTAGCTCTATCTTTCTCCCTGTCTAATAATAATAATGTAAATTTAGTAGAGTGTCCACACTATGAGGAACCAATCTAACCTGTCCAATAAAACCATGGTATGATATTGTAGGAGTCTGCACTGACCTCTCAGGCCAGGAGCCACATAGACATGTAAGCGTGGGTAGGGTGATGCCACCAGGGAGCCTAGGTGGTTTAATGGTTAGCACTAGTCCGGAATCCAAGAGATGTGGGTTCAATTCCTGCTCTAGGCGCAATATTTCCCATTTTCATCACCCCCCCTCCCAACCCCACAACAACATTATACAACTTGGTTTAAAAAGTTCGAAGGGTGCAAACATTTAATTTAGCATTAAAAAAAACAATCAGAAACAGCTGAGTCTTGAGAACATATACAAAGTTTTCAAGCAATACTTTCTTGGCTCCTCTGGCAACCTATTCCATAAAGTGGGACCTACCACACAGAAGGCACAATCACCAAATGAATTGAGTTGAGGCACAGGGACGCGGAAATATCTGACAGGATGAGCTGAGAGTTTTGGATGGCTGTTTGAATGGCAGTAGCTGCTGTCCCTTATCCTATTCCATTACTGGAATGCTGTCAGTAAGTAGCCCTAAGCTCATAGTAAATAGCATCTAATGCCATGACAGCATTCCATTAGAGTGTCCCAGAATCATTGTTTGTTTGTTTGTTGTTTTACATCCTAGCAACATCTAAGGTCATATCAGGACAGGTACCGACTTGTGACAGTGCACACTCATGGTGACTTTATAGTGCTGCCCTACTGGGAGACCAGGCTGCCAGCACCATGACCTGATATCCCACTCAGTGACATTATCCTGACACTGAG
This sequence comes from Branchipolynoe longqiensis, assembly GCA_030323885.1. Classification (NCBI taxonomy): domain Eukaryota; kingdom Metazoa; phylum Annelida; class Polychaeta; order Phyllodocida; family Polynoidae; genus Branchipolynoe; species Branchipolynoe longqiensis. Next base: position 29,547,738 of record CM059190.1, on the reverse strand, counting down.
CCAACCAGTCCTTTCCCTATCCTAAATGCTGAGTGCCTGGCTAGGAAGCGAATTGCCGAGCACCTGGCTAGGAAGCGACAAGTATCAATTTCGAAATCATTGGTTTGACTCACACAGGGTTCGAACCCACGAACCCATGGGTTCGGATCCCACGATCTCCCAAAACAGGAGACGGACACTCAACTCATTCGGCCATCCCATCTGGTCGTCGCAGAATCATAAAGCATAGTGATCGAGATGGTTAAACTAGTCAGGTGTCTTTATCATCGAGTTGTCTGAGGATTTAGATATTAAGCTATAGATATCTAATGATACTGATCTAATCGTAGATACCTGCCTGAGTGGAGAGGAGAGTAAAATGAAGTGGGAGAACACCCCAAGGGCACAGTGTTAAAGGAACGGGGTAACAGAAGGCATGTAAGAAAGAAAGAAAGAAAGAAAGAAAGAAAGAAAGAAAGAAAGAAAGAAAGAAAGAAAGAAAGAAAGAAAGACAGACAGAAAGAAAGATGGGAATGGTGAAAGGATGGGGAGGAGGAGGGAAAGATAGGGAAGGGGGAAAGGGAAGGATGGGGAAGGGTGAAGGGAAGGAAGGAGGAACGGGGGAAGGGAGAATGGAAAGGGAAGGATGAAGAAGGGGAAAAGGGGGAAGGAAGGAGGAGCGAGGATGCTTGGGTATGGTGAGCTACGTTCAGTTGCCCAGTAATACATAAATATGTAAATAATGGGAAACCTCTCAGCACTTCACACCGGCTCCTGCCCTGCCCTGACCCGGGACACAGCCCGAGCTGACCTGCCGGTCATGTCCCCAAACAACTATCTTAATCCCATCAGCACACCGACACCCAGAAACCCACCCTCACACTGTCCCAACACGCACGCCTCTTCTGAATTAGTGTCCGCTGGTCCCTAGGGAGGGTTGGTTGGTTGTTGGGGTTTTACGTCCTAGCAACATCTAAGGTCATATCGGGACGGCTACCGATTCGTGACACACTGACAGTGCGGACTTGTGGCAACTTTCTAGTGCTGCCCCACTGGGAGACCAGACCACCGGTACCATGATCTGATATCCCACTCAGTCACATTATTTTGACACTGAGCCAACCACTCCTTTCCCTATCCTATTAATGTCCAGCGCCTGGCTAGGTAGTGACAAGTATCAATTTTATAAGTCATTGGTTTGAATCGGCTGGGATTCGAACTCCGAACTTTCCGCATGGGAAGCCTACGCTCTACCGATTCGGCCCCCGTCTGGTGTGGATTGACATGCCATTGGGGTTCATAGCCATCAAGCCTTTGAATGTGCATATCAGCAACAGGTTCATTATCTCAGTCAATGCTAACCATACAAACTGTTCAGCTTACATTCGGGCCTCTGGAATAACGCTGAAGTTCCATTTGTATGGAAGCTACATAGGGATACAGTACGCGTTACATACATCTGTGCGCGTGTGTGTGGGGGTGGGGGTGGGGGGGGGGGGTGAATGTATACACGTTAGCATGATTCCATATGTTGGGAAGCGGCTGCAGTTTTTCATATGAATGTGTGCTGTAAATGGAAATTTGAATGCTCCCTGTAGCGATCGATGCGGCATGTGAAGACAAAATTATATACTGCATACCGCTTCTATTTATATGGAATCTTAGCTTAACTGTCATAGCAATTGCATTCCCCCCCCCCCCCCCGACCCCCCAGTCCTGATATGACCTTAGATGTTGCCAGGACACAAAACCCAAATAACCAACCACCCAACCTTTTTTTTCACGTACAGCAAATATCATATGCATATCATGCATGTAAATCATGTCAATAAAATGTGGGCTTTAAGTCAGAAAATCCCTATCAGACATATAGAATCTTAGCATAACTCTGATAGCAATTTCCTTCTTTTTTTTTCACGCACAGCACACTGGTATATCATGCATGAAAATCGTGCCAATAGACTATGAGCTTTAGGTCTCAAAATCCTTAGCAGACAATAAGTGCATATTATCCATCCACTGGTCCCCCAGCCATAATCACGTAACAAATACCACGTGTTCACTCTGCAGTGTTGCTGGTACCACAGCATCCTTGACCAGAGTTAATCTAAGTTACACATGTTAGTTCTAACCCCCCCCCCCCCCCCGCCTGCCCCTTCCCACCCCACAAGGCGCATCCACGACATAATGAGGCGAGCAGGTATCTGCAACACATCTCCACAGGTGTCATAGTCAATCACAGATGGCAACCACTCTCCACCCGCAGACGTAGGCCCTTCTGAAGGCAGCTATAGAGCGTAGCCCGCGCAATCTTCAAGCAGATGACTGGTCAGAGCTTGTGGGATATTACACAAATGTAACGGTGCTATCTGGTCGGGAGGTTGTTGCAGATGTTGCCAGGACGTGAAAGCCAACAGCCAACCAACTACGCAGGGAATAGACTACACCACGGTTCCGACTGCGCATGCGCTGAAAACGGTCTTGGGAGCAAAGCAAAGGCATACGGCCATTGAGTTTGCCTATACACGCATTGAAAAACGTCAGTTTTATTCAAAATTAATAGAAATCCCAAACCCTAACTGTATCAATTTAATATAATCTTTTTGTTAAACCTGTTTTCTATATGTGTTCCAAGCGGTTTGTGCCTAGGTGGTGTGGTTTTATCAATATTTTACTTTTTCTGTATGGAGATTACTCACTGCCATTGACAATGCATTGAGTACTCTGGCTATGGCCCTAACACTAGTCTGAGTGCCTAGATCTTTCTAAATCTAAATGCACATGGCATAAGATGTGCTGATTATATTGATGTAAATGCAATGCTGGATAAAAGATTAATATCTTAATTTATTATATATATATTTTTAGTTGGTATTCTATGTTTCAAACAAGAGCTGAGATGAGCTGAAACTAGCACATTTCATAGCTGCACCCAGTGTATTAGCATGTGCCATGTGCTTTTTTTTGTGGGGGGGGGGGGGGGGGGTTTGCTCTGACCCATCCCACAATGCACCGCGCCACTGGAACCGTGATGTAGTCTATTGTGGGTAGTTTTCTCACCCTTGCTACTAACAAATGTACATATTGGCCGACAGCTGCTATAGTAACACAGTACCGGGCGTGCCCCCTCCCACCCCACTACGCACCGCTTGTACCAGCAATGAGATTCCCAGGTGTCGTTAGGCCATGTTACAACTTACATGCAGTAACCCCTCTAGATGAGGCTAACCTCCTACTCCCCCACCCCCCCCTCCCACCCCACCCCCTCCACCTCACAGATACCTGAAACGCCGCATAGCGCAGGATACACTTAATGAAACGTTCCCATCTAGATATTGGTTGGTTGGTTGTTGGAGATTCACGTCCTGGCAACATCTAAGGTCATATCAGGACTATGTGGCTGCTTGCCTGACAGGTCAATGTAGACTACTTACTTACTACATTAGGTTATAGTGGGTTTTTTGTTTGTTCGTTGTTTTACATCCTAGCAATATCTACGGTCATATCAGGATGGGTGCCCACTTGTAACAGTATGCACTCATGGCGACTTTATAGTCCTGTCCCACTGGGAAATCAGGTTGCCAGCATCATGACCTGATATCCCACTCAGTGACATTACCCTGACACTGAGCTAACCAGTCCTTGCCCTATCCTATTAATGTCGAGCGCCAAGCTCGGAAGTGACAAGTATCAATTTTGTACATCATTGGTTTGACTCGACCAGGAATCGAACTTCCGATCTCCCGCTTGGGAAGCCTGTGCTCTACCGATTCGGCCACCGCGTCCAGTCCCATCTAGAGACTAGAAATAAACAAGCCTGGCTTGGCTCGCAGGTAAAGCGGCTGTCACACCTCGCCGGATTGAGCAACGAACAGAATTGTCTAGTCCAGTGGGGTTCGGGCGTGATAAGTATCAAAATGTATTAAAATGTGTCAAAATGTTGCGATATCGGGTCAAAGGATGCTGGACGAACGGACATGAAAGGGACATGAACAGATAGCCAACGGACGAAACAAACTCAAACCAGACAAGAACCATAGACGTCAATCCGGCGGCATCCGTTCCAAGTTTTGTGCATGTTCAAAACTTGTACAGACACAAACCAGACATCAATGGACTTTGTTCGGTTTATGTCCGTTTCCCCCAATCCAGTGAGGTGTGACAGGGCCTTAAGGCTTTAAAGGAATTTCTGGATGATTTCCCCTTGCACTATTCATCTGCAATCTATTACAGCAGCCTAGAGCAGGTCTTCGAACGCACACTTCTTGCCATTCCCGGGCTAGCGTGCTAACCATTACACTACCTAGACTCCATGATGCAATCGCATTTCCACTATCCACATCCCCTGGTCTATGTGGCTCCTTGCCTGAGAGATTAGTGCAAACTACTTACTACATTAGGTTATAGTCGTTTCTTTGTTTGTTGCTTTACATCCTAGCTTTACATCCTAGCCGGTCATATCAGGATGGGCACTGAATTGTGGTAGTGCACACTCATGGCAACTTTATAGTACTGCCCCAATGGTAGACCAGGCCACTGGCACCATGACCCGATATCCCACACAGTCACATTATCCAGACACAGTGCTAACCAGTCCCTTGTCCTATCCTATTAATGCCGAGCACCAGCCAGGCTAGGTAGCAACAAGTATCAATTTTATACGTCATTGGTTTGACTTGGCTGAGATTCAAACTCCCGATAACAAATGTTTTTAATCTCACCATGAATATGGCCTAAGCTGCCTATACAGCGTAAAGAAACCACCAATCAATCAATCAATCAATCACGTGAGGCTTGCGCTGGTTCTAGTGGTGTTGGCTCATATTTATACTACTCTCTTTACTCTTTCAGAGTTGTTCCGCCGGAGTTTCTGGACGGGTGGCAATGACATTTCTGCTGAGGGCGAGTGGCGGTGGGTGGGGAGCATGGCACCCTTCACCTACACCAACTGGCACATCTACCAGCCCGACAACGGGCGCATGAACGAACACTGCATGGAACTCGAGCGGGCCTACCACTACCAGTGGAACGACCAACCCTGCCACTTACAGAACCACTTCATCTGTGAGATTGTTATGTATTAACTACAAGGTCCGTACATATGTGAAGATATGGAATTCAAGGCTATTCCAACGCTTTTCAACTTCAAGGCTGTTTTTGATAGGAATTCAGGACTATTTTCATTTGGTTTTCAGGAAAAACAAAAACAATGGTGAATGATGATTTTGGACTAATTTAGATCAGTGGAGACGGTTTAATGGAATTTTAACGACTAATTACCCTAAATAGGTTAAATTCAAGGATTTTCAAGGCACTGAAATGGGGCAAATGAAGTTCAAGAGTTTTCAAGACTTTCCAGGCCCCGCAGACCCTGTAACTAAGCCATGCGCCATCATTTATGTGTTTATATATGTATTTATTTATTTATTCATTCATAAAGACACTCATCTCAGATTAAAATATAAATATATGCTTGATCTCTTTGCTATTGGGAGATCTTTGCGAATTAAGCGGTGAACCTTTTTGTTGTTGTAATTTGTATTTTACTATGAAATATAGAAGGGTGTTTTTGGTTGGCATCCCTCAAAGGGGTTAATCTTCTCGCCTGAGGATCCACTCTGTGCTTTGATTCAATATAAATGTGTTTTATCTGTAGGCTTTGGGGGGGGGGGGGGATCTTTGGGAATTAAACAGTGAACAATTAATTTTTTAATATGTATCTTACCATAACATATGGTACGGTGTTCTGGCGTGTGTGTGTGTGTGTGTGTGTGTGTGTGTGTGTGTGTGTGTGTGAGAGAGAGAAAGAGAGAGACAGTTGTGAGTTATATGGGGGCGGGGGGGTTGAGGGATGGGAGGGGGGGGGGGCAGGGCGGCAAATCATCAATTAAAAAGTGAGCCGCGTTCGAGTCTGCGTATATTTGTTGATCTAAAGCTTTTGCCAATGGAGTAGACTACCATGACGACGAAGGGGCCGTGTGAGCTGAAAGAATTGGAGGGGGGAGGGGAAGGGGAGGGGAGGGGAGGGGAGGGGAGGGGAGGGGGGAGGGGAGGGGAGGGGAGGGGGAGGGGAGGGGAGGGGAGGGGAGGGGAGGGGAGAGGAGGGGAGGGGAGGAGGGGAGGGGAGGGGAGGGGAGGGGAGGAGAGGGAGAGGGGAGGAGAGGGGAGGAGAGGAGAGGATAGGAGAGGGAGAGGAGAGGAGAGGAGAGGAGAGGAGAGGAGAGGAGAGGAGAGGAGAGGAGAGGAGAGGAGAGGAGAGGAGAGGAGAGGAGAGGAGAGGAGAGGAGAGGAGAGGAGAGGAGAGGAGAGGAGAGGGAGAGAGGAGAGGAGAGGGGAGGGAGGAGAGGAGAGGAGAGGAGAGGAGAGGAGAGGAGAGGAGAGGAGAGGAGAGGAGAGGAGAGGAGAGGAGAGGAGAGGAGAGGAGAGGGAGGGAGGGGAGGGAATTGTATGTTTCCATTGCACTATGCAGACATGACACCTTTCACGACATAAATATGAGATAAAAAGACACATGAATTATGGGTGTATAATCAAAAGAAACTCTTCCTTCTTTTCATGTTAATGTTGGTTTGCAAGGTTCTACAGACTGTGGGGGGCACAATTTACTAGATGCGCTAAAAAGAAAACAGTGACTGTATTCCTAGTTGAGTGTTTTATGTCTGTGTGGGGGGAGATGCTAGGAAGTGACTCAGTATTTGTGAGGTTGGTTGGTGGAATTTTACGTCCTGGCAACATCTAAGGTTATATCAGGACGGGTACCGACTTGTGACAGTGCACACTCATGGTGACTTTATAGTGCTGCCCCACTGCGAAACCAGGCTGCCAAAACCATGACCCGATATCCCACTCAGTCACATTATCCTGGCACTGAGTTAACCAGTCCTTGCCTTATCCTATTAATGCCGAGCGCCAGGCTAGGAAGTAACAAGTATCAATTTTATAAGTCATTGGTTTGACTCGACTGGGAACCAAACACCCGATCTCCCGCACGCGAAGCCCGCGCTCTACCGATTCGGGCACCGCGCCCGGTGGTATTTGTGAGGATGAGAGATGAAGAGCTCTCAGGACTGTTCTGCCCGACAGATCAAGACCTGCCTGTGTTTGCCACTGTAAACACACGAGGTTTCCGGCAATAGCGAGCAGAGCAAGACTCTAACCGAAGCCACCCCTCGGTGTGTGCTTAAAGTGTACGCTGGTTTGCAGTTTCGGCCAACTAAAACAATAATAAATTAAGATGAATATATTACATTGTTCGTTCGTCTACTTTAATTTAAAGCTGCATAGTCCGATGAAAACAGCAATTTTTCAAAACCAAAACAGTGATCTAGATTGGATTCTACATATGTAACTGTAGTGGTCTGCACTGACTTCTCAGGCAAGGAGCTGCATAGACAGGTAGGCGTGGGTAGTATGGTGATATCAAGAAGCCTAGGTGGTATAACGGTTAGCACACTGGCCCAGAATGCAAAGTGATGTGGGTTCGAGTCCCGCTCTAGGCACAATATTTCCCATTTTCATCACCCCCACGACACTGGTGCCATGACCAGTATCCGATACAAGCTATGTGCTGTATAGTTGTTGAACCTACCCTGTGTATGTGTAAGTGCATTGCCTGCCTGTATGTATGTAATTGTAAGCATTAAAAGACTTACAATTCCAGGGGGATGAGTGTAGTGGTCTGCACTGACTTCTCAGGCAAGGAGCCGCATGGGTAGTATGGTGATATCAGGAAGCCTAGGTGGTGTAATAGTTAGCGCACTGGCCCGGAATGCAAAGAGATGTGGGTTCGAGTCCCGCTCTAGGCGCAATATTTCCCATTTTCATCACCCCCACGACATAACTTAGATAGTGGTGCACTTATCAAACATTTATCACCACACAGAATGGCATACCAAGCCAATTTAATAGAACCTGTTACTGCAGAAGCCTATGGCACCAGACACCACCGTCCCGGACTCCGCGAGGTCCTCCTCCTCACACCGCCCAGTGGATCGCCACTATGGACGCCAATGCACACACCATGGAGCGCCTTGCCGGGATCGTCGAGGTGATGGCCGTTGCTCACTCCCCCGCCCAGCCGCCCCTGTCTATGCTGCCCCCGCCTACGCCGCCCCACCACCCTGCAGCCACAGTACCAGCGCCTCGCCCAACATTTGAAGCCAGCCGCGCCAACCATTGCTGCCGAGACGGCCACACCCTACAACCCGGTCGCCCATACGCCCAAATACGCTGCCGAGGCTGTCCGGGAGATCGTTGAGTCCAGAGGGGAAGGCGGTGAAGAAGGGGGAGGCATCCAGGGAGGAGTACAGCCTCGCCCTCCAGATCCTCGAGTCCCACCCTTCTTTCCCTTCCGACTCCATCCTGGCTCTCAGCCATCACACTATCACCATACGGTGCCCTGGCCTAGTGTCCGCCGTTATTCTGAGAAGGTATTTACGTGGATCGCGGACAGTAGGTTCCCCGACAGCTGGCACGACCCAGTGGCTATTAACGCATCCGCTTGGAGGCCCTCACCCTCGCCATGACGAGCGCGGCGGGCACAACCTCCACCTCCTGGGCCGCCAAGTCGGCCCGCAACAAGAGTCGGCCCCATGCCTCGCAGGCCGACGCACGCACCCCATACACCCTGCGCCGCCTGGAACCACGACCCCGCCTCCTGCAACCATGCAGCAGGCCGCGTCACGCCTGCACATATTGTGCCAACGTGAGGCGGATCCTCACAACCGTGATCGCGCGACGGCAGGGGGCCCCATGGTGGATTTTTGATCTGTCGGCAGCACTCCTCCCCCTGTGCCGCCCAGACCGTAGCCAGCAACCCCGTCACCCAAGTTCTGTTGCCCCAGCCGCTGGCGTGGGCCCCCCCCCCCCCCCCCCCCCGCACCCGGATGGTACCACCCACGTGGCGCCCCGCGACGGCAGCATCCAGCGAGTCGAGACCAGCACCCCTGCCAACCACGGCTTGCCGCCAGCGCCGGCCCTGTCCCACCCGCCCCCCCCCCCTCACCCCCGCCCCCCGGGGGCGGGCTCCGGGCGGGGGTCCTGGTGGGAACGCGGGGAAGGCTCTGGCCGCCCTCCCGCCGCCGCCGCACCCTAGGCGGCCCGGCGGCCGGCGACAACACCTACCTCGGCCGCCTCCCTGACCTGCACACCTCTGCCGAGCACAAGCCCGAGCTTGAACTAGCCTCACCCCGCAGCCCCGCCGAGTTCGCCGAACCCCCTCTCCGGCCCCCTCCACCGGACCTTCTCCTCCGCCCCCCGGTCGCACCGCCCCCCTCCCCGCTGACCTCGGAAAGCCTGTCGCGGACGCCGTCGACCCTGCCGTCCAGAACACTCCCGGTAATAGAATAGGGCAATGACTGGTTAGCTCAGTGTCAGGACCCGGCCACCGCGTCCGGTCAAAGCCAATAAGTGAACAACGAAAGGAGCAACAAGGGTGGTTGTGATTTTACGCCATGTTGTCAATGGCTATATTCATAGCGAGCCATGTCTGTCTTTAAACACCGGCTGATCAATAGGCAGTTGGGGGGGGGGGGGGATATATATTTTTTTAATCGGCAGAAATGAGGCAGGATAATTGGTGTCAGACTTGTGTGACACTAATTATCGTCAACTGGGTCATCGACTCTTTGTTTAGGGTCTTACATCAAGTATGTGAGCATTTGGTTATACTTATATGTAGACAGAGGCTAAGTGCACAAGCCATACAGACCCGGGTTGTGCTGCCCCCTGGAGTAACCAAGGTAAGTATCTAGATGTATTTGTGACCAGAACTAGGCGTAGGAATCACGCAGATTGGCTGTGCTGCCCTTTCGGCTATATCAAGAGAACTCGCAGTATCTAGATGTATTTGTGGCCAGAATTTGGTTATTAACCATATAGACACAACCTGTGCTGCCCCCTGGGTGGTATCAATGGAACTCCTAATATCTAGATGTATGTGTGGCCATGATTAGGTGTAGTACTAGTAACCATACAGGCTCAAACCTGTGCTGCCCTCTGGGTTTTATCAATGGAACTCCAAGTATCTAGATGTATGTGTGACCAGGGCCGCGTTCAGGGTCCGTCTCGGAGGCCCCTCGGCGATGCTTTTTGGCTTATTTCCGTTCAGAGTGCGTCTCGGCGACGTCTCGGAGACGCCTCTCTTTCCAGACTGGAGGTGAAAAGCGCCTCGAAAATGGGCGCCGCATGCAGTGGTTTCATCCAATCAGAGCGCAGCATTTCGATTGCAAATGGCCGCCGCCTATGGGGGCGGCCATTTTCGAGGCGACCAACTGCTGTTGTCGTTCAGACTAGCCTGACGTCACGGGTGCCTCCGAGGCGCCTCCGAGATGGACCCTGAACGCGGCCCTGGACTAGGCGCAGTAGCCATAGACTACCTGTGATGCCCTCTGGGTTTTATCAATGGTACCTCCAGTTTGTCCGGATGTTTGTGTGGCCAGCATTAGGTGTTTTAATCATGCTGACCCAACCTGTGCTTCACCCTGAGCTCTAGCAATGGTACTCCTAGTATCTAGATGTATGTGCGACCAGGACTAGGTGCAGTAACCATAGATACATGTGCTGCCCTCTGGGTTTTATAATGGCACTCCTAGTATCTAGATGTAAGTTTGGCAAGGATTAGGTGTAGTACGAGTAACCATACAGGCTCAAACCTGTGCTTCCCTCTCGGTTTTATCAACGGTACTCCTAGTAGTCTGTTATGTATCGGGTATTCGGTTCATAATCACAACATTACAGTATCTAGGGGCGTAATCGATTAACACAACCCGGGCGATTCGTGTCACCCGAGTTGCTAGAATTTCAAATCGAACACCGTGAGTGGAGTTGACAAAAACATGTGCCGTGTGCAAAACGACCCGACCCCAGTAACCTACCTCTTAGCTGGGGTTTGCTAGGAACGATGGCATCATATTTGTGCTGGTACCATCCTGCAGGATAATAGCTACCAGTACCACCAGGCTTACATGTTTTTTTTTTGGTAATAACACAGATTAATGAAATGGAAATATAACTAAACTATGCAATCATAAAATAATTTAAATCCTATTTTGCTGTAGTTATATCGGTTATTAAAAACAAAACAAAAAGTTTTGGATTAAGCCACCATTTTTCCCACCCCAAGCCTGGAGAAGCGTATTCGATTATTCGACCCGAGTCTGTAGGATGTGCGCATGCGCCAAAAAGTGGCTCGGGTGACCCGAGGTGATTAATCGATTACGGCCTAGATGTATGTGTGGCCAGGTTACGGTGTTTTAACCATAGACATCACCTGTGCTGCACCCTGGCCTGTATCAATGGTACTGCTAGTATCTAGATGTATTTGTGACCAGGATTCAGTATATTAACCATACAGCACAGCCTGTCCTGTCCACTGAGTTGTATCAATGGTACCCCTAGTAACTAGATGTATGTGTGGCCAGGACTAAGTGTATTAATCACTCAGACCAGACTTGTGCTGCCCCCTGGGCTGGTTCAAGGGAACTCACAGTATCCGAATGTCTGCCTGGCTAGTTAGTTTTATGTAATAAGATAGGTCATTTTCAATGAGCTCAAAACTAAATTATAAATAGGCGACCGGAGATGTTGCCGGAACTATGGCATTTTAAGGAATCACCATGTTTTGTGAGTTTTTACCTCACATCATATAGCTTCATTGTGTGTAGAGCCAAGTCAATTCGGAGTGCATGTAATGTGTGTTGTGTCAATAAAGCCACACATGGCGTGACAGGTATTGATCTAGTTTTTTTGTCGTTTTTTTTTTCTTGAAGATTTATACTGCCTATCATGGATAAGCCTGAATAGGCTTGTTTTCACCATTAGACAGTTTGTCGATAGAAAGCCCGAGCCTACACTTTTACTGACCCAAGGGATTTTTAACCTCCCACACCACATAGACATGGTATGAGAGCAACTGGCCTTTGATGACGCTGTAAGTTATACATCTGCATATATCCAAATTGGCAGAGGTGGGGGTACAGGGAATCGAACCACTGACCTTCAGATTAGGAGTCCGACCTAGAAAAAAGTCAGACACTCTAACCACTCCGCCACAGAGAACACCACAAACATGATGTCTGTTCTATATTAGGTACAACGGTTCTGAGCATGGTAAATAGTGTACAACCACGCACCAGTCTCGAATAGCTCTTTCCATAATGGTCACCTCCGCTATGGGACCACTAATTGCTTAGACCCAACGGTGCCTGGATCAGGGATGAAAGTGGTCTCGGGCCAAACCCATGGAAATCAAGCCAAGATTATTACACCGACGGCAAATTTCTGCGAAAATGCAGATTTCCCCACCATAGGATTAGCAGTCAGGGAATCGCAGAAAAATGCCGAAAGTTTCAACTAGCCTTGTTGTGGTTATATTATTGCCCATACATAACTATTTCTTGTTTGGGTTTTATGTTCTATAAATATCTACGGTCATGAATATAAGAACAGGATTCAAGCTAACCAATTGTTGTCACATATATCCTGATTCTTAGTCATTTTGTTTAACATTAATCGGTAAATATCAAAAATCGTAGAAATTATCGAAATCGCGGAGATCTTTCATCTCTGCTGGATGTGTGTTTAGGGGGATGTGTGTGTGTGGGGGGGGGGGGGGGAGGAGTATTACCGACTAACTGATTTAATTTGCATTGGTACCATTATATATTCTGTCTAAAGAGTAACCGCTGGTCACCATCTTCTCAATACCTTCGCGTTTATGTACAGATTGAAATAGTCAAATTTGCTCAATATGCAAATTAATTCAGGTTTGCTAACCACATATGAACCCACCTAACCTACCCCCGCGATTCCCGCATCCAGGAACCCTTAGCTATGGCACTGATACATGCCTTTCTTCCCTCAGTGTGCCATGACTAAATAGCGGAAGGTTTTGCACTCAGTTAATAATAAGGAAACCACTCGCACAACAAAGCTTAAAGCTTAAAGTTGTATAATCCGATGGTTTTGAGTTTCTGTCGTTTTTCTGAGATAAATATATTAAATTGATTGTCATAATCTACATTACTTTAGTTTGAAGTAATTTTGATTTAAAAGTGTAAAGATGTAATATAAGTTTTGGCAAGCATGCCAAAACTCTGACAGCATGGGCTTCTGCAGCAACAGGTTCTATTAAATTGACTCAGTATTCCCTTTTATGTGGCAACAAATATTTAATAAATGCACCAAAATATAAGTTTTGATATATAGAGTCAAATCTAGATAATTGTTTTGGTTTTGAAAATTTGATGGTTTCATCGGACTATATAGCTTTAAAGCTGCATAGTCCGATGAAACCATCAACTTTCTAAATTAAAACAATTATCTAGGTTTGATTCTATATAGCAAAACTTATATATTGGTGCATTTATTAAACATTTGTCCCCACATAGAAGGGAATATACTGAGGCAATTTAAGAGAACCTGTTACTGCAGAAGCCTATAGGGTCTGAGTTTTGGCGTGCTTCCCAAAATTAATTTTCAATGGCTGCAATTCAAATATCTCAAAGGTTAGCAATTCATGATGAAGCGTTACTTCAAACTAAAGTAAAGTAGATTATAACACACAATCTAATATATTTATTTCAGAAAATGACAACTCAAAATGATCGGATCATGCAACTTTAATAAACCCACAAGTCCTGCGTTCCACTCAGACCTTTCACACATAAAAGTCAGCTCACACAAAAACCAACCCAGATATCTGACTTTGCGTGAACTTTCCACGGTTCTCTTGACTTTTTGTTTGTTTTTGTTTGTTTGTTTAACGACCCCCCAGCACAAAAAGTAGATCGGCTATTAGGGGGTTCTTTGACAGTATTAAAGTTGCATAGTCTGATCAAAACATCAAATTTTCTAAACTGAAACACATATCTGGATTGGAGCCTACATATCTAACTTAGACACTGGTTCACTTATTAACTAAGCATGTGTTGCTGAATAAAGGGAATATTCTGTCAATTTAATAGAACTTGTTACTGCCGAATTCTACGGTGTCCGAAGTTTGACATGCGACAACATTAACTTTCATGTTTTCACTTCAAATATCGCAAAAGTTAACTATGTACAGTCAAACCTCGCCAACCGACCACCTCCACAGATCGACCACTCCCCTATATTGATCGCTTTATTTGGGTCCCAACAATACCATTGTAACCATATTCTAACTCCCTAAACTGACCACCTCCATAAATGGACCAGTTAAAGTGGGTCCCAAGATCGGTCGGTTTAGAGAGGTTTTACTGTATAATATAAGTTGCTTCAAATTAAAGGTAGATTATAACAAATAATCTAATGTATTGATCTAAAAATATGGCAGAAACTCAATACCATCAGATTATGCAACTTTAAGCTCACGAGGGTCAATATAACAAAACCGTGGAAATCAGCTAAAAGTTGAAGACCTTTAAACCGTGAAAATAGTACCCCTGAAACTATGCTTTCAGTGTATACCATTAATTAAGGCACAAATAGATATAAAATGTTGGCTGAAATTTAAGATTCACCACTTACACATCAGGACCATTTTCTCATGTAATAAATAAACAGACGGAATCATATTGATATACATACCTATGTCACTAGTGAACATTGTTTCAAACATTATAAATTTGCACAATCCATAAAATCATATCATTCAATTCACTGAACATTGAATCACAAGCAATAACACAATCATGCTTTTGGCACAACTACTAAACACACACCATTAAAAAAAAATAACGGCACAACAAACATTGCAAAGTATGCGGGGAATTAAACAAAAAAATTATGTTACATGAAAAAGAACGAGAAAACAAATTAAGAAAAGGAATTAAGTAAATATGACGGTACATATATATTGACAGCCGCCTGTTTGCTTTGTATATAATTAAATAAATGAAAATAAACTTACTTTTGCCGATACTAGACGGCGGCCTGAGCCCAGGTATAGACCGGCGTGGGAGCTTCATCTGGGACTTGACAATATCCTCTGTGCTTTGAGCACGCGCTGGGCCCCGGCTTGGGGTAGGGAGTCCCGAGTGGGAGGGAATCCCCGAGGGAATCCCCGAGGGAATCCCCGAGGGAATCCCCGACCGCATAGGGGTTTTCTGCCCATATCCACTGCTGGCTACATTGGGTGGGGTATGGGTGGTCACTGAATCTTTAAGAATATCCAACTAAAACGGAAAGGCAACAAAAAAAAACACCCAAAAAATGGAAAGGAAAAAGAAAAAGCAGACATCTATTTAGAAACAACACCACATAAACACAGCCATGCCAACACCAAGACTTGACACAACAACTATAGATCACTAATGAAGCAACATCTGCAGTTCAAGAGGTTGGGGTGGGATTATATTCGGAATAAAATAAGTTCTTGGTATATCCATGTGCACCTAGACAAACTATCACTTGGAATATGCCACTTAGCATTTGAAAGATATTGTCATTTCAGTACTTTGCTATTTGATTCATTTCAGTATTTTGCTATTTGAAGTATGACACCAAAATTTAGTAACACATCACCCTGAAAGCAAATATAATAGGGTTATAGATGTGCATCATTTGAAAGATGATTGAATTGTACGAATTGAATTGAATTATGTTTAATTTACTTTTTAATGAGGTTTAATTTGAAATGAAACAATATGTTTGGGGTAAGTGGCCACTCCAAGTGTAGCTTTCTCAAAAGAAAGAAAATAATCAATACACAATAAGCAGTCGTGCATAAAGGACTCTGAAATCCGTGTAGGATTCTTGAAAGGTGTGCAAAGGGTATATTGTGATTATATAACTTCTATTTTTGTTTCTTGTTTTATTTAATGACGGCTCTAGAGCACATTGATTTTCATATCATCAGCTATTGTACGTCAAACATATGGTCATTCTGACATATTTCTTTGGAGGAAACCGACTGCTGCCACATAGGCTACTCTTTCCGATAAGCAGCAAGGGGTCTTATTTATATATTCACTTTCCCACAGACAGGACAGCAGATACCACAGCCTTTGATGAACAAGTTGTGGAGCACTGGTTAGAACCGAAAATATCCCAAACTGCAAATGGGTCCACTGAGCAGGATCGATCGGATGACCCACACCTTCACAGGTGGACACACTACTGTCTGAGATACGTCCCGCTCCCATATATAACCTCAAAGGGAATAATAATATTAAATACAGAAGAACAGGACCAATTGAGCAACAAGAATAAATAGACCAAAAGACACCTAAGTAACCTCCATCTCGTCGTACACGGGTTTTAAAGAGGCACATTGATTATGAATCATGCTCTGGTGAAAGGGTGAAAGGGTGAAAGGGTAAAAGGGCAAAAGGAGGAAAGCCACAAGGTCAAGGACACAGACGACACCGTGCTGCAGTGCTGCTACCTGAGGCTGCGGCCGGTGCGTG
This sequence comes from Branchipolynoe longqiensis, assembly GCA_030323885.1. Classification (NCBI taxonomy): domain Eukaryota; kingdom Metazoa; phylum Annelida; class Polychaeta; order Phyllodocida; family Polynoidae; genus Branchipolynoe; species Branchipolynoe longqiensis. The sequence continues at coordinate 29,531,371 of CM059190.1, read as the reverse complement.
ACGTAGCACTTCTCCTTCCGGGATCGGCTCCTTCTGCGCATGCGCCGGGGCGGCCGGAGCAGCCGGGGGGGCGGGAGTCGTCTGCTTCTGGGCGCTTTCCCGCGGTTCGCCGTCATCTGTGCCGACGCTGCTGGTGCTCGGCGAGCGGGGCAGTTTCTCGACCCGCCTGCCGCCGCCGGGTACCAGCGAGGACTTTTCGCGCGCTGCGGCGGGCGTCCGCTTGGAACCAGCGGAGCGCACCCGCGGCGCGCCGTCCTTAGTGGCGTGCTCGGGCTTAGAGTCCTTTTTCTCCTCTTCCAGTGTTTTTAGCTGATGAGAGCAGGATTTGGAATGGAAAGGGAGATGGGGGGAGGGGGGGGGAGCCAAAAAGAAAGCGAGTATTGTTAATTCCAGGGATATAAATTATAATGGGGGAGGCATTAAATTGACAGGAAATAAATAGGACATGTGTATGTTGTACCATACCCCAGTCACATTACTGCTCTTGCAAACACTTTACGACCACAAAGAAAGGTTGGTCGCAAAGAGGCTGAATGTGATTGCAAAATGGTCGCAAGTGGTCCTTAGTGGTCACCGACCTCCTTGCGCAAAAATGGTTGCAGCTACTGCACTAAAAACCTCCTTGTTACTAAAATAGTCGCAACGAGGTCAGCGACCATTGCTTTGGTCGTAAGGATGTCATCGGTGACTGTGGGTTCTTTTTGTCCAAGGTGGTCGCAAGCCGTAGTGTGACTGGGGCTTTACGTGTTAGATAAAACTACAGTAGTGCCCGTCTTCAACGAATAACGATGCATCCAGGCCAATGTCGACCTGACATGACATGTGGTATATCATCGGGGGGAACAATCAAATGAAAAGACAGTTTGTATATTGAAAAATTGTGCGATGTGGTTGGGGTTCGCTGATGACAGGGGTCGCTAAACCTAGGTACTATTGTAGAAGGGCATTACTACCCTTTATATTCAGGAGACGAGATGAACCTATCATCAATCTAGCGATGTTGTGTATCCTGAACAGCAGAAGGACAAAAAACATGTTAATGATTTAATTACACCACCAAAATATTTTGTTTTTGTTTCACCAACTCAACAGTACAAATTTAAATAATTATATCTATATACTGGAACATCTTCATGCTACTGAGCTGTAACAAGTAGCAATGCTAGTGGTTAACATGCTGATATTGCACAGTTAGCAAACCCAGAGACTGTGAAGTACTTTTTGTTCTCTTAAAGATTCATACTGCCTATCATGGATAAGTCTGAATAGACTTGTTTTCACCATTAGACAGTTTGTCGATAGAAAGCTCGAGCCTACACTTTTATAGACCCAATGGATTTTTAACCTCCCACACCACATAGACATGGTATGAGAGCAACTGGCCTTTGATAACGCTGTAAGTTATACATATACCCAATGGATTTTTAACTTCCCACACCACATAGACATGGTATGAGAGCAATTGGCCTTTGATAACGGTGGAAATCCAAATTGGCAGTGGTGGCGGTGGGGGGGCACAGGGAATTGAACCAGCTACCTTCAGATTAGGAGTCCGATCTAGAAAAATGTGGGACACTCTAACCACTCCGCCACAGAGAAGTATACAGATAGGACTGGTCAAACTACAAAGTAGTACCGGTAAAATGGTACTATAGTGCCGTTAGCAGTGTGTGATAAATTACTCGTACGGTACAGAAAGTAGTACTATTAAATGTTGGTGTAATAAAGACACATACAGTAACCACAGATCCACAGATCGACCACTCCCCTATATCGATCCCATTATTTGGGTCCCAAACGATCGCCCATACAATACCATTGTGACAAAATGAAAAACTGCCTAAACCAGCCCCCTCCCTAAATGGACCATTTAAAGTTGGAACCATGGTCGGTCGATTTCGAGATGTTTTAGTGTGTATATATATATCTTACATAAAAGCCCTGGGGTGTATATAATCGGCGTGACTACGGAATCCAATAACAAAACTGCTCAACACAATGCATAAACCCAAGATTTGTTTGTTTGTTGTTTTACGTCCTAGCAACATCTAAGGTCATATCAGGACGGCATAAACCAAAGAAGGCTTTCACGTTTCAACTTATTTCAATAATATAGATGTTTACAGTAAACTGTTCTTAAAAGCATAAATTCTAAATCATTGCAGCTTTCCAAATTGTGTGTAATACACGATATAAATGTCATTTTAAAACGGTGTCATTCATATAGAGTATCTTCAATTTGGAACCATCTTCAGCTACCCCTCCCTACTAGTACTACACACTAAAAACATTTTTAATAGCAAGAAATTTGTTATGGGTGCATCCATTTCCACCATCTGTTTCCCTGAGTCATGGCAATACTAACCCATTTTAGTTTTCCCACAGTGTAGTTTTTAAAGTTACAATCATTTCAAATACGATGAAAATCAAATTTACTACATTGAATTAAAAAATAAACAACCCACCGCTAGGTTTGTGTTATAATAAAGTACAATAAAGTGCTACGTACAAGCCTATGATATGTAAATAGGAGTAGGCTAGTCTAGTAATAAGAGTAGAACAAAATAAAATACATATATGCCAAGAAAATCCAAAAAAAACTAACATAGGCTACTAACCATACCAACCAATTATCTATCTGCTACTGAAATGCAGGCAATCAAATAACTTATCAGCAGCTACTGTGTGGTAAGATAACACCAACACTACAACTGGCCAGCATTGAAAACAAGCCTGGGTACCCGGGCTTATATGCTATGGACAGTATAAATACCGCCTCAATAAAAAAAACCAAAAAAAAAACCCGGGGATTATCCTACTCTTACAATGCCCTACGCCTTTAACGGAATCAGGCCCTTGGATATATGGGTGCCTGTGAGTTGTATGCATTACTATAAAAAGGACATTAATTTAATTTGTTAAATAAACTATATCAATGTATACTTTACTTGTATGAACATAACTCCATATAAATCATGTATAGAATTAGAAGGCAATAACTAATACACATGTTCTGACTCAGTTCCGCTGGTCCCTCAGGAAGGATTGAAGCCGAGACCCAGCACACCGGGTCACAGCTTCAGTTTACACACTGAAAATTGGGGTTGGTGCCATACCACCTATATCCTTCACTTTAGACACTATACTTACCAAACCGGCATGCCAGGTCCCAGCTTCAGTCCTTCCTAAGGGACCAGCGGAACTCGGAATACCCGTATTGCCTATTATAACCCTTCAACTATTTACTAAACCAAAAATAAGCAAATGGCGTAAAGTTAGAAAAAGGAAGGTGAATAAATAAAATCATTAACTTCATACATTCATTTATATTAAAGTTGCATATTCCGATGGTTTTGAATTTCTGGGTTTTTTTTCTGAGATAAATATATTAGATCGATCACTAGTATCTACTTTACATTAGTTCAAAGTTACTTTTATTTTAAATGGTAAACTTTTGAGATATTTTGAATGCAAACATGAAAAGTTAGTTTTGGCAAGCTTGCCAAAACTCTGCTACCAGACTTCTGCAGTAACAGGTTCTGTTAAATTGACTCAGTATTGCCTTCTACGCAGAAACAAATGCTTAATAAGTGCATCAGTATCTAAGTTAGATATGTAAGATCAAATCTAGATAATTGGTTTGGTTTTGAACATTTGCTATTTCATCGGACTATGCAGCTTCAAGTAAAAATTGGAAATAGCATCACTTTTATAGCGGCTAGCTATACAATAGCACATTAAGGTTTGTCTGAAGCTTCAAGCAATGAAGTTTACACTACACGCGGACAAATCAATTCAGTTGTTACTATCAAAACTATTTCAGCTAGATACTAAAGTTAGTTGGCATTATGGAATCACACACTTTTTCTTATGCGTTGTTTGTACATTTCTATTAATATGAATAAGCAATGCTTAGGACTGAACCCCCCCACCCCACCCTTGGTGGCTGTATTCGATAGTATTTTTTCATTCCACTCACAGTGTTCGATTTGAAATTCTAGTGACTCGGGTGATCCGAGTCACGGTCGTATTATTAACCAATGGTTGTCGTCCACCCTGCTTGCTACGTAGTGAAGTTTGACGAGCTATTTCCATTTCCGTTTGCTGGGTTTTGATTGATTATGAGATTCAACACAAATATACAAATGGCAGTGCCCATATAGGGGTATTTCCGTTTCCGTTTGCTGGATTTTGGTCATTTCATGTTCCACCTCTTTGAGTCTGGGTATTGTTTATGTATATATGTACACATGTTAGTCCTTAGCCTCCCCTTTGGGGGGGTCGGTATTATCTCATATCAATGTTCACATCTACGTAAACATTGAACTGCACTTTTGGTCCTTTCCTAATATAATGGAATTACAGCTTTGAAATAGTGTCAGTGAATAAATAAACTTAAAGTTGCATCGTCCGATGAAAACATCAAAGTTTCAAAAGGAAACCCCTTATCTGGATTTGATTCTACATAACCAAGTTAAATACTGGGGCACTTATTAAACACTTGTTGCTGCATAGAAGGGTGTAATATGTCAATTGAATAGAACCTTTTACTACTGAAGCTTATAGCGTTTTGGCATGCTTGCCAACATTAATTTGGCATGTTTTTGCATCAAATAGCTGCAAAATTAGACATTTAAATAAAAAGTTGTTTCAAACTAAAGTAAAATAGACTATAATGATTAATCTAATGTATTTATCTCGAAAAAGGGAAAAAAGCTAAAACCATCGGACTATGCAACTTTAAATACAGACAGCATCTAAATAATATGTTAAAATATCGTTTTTTAAATCCAAACTATCTGAACGGAAGTATCATGTGGGTTGGGGTTGGGTAGGTTTATCGGGGGTTTTTTTTTGGGGGGGGGGAGGGGGGTAATTTTATATTTTGAGTAGCATGCCATGCGCATTAATACTTAAATTGGAAGTAGAAGACGTCACAATGCGTCGTTAGCATACACGGCCATATCCCTCAAAACACTGGTCAAAAGTTTAATCTGTGTACAGTAAAACCTCACTAAGCTACCACCTCCACAGATCGACCACTCCCCTATATCGATCGCTTTATTTGGATCCCAAACAATCGCCCATACAATACCATTGTAATGATTCTTTTAAATCCATAAACCGACCACCTCCATAAATGGACCATTTAAAGTCGTCCCATGGTCGGTCGATTTAGAGAGGTTTTAGTGTATATAAATAAAGAAGGAAGGCCACTATTGCAGCTCCTTTTTTCATCTTTAATTAGTCGACAATAAGTCAATTGAAAGTGAAAGTTCTAACTCGTCCTTTCACAGACATTTTGGTCAATTGCTTAAAGCTGCATAGTCCGATAAAAACATCAAATTTTCAAAACCAAAACAATTATCTAGATTTGATTCTACATATCTAACTTAGATACTGGTGCACTTATTAAAAATGTTGTCACCACATAGAAGGGATTACTGAGACAATTTAGTAGAACCTGTTACGATAGAACAGTATGGTGTCAGAGTTTTGGCATGCTTGCCAAAATTAATTTGGAATGTTTCCACCTCATACATCTCAAAAGTTAGCCATTTAAAATAAAAGATACTTCAAACTACGTTAAGGTAAATTATAACGATCAAGATAATAGATTTATCTCAGAAATGACAGAAACTCAAAACCATCGGACTATGACACTTTAACTCAATGTCTGAATGAGCGCCAAATATATTCGATTGGCACAGTGTAGTATTATTAGAGATTGTCTAACAATCGTACCCTGGGATGAAATAAAAAGGAGATACATGTCAAAGCACACTGCAGTATGCTTCTCCGACATCCCAATTTGTGAAAATCAGCCACTTCCAAATAATTTAATTGCCCCAAATCTTGTCAGTGTTGTATCTGCTTGTATACCAAGTTGGCCATGGATGGCCTTTTAAAAAGAAAAATTCATTTGTTTTTAATCGAATGAATGAAACAAAATTTAAAACAATTAACCATTCCGACAGTTTGTTTGTTTGCTTAACAAAGGCCCCCCCCCCCCCAGCACAAAAAGTAAACATCGGCTATATATATATATATAAATATACGAAATAATATCACAAAACTCTCATCTGTAGTTATGGCTATAACCAACATTAGCCGATGTTTATATATATATATTTTTTTTTTTATTGTATCAAACTAAATGTCACATTCAATCAATTCTATTATGTGAATACTTCCAGGGAGATACAACTCCTCCCATCAATATTCTTTTCTTTCATTCTATGTCTATTTGTACTACACTTTGGGCACTGACTGTAAACTACACAGGTTTTTTTTTCTATCACTGCTCTTTCAAAGAATTTTCTTCTTGAAAATTGATACTGCCTATCATGGATAAGTCTGAATATATTCAGTCTCATTTTCTCCATTAGCCAGTTGTTTGATAGAAGAAAGGCCGAGCCTACACTTTTAGCGATCCAAGGGATTTTTTAACCTCCCACACCACATAGACATGGTATGAGAGCAACTGGCCTTTGATGACGCTGTAAATTATACACAGCTCTTGTTCATCGGTATTAACGTGGCTAGGTTACTGACAAGAAATTTGGTTTCTATCTATACTAAGGTTATCTGTAGAGACAAGGTGACCCTAATGTAGAAAGAACTAAGACCTTCAAAATGAAGGCAAGCTCTCTGCAAGGTTAGTACACACTTCACACACCAGGAGGGGACACACTTACCTTTCCGTCGTCATCTAAAATCTCTATCTGTTAAAGAATATCGCACATAAGCCATAAAGGTGGTTATAACCTATGGTGCATTGGTGTGGATGTAAGGTGTGGCAGCACTGTCAACGGCTTGCTGTAGTGCAGTGTACTCATCATAACATCATGCAAATAAAAACTTTGTGCCATCAAAATAGGAACATCTCCTCAGCAATAAGATCAATGCTCTTGATAATAAAGCTGCATAGTCCGATGAAAACATCAAATTTTCAAAACCAAAACAATTATCCAGATTTGATTCTACATCTCAAACTCAGATACTGATGCACTTTTTAAGCATTGGTTGACACATAGAAGGGAACACTGAGACAATTTAATAGAACCTGTTACTGCAGAAGCATATGATGTCATAGTTTTGGTGTGCTTGCCAAAACTAATTTGACCTGTTTGCATTTTTTAAATCTCAAAAGTTATCCATTTAAAATAAGTTATTTCAAACTAAAGTGAGGTAGATAATAACAATCAACCTAATATGTTTATCTCAACAAAATGACAGAAACTCAAAACCATCGGACTATGCAACTTAAAAATAATAGATATATAAACAGCTTCAATGAAGCCTCAAATTAAAATCCATCATAGTCAAATAAGCGCAGAGTCGGTACGATTGAAAATTTGAAGATGCAAGAATATGGTAGGGGGGATGTGCAAAGGATAAAATTGACAAAAATCTGGCAGGTGGCCATGTATCATTGGAGGCAGTGGTTGGCGGAGTGACAAGTGGCGCCCTCTAGTCTAGCGGAAGTGGGAGGAATTACTGGTTCTGGTTAGTGAGGACTCACGGAACTAGCCCAGACAGCACCACTCCAATTGTAATAATATTGGCATATTCAAATATACGCCATGCATGCCTGAATCACTAAGTATTCTTGTCCCCCCCTCCCCCCCCCCCACCCACCTTATACATTAGAAGATAAAAATGCCAAGTATATGTCGAAATATTGAAATGAAATGAAAGGCATGCACAATGGTGCTTCTACATATTTCAAAAAGTAAATGTGGATTCTTTACATGGGCTCAAATTAAAATGGAATCAATAAGCTGGATTTGAATGTTGAGTTTGACTGCGCGACTTTTAACAAAAATGTCATGTATGGTTTGACTCCGTAAAAGGATCGAATCCACACCCTCCTACATGAAAGCCGAGTGAACACGGTAACGCTAAGGCCATTCGGTCTGGCGGAAATTCGATTCCTATTGCCGAGATGAAATCGAGTGAAATTTTGTGAAGTGACGCATACAAGTGAAGGGTACTGAAGCAGTGAAGGGGACAGCGAGCTGTATCTAGGGGGGAGAGGCCCCTACCTGGGACTGACGAACGAAGATGCCGTGTCCATCCGGGCAGCTGAAGTAGCGCTTCCCCTGAACTGTGCCGTTATTCTTCCCCTTCGCGTCATCCAGCACCACGCCGATCCACTTACCTGAGTAAAGAACCCACATGCCATGTTATTATCGGAAGACATGATTTTTACCTATGTCTAGGCATACATTCCACTCACAGAATCCACATTATTATCGGAAGTCATGATTTTTACCTATGTGTAGGCATATATTCCACTTAATATCAGACCATGTACGCTTCAGACATTTATTTTGTCTTACTATCTGCCCACCGTGGTGTCCACAGTCAAGTGACCCGCCCCCTAAATCGCCTCTATAGGGGGATGGGGGGAGGGGGAAAGGCCAGCCACACGCAGTAGAGGGCAGCCCAGTCAGGGCACTGTCCGGTGGCTAGCGTGCTGCCACCTAGTGCAATGCAACTGCGTAGGTGAGCCGTGTAGTCTCTGCCACCACCGCGTGGCAGTGGAGCTCATGTATAGAGTACTACACTTATATAAATCACCTACCTTCAGAACGAACCAACATACTATATTATTATCGGAAGACAGGATTTTTGCCTATGTGTAGGCATATATTCCACTTACAGAATCCACATGCGATATTATTATCGGAAGACATGATTTGTACATATACCACTTTAATGACGGAAGCGAAAGATGAAAACATTCCAAATAATAGCAGAACAAATTTCAAATAATAGCAGAATCATATTCATATGAGAGTTTATGTGTTGTTTGTGTTGTACATATGTCAGAGTTGACATAAATTTGTTCTTCACTTTTTGATTTTGATCTTATACTGCTTGAGAAAGCTGTTAAAATTTAGTAGCATCATTTTAACATGTACAACAAATTCAAACAAGATTTGATTGATTACAGTTAAGTCAAAAGAATTATTTCTTACAATAAACAAGTTTTAAAAACATTTGGGTACATACTTAGTTTCGATATACAAATTTTCACATTTTCACTTTAACACAAAATCATGAGCATATTTTGGATACATTTTGTGGGATAAATTAAATACATGTAGTATTCCTAACATACATTATACACAGAGTCAACAATAACTATTTGACTTTCTAGTACTACCCCAAAGAGTTGGTTCGTTCGTTTGTTGTTGTTGTTTTACGTCCTAGCAACATCTAAGGTCAGGACGGGTACCGACTTGTGACAGTGTGCACTCATGGCGACTTCATAGTTCTGCCCCACTGGGAAATCAGGCCACCTGATATCCCACTCAATCACATTATCATAACACTGAGCAAACCAGTCCTTGCCCTATCCTAGTAATGCCGAGTGTCAGGCTAGGAAGCGACAAGTATCAATTTTTAAGTCATTGGTTTGACTCGACCAGGGTTCGAACCCACGATCTCATGGGTTCAGATCCCCCGATCTCCCAAAACAGGGGACGGACACTCAACTCATTCAGCCACCCCGTCAGGTCTACCCCCAAAGAAGAGGCAAAATCATTAACAATGTAACTTGGAAACCAAATATGTGGTACACAGTTTCCGAGAACGACCCATTTATCTTTAAAAATGACAGACACTAAAAAACCATGGGCTTATGCAACGTCACACAAGCGCAGCCATATGTGATGAGCACAAGCTGTGATTGACCAAATATAACTGGTGCTTCTTTGTCCAGTTTGGGACTTAGATCATTCTCTGAAACTGTGCACCAGTCTGACATGGAAACCAAAAGTGGAATCATTCCAAATAATAGCAAAAAAAACATTCAAAATAATAGCAGAATCCATGTTCCTATGAAGGTTTGCATATTGTACATATGTCAAGAGTTGAAAAAAAACTATTTCACTTTTTGATTAAGATCTTTTAACAAAATTAAGCAATACGACACTCGTGTAACATGGAAATCAGACACATCCAGACCACCATTCTGACATACATAACAAACAAAGTCAAACAAGATTTGATTGATTACAGTTAAGTCTTACAAGAAAAATGTTGAAAAAAAGTTTGGGTAAGTGCAAGGCATCGATATGTAAATTCTCACATTTTCACTTTAGCACAAAATCATACAAGTATACTTTTGATGTCTTTTGAGGGATAGATGTAGTATTGCTAACATATGTAACATACAGAGGCAACAATAATTATTTGACTTGCTATCAATAAAAGAAAGAACTAAGTATCAACATCGTAATGTGGAATACCAAATATGTGATGCCCAGTTTTAGAGAATGATCCACTTCTGCATATCTAGGTAAAAATAACACTAAATCGAATGGGAATGGGCTCAATGAGCCTACTTACCGCTGGAGAATAGGGTTGACCCAATGTATGCGACGGCACCAACCACACCCTTGCCGATGACCTCGACCCGGGTGCCGACCTTGATAGCCTTGTTCTCGGCCATCCTGATGTACTGCAAAGCGATACATATACCATGCATCAGCGGAAAGCTCAAGGTTGGTTGGGGAGTTTTACGTCCTGGCATGGTCATATCAGGATGGGTACCGACTTGTGACGGTGCACACTCATGGCGACTTTATAGTGCTGCCCCATGGGAAAATCAGGCAACCGGCACCATGACCCAATATCCCATTCAGTCAGATTATCCTAACACTGAGCTAACCAGTCCTTGCCCTATCCTATTAATGCCGAGCACCAGGCTAGGAAGTGACAAGTATCAATATTATAAGCCATTGGTTTGACTCGACCAGGAATTGAACTCCCGATCTTCCGCATGCGAGGCCTGCGCTCTACCGATTCGGCGACAGCACCCAGTCGAAAGGTCATAGCGGTGAACACAATACATGTATTCCAAGCTGGTCACTAGTGACGGACTGGAGCTGCGACTTGGTGTGTTTACAAACCAGGAAGTAGGAATGGTGTGTCCCCTCGAACACTATCAAGTATCATTAGGTCTTAGGTTCATAAAGCTGCATAGTTCGATGAAAGCATCAATTTTCTAAACCAAAACACTGACCTAGATATCTAACTTAGACACTGGTGCACTCATTAAACATTCACTGCTGCATAGACAGCACGCTGAATCAATATACAGTAAAACCTCTCTAAATCGATCGACCATGGAACCGACTTTAAATGGTCCATTTAGGGAGGTGGTCAGTTTAGGGAGTTTTTGTTCAAATCATTACAATGATATTGTACGGGTGATCGTTTGGGACCCAAATAAAGCGATCGATATAGGGGAGTGGGCGATCTGTGGAGGTGGTTGGTTAAAGAGGTTTTACTGTAATATAATCTGTTCATGTTGAACTTGAAGCCTATGATGGCTAACATTTTGATGTGCATGCCAATATTACTTCTGCATGCTTTCACTTCAAACATCTCCAAAGTTAACCCTTAAAATAAAAGTCACTTAAAACTAAAGTATGGTAGAATATAACGATCAACCTCTTATATTTATTTATCTAAAAGATATGGTAGAAACTGAAAGTCACTGGACTATGCAACTCTAAACTCACTTTGAATCCATAAACACATGGTTCCTGGTGATAAATTTGTCTTACATGTTTTACTGGTGTGGACTGCAGTTAAATTTTGCTCGCAAATCAATCAATCAATAGTTCCGTCCTCTAGTCGAGGGTAGGATGCAATGGTTCTCCACTTGTCCCGATGGTGTGCTGTTCTGATAGACTGTGAATAATTCAAGCCTGTCCACTGTGAAATATTTGTAAACCATGATGTTCTTGGTCTCCCTCTCCCTCTGCTGCCATTCACCTTCCCTTCCAACAATGTACGGTATATTGAACTCTGACGAATGATGTGGCCAAAATAAATAAGTTTCTTTGTCTGTATAGTGGCAAACAAGCTTTTCTTATTTTTAATTTTTCTGAGAACTTCTTTGTTGGTGATCTTCTTTATCCATGATATTTTCATCTGTCCATGATATTTTCAATATGCTTCACTATATAAAACACCACTCCCTGTATGTATGTGTAGCAATGTGCAGTGCTACAGTGTGCTTCACCCTCACCCTAACATGGTCAGGGGATATGTGGACACCAACTGTGATATCTCAGAAGTGATGTATTCAGTGAGCATTCGTTTCAGAATACGAAAAATCATCAGGTATCACTTTCGCAAATTTAGAAAATTAGCAAATATCATATCTTCAATAATTCAGCAACGATGATTTTTTACTATCAATTATGCTTACATCATGTGGGCATTTAAATTAAAGTGATAAATAGAAATCACCTGAGTTCTAAAAACACAGCGTCCTCACTCATATTTTGGAATGGCTGCTATCTGAATTGAACTTGAGGTTTTTTTTTAATCCGATTCAAACCCACCATAAGTGTATTTTAAACATGATTAATTCAATATTAAATTGTGTTAGTAGCACTAATCAAATACACCACACAGGGTTAAGTAGAATTAGTGTTATATATAATCAGGGTCCGTACATATGTGAAGATACGGGATTCAAGGCTATTTCAAGGCTTTTCATGCCTGTTTTTGTATAGGAATTCAAGACTATTTTCATTTCGCTTTCAGGAAGAAGAAGAAAAAACAATGATGAATGGCCATTTCAGACTAATTTAGATCAGTGGGGAGAGTTTAATCGAATTCAAGGCTTTTCAAGACTAAAAACCCCAAAATAGGGGTTAAATTCAAGGCTTTTCAAGACATTGAAATGGCGCAAATGAAGTTTAAGACTTTTAAAGACTTTCCCGGACCCATAGGGACCCTGATATATTTACACACAGCGGTTTCAGAGATGATTTACTGATTATGAACTCAGAAAACAACTATACAAGATTTACAATAAATTCAATATCCGTGCGCTATGACCACCCCACCACCTGTCAGTGCTCTGACTTCAACTTTAAGTTGAAATTATCTTAACTTAGGAAAATCGCAACGCCACAGGCCGCAATCACGCCACAACACTGTATGGTCATCTTTGTTGACATCATTGAAAAGGTGTTAAAATAAACATCAATATGGTACAAAATTCATGTTTGTGTGATCAATATTAAGAAAGTTATGAAGTCTTAACAAATATATTATACTTGGTTTAAAGACTTATATAAAGTTAAACACAAACCGCAAGGCGCCTTGCGGTGACCGTACGATTTGTGAATAGATAAACCGCAGACAGCAACATTTGTATAACCCGCAAGACACACTGTAGACAGCAGCACCGTACGGCGACCACAGCATTTGTGACCAAAGCATTAGAAGGACATTTATATTACATCACTACCATAAGACGGGCCTAATCAGAAGGGATGGCCAAAGTAGTTGAGCACCTGCTTCCCGTGTGCCAAGTCAGATTCTAAATCAAATCTGGCCGAATCAAACCAATGACATAAAGATTGATATTTGTCGCCACCTAGCCTAGCAGTCAGTATTACCATGATAGGGTAAGGAGCAGTGGAAATAAGATTTGGTTGGTTGTTGGAGTTTTATGTCCTGGCAACATCTAAGGTCATATCAGGACAGGTACCAACTTGTAACAGTGCACACTCATGGCGATTTTATAGTGCTGCCCCACTGGGAGATCAGGCCACCAGCACCATGACCTGATATCTCACTCAGTCACATTATCCTGACACTGAGCCAACTAGTCCTTGACTTATCCTATTAATGCTGAGCGTATGGCTAGGAAGCGGCAAGTATCAATTTTTAAGTCATTGGTTTGATCTAGACCAGGGTTCGAACAGGTGGATTCGGATCACACGATCTACCAAAACGGGAGACAAACGTTCAACTCATTCGGCCATCCTGTCTGGTTGGAAATAAGACCAATTGTCGACCATTGAAACTTCCCCATCTTAATCAATGAAGATAATAAAAAATATATGTGCTATATAATATATTATATTAATATAAATTACGATTGTAGCTCTGGGTATATGACGACGATATATAAATATATCAAAAGTATGGGCCCATTCACAAAATTGTATCAACCTTAGTGGAAGTTTACAAAAAGTACTTTTCATGACCCGCATGACCAGGACACCCATGAGAATTCGGTCCTTTTCTACGATATTTAAAGATTCTTATCATTGTTGGGATTTTCCCCACACACGTAGACACATTTCGCAGAAACACAGCAATTGTGAACAGTCATGTAGAAGGCGAGGACAAATAAGTGCGTCTGTACCCAAATGATTCAACAATCTCCCACAAATCCTTTGTAGTCAGTGTGCGGTCAATACTCCATAACTATAAAATAACACACTTAACGGCATATTTGCATTGAATAAGGTGCATGCAATGTGAGTGGACATAGCCAACGTTAGAACCCACATAATTAAAAACATTCCAATTCTTGAATTATCAGCATAGAAGGGGAACTCACGGATGTCACTTCAGCTGTTACAAGAGGAGACCGGCAAGAGGAGCCCTAGTGTAAAGTAAAGCTTGTTTTATTTAACGACGTCTCTAGAGCACATTGTCATCATTGGCTATTGGATGTCAAACATATGGTCATTCTGGCATATTTCTTTGTAGGAAACCCGCTGCCACCACATAGACTTTCCGATAAGCAGCAAGGAGTCGTTTATATGTACTTTCCCACAGACAGGACATCACATACCATAGACTTTGATGAAACAGTTGTGGACCACTGGTTGGAATGGAAAATAGCCCAAATTGCAAATAGGTCCACTAAGCAGGATCGATAGGATGGCCGATACCTTCACAGGTGGACACTACCACCTGAGCTACGTCCCGTCCCCAGAAACCTTATTGTAGGACAAAATAACCCAACTCAAAATAGTGTCAAATCTGGCACGGCACGGCGTCTGCTATTTAAAGTGCAGTGTTTGTTCCAAGGCAGAAATAAAAATCTTACTTTTGTGCAACCAAAATGTTAGTTTTCCTCCAGTACTTAAAATATGGGGGAAAAAAGCTGTCAGATTATTAACAATATATATTCTGAATGAAGTAACTTATTTCATTAGCATTCCAAAGAATTTATGAAATTCAAGAAATGTAAGCAAACTCCGACGGGTTCGTAAAAGAAAGGAAGCTAAATTATCGAAAATATGTGAATATCCGAGAAAAGTCTGATAATCTGACTCTGTACAAACACTGAAAGTATCATATACCAACGAAACTTTACTCCCAAACTTAATGAGTGTTATAGAAGATACTGAACTGTTTCCATAAGCAGTCGAGTTAGTGGCACTAACCAAATACATCACACACAGCAGGACTCTGGATGTGTGACTTGGTAGCACGAGTCAAATTATGTGGGAAACCATGCATTTGACACACAATGAAAAAGTTGGGTCAAAACGATGCATAATAAACAATGTTTTTGACATTAGAATATATACATAGGCTAGCAAACAAATAGAAATGACCCTGAAAATTATGTAAAGTTAAACCCACTAGATTTTTCTAAAACAATATATTGCTGAAAGTGAAAGATTTTCGCAGGGCACTGACCTCCCCCTCCCCCATATAGAATATCCCGTTGACAGTCGTGTGTAGTTAATTCGAATTAACACCTTATATATTATTACATGCATACACTTACACAATAACCATATTACATTTAATAGAATTTCGTTATATAACTGTTCACTTATTTCATCACTGACGTCACTGATTGATTTAAAACTTTTGCTGTGTTAAACAATTTTATACATTTGAATAAAATAATGTCACAATCACCATAACCTGTAACTTCTTAACTTTCTTCCACCACCTCGCAAATTGCCAAACATTACATGTTCATATACATGTACATGCAAACAGGCTTATATCAGAGTATGTAACACCGTGTAACACTTGCGACTGTCACGCACCAAGCGGCGGATGTTGAACAAGACACTTCGCTCACTGCTGGTTATGCCGGGAAAACAACAGCTAATGAGCACCAAAACATGACTGAAATAAAATCTGATGGACAAACTTTTGAAATTGGTCACCATTCTTATTTACCAAGGCTTTTGATTTTTAAATGTTACATTTAAACTGTAAATGTGAAATAAAAATATCATGTTAAACTATGCCTATAATTATGGCACTGGAAATGGTGATGCAAATTTTAAAAAACGGATCCCTGACCATACCACAGGCCCAGTTTTATAATATATGTTCCAAAAATATATAGATACCAAATATTCTGAAGAAAGAAATGACCCAAAACAGTGGTGTTAACAGTTATGTATTCAAACTCCTGTGTAGCATGTTGTCAATCGGCGTTATTTATATATTTATTATAAACCCGTTTTCGTGTGTAATAAAATCTGGTACCCCCCCCCCCCTCTCCAGGGTGGAGGTGGGTACCAGCATGCACCTCTCTGCCTCCTGTGCGGAGCTTCGCTTTCCACTCACTCGGAGGATATACCGTATTCTTGCGGGTTAATGCCCTGGGCGTTTAAATTGGCAAATTACTTAAGTGTGGGGTTGGCGTTTAATCACACATGGGTGTTTAAGGGGTGGGCGTTTACAAAATATTGGCCAAGTGGGCGTTAACCTACACATGGGCGTTAACCCATGAGAATACGGTATATACATCTATGTAAAAGGCGTTTGTGTATTCGTGCTATATAACGCATTGGAACTTATGTGAATATAAATTCGTCTAGCTGTAAATGAATAAAAGGATAAGAAAAGAATATGACTAGTGTAGTGGAAGCCCTTATTTATTTCTCGGGCTGTGGCCGAGCAAAAAGGCCCTACCATACATATATAAAACTTAAAATCTGGAAGGGAATGGCGATTTAGGGCGGCTAGGCACCGGAAGTACAGGTGGCGCCGATATCCCCGCAGCAAATCGTACATGCATAGCGTATGGGGAAATAAAATAATGAAATAATAGAAAGGAAGTACAGCCAATTTATATAATTTATATATTCACTTGCAGTTGCAGTCATCTAGAAAATGACCTACACATGACCTAGTATACTATTCACTAAGGGTGTAGTTCCTGTTTTTGCCACAGCAGCACCATCTGCGAGTGAACCCCATAATTACTTAACAGGTGTTGCAGTTTCAGCGGCACACCAGTTTGCGAGGGACACATCGTTTCTGTGCATGCGTCAAAATGGAACAGCATCGTCACTAACCTTATAAATTTAATATAATGTTTTTGGTAAAGATGTTTTCTATATGTGTACCAAGCGATTTGTTTCTAGGTGGTGTGGTTTTAGAGATATTTCACTTTTGCTGTATTTTCTGTATGAAGATTGCACACGACCATTGACAATGCCTTGAGTTTTACGGTACGCGCAGTGCAAAACATTAGTTTTATTCAAAACTAATAGAAATCCAGAACCCTACTCTTATCAATTTAATATAATATTTTTGGTACACATGTTTTCTATATGTGTTCCAAGGGATTTGTTTCTAGGTGGTGTGGTTGTAGAGTTATTTCACTTTTTCTGTATGAAGATTTGCTCACGGCCATTGACAATGCATTTGAATGGATGTGTCCCTCGCAAACTGGTGTGCCGCGGAAACTGCAACACCGGCACTCAGAGAGATTGCATACTATATAGATATTAGCCACAAAAATGAGATACTTATCTCACCAACCTCTTAATAGGGCCATAGATACCCACTGCCGTAGCAAATATGCATTACATAACATCATGCTTTAATTATCGCACATTTACTCCACATTAACATGGACTGAACATTTGCTTTTCGGATCAGACCCCAAAGTCACCGACCTACACCCACCACCACAATCCCCACGTGACATGCATAGGCAGCTAATTACAGAATGCTCACAGCTTTTTTTACCTGGTCAAATTTCCTATAACTTCAATACTTCTTAAGACCAACACTTAAAATAATGTAGTAGGCTGTACTGACCCCCCCAGGCAAGTAACCACATAGACAGGTAGGCGTGGGTAGTGTGTTGATCTCAGGGAGCCTAGGTGGTGTAATGGTTAGCACACTGGCCCGGAATGCAAAGAGATGTGGGTTCGAGTCCTGCTCTAGGCACAATATTTCCCATTTTCATCACCCCCATGACACTGGTTGCCGTGATCAGGATCCTGTACAAGCTTTGCGCTGTATGGTTGTTGAACCTACCCTGTGTTAGTGCATTGCCTGTATGTATGTAATTGTAAGCATTACAAGACTTACAATTCCAGGGGGACGAGTGTAGTGGTCTGCACTGACCTCTCAGGCAAGTAACCACATAGACAGGTAGGCGTGGGGAGTGTATTGATATCAGGGAGCCTAGGTGGTGTAATGGTTAGCACACTGGCCCGGAATGCAAAGAGATGTCGGTTTGAGTCCCGCTCTAGGCGCAATATTTCCCATTTTCATCACCCCCACGACACTGGTGCCGTGATCATGATCCTGTGCAAGCTTTGCGCTGTATGGTTGTTGAACCTACCCTGTGTATGTATGTGTTAGTGTATTGCCTGTATGTATGTAATTGTAAGCATTAAAAGACTTATAATTCCAGGGGGACGAGTGTAGTAGGCTGTACTGACCCCCCAGGCAAGTAACCACATAGACAGGTAGGCGTGGGTAGTGTGTTGATCTCAGGGAGCCTAGGTGGTGTAATGGTTAGCACACTGGCCCGGAATGCAAAGAGATGTGGGTTCGAGTCCCGCTCTAGGCACAATATTTCCCATTTTCATCACCCCCACGACAATAATATACATTAGTAGACGATAACCAATTTGACAAATGTAATGAACAGCAACAAAACGAAATTATATTCAGTTTTGAAGGAGAAGATGGGCGGTTTTACTTTGCTTTCTTTTTCTTTAAGGGATGCTGTTTTTTTGTGGAGGCGGGGTATTATCTAAAATATTGCGTACTAGTACTATGACAAATGATTATGTTATATTGATAGACGAGGTCATGACATATGCCAGGAAATTTACAACATATTCACATTGCACCTGAATACTACTTAGTCCAGACTACAGGTTCCAAACAATATTGACACAGTAAAGTATTTAATAATAATAATAATAATAACACAGCCGTAATAAAGCACACTTATTAACAGGCGCCATTCTAATTCGATGTGCAATAAAACCACAGTATATGTACAACTTGGTTAAATTTGTTGAAGGATACAGAAATTTAATACAGTAAAACCTCTCTAAATCGACCGACCATGGGACTGACTTTAAATCGGAGGTGGTTGGTTTAAGGAGTTGGAATAACGTTACAATGGTATTGTATAGGTGACCGTTTGGGACCCAAATAAAACGGTCGGTATAGGGGGGTCGATCTGTGGAGGTGGTCGGTTAGAGAGGTTTTACCGTATATTGAGTATAATGACATTGAATGCACATTATACTTTAACTACAAAGTGACAAAGTTCCCTCTCCGTATGCAACCAACGCCTTACTGGAGACACCGATAGGAAGGTCACCCTATAGGGATATGCCAGCCCACATACCTTACTTCAAATGATACAGGTATTGTTCAATAATAAAACAACTCAATTTAAAATAAGAATATCTCTCAACAACATGCTTGAATTGATCAAAATAAAGTGTGGCATGTAGCTATATACAGTAAAACCTCTCTAACCGACCACATCCACCACTTCCATATATTGATCGGTTTATTTGGGTCCTAAATGATTGCCCATGCAAATCCCATTGTAACGATAAAAAAACTCCCTAAACCGACCACCTCCTTAAATGGTAAATGGACTATTTAAAGTTGGTCCCATGGTCGGTCGATTTAGAGGTTTTACTGTATACAAACTAGAATTATAATAGATCCAGGTACACATAGTAAGAAAACTAATAGATGCCACTGCAACTTTGATAAGAGGAGACTCAAATCTTATTGTGAATTTGTACGGTTTTGGTCAATCTCTTCCCCCGAAATAGACATCTTAGTCAAGTTAGTGCAAGCAGTTCCTCTGTAAATACAATGACTGAAAAGTATAGATTTAGTAACTATAAAGCCGCCCACTGGAGCATCGATGTTGGTGACATTAGTCAACAGTAGACTATCCGACAGTATGCAATAGTGAAGCTATGATTCCCACCGAGAACTACAACTACAGTAAAACCTCTCTAAATCGACCGACCATGGGACAGACTATAAATGGTTCATTTAGGGAGGTGGTCGCTTTAGGGAGTTAACAAAATCTTTACAATGGTATTGTATGGGAAATCGTTTGGGACCCAAATAAAGCGATCGATATAGGGGAGTGGTCCATCTGTGGAGGTGGTCGGTTCGAGAGGTTTTACTGCATAAACCTAATTTAATCACTAGTCTAAAGTAGCAGTCTGATGCTTTGAGTTTCTGTTTAAACTTTATGTAGCAGTCACACTACGACGACAAGGGGGTGACGACAGCCCGGCGACTGGGATTTTGTGAAATCCCGACGACATATGCAAATTCGGGCTAAGTTGGACGACAATCGGACGACATCGGGACGACAGTGTCTGTGTGTGTGTGACTGTGTCGCTGTGTCTGTCTCTATGTGTGTGTCTGTGTGTGTCTGTGTGTGTGTGACTCTGTGTCTCTGTGTGTGTCTCTATGTGTGTGTCTGTGTCTCTGTGTCTGTGTGTGTCTCTGTGTGTTTCTGTGTGTGTGTCTCTGTGTGTGTATCTGTGTGTGTGACTCTGTCTCTGTGTGTCTCTATGTGTGTGTCTGTGTCTCTGTGTGTCTCTGTGTTTCTGTGTGTCTCTGTGTTTCTGTGTGTCTCTGTGTGTCTCTGTGTGTGACTCTGTGTCTCTGTGTGTGTCTCTATGTGTGTGTGTGTGTCTCTGTGTCTGTGTGTGTCTCTGTGTGTGTGTCTCTGTGTGTGTGACTCTGTCTCTGTGTGTCTCTATGTGTGTGTCTGTGTCTCTGTGTGTGTCTCTGTGTGTCTGTGTGAGAGTGAGAGTCAGACTGAGAGTGAGAGTGAGAGTCAGACTGAGAGTGAGAGTGAAAGTCAGAGTCAGACTGAGAGTGAGAGTCAGACTGAGAGTGAGAGTCAGACTGAGAGTGAGAGTCAGACTGAGAGTGAGAGTCAGACTGAGACTGAGAGTCAGACTGAGAGTCAGAGTCAGACTGAGACTGAGAGTGAGAGTCAGACTGAGAGTCAGAGTGAGAGTCAGACTGAGAGTGAGAGTCAGACTGAGAGTCAGAGCGAGAGTCAGACTGAGAGTGAGAGTCAGACTGAGAGTGAGAGTCAGACTGAGAGTGAGAGTCAGACTGAGAGTGAGAGTCAGACTGAGAGTGAGAGTGAGAGTCAGACTGAGAGTGAGAGTCAGACTGAGAGTCAGACTGAGAGTCAGAGTCAGTCAGACTGAGAGTGAGAGTCAGACTGAGAGTCAGAGTCAGACTGAGAGTCAGAGTCAGAATGAGAGTGAGGCACACACAGAGACACAGACACACAACACAGAGACACAGACACACACAGAGACACAGACACACACACACAGACACACACAGACACATACACACACAGAGACACAGACACACACACAGAGACACACATACACACACACAGACACACAGAGACACACCCACAGACACACCCACAGACACACACACACACACATAGACACAGACACACACATAGACACAGAGACACCCAGAGACACATACATGGAGAGAGAAGCAACTACAGCTTAACGACAAGATGACAGTGCCGCGACAGTGCCGCAACCTAGGCTGTCGTCTGCTGTCGTCGAAGTTTTTCAACATGTCCAAAATCCCCGCGACAACTCGGCGACAGTCGAGAAAGAGTGGAGAAACTGGAGGTGTCGCGGAGGCACCTGCGCGGCACCTGCGCGACAATCGGCGACAGACCGGGAGTGGGTGTCGCAGGGCTGTCGCCGCTGCTTGTCGTCGTAGTGTGACTGCTACATTAGATAAATATATTACGTTGATCATTACAACCTATTTGACTTGTTTCAAGTTTTTGTTTTTTAAATGCAGTGATGTAATTGGCTGCAAGGAGCCTACCCACGTTATAAGCAGTTTTCTCAACAGTGTTCATAGACCTACCAGAGAAGTAAATATAATATACAGGTAGATAATATAGATAAACCAAACAGGGGCGTTCGGTTGAGATTGTATTCAGACTTATGAATGACACAACGAAAGAAGTATTTAGAAAAGGACGAATAGAAAAAGCTTATTCCAAGGTAAAAAGAAAACACGACAAAAAGCCACTCACAGTATCATATAACATTAAAATCAATTAAGAGCACCAGTATGGATGCCATCACATATATACTATACTGAAAGCTCAATAATCCAATTGTTAAAAAACAATGTTTTAATTGAGTCTGTATTTATACTGTCCATAGCATATAAGCCCGGGTACCCAGGCTTGTTTTCAATGCTGGCCAGTTGTAGTGTTGGTGTTATCTTACCACACAGTAGCTGCTGATAAGTTATTTGATTGCCTGCATTTCAGCAGCAGATAGATAATTGGTTGGTATGGTTAGTAGCCTATGTTAGATTTTTTTTGATTTTCTTGGCATTTATGTATTTTATTTTGTTCTACTCTTATTACTAGACTAGCCTACTCCTATTTACATATCATAGGCTTGTACGTAACTGTGTGGTGTGTTATCTGGCTACTCTTGGCATGGTTACCTTCCATTGGGCGTCCCGCTGGTGGGCCGTGACAATTACCAGAGATACGCTTTAATTCATTTCCTTTTATTTTCAAACACATTCTGACAATTCATTTTTATTACTGTACTTCAATTAGAATTAATTGGTTGTATTGTTAGACAATTCTATACATCTCCAAGTCACATATTCCACCACCTCCATCAATAGTGCAGACACGTCATAATAGTGCGAGTAAAGCCAAAAACAGATACAAAGTTAGTGACAAAATGGCTGTAATCTAATTAATTCTAGTAATCAGTTAGGGACTCCATTGTTGCTGCACCCCACCTTAGATTTTCTCGGAGATACAGACATCTCCGGGTCTTCCTTGATCTGTCACAAACCGCACAATACAATCGGAATAATTGTGACGAGAAATTACATGTAAATACAAATGCATTGATTAGAAATATAAGTATTTCCCCGAATAAACAATTTCTATTGCACAAAATTATAACCACTCAATGCTACTTAACGAAAATACTTTACATTACAGGAATCCTGGTCACTACATTTGGTTGATCACTTAGTGTTTTTGTTCAAGAGTAAAATACAATTAATGAGGACATAAACGAATTCATATGGCTAATAATATCATGTGGCAAACAACAGCTCTCATCTATTCACCAAAGGTAAACCACATTGAGCCTTGTCAGTAATTGGGTGGGTGACCGCTTGTGAATACAAATTACAAGGTGACATAGACATGATACACATCATACAGGCTTACATTCTTTTTTATTATTAGCCTACGAAAACAGTAGTGGGTGGGTAGAATGCACATGACTATCTGCCATTCACTGTGAGATGTCACTAAATGACCCGACTACTATCACTACCACTACTTCTACTACTAGTACTAGTAGGCGAGGGAATTAAACAACAAAAAACTGTTACTATGTGTTAGCATGTCTTTATAAGAGTCATGCAGATCGACAATTGGGAGTTTCGATAACATAGTTATTATATCTGTACTAGTCTGCACTGACCTCTCAGGCAAGGAGCCGCATAGGTAGGCGTGGGTAATATGGTGATATCACTGTCAGGGAGCCTAGGTGGTATAATGGTTAGCACACTGGCCCGGAATGCAACGAGATGTGGGTTCAATTCCCACTCTAGGTGCAATATTTCCCATTTCCATCACCACCCCCCCCTCCACGACAGTGGTGCCATGGCCAGGATCCTGTACAAGCTATGTGCCATAAAGTTGTTGAACTTACCCTGTGTAAATGTATGTGCATTGCCTGTATCTATGTAATTGTAAACATTAAAAAAGTTACAATTCCAGGGGGACGAGTGTAGTAGTCTGCACTGACCTCTCATGCAAGGAGCCGCATAGACAGGTAGGCGTGGGTAGTATGGTGATATCAGGAGCTTAGGTAGTGTACTGGTTAGCACACTGGCCTGGAACGCAATGAGATGTGGATTCCCACTCTAGGCGCAATATTTCCCATTTTCATCACCCCCACATGACATATCCATTTCCATATATAGCAGTAAACATGGAAAGGTGAATTATTCATGTTATTGATTTAATGTTATCTAGAATAACCGACTATACACGTTGGCGTCTCGTTGTATAATGACTTTTTATTCAGGTCAAACCCACACCGCGCCAGTCGCGCGCTCCCCGGTGCCTCACGCGTCATGCACCCCAGCCAGTACCATACATCACAATTGACACAAACTAACTTAATGCTCCAAGATACTTAGTCTTAGATAGTCACATGTCATAGTGGAACCAGACGGGATGGCTGAATGAGTTAGAGCGTCCATCCCCCGTGTTGGCAGACCGTGGGGTCGAACCCTGGTCGAGTCAACCCAATGACTTAAACAATTTATACTTGCTGCTTCCTAGCCAGGTGCTTGGCATTATTAGGATAGCGCCAGGAGCAGTGGAATGAGGAAGACCAATTGTCCTCGATTGAAATTTCCCATGCCTAAACAACTAATGTACCAAATATATATATTTGTTAATGCACACTTTTCCCCTGAGAGTTAGACTGACGGGTTAACTGTTCACATAGCCATAGGTGAATCTATTAATTAATAGAATATGCTATTATTATAGAACATTAGACGTATTAAGGCTTAGTACGTCTAATGTTCTATAATAGCATATTCTATAAATTAATAGATTCACATATTCCATCACAGAGTCTACCGAAAAGTCGTGTGAAGTGTAGGAGTAATTAATTCTGTAACTTTAATCTGTATTGACTATCGAGGGGGTGTAATGATGTCTTTCGGTGGCCATATTGGATGACATACAGAAGGCTTGCAACTGACTACACTGTGCATATTTACTGATTTGTTGGTTTATTTGTCACTGTTTTAAGCAGTTTGGCCTCAGAAGTTGTTGCTAAAGTGCTGTAAGTAAACACATTGGATGTAAACTGCCCAGAACCTACCATAACACAAGAAAACTCTGTTTTACTGCATCTGCATGCATTCACAACATTGCTAGGGAGGGTGCTCGTAATCAAAGATGGCAGCACGCTGACCGCTGATTGCTAAGTAATGACGTCACGTGCACTCCCTCTATTGGGATTAGCTAACTCTGGAACCACCCATCTGTCAGGGTGACTGGCCAGTCTATATCCCACACAACTGTAACGTTACATATGTGTGAAACTCATCAGCAATACTGACAGTGTTACTAGCTGACTTATTGACGAATTCAGTTTGTGGGTAGCACTGACATGACCAAGTGACAAGTCCAAGTCAATAAGTGAAGCCTGTTGTCAGTGTTGACAGTCACAGTGACAGTGTCAGTGAGTGACAAGTGAGTGAGTCACTCAAAAAGCCGCATTTATGTGAAATGATAGAAGAATATAAGCAAATAATGAAATAAAGGACCGTAATGTTATATATATCGGATTCTGAAATACACCAGGTACACAAAGCATCTAATTATTTTACCAAATAAAGCAAATTGACGGCAAAATTTAAATAAGTATTACCTGTCGCTAAGAAATGTCAATATCCTTTCGACCCAATGCTAGGGCTTCCGGTTTTGATGTCCGAATACCCGCTGCAACTCACTGCTCAACATCATGAACATGTACCGGTTTTCAATGTATTGTTGGTGTTGTCAGTTATCCAAGCAATGTCGGATGTTCGTCAACCTTTAATATCAATATATCCCGCTGGACCTCAATTATGGACACCAATAATGTTAGTATGTTACTGACGATGACATGTTGTTGTTTTCATGCAACCACAACATTTACCATTTATCCGTACTTTTCCTGTCACGTGACCATCAAAACTAGGGCAGCGGAGAAACTTGGGCAGGATGAAAGAGTAATGCTTGGAGTTTTCGCCTACAAACCCCACCTTAGGTCGTGAGGAATACGAACAACAACACGCCATCATGACAAATTGGCTACAAGCTGATGACGACACTAAATATGGAGTCGGTAAGTGATGTAGATCGTCGGTTTGCACATAAACTGTGCGGCGTGGGCTGGGCTGCTTGGTTCACTCAGCGGTCTCAGGCTCCACTGTTTTCATTTACTGTGCTATCTGATCAGCCTTGTGTAAAGTGTCAGTGATTCATGACAGGAACTATGAAATCATCTAGCATACCGGTAATACTAGCCGCATTTCTGCATTAGCCAAAATAGGCTGTTTCGATCATAAGTCACGGACACGGTATGAACTCCGGGAGTTCTATGACTATGCTATGGTTTGTGGTGTATTTAATTATTTAGTTTTAGGGGCAGTGCCAGTGCAGTGGCCCAGTGCCAGAGCTGGCACAGGCAGAGGCTGCCCTGACCTGAGTCTGAGAGGCTCGGTCTCACTCTCAGAGGGTAAATACAATTTGATCAACTCATTCACTGGTTCAGTGATTCACGGAATTGTATGATAATCATGCTCACGATCATACTGTGATACTACTGATACTAGTGATAGTATTAGTTTATGGATTGACGAATCTAGATATATCCAAATTGATAGTATATTAATTTTGTTACCCATCACTCGTCATTATCTAGTTAGAATTTAATCACGTGCAAACCTGAAATATGAATATCCTTTGACCTATTAGTATTACTTTATGAGTTCGTCGTGATTTCTCACAATAATTCAATTAATTGTGACCACGGCATAGCCTATGGCTATGCTTATGGTCTATGCCAATTGAATAGCAAAGGGTTTATGATCAAGTTCATATCTTGTAGGATCATGATGTGATGTATGTAATATGATTTATTTTATATAATTCAAATTCATCATATAATATTACTATGAAGCAACGTTTACGTGTCATTTGATATTGATGGGTGGGAACTACGAGAGAGAAAGGGAGAGTGTTTGTGTGTGTGTGTGGGGGGGGGGGGGTATGTGCAATTTCTACCCCGTCCACAAGCAGTGCAATAGAGATATGTACAGTTCATTGCAGCTCCGAAACAACCAAACCTTGCTTATTATGCAAGTAACTACTTTAGCAACACAACTAAAACTACAACAAGACAAAATATTGTTATTAATTTAGTGTTCTGTCGATGGCGATGCCTAAATATGTATTTTTATTCGGTTTTATGTCAAACTAAAATTCATGTAAAATTGACACGCACTGGTCTATGAAAACACTTAACTTCCACACGACGTAGCCTATTTTATCTAGATATATTTATGCAATTCCTATATTTTCTTGGCATAATGTTAGCTAAGTAGAGGTGTTTGCTTAGTTTTCTTGCAATATGTGCAAAATCATGTTGCCTCTCACTCTCAGGAAGACGTCGTTCATAGACGGTGATGCAGTTGAACCCACATGTCCCACACATGTGTGGACCTAGCATTATGTCTTGGTGAATACTACCCTATACATTGCCACTGTTGATATTCTGCACAGACAATTCCTCCATATATTACACCAAATACAATATTATTTGTCCCCTCCCCACACATGTACTTTTAGTCAGGTTTCATTTTCATATTACAAGTAGTTTATTTTATTATAGAATAAATTGCTGTAAAATCAGTCATTCAGTACTCTGCATTTGGTAAATCCTTTGGCAATTTGTTACCGTCCTGTCAACCACCAACTGTTTCCATGTCGTATGGATGATGGTGGGTGGGAGCACATTTCATATTGATCATGTTTCGCTTTGATATTTCGAATTGGTCTGTTCAAACAACCTAATGATCTATGGGGCTATAAAGTATAACTTAACCCCTCGTAGTTAGGTTTAAATTGTTGTGTGCTATAATTAAGGACTGGTAGGCCTACTTTGTATTTTCAGTCAGACAACGAAGTGTTTTCAAATTTATAATGTCCACGCACGTATGAATTTTAAGTTGCTTAAGGCGAGAATGTGTAGTTTTACTATTTTGGCCTAATTGGGGTTTAGTGGGGGGTGGGACCTTCTGTAGAAGGTTGATAATTCTGGAATATTTACAACAATTCTCAGCATATTATTGAAAGTGTGACACTAACTGGACGAGTGAGTGCATTGAATACTATGGTGGCGGTACAACACTCTCAGTACTAGCTAGGGATGCTCACATGTGGTTATACATGTCACACATATGGTGTCGGGGGCCACGACATACTGCTCCGCGGCTCGACCAGGTCAGGAGGTGTTTGTTTGATCTCCGCTGTTGACCCAGTCCCTGGCAGTTTCACAATATGTGATCAAGAGGCTTTCGGTTATCCTTAAATGGTTCCCATATTATCACATACTACTAACACTTATACGACTATCCCTTAGTCGGTTGTCTTAAAAATACATATCTGTATATACGATCCTTTATGTGACTGTGTGGGTGTATTACTGTGTGTGTATATATATATGTATAATACCAAACTGTGGTTAAGCTTTAGGGTCGTTCTGATTACTACTCCTCTGTTAATCAGCATTGCCAACATGCATCAATGTACCCCACTGATGCTTCGCCATGTTAATAGCATGTTTTTGTTGTGCCTACCATACACATTTCATATGAATTTTGATGGGTGTTTTTTTTAGTTTTTTTTAACTAACTTTGGTCACAGACCAGAGTGGCATCCATTTTGAGTCATGCAACCACAAGTGGTGTTAACTCTGCCACTAGATAGCGCCACTGATATGGTTTACAGCATAATGGTACAGATGGATTCCACCAGATGACGGCACTATATTGAAACAGGACGGTGCACAAGTCCGGAATATAGGAGAGAATGTAGATTATACCTCGGTACCTAACCTCCGGCTACTCATAGCCCAGGGAGAAGGAGCATTTCATATACACAGTCTCTGAATATTGTGAATATAACAACTGAAGTACTGGACATCAATATATATGAGACTGTCTCAAAAGGTGCTAAGCAATATGGGACAAAACTTTGTCCATTGTTACAATCAACATACTATCTACATATACATTTGCTCAGGATAAACTGATTTGTTTTTGACATGGTGTTTCATAATCCCAATAGAATACATATTGATTTGAAGCAAATGTCCTTGTGTTTTCAGTGTAGCCGTTTCTATGCTGTTTTGTGACAATCGTTACAATGGACAACAAAACGAAGAGTTAGCACCTTTTGAGACAGGCTCATATATATCCTCCCCCCTCTGCCATTCTCATTTCAGTGATCTACAACTTCTGGGAGGCAGCTCCCTACCAGCTGAAGCTAAATGTCGGAGACTCTGTACACATCCTCATGATAAACATCGGTGAGCAAGCACAGTTCTCATTAAGTCACATCATTTCATTTGTGTTCAGACTTTTAATGATAACCTGCAGTTGGCATGGTGTGTCCATACAGGGCCTGGGACGTGTTGAAGTCTTGAACTTCATTTGCCTCATTTCAAGGTCAAGAAAAGCCTTGAATTTAACCTATTTTCGGTGATTATTCTTGAAAAAGCCTTGAATTCCATTAAACTGTCCCCAACTGATCTAAATTAGTCCAGAATCGCCATTCAACATTTTTAGTTTTTTCCCC
Organism: Branchipolynoe longqiensis; assembly: GCA_030323885.1. Lineage (NCBI taxonomy): Eukaryota > Metazoa > Annelida > Polychaeta > Phyllodocida > Polynoidae > Branchipolynoe > Branchipolynoe longqiensis. The sequence goes on along the minus strand of CM059190.1, from coordinate 29,501,835 downwards.
CAAAAATCCAATTGAAAATAGTCTTGAATTCCTATCAAAAACCGCCTTGGAATAGCCTTCAATTCCATACTTTCACATGTGTACAGACCCTGCATATATTATGTATACATTGTGTTCGAGATGCTCTGGCTGCATCAATATACGAGATCACTGTTCCGACTGTGCATGCACCAAAAACGGCGTTGGCAGCAAAGCAAATGCATACAGCCATTGAGTTGTATGCATTTGGGGGGAAACTTTGATTTTATTCAAAATTAATAGAAATACATAAGAATTTGGCATAAACATGTATGCACACATGCATTATAATGATCTGATGAATATATCTAAGATAAAACTAGCCATAGTTAAACATTTTGAGCTAAGAAACATACAATTCCACACAAAACAATCAGTCACTTTAAGGTTGCCATCCACATCACCATTATTAATTCTTGTTCTAAATATTAAAATGCCAAATGTGTCAACAGACACTTCTTTCAGAGAAATATATAACCAATATCTGATTAACCCTACTCATTTTCTAGTTCTACATATGTCATTAACCATATGATATAAATAAAAACATGAATAAAATAAGCAAAGTTTTAGTTGGTATTCTATGTTTCAAAGAAGAGCTGAGATGAGCTGAAACTAGCACATTTCATAGCTGCACCCAGTGTCTTAGCATTGGACATGTGCTTCGCGAGGGTTTGTTTCTTCCACGCATCCCACAATGCACCGCGCGGCTAGAATGGTGATGTAGTCTATTACTGTTGGAATTTGCATATTCTATGCGACATTACGAGGCCTGTTTGTAAAGTCAGTAGGCATGTTTGTTAAAGTGGGAAGAATCTAATTGGGACACACCCAAGGTTACATCCAAAATCTTTAACTTGTAAGCTTCATGTATATAATGGATGGTAAACAAATAAACCATATGTATATCAGGAGGTATATTTATATTGTTAATACGTGCATACATGTTATCTCTTCTTTTTTTTTAAATGTTTAACTGTGAAGAAAAGGTCGCCCGAGTAAACCTTTTTTTGTAAATATTTATTCTTCTGAATAATCCTGTGCTGGTGCCAATGAATAATCAGTTACAGTAAAACCGACCACCTCCACAGATCGACCACTCCTCTAAATCGATCACTTTATTTGGGTCCCGAATGATCGCCCATACAATACCATTGTAACATTGTTTTAAGCGTCCTAAATGGACCATTTAAAGTCAGTCCGATGGTCGGTCGATTTAGAGAGGTTTTTACGGTCTTTACATTGTTTTTGGATATGATACTGTGTATTGTGTAATATATATAAAACTTTTCTTTCTTTGAAAAAAATAATGGTGTGCCTAGACTGGTACTATGGCTATAGTCTGCGGAACAGGTCAAAGCGAGGCATCTTCCCGAAGGCTTATATCCACCTACGGGACGCACAACTTCTTAACCAAGGGTGAGTCTTAAGTTTCACAGCTACTGCCATCATTAATTATGAAGTTATATAATGTAGTATCTGTTATGTCTTCAAATGAGATCTTGTAGATCGTGGGGTTCGAACCCTGGTCGAGTCAAACCAATGGCTTAAAAATTGATACTGGTCGCTTTCTAGCTAGACACTCTGCATTATTAGAATAGGGCAAGGGCTGGTTGGCTTAGTGTCAGGATAATGTGAATGAGTGGGGTATCAGGTCATGGTGCTGGTGGCCTGGTATGCCCTTAAGTGTAGCTAGGATCTAAAATCTCAATATATCAATTGAGCCATTTTTGAGAGCTTTGAGCATCCTGATAATAAGTAATATGTTGTAGCTATGTAAATATCTGCTGCGGCCTGTTGTTGACAGCTTTAGTTTCGACTGACAAAAGTGACACTTTTCTTGTTAGACTCTGCGTCTCCTGTCATGTGTGTATTACTCTCGTTGCTGCCGCTTCAATATATTTCCTTCGTTATTTCCACGCCTACTTCAGCACTCCCGCCCCCCCCCCCGCCCCTATCCTTCACTGTCGCCTGACTGGGCGCGGTGGCAGAATCGGTAGAGTGCAGGCCTCCCGTGCGGGAGATCGGGAGTTCAATTCCTGGTCAAAACAAACCCCTCCAATCCCCTTCCCCCCTCCCCTACCACCCTTTCTCTTCTCTTCTCCTTTCTTATCTTCTCTCTTCTTTCTCCTCGTCTCCCTTCCTCCTCCGTTCCCTTTCTTTGCCATCTTTCGCTTTTTGCCCTATATCTTTTGTTCTTGAATGCCCTCTTATCTGATTTCATGTTCTCAGCCTGCACCCATCTCTCGCCCTCCCCTCCCCTCCCCCTCCCCTCCCCTCCCCTCCAATCCCCTTCCCCCCTCCCCTACCACCCTTTCTCTTCTCTTCTCCTTTCTTATCTTCTCTCTTCTTTCTCCTCGTCTCCCTTCCTCCTCCGTTCCCTTTCTTTGCCATCTTTCGCTTTTTGCCCTATATCTTTTGTTCTTGAATGCCCTCTTATCTGATTTCATGTTCTCAGCCTGCACCCATCTCTCGCCCTCCCCTCCCTCCCCTCCCCTCCCCTCCCTCCCCTCCCCTCCCCTCCCCTCCCCTCCCCTCCCCTCCCCTCCCCTCCCTCCCCTCCCCTACCCTCCCTACCCTACCCTACCCTACCCTCCCCTCCCCTCCCCTCCACTACCCCCCCACTGCCCTCCACCCCCCTTTCGCTTTCTGCCCTCTATCTTCTGCCCTTGAATGCCGTCTTATCTGATTTCATGATACCAGCATCCACCCATCTCTCTCCACCACCCACCCCCCACCTCCCCACATCCAGACCCCACATCCTTGCTCTCCCTTCTGATCGCCTGTTTCTGTGGCCTCACCTCCCGTTGACCCCCGTACTGCCCAACCTCCGTCGTCGCGTCCATTTGACCTCTAGTCTCTCTGCACAAAATCGTTTCAATATAAGGCACTTGTACCAACACTGGTCCCGGTGCCCTATTTTATTCCATACACTGTCAGCACCACCCCGAAGCGGGGTGAGAGTGAGTGTCATGTCCTGACTCAGCCATGCATGTCGTTGTAATGTATACACGGGAGGGATCTAAAATGGTACTCACTTAGGGTTCGTGTCTGACAATTAAAAGGTCATAATCGGGAACAAATGGTTCGTTGATTGTTGGAGTTTTACGTCCTGGAACATTTGTCGCTCGGCATTAATAGGATAGGGCAAGGACTGGTTAGCTCAGTGTCAGGATAATGTGACTGAGTGGGATATCGGGTCATGGTGCCAGCGGCCTGAATGTCCCAGTAGGGCAGCACATAAAGTCGCCATGAGTGCGCACTGTCACAATTCGGTAGCTGACCTGATATGACCTTAGATGTTCCCAGGACGTAAAACTCAAACAACCAACCAACCAAACGGCCACCTTCTGGAAAGTGGATGTTGGTGGAAACACCCTTCTTAATACAAACATCCTGGAAAATGGAAAATCGTGATTATATATATATTTTTTAGTCTATATTCACTGATGTGCCCAAACCAGACGGGATGGACGAATGAGTTGAGAGTCCGTCTCCCGTTTTGGTAGATCGTGGGATTGCAACCCATGGGTTCGAACCCTAGTCGAGTCAAACCATTGATGTATGCTTGTCGTTTCCTAGCTTGGCACTCGGCATTAGGATAGGGCAAGGACTGGTTGGCTCAATGTCAGGATAATGTGACTAAGTGGGATAACAGCTCATGGTGTTGGCAGCCTGGTCTCCCAGTGGGGCAGCACTATAAAGTCGCCATGCGTGCACAGTCACAAGTTGGTACCCGTCCTGATGTGAAGATATGTTTCTAGGACAAAACTCCAACAACCAACCAATGTGCCCAAACTTTAATCAGTGATATTTTGTATTTAATAGTTTTTCGTGGGTTTGTTATCCTTCCTTCTGATTTTTATGTTAAAACTATGCAAATGTTTGTTGTTATTTGTATGCTTACTTACACTTCACATCTTACAAAACGAATTGACTAGGAATACATTTGTGTGTTGGCATACTTCAATTTAATAAACTCCTTTAAAACGTCCTGGAATATTGCACTGAAAGGTCCTAGAAAGTCTGGGAATTTGATATTTCAAAATGGGTATGGGCCCTGATTAGTTGTTTGTTTGTTGTTGTTTTACGTCCTAGCAACATCTAAGGTCATATCAGGACGGGGCCCTGATTAAATAACCCGCTCCCCCTCTTTTTTTTCTTTTTTTCTTTTTGTGATGGGTGTATTTATGCTGCCCATAACGGTTAAGTCTAATGACTTGGTTTCACCGCTAGACAGTGATAGTCTTGTGACTTCCCTTCTTTTTTATCACTTTCAGTTGTTGTGTAGCTAACTACTGCATGCATTCTTTCTCTTGAAGGAGTTACGAGACAGTTACACCTCGGGAACCAGCCATTGTGCAGGAGATCACGTCAGTGCTCCGTGAATGGGGATCGATATGGAAAAATCTCTACATTGTAAGTTCACTTTTGTTATCTAGACATGGAATATTTAGATTTAATTTGTTATATTGTTCAATGTGAATAACATGTATGTTGTGCCTGTTTCTGTATATGATTTTGTTATTCTATCCAAACCGTAAATAAATTAATTATTTCATGATTAAGATGTAGGGCGCTGTTAAATGGTACAAATTAATTACTTTGCTTTTAAATACGTTACTTGCTTCTTTATAGTTAAAGCTGCATAGTCCGATGAAGCATCAACTTTTCAAAACCAATTCAATTATCTAGATTTGATTCTACATATCGAACATAGATACTGATGCACTTATTAATCATTTCTTGCCACATAGAAGGGAATACTGAATCAATTTAATATAACTTCCTAATTTTACATGTTTGCACTTCAAATAGCTCAATAGTTAGCTATTTAAAATAAAAGTTACTTCAAACTAAAGTACGGTACATTATAATAATCAATTTAATATATTTATCTCAGAATAATGAGAGGAACTCAAAATCATCGGACTATTCAACTTTAATGTTAACATGTGATACAATAATTTGTATTGTTGCTGTTCGTTGTATAAAAACACTAATGTTTGCTAAGGACTTTTATACTGCTTACCTTGTGTAACTATAAGTGCCAAATATAGAAGTCAGTCTAGATACTAAAATTAATTCCGTGCAAGCTTATCACATTGAATGTAGAGAAACCTCATGCGAGGAAAAACGGGATACGTTTAGATATTTACATTTGTGACATATTCAAACATTAACATTCAACACTCTTATTCTCATGTCATTCTAAGTTTTAAGTAGATTATTTGCAGACTATGTTAGTAAAGATGTACTAAATTGAGAGTCTTAGAAAAGGGTATTTGCCATGGGGGTCTAATACTCATAATCATAATAATAATAATAATGCGCTAGATGATTGATCAGGGGATACAAGATCTGCTGGTCTACTCAATTGAATTAGCTCTCATCGTTGATGGAATACATCTTACATTTATTGCGTTTAATTGATTCGCCAGTCATCAAGCCGCACCGAGCTGCAGGGGTTTGACCTTGAAGGTCGTAGAAAGGTAAAGCGTGACCTTGAGCATGACAGGGTGTAGATCTCCCGATATATGTGATTGTTAACATCGTGTAGCTATAGTTTATATATTGTACACACTCGTTTTTTTTTTGTTTTTTTTTTTCTTTCTTGAAGATTTATACTGCCTATCATGGATAAGTCTGAATAGACTTGTTTTCACCATTAGACAGTTTGTTGATAGAAAGCCCGAGCCTACACTTTTACCGACCCAAGGGATTTTTAACCTCCCATACCACATAGACATGGTATGAGAGCAACTGGCCTTTGATGACACTGTAAGTTATACACAGCGGTGGAAATCCAAATTGGCAGATGGGGGGGGGGGGGCATGGGGAATCGAACCACTGACCTTCAGATTAGGAGTCCGACCTAGAAAAAAGTCAGACACTCTAACCACTCCGCCACAGAGAACACCACATATCATATCACACTCATATCGTTCACTGCCACTCCTCTCGCTGTCTGGTGTTTACAGTTAGCTTTATATGTGTGGGGGCTGAGGGGGGTTGTTATGGAAACATTAGGATATTTATCTAAGCATTCTTAAGTGGATCTTTCAAACGTAGTGTCACTGTTGTATAAATCTGGTTTTTACTTGTATGCTGCTTATTATTCATTGAAAACAGCATTAAAACCGATCTGGAAACCCTTAAAATATATGCAGCTGCTGCTTTGTTGTCTGCAGTACTGTTAGTAGTATTAGTAGTAGGGTAAGCAGCGGGAACTTCCGGGAGTGGGATGTAGCTCAGGCAGTAGTGTGTTCACCTGTGAAGGTGTGGGTCATCCGATCGATCCTGCAGTTTGGGCTATTTTCTGTTCCAACCAATGGTCCACAACTGGTTCATCAAAGGCTGTGGTATGTGCTGTCCTGTCTGTGGGAAGATGCATATAAAAGACCCCTTGCTGCTTATCGGAAGGAGTAGCCTATGTGGCAGCAGCGGGTTTCTTCCAAAGAAATATGTCAGAATGACCATATGTTTGATGTCCAATAGCCGATTATATGTATCTTAATATGATCTAGAGGCGTCGTTAAATAAAACAAGCTATTATTATAGCGAGAACTTCCACTTTGCCCGGTGGTGGGTGAATGCTTCCGGCCACCACTGCGGAAATTGGCGCCAGCAGTCAAGATAGGCTACATCCCATTTGAATGAAGGCGAGATTCCATTATGGTGCATTGGTTGGTTGGTGGAGCTTTACGTCCTGGCAACATCTATGGTCATATCAGGACGGGTACCGACTTGTGACAGTGCGCACTCATAGCCGAATGAGTTGAGCGTCCATCTCCCGTGTTGGTAGATCGTGGTATTCGAACCCATGGGTTCAAACCCTCCTCGAGTCAAACCGATGACGTAAAAATTTATACTTGTCTCTTCCTGGCCAGGCGCTTGGCGTTATTAGGATATGGCAAGGACTGGTTGGCTCAGTGTCAGGATAATGTGATTGAGTGGGATATCAGGTCATACTGCTGGTGGCCTGTTCTTCCAGTTGGGAAGCACTATAAAGTCACCATAAGTGTGTACTGTCACAAGTCGGTACACGTCCTGATATTACTTTAGATGTTGCCAGGACATAAAACTCCAACCAACCAACCAATGAAAAGTCTCCTTTTTCACTGTATGCCGTTGCAGCCAGATTTTGTTCTTTTGTGGGATTATGCGGTGCATACTGTAAATGTTTTTAATTCTATTACTTTTTCTGTCCTACCATATCGTCATTTTTATGTTTATTTATTGTAGTCCATTTGCTATTTTTATTGTGGTAGCTAAATGTAGAATATGCCTTACTCGCTTCTCGCTATATAGATGTAATGCTGCCTATAGTCTACTGCATACCGCCTTATATAGTATTCAATCTATAGCAAACATTTGATATTTTAAATACTGTTAGCACTACCATGCTTAATTCACAGGGCACGGAATGTTCTCCCGAGCAGGACGTAGCTCAAGCAGTCCTGCTCAGTGGATCCATTTGCAGTTTGGGTTATTTTCCTTTCCAACCAGTGGTCCACAACTGGTTCATCAAATGATGTTCTATGTGCTGTCCTGTCTGTGGGAAAGGGCATATAAAAGACCCCTTGCTGCTTATCAGAAAGAGTAGTCTATGTGGCGGCAGCGGGTTTCCTCCAAAGAAATATGTCAGAATGACTATATGTTTGACGTCTAATAGCCGATGATACAAAAATCAATGTGCTCTGGAGGCACTGTTAAATAAAACAAGCTTTACTTTGGAATGCTCTCCCGTTTCTGGACTCTTAAGGGCGCATTCCTTACACACGTTATGCGGTATGCGAATGCGACAACAAATCGAAACGCCTTGAAACCTATGAGCTACATTCCTTACACGCGGTATGCGAATGCGAATGCGTTTTTCCGATCGGTCCATGTAGCAATCGGTGCGGTATGCGTCAAGCTGGGTGCGAATAGAAACCTGAGTCTGATGTGTCCATTAGTTTAACACCAGGACAGGCGACTGAGCATTACGGAACGGTCTCACACAGGGTGAGGAGGGGAAACACATGGTGAGCTGGGCACCCTGGAGACATAAGGTTAGGGGAAAGCTATAAATGCTACCATATGCACAGAAATATGAATACTTATCTATAATTTGGTTATAATAAAGGTAGGAACCCCCATGTGACGTACAAAAAGTTACATAGATATAAATGCAATATTTGGTCATATACAGAGCAGTATGGAGAATAATTGTTTATTTTTATTTTTTAAATATAGCCAGTCGTGTGCCACATACCGCATACCGCGTGTAAGGAATCATGCCATTCGCATACTGCATACCGGGTGTAAGGAATGCCCGCTTTAAGCTAGGATTCCTTACACGCGGTATGCGGCATGCGGTATACGAACGGTTTGGGTCCTTTCACGCACACCCACACACACACACATAGTGTCAGGTTTCTCTAACACTGTTGTCTATGGGCATTCGCATTGGCATGCCGCACCGATCGCTACATGGACCGATTCAGTATTCGCATGCCGCATACCGCGTGTAAGGAATGCGCCCTTTAACCATCCACACAGACCACCACCGGGTCCCACATCTTTACCCCTCCGCCCCCCTGGTGGTGACCCGGCGAACCTTCCTGTCGTGATCACTCCCAGGAAGTCAAAGTTAAAGGCCATCTTCACGTATCTGATTGGTTGCCGGAAAGTTGCATCAGAGAAATACTTTTGTGTATTAAATAGTAAAAACAAATGTGAATATTTAACACTGATATTTTGGAGCGAGTGGTACAGGAATGAGGTAGAGGCAGGCGAGGAGGAACCGGCAGGCGGCGCCACCAGGCGAGGCAGAAGGCCTGATCTGTAGATGACTGGAGGAGTGTCAGTTAGTTGGAGTAGTGTAATGTTGATATGAGCTGAGGATGCAGTTCATAGATTATCGGTTTCCGCATAAGTATACTCGTATAATTGCTTATGCAGCAGTAACAAACGTGCAACAAAAAAGTAGTATTTGTCTCGCATTTATTTGCTCAATACACGATTTCCACGACTAGTATGACACCTGGTGATAGGCAACGGCACTCGTGTTGTCGGTCGACAGTGTGTCACTGTGTTGTTTTACACTGATGGTTGAGCTTATCAATAAATCAATCAATAGGATATGGCTATAATTATCAAAAATGATTCAAAAATGGTATGTTTTCTCTATAAATCCACATTTGTACTGAAAAGACTGTGTCAGTTGCTCAATATGAAGCCAGTGTGTAACAGAGCCTCAATTGCCTCTCACACTTCCAGTCTGGAGTACGCTCTGTGCATGCGTCGCGGATATCATGTATTAAGTGTGAAAATAAAGCATTATGGCGCAGCTGTCTGTATTTTAACAATATCCCACACACAACTGCAACAAGACCTTGCAGTCTGGTCCCTTGGCCTTTGTCACAGATCTGATTTACAACAGTATTGTGAACACTTTTCCGTTAACATTGCATAATCCAATGGTTTGCAATTATGTTAAGCATATAAAATCAACCAATTAGGTTCGAGAAAGATGGCATTTAACGACTAAATTATCACAGTGTTGGGTGCAAAATTGTATAACTCTTACACAGCCTTTTAAAGTAGGGCACATTTTCCATATTAAACCTCTCATTGTGTTCTTAACCCCTGCGGGAGGGGGGGGGGCGGAATCTATTGTATGCCAATAAAGGATTTAAAACTCATTTGGTGTCCCTGCCTCTGTGAATTAATTCCATGATATATGCTAATTGATGTTATGACCGATTCGTGTTTTTTTGGTTTTTTTCTTAAGTTTGTTTTGTGTGTGTAGGATGGGTTAACTGTAGAAATCTATGTCGTCTTTGTATTGTAGAAAATAACGATGTCTCATATATCCAGGTATATATGTGCTACTGGCGATCAGGTGTTTGTTGGTAATGGTTGAGATTGTGTTCCATGTAATTGTGGATTTGTTGTGCTTTCATTACACACCTTTCTCTTAAAGAAACTTTAGTAAACCTGTAAGTCATGGATTTGTTGCGGCTGACAATCAACCCATCGGGTTAGTTAGTTAGTTAGTTGTTGCGAGTTTTACGTCTTGGCAACATCTAAGGCCACATCAAGACAGGTACTGACTTGTGACAGTGCGCACTCATGGCGACTTTATAGTGCTGCCCCACTGGGAGACCAGACCACCAGCACCATGACCTGATATCCTACTCAGTCACATTATCCTGACACTGAGCCAACCAGGCTGTATCCTATTAATGCCGAGCGCCTGGCTAGGAAGTGACAAGTATCACTTTTTAAGTCATTGGTTTGACTCGACCAGGGTTCGAACCCATTGTCCTGATTTGCCAGTGGGGAAGCACTATAAAGTCGCCATGAGTATGCACTGTCACAAGTCGGTACCCGTCCTGACATGACTTTAGATGTTGCCAGAATGTAAAACTCCAACAACTAACCCACCAACCAAATTGTGAGACGGACGCTCAACTCATTCGGCCATTTCGTCTGGTGCCCATGTGGTTCCCGATTCATGTTTGTTATTTGGTTGTGACTATACCAGGTGTGGTCATTTTCCAACCCAATAGCATTCCTATCTGATTTCTAAATCATCTGTCGCAAATCTTTGTACTACAGGTTGTAAGGGTTTCTTTAGAAATTAAAAAAAAAATTAAGCTAAAAATGTACAAAGTTGTAATATGCTCTTTAGCTTCTGATCAAATTGTGTTGTTTAGTTCTGCTTCGCACAAGAATAACTATTGTGTATCTTGCTTGCTAATTGATATTTTACACAGTGGTGTAAAATGTTATGTTTGTTGAGAGTGAACTGTCATGTTATCCTGAATCCAGTCTATGTTTCTGTGGGGAAAAAAATTATTATGTGCACATCTGGTAATATAGATTCATTTAATTTTTGTTTTGATTTCTAAACAGAGAAAAAGAAGAAAAAGAAATTTACAAATGTTCTTTCATAATTACTGCAAAATTCTATATTATATGGATTCTTTAATAGCTAGTTCTTTCTAAGTGATATATCGTTAAAAGTAAAACATATATATGCATTACCTTAAAATACAGCTGGCTGAAATCGAAATGAATATTATTCCATCCCGAAATCTTCATAATCTCTTATTCTTTGGTGATAGTTATTTTCTTATGTCGCTATGCAGCTGTACGTTACATGAGCACATGGGGCCTGAAAAGTCTTCGAACTTCATTTGCCCCATTTCAAAGCCCTTGAATTTAAACCTATTTTGGGTAATTAGTCTTAAAAATCCTTAAATTCCATTAAACTGTCCCCACTGATTGAAATTAGTCCGAAATCACGATTCGCCATTGTTGTTTTTCCCCCCTGAAATCCAAGTGGAAATAGTCTTGAATTCCTTTTTTTTTTAAACATCCTTGAAAAGCCTTGAATTCATTTGAGTGAGTGGTTATTTTTGTGGGCAAAAGAAAAGGAGATAACTTGATCTATAGGTAGTAGCAATGTTTAAATTGGTGTCTTCAGATGTCTTTTCGTGAATTTTCTCTTTTTAATTTGTTTTTATTGAACCTTTCACCTTTTAATTTTGTATGAATTATTTCCCTTTTAAAAAAAAAAAAAAAAATTGATGATGTAAATTGGTGAGTTAATGCCTGATGGTGGCTTTGTTGTTTGTAGTCGTCGAACCGACAGGAGCTGTCCGACTTTGAGCAGGTGTGGAAGATGATGAGGGAACTAATAGACTGGCGACGTCTCATCATGTCCAGCAAACTCACCATGGTATGGCCGCCAAGATGTACTTATTCATATTGAGAAAGCACAGGCAGTGAAAAACATATTAAGCAAATTAGCTATATTAGCGAGGCCAACATAAATCATCATCATCATCATCATCATCATCATCATCATCATCATCATTGTTAGGCACATGCATACAAATTTAGAATACCTTTTTTTCTTATCTGACTGGTCTAGAATTAAAGAGCTTAACTTACAGATAAAAACACTTCTTAGTTTAAATTTTTTTTATTCACTATGGACAAAGTTATTGCGATTTGAATTTGTAAATAATGATGGGTTTTTGTACTGTTATTATAGTCAGGCAAGTGAAGTAAATAAGGGACCAATTATGCCAACTGTTTCAGGTAAACTAGATGGAGCTATTTTATTTGTTATTCAAAACTTATGAAAATTAGCGCACTTATGCTTTCAAGGGTGCTGATTTCAGATCTGATCTCGGTTTTAGAATTTAAGGATTCCCCCTTGAATAAAATAATGATTTCTATGGCAGATTGCACTAAAATCTACAAAACATTTGGCCAAATCAGAATGATTATTTTGTTATGAATTGCTCTTTTTGACATTGTCTTATTAAAAATCTGCTTGACTAATTGATTTAGCAATTGACAATTTAAATTCCTTTATATATGTAGAATGGCAATTGGTTAGCAGAACTCCCCTGACATCCTTTCACTTTTTATTATATTTGGTCAAAGTTCCACTTTTAATTCAAAATTAATACATTTTATACATTTAATCTTGAAAAATTATTATCTCAAGAACCATAATATATAACAACATATTAAGCAAATTAGCTATGTTAGCGAGGCCAACAAAAATCACCATCATCATCATCATCATCATCATCATCATTGACATTGTAAGAAACCAACTTGAACTGTCCTAATATGACCTTCGATGTTGCTAGGACGTAAAATGACAACAAACACACCAACCAACTTGAATGCGGGCGGTACAATGAGTGTAGGCGGGTGGGGGGGGGGGGGGGGAGGGGGCACTGGTGTCTGCACAGACGCGTGGCGTCCCCCAACGGATCTGAGGTTGAGTAGGCTGGAACAGTACATGACTAGACCGAGGCTCCTCCAGTCGATGACTGAGGGAGGAGTTAGGGCTGAGTAGCAGATGGAAGGTTCCGGTTTTAATATACTCGTATAATGGCTTATACAGCATATATATGGCATGGTTTATTAACCAACAAGAAGGGTTTTTCTTTTTCAAATCAGAAAGTCTAATTTTCGTGACGCAATATTTTTACTTTTGAGATGTGCCTTAGTCGTGATTTTGTTATGTAATAAACAATTATTTGTTTAATGAAATGCACCTGGGCATGGTGGTAGATGTAGACATGTTATCTTTTTATTATTGTTATTTTGTTTAATATTATTATTTTAAATAATATCCAAAGAAACCAGTTCTTTCCTTCGCTACCTTAAACAAAGAAGAAGAAAAACAAAGAAGAAAAAAAAAAGATCAACAGCTCATTTTGAATCCATATATGTACGCTCTGTTGATTGCGCAAAAAAAAGTACACATGGGTGGGTATCGCTTTTTTGTGGGGATTTTTCAAAACATGTCTGAGCCTGACAAAATGTACTTGTAAAGAAGTAGCATACTTACTGCTTGTATTTGTTGTATAGAAATAACATAAATTTATTGCTTGTATTTGTTGTATAGAAGTCACTGCTCGTATTTGTTGTATAGAAGTCACATATTTACTGCTTGTATAGAAGTCACATATTTACTGCTCGTATTTGTTGTAAAGAAGTCACATATTTACTGCTTGTATAGAAGTCACATATATACTGCTCGTATTTGTTGTAAAGAAGTCACATATTTACTGCTTGTATAGAAGTCACATATTTACTGCTTGTATTTGTTGTAAAGAAGTCACATATTTACTGCTTGTATAGCAGTCACATATTCACTGCTCGTATTTGTTGTAAAGAAGTCACATATTTACTGCTTGTATAGCACTCACATATTCACTGCTCGTATTTGTTGTATAAAAGTCACATATTATCTGCTTGTATAGAAGTCACATTTACTGCGCGTATTTGTTGTACACAGGGATGAAAGATCTCCGCGATTTCGCGGATTTCCGCGATTTTTTATATCTACTGATTAATGTTAAACAGGATGCATATGACAACAATTGGTTAGTTCGAATCCCATTCTTATATGACCTTAGTTGTTGCTAGAACATAAAACCTAAACAAAAAAGTGTTAGGGACGGCAGTAATACATTCACAACAAGGATAGTTGAAACCTGACTTCTGGCCTTTTCTCCAGGATTCCCTGACAGTGCTAATCCTATGGGTGAAAATCCGCATTTTCACAGAAATTTGCTGTCAGTGTAATGATTTCCGCGATTTTTGCCGGAGACCACGTTCATCCCTGTGTATAGAAGTATTTATTTACTGCTCGTATTTGTTGTATAGAAGTAACATATTTAATGTTTCTAACATACTTTCAGGACGAGATGAAGGACCTTCAACAAAAAGTCACCAACAAGATAGACATGGGAAACGCGTATGTTGTTGATAGACTACACTTATAATTAATTGTGGTTTTAGTATGCATGGACATTACTTCAGTAGTTATCGACTACTGATGGGGGGAGGTTCTATGGACACGTGAGGAATTGATAACACTAACAGACTCACAGAGGGTAGGGGGATGTAGGAGAATGCTTACAAACAGAAAGAATGCATGCAGCAGATAGCTCCACAACCGAAAGTAACAAAACAAGGGGAACCACGAGACTATTACTGTCTTGCGGGGAAAACAAGTCGTTAGACTTAACCATAAATACACCCAGCATAAATACACCCATCATCATCACCCCCCCCCCCCACCCCACCCGCAAAAAAAAGAGCAGTGATTGCCCGCTATGGGGTTAGAGGCACGAGGGCCACTGGATGTGTTTGCTCGAGACATTTTCTTTTTTTGTGATGAATTTATTGAACCTGCTCATAACGGATAAGTGGGTTAACACTTGTTTTCAACGCACTAGCAGCACTAATCCAATTTGATTCAAACCTTTTGAATTTTGTTTTAGTATCGATATGCATTCCAGAGGACTGAGGAACTCAAACCATATGTTGGAGCAATGAAGTGTCTATTAAATAACTTTAGTTTATCAAACTTGATCATTTTGATCAGTACAAATTGAAATTTCAGTGTAATTTCATCATATGACAAACCGTGGTAGAATGTCAATTGGTGATATTGTTCCTGTAAAGCCTGGTACACACCTCCCTTATACGATTTGCGTGCTAAAACTGACTGTCCGATGGGACCCGTTACAACCCTACCCATCCCGTTTCCCGACTAAGTTTTAGTCGGTTTCAATCTTTATGTGTGTGACCCCCTAACACACCAGAGCCTTGCGATTGGCGACTTACTGCCCGATTTATTTTTTTAATCGTATAAAGCCCCGTACACACCTCCCGTATAAAACCTAAAGCTGAGTTTTATACGCGAATCGGAAGCCTCAGGTGTGTTAGGGGGTCACACACCTAAAGGCTGAAACCAAACTCAAAACTCAAACTTAGTCGTGAAACGGGCCGTTTTAGGTTTTATACGGGAGGTGTGTACCGGGCATTAGTCCGATATCAGTTTTATTCGACTGAGTACAAGGAGGATTACAATGGATATCACCATAGAAAATGTGTTATGAACAGTAGGTTGACATTTAATTGTAGTATAATTATAATAATAACCAGATGGGAACCCTAAATGACTTGAGCGTCCACTTTCCTTGTGGTAGGTAGGTCATGGGGTTCAAACCCTGTGTTCAAACCCCGACCGAGTCAAACCAATGACTTAAAATGTTATATTTGTCGCGACCTAGCTTGGCCCTCGGCATTACTAGGATTGGGCAAGTTTTATCTATATCAACAAAAATTGAATTATTTAAAAGAATTTATTAATCTAGAGCGGCAATTCATTATGGTCCAAGTATATTATATAAAACCATTGAAAGAGACGTTAGCTATGGCAGGTTGAGCTCATGGCTGGTTGGTTGTTGGAGTTTTACGTCCTGGCAACATCTAAGGTCATATCAGGACGGGTACCTACTTGTGATAGTGCGCACTCATGCTGCCCCACTGGGATACCAGACCACCAGCACCATGATCTGATATCCCAGTCAGTCATATTATCCTGGCACTGAGCTAACCAGTCATTGCCCTATCCTATTAATGCCGAGCACATGGCTAGGAAGCGACAAATATAAATTTGTTAAGTCATTGGGTTGACTTCACCACGGTTCAAACCCATGGGTTCGAATCCCACGATCTACCAAGACGGGAGATGGACACTCAACTCATTCAGCCATCCCGTCTGGTCCTGAACTCATGTCTTTTGTGTCCAGATTGCTGAACCTCGACCTGGTGGTTCGCGATGAACAAGGGAACATCCTCGACCCAACCAACACCTCCACCATCAGCCTCTTCCGCCAGGTGAGTGGCCCCGGGTCACGGGTCCCTGTGACGTTACCGCAGTATGACTCGGCACTCTTTTGGGGTGCCATGTTGGATGTGGATGGTGTGCTATATTTTGACCTTGATGTACAGATGAACCTCGATCCAATGGACACCCATGCAACGGATTCCGGATCCAACGGACACAATCCGCTAGCCACCAGTGTATACTCCCACCCCTCACCCACCAACATCCACACCCGTATACTCCCACACCTCACACATCCAGACCCGTATACTCACATCTAAGGTCATATCAGGACGGGTACCGAATTGTGACGTGTTGTTTACGTGTTTGGTCACCTGTTTTCCACCAGTGGCCTAGTCTCCTCATGGGGAAACACTATAAAGTCACAATGAGTGAGCACTTTAACAAGTTGGTACCCGTCCTTATATGACCTTAGATGTTGCTAGGACATAAAACAACAAGAAGCAAACAAACCGGATCAATACAGAACCACCCTGCCTGTGAGTGGACGGGTTGCCTGCACCTATAGATAAAGCAATTTTGTCGCTGCAACGGACAAATGGCTTTAACGGACAACTGCTCCCCCCTATTAGTCCGTTGGATCGAGGTTCATCTGTACTCGGCTGTTCACTTGGTGTTGAGTTGCTCTCCTTGTGCGAAGCCTCTCTCATGCCTGTTTATGTATAGGGGGGAGTGGGATGTAGCTCAGGCAGTTGCGTGTCCACCTGTGAAGGTGTCAGTCATCCGATCGACACATTTGTAATTTGGGCTATTTTCCCTTCCAACCAGTGGTCCGACAACTGGTTCATCAAATCCTGTGGTATGTGCTGTTCTGTCGGTGGGACAGTGCATATAAAAGACCCCTTGCTGCTTATTGGAAAGAGTGGCCGGTGTGGCGGCAGAAGGTTTCCTCCAAACAAATATGTCAGAATGACCATGTTTGGTAACCAATAGCTGATGATATGAAAATCAATGTGCTCTAGAAGCATTCTTAAATAAAACAAGCTTTACTTTTGTTTATGTATAGGCAATGTTTTAAAGTTGCATAATCCATTGAAACCATTAAACTTTCGAAACCAAAAACACTTGCCTATATTTGATCCTATATATCCAGCTTAGATACTACTGCACTTAAAGTTGGATGGTCCGATGGCTTGTGAGTTTTCCCAACTTTTTTAGATAAATATATTAAATTGATCGTTATGATCTACTTACCATTACCCTGAAGTGGTTTTGATGACTGCAAACTCATTTTGAAGATATTTAAAGTAAATGCATTCAAAATAATTTCGGCAAGCTTGCCAAAACTCCCTGGCTGAAAGCCAAGACTGTGACACCATTCCCAATCTCGCCATGGTCACGTGGTGTACTGACCTCATTACCATACTGAACTCACAACTTTGAGACATTTACCACTACGAAGCATAGCGGGAACATAGCATAGCGTAACAGCACACTGGCATGGAGTGAACATCCTGATTCCTACACTTTCAGTTCAATGTCAGTGACACTTTATTTGGTTAATTATCAAGTGAGTGAGATAACACAACTTATAATCTAGCTAATGAGAAGAATAACAGATAACAGAAGCTCTGCTGAACATAAACAAAACACCCTGTTTCTGGAGAGTGTCTCAGTCTTGCTCAGGCTGATCACGTAAAAATATACGGATTTTCGGTTAAGAATTATATATTGGCAGAGAGCATTATTATTCTTGGGCGACGGAGTGGGACAATGTTATGTAAACTAAAAGCAATAGTATCCCACTCCCATTGTACATGATAATAAGTGATGTGAAATATATGTTATATATGAGGCCTGAGATTACTGAAGAGATGTTCCTATATAAGAAGACAGTACATGATTATTGACATGTTTCTCTATGCATCCATAAGGAGTGCAATTGGAGAAAAGTCATATTAACAGAGATCTATTGTAACTGTTGCAACTACCTGTTCACCCATGACCATGGGGCGGGCCCACCACAGCCTCATTTGCATATGCACTCAGGGCACCACCTGCAGCTGAGTTGAGTGACAGCCACCTCCACTGGGGGTTGGTGAAGGCATAGTCACTGGTGCCGTGCAGACAAATACCTCGCTGGTATCCGGCGTTCTGCTCGGTATGGCGATTCACAGTTACTGTCCGCTGGTGCCTGAGGAAGGACTGAAGCTGGGACCCCACATGTTCACACCCCTCAAGTTGGCGATGTCCCCCCCCCCCCCCATCTCCCGACCCCCTCTGAACTATGACATTACACCATGTCTAATACCCCACTCTGAGCTGAGACCGCTCGTTTTCACTCATCCAATCCATATGGCACCATGAGTGGGATGAAAATACAAATAACAAACTACATGAAATCGTTCCATCCGTGAGGACGCCACCACAGACCCGTGTGGGGTGTCAACGGGATCAAGTGGTCCTTAGTTGCTGCCACATCGGTTATTCGTGGCTTATACACTCTTTTCTGCTCAAGGGGGACCCTCCTCCAGAATGTATTGGATGTCAGTCCCCTCTGACACTCAAACACGTATTATTAAACTGTGTTGATTTTATGATCTTGCACCAACAATTTTACAAGACAAACAGTATGCATGATATGTTTACAAAAAGAAATTTTAGTTTTCTTGAGGGAAGCAAGGCTCATTTAGTTTATAAATTAAATCTTTACCAATTAACTGAAAATGACTTTTACCTGGAATTTTATTCTCCTTGAACACAATTTTTCTCATTATGAGCGTTTTACCTTCATATGTGTCTTTTGACAAAAATTTGATTTTGTGCTTTTACACTCTGTGTAAAAGTGATGGTTCAGCGACAGAATATAGGTTAAACACTTCTCACTGTGAATATGGCCTTTGTTGCCGACATGGCATAAAACAACCACCAATCAATACCTCCCAGCTCTGCCCTTCCCTTCACTATGGGTCCTATACGCTAAACTCACTTGATGCAGTGTGATTCACAAACTTGGTGCAGTGTGCTTCATCCCCACGCTAATAGGGCCAGGAACCTGAGTAGTGGCTTGCTGGGTCCCAGCTTCGGCACCTCGGAAGAGTCGTATAGACGAGATCACGGTTCCGAGTGCGCATGCGCTGAAAACGGCATTGGGAGCAAAGCAAAGGCGTACAGCCATTGAGTTTGCCGAAACGCATAAGGCAAAACTTCCATTTTATTCAAAATTAATAGAAATACATAACAATTTGGCACAAACATGGACGGAAGGATGCAATATAATAATATAATGAATATGTTTAAGACACAACTCTCCATAATTAAGCATTTTGAGCTAAGAAACATACAATTTCAGTCACTTTACAGGCTGATGTTTACATCACCATTGATTAGCCATAAGTAATTCTTGTTCTAAATATTAAAATTTCAAATGTGTCAACAAAAACTTGTTTCAAAGAAATATATAACCAATATCTGATTAACCCTACTCATTTTCTATTTCTACATATGTCAGTAACCATAGGATATAAATAAAAACATGAATAAAATAAGTAAAATTGACTCTGGCTATGGCTCTAACACTAGTCTGAGTGCCCAGATTTGTCTAAATCTAAATGCACATGGCATAAGATGTGCTGATTATATTGATCTAAATGCAATGCTGAATAAAAGATTAATATCTTAATTTATTATATATATTTTTTTAGTTAGTGTTCTACGTTTCAAACAAGAGCGGATATGAGCTGAAACTAGCACATTTCATAACTGCACCCAGTCAGTCTATTAGCGTATGCCATGTGCTTCTCGCGGGTTTGTTTTGCTCTGACTCATCCCACAATGCACTGTGCGGCTGGAACGGTGAGGTAGTCTATTCTACCTGCATGTGTGTGTCACTTGCACAGTAAACTCCAGCAGAATACCCTGTCATTTGTTAACTTGGACACCTGCTTCAATTGTACCTCCAAAAGAAATGCGCGTCTGTGTACAGTTGTGTGTGTTTATATTTAATTCATTAATTAACTTTTTTTTAATTAAGCTCATTTCATGTCCATATATTTGTATATGACTCCTCTGTTATCCACATCGCCCATTTCGTTACTTATGTTTACTTAGCAGAGGTCACAACTATTTGAAACTGACTATTACAATACCACCACCGATCTAATTAAAGTTGCATAACCGGACGTGGTGGCCGAATTGGTAAAGCGCGGACCTCCCGTGTGGAAGATTGGGAGTTTGATTCCGAATTGAGTCCAACCAATTACTTACAAAATTGATACCTTTTGCTTCATAGGCATTAGTAGGAAGGACTGCTTAGCTCAGTGTCAGGATAATTTGACTGAGTGGGATATTGGGTCACGGTGCTGGCGGTCTGATTTCCCAGTGGGGCAGCACTATAAAATCGCCATGAGTGCCCACTGTCGCAAGTCGGTACCCGTTCTGATAGGACCTTTGATGTTGCCAGGATGTAAACCTCTAGCAATACCAAATGTCGCCCCATGGATACGCTGACCTTAGTTTGACCCTAAATATCCGGTACGACATTTTATTTCACGCACCTTCCGGTTGACTCTGTATAAGCTGCCAGTCATTTTGTTGGATCTATTATTGGTTCTCAAAACTAAGCTCGTGCACAGTAACATACAGTAATGATATGTATGATGTCAATTCTTTTTGGAGGGGGGGGGGGTAACTTAAGATTTTCATTTATGACTTGGAAAAAACCCTCAATTTTGGCTGTGCGCTCATTGTTGATATATCTGCGTGTTCCCGCCCCTGTTGTGTTGCCATAGCAACAAGCCCTCACCACATTAAACTTGGCTTTGCTTTCATTCGCAGGACACCTCTCTGTTTATTGTTTATGTTCTATTTGTGCACTAAGATGTTCTTTTCGTGTGCAAAGTGAATATCCCATGTGAGCTTACTATTGTGTTCCCATGGCAATGTTTGACAGGCAGCGAAAACATACGCGTCGCTATGGAAACAAGGCATCCAGAAGCTACCGCACCAGCACCTTATCAAAGTACTCATTTTGCACCTTCGGCTGTTTGTTGCCTCCACCCCCCCCCCCCACCTCACCCCCACCCCCCACTTTCTTTGCACTGTGTTTGCTGCATCTTTTGTTTCGTTAAGCTTTAGTTCACTACACACTTTTTGTTGTTGTTGGTGATGTGTTTTTCATGTCTTTTGGCTGATCACCTCGCTAAATGTTGAACTTGTAGTGCATTTTTTTTTTTTTTCATGTCAAAGGGACAATTGCATGGTGAAAACTCTGCTTAAATGAGTAAACAATTTTTTTTAAATAAAAAATTGTTTAACCGCTGCTTTCTGTTCAATTAACCAGCAGAGAAGGTCGACTTGCTAGAAAGCTCACTTCTCATGCAGGATGTCTTGGGTTTAATTCCTGGCCAAGTCAAACCACAGACTGACAATAGTTGGTACTTGTCACACCACCAGAAGGGATGGCCAAATGAGTTTGAGCGTCCGACTCACGTTTTGGTAGATCCTGAGATTCGAACCCACAGGTTCGAACCCTGGTTGAGTCAAACCAATGACTTACAAATTTATACTTGTCGTTTCCTAGCCAGGCACTCGGCATTATTAGGATATGGCAAGGACTGGTTGGCTCAGTGTCAGGATAATGTGACTATGGGAGACTTCATGTCATGGTGCTGGCACCCTGGTCTCCCAGTGTGGCAGCACTATAAAGTCACCATGAGTGCCCACTGTCACAAGTCGGTACCCATCCTGATATGACTAGATGTTGCCAGGATGTACAACTCCAACAACAAACCTGTGGGGCAGCACTATGAACCCACCAAGTGGACGTACTGTCACAACCTGTTCTGATATTACCTACGATGTTGCTAGAACATTAAACCCCCATATAACTCAGTCTGGGCTATCCAATCATCTGGTGTAGTCCTGTTGGTGGCCACCAGTCATGGCTAGCCAATCATCTGGTGTAGTTCTGATGGTGGCCGCCAGTCGTGGCTAGCCAATCATCTGGTGTAGTTCTGACGGTGGCCACTAGTTGTGGCTAGCCAATCTTCTGCTGTCGTTCTGTTGGTGGCCACCAGTCGTGGCTAGCCAATCATCTGCTGTAGTTCTGACGGTGGCCACCAGTCGTGGCTAGCCAATTACCTGGTGTAGTTCTGTTGGTGGCCATCAGCCAGTCCACCCTCGCCTTACTGGCAAGAATTTGTTTGTTTTACACAGAAAATAATGGGGTAGGAAATATATTATTCACTCACACAAAAACTAAAACCATAATAGGGTACAAATTTAGTCTAAACCAGAAACGCTTGATCTCCCTGTTTTATGACTATCGGGGCCTTTGCGCTCTGTATAACACTGAAAACAGGGGGGAAGATTTGCAATGGATCAGGGGGTTATTTCAACATTCACAGCCTTTTTTTAAATAGGTTTCACTTAACAATCTTTCAGTTAAACTTGTGGTTTTCAGGAACCTAGCCATGACGTTAATGGGGAAGTTGGCATGTGCGCGCGTGTGTGTGTGTGTGTGTGTGTGTGTGTGTGTGTGTGTGTGTGTGTGTGTCACAACTTCAATATTAAGATAATAATTTCCTAAATAAAATATTGGGCATACTAACTTAGGTTCAAAATATCATGAAAATGATATACTATGCATATATGGTACCAATATCTTCTTCTCCCTCTCACCTCCCCTGAATTGTTATTAACAAGGATGATATTCTTCCATTTTTAAGCGGATTTCCGTGTGTTTTTTCACAGCCTGGGGGCATTTTTGATATAAGTGTAAACGGAAATATGCCGTTGGGATAATAATCTCGGCTTGATATCTGCTTTTTCTTTGCCTGAAACCATTATCATCCCTGATTAACTAAGGAGTTGTGTAATTCTTATTTCGAAGCAGGTGAAAGGATGGGGTGCGGGGGGGGGGGTGTCAATTGTGTCCCCCATGTGTGTGTAGATTCTGTAGCTGGAATGTCATAGAACTCTCAATGGGTGCTATCCTAAGTAGAACTTGACTAGTGTTGTGAAACTAGCTGAGATGTTAGAAACTTGTATATAGTGGACTACAAGGAACTTCTGCATGGTCCTCAGTACTGAGTACTCCATTGTGTCTTGTGCAGTAATACATGCAGGCGTGCACTGATACCTCGTCAGTTGTTCCTGGTGTGATACAGTGAAACCTCTCTAAATTGACCCACCATGGGACCGACTGTAAATGGTCCATTGAGGGAGGTTGTCGGTGTAGGGAGTTTTTTTTATCGTTACAATGGTATTGTATTGGCAATCGTTTTGGACCCAAATAAAGCGGTCGATATAGGGGAGTGGTCGATCTGTGGAGGTGGTTGGTTAGAGAGGTTTTACTGTATGCATATATATTATAATCTGTGTGTAATATATGTGCATAATTATTCATATTTATTTATATGTGTAAAAGATGTGATATATATGCATAAGATATATGTACATTCATATATTTATGTGCCAATATATTTTTATGCATATAAAAATGTATGCGTGTATAGTAAAACCTCTCTAACCGACCAGCTCCACAGATCGACCACTCCCATATATCGATTGCTTTATTTGGGTCCCAACAATACCATTGTAAGGATATTCTAATTCCCTAAACCGACCACCTCCCTAATTGGACCACATAAAGTGGGTCCATGGTCTGTCGATTTAGAGAGGTTTTACTGTAAATTATATTATATTTAAATGATATGTATATATAATATATATATTTATTCATCCCTGGTGTGAAATATGATTTCGATATGTGTATATTTCTGTTATATGTTGTAGTAATGATAAGTTTCCTTAATCAACTATTGTGATTAACGTAATGTTGTAAATAAAATATGGGAAATGATTGAGGGTTGGGGATAGAGGGCATTCTCAGTTTTAAAAATGCCTCCCACTCTGGAATGATCAACTTACTACGAGGCATCTCGTGGTCTTAACCCCGTCCTGATATGACCTTAGATGTTGCTAGGATGTAAAACAACAACAAATAAAAGCGTCTTAACCATGTACCAGACGGGATAGCCGAATGAGTTGAGCGTCCGTCTCCTGTTTTCATAGATCGTGGGATTCGAACCCACTTATTAGGATAGGCAAAGACCACATAGCACTAATACGGCTCACTCCCTATCTCTCCCATGGTAATGTAAATTTCGCAGTGCCATCTTGTGGTGGGTTTGATCAGACTAGCTGCTGGCTGGTGTTTCACATGTCAACACATACAAGGCAAGAGGGTGATTTTAAAATTAAAAAAGAGAGATTGTCTGTCATTTGGATTTGGCTGATGTTGCGCCTACTGCCTGGTCCCCCACCTTCCTCTGCCCTGCTTTCCCTTATTCCCTCCCTCTCCCCCTCCCCCTCCTCACTTGACGCTCTCACACCACACCTCCCTCCCCACCCCCCTTCCTCCCCTCCCTCTTCACCTCCTCCCCATCCCCCTACCCTCTTCCTCCCCCACACTCCCTCTACGCCTCCTCCCCCTCCCCTCACTCTTCCTCCCCCACACTCCCACCACACCTCACGACCCCCTCTCTGATGTAAGTGGGGGAGGGGAAGCAGGGAGGTCCCCACTGGTTTCATGTTGCTACTCCTATAGAGCTCCAGCATCCTTCTCCCAGCACACTGACACACGCACACGCACGCACTCAAGCACACACACCATTCGCGCAGCCCTTTATAACGCTATCAAAATGATCAAACCCATCACCTGGTGCGCTGGCTGTTCTCTTGATTACACAGTACAGGCTGAGTGAGCCGTCTTAGTGTTAGAGGGTCTTTGGGATAGGGCAAGGACTGGTTGGCTCAGTGGCACGATAATGTGACTGAGTGGAATATCAGGTCATGGTACTAGTGGCCTGGTCTCCCAGTGGGGCAACACTACAAAGTCACCATGAGTGCGCACTGTCACAAATCGGTACCCATCCTGATATGATCTTAGATGTTGCCAGGACGTAAAACTCCAACAACCAACCAATCTTACCCGTGCCCCCCTGGTGAACTATCCCTGGAAACTTGAAATAGACAAGAACCTGGGCTTCTACACTGCAGACAGTATGCATGACCTTTTTACTAAGGTAAAACAGGAAAACATTTTAGCCTTTTTGAGGGCAGCTGGACTGTACCACCTCATATAGTTTACTAAATAAATTCTATCAATTATTAATAAAACTTTTCTTTTTCTATGGGAATTTGTTTCCCTTGACCACAAATATATGATTGTGAGCTTTCTAATTTAATGAGTGTCTATTGGCACATAATTGATTGTCTGCTTTTACATGTAAAAGTGATGGTTTGAACAAAAAAACAAACATTTCTCGCCATGAATATGGCCTATGCTGCCGACATGGCGTAAAGCAACCACCAATCAATCAATCAGAATCTGGGCTTATACAAACAAACAAATTCGCAACAATATGGTAGTTACAATTTCCAATCAGCTCCAAGGTGCTCTAGAGGCGTCGTTAAATAAAACAAGATTGACTTTTGTTTTTATCTGAAAATTCTTTTCCTGACTTTTAGCATCAACTCGTTGCGCAGAGGATTCAAGAAGAAAAGGACCTGGTGGGTATTTTGCTAAATAGATTTTTAATTCTGCCTCAACTAATTGTTATTTTGTCGTGTTCTCTGTTAGCACTCTACTTGATTTGAAATATTTAATTGGCCTGAACCTTATGCACTAGATAAAACATAACGAGAACTCTATGGTTATTCTGACTGTAATAACAATAGTTTACTTTTGAAGTGCGAGTATTTTCTTATTGCTTTTTCCTATAACAAATTCAAATGCCTCCATTTCTGTGCCTACATTCCATTAACTTAGTTCTGTCAGCTATTTCTTGTAGCTAAATTAATGTCTTAGCACATGGTGAACGCCATCATTTTCCATAAGCATCAACACCTTTCTCATCTACCAGCGACCAGACGGATGGCCAGATGAGTTGAGCGTCCGTCTCCTGTTTTTGTAGATCGTGAGATTTGAATCCACGGGTTTGAACCCTGGTCGAACCAAACCTATGACTTGACAATTTATACTTGTGGCTTCTTAGCCAGGTGCTCGGCATTATTAGGATAGGCCAAAGACTGGTTGACTCAGTTTCAGGGTAATGTGACAGTGGGATATCAGGTCATGGTGCTGGTGGCTTGGTCTCCCAGTGGGGCAGCACTATAAAGTTGCAATGAGCATGCACTGTCACAAGTCGGTACCAGTCCTGATATGACCTTAAACGTAAAACTCCAAGAATAAACCAATCATTTATCAGCAAATGGTCATTAAGCAGTTTGGAATGCTATAATATATGAACGCTGTTTAATTAGTAATTGTTTCCTTCTCACATGCTATAGATGTTTGAACGGACGAGTCCCCGGAAAACGACAACTTTTAACCTGTATGTTAACGTCAAGAACTTTGTGTGTCGAATTGGGGAGAACGCGGACATCCTCATGACGTTGTACGACATCAAGCAGGGCCAGTTCATCAGGTGAGGCAGCGTCTCCCTCAATTGTGAATATTTCGCTGGTTCTGCACTAAACCCAGCACGCCGGGTCGCAGATTCAGCCAACAGTGGAAGCTGGGGTTGGTGTCCCCCCCTGCCCTATCCTTCACTATGGATCCTATATCAGGGTCCGTATGGGGCCTGGAAAGTCTTGAATAGTCTTGGCCCATTGAAAAGCCTTGAATTTAACCTATTCTGGGTAATTAGTCTTGACAAACCTGGAATTCCATTAAACTGTCCCCACTGATCTAAATTAGTCTGAAATCGCAAATCAACATTGGTTTTGTTTTTTCCAGAAATCCAAATGAAAAGTATTGAATTCCTATCAAAAACAGCCTTGAAATAGCCTTGAATTCCATATCTTCACATGTGTACGGACCATGAATTGCACATGCTTCCTGGTGCTAATAGAACTATTAGAACTAAGACAATTTAATAGAATCTGTTACTGTTGAAGCCTATGCCAAAATAACTCCTCCCAAGTTTTATCATTTTAAAGTTACTTCAGACTAAGGTAAGGTAGATTATAACAATCAACCCAATATATTTATCTCAGAAAATGATCGAAACTCAAAACCATCGGACTATGCAACTTTTAATGTCTCGGTATGTTACATGTGTAGTCATGATATTTCTGTGTGTTTGTTCCAGTGAGAATTACATTATCAAGTGGGGAAACCAAGGCATGCCGAGAGAGATTGAGATGTTTAATAACATCCGAGCTATATATACAGTAAGTACAACAGCCTTGTACACTAACGGTCCAACGTAGTTTAGCAGTGTCTAATGTTTTAGCCTTTCATGCTATCAGAATCGAC
Organism: Branchipolynoe longqiensis; assembly: GCA_030323885.1. Classification (NCBI taxonomy): domain Eukaryota; kingdom Metazoa; phylum Annelida; class Polychaeta; order Phyllodocida; family Polynoidae; genus Branchipolynoe; species Branchipolynoe longqiensis. The sequence continues at coordinate 29,474,323 of CM059190.1, read as the reverse complement.
ACTATTTTCCTAGGGATGAAAGATCTCAGCGATTTCCACTGTACTGCAATCCCGCTGCACTATCAACGTATGCTAATACGTTATTGATGCGGAGTCAATTAATTCATTCAAGAATAGATTAGAAAAAGCATGGGCTGATGATCCAGGGAAATTTGACCCCTTATTCACCCCATTCTACTAATTACTCCTTGTGTTGCTTATTTACTTGCACTCAAGCAAAAATGAGAGACAAATAAGTGTTCACACTTCCTGTCTACCATTCGCTATATTAGCTATATTCATTAATATGTTGCTTAAACACCAGCACGATCAATGTATGCTAATACATTGTTCAAGTGCCACAGCACTATCAGCATATGCTAATGTGTTGGGTCAAATGCTGCAGCACGATCAGCATATGCTAATACGTTGTTTAAACACCACAGCACTATCAGCAATATGCTAGTCCATTGTTCAAGCACCGCAGCACTATTAACATATGCTAATGTGTTGTTCAAATGCTGCAGCACTATCAGCATATGCTAATACGTTGTTTAAACACCACAACACTATCAGCATTTGCTATTACATTGTTCAAGCACTGGCTATCAGCATATGCTAATACATTGTTCAAATGTCGCAGTGCTATCGGTGCATAACAATATGTATGAAACCCGATTTCCAGGAATTTTCAGCGATTCCCTGACAGTCCTAAAAGCCTATGGGAGAATATCCACGTTTTATCGATATTCGACGTTGGTTTACAGATAATCTCATCGTAGCCATGCATTTCCCATTTTTTTGCCAGGGACCACTTTCCCCTGATTCTACTTTCTTTTAGCATTCTTTCTATCCATCACATCCTGCCCTTCGACGTGCTGAAGCACACACTTAGTTCCTTTCGCAGGTTAATTAACATACCTACTCAACCGCTTCCTAGGGATGAAAGATCTCAACCTAGGGATGAAAGATCTCAGCGATTTCGCGGATTTCCAAGATTTTCACTGTACTGCAATCCCGGTGCACTATCAATGTATGCTAATACGTTATTGATGCGGAGTCAATTAATTCAATCGAGAATAGATTAGAAAAAGCACGGGCTGATGATCCAGGGAAATTTGACCCCTTATTCACCACATGCTACTAATTACTCCTTGTGTTGCTTATTTACTTGCACTCAAGCAAAAATGAGAGACAAATAAGTGTTCACACTTCCTGTCTACCATTCGCTATATTAACTAATATGTTGCTTAAGCACCACAGCACGATCAATGTATAGTAATACATTGTTCAAATGCTGCAGCACGATCAGCATATGCTAATATGTTGTTTAAACACCACAGCACTATCAGCAATATGCTAGTCCATTGTTCAAGCACCGCAGCACTATTAACATATGCTAATGTGTTGTTCAAATGCTGAAGCACTATCAGCATATGCAAATACATTGTTTAAATACCACAGCACTATCAGCAATATGCTAGTCCATTGTTCAAGCACCGCATTACTATTAACATATGCTAATGTGTTGTTCAAATGCTGCAGCACTATCAGCATATGCTAATACATTGTTTAAACACCACAACACTATCAGCATTTGCTATTACATTGTTCAAGCACTGGCTATCAGCATATGCTAATACATTGTTCAAATGCCGCAGTGCTATCGGTGCATAACAATATGTATGAAACCCGATTTCTAGGAATTTTCAGCGATTCCCTGACAGTCCTAAAAGCCTATAGGAGAATATCCATGTTTTATCGATATTCGACGTTGGTTTACAGATAATCTCATCGTAGGCATAGATTTCCCGTTTTTTTGCCCGGGACCACTTTCCCCTGATTCTGCTTTCTTTTAGCATTCTTTCTATCCATCACATCCTGCCCTTCAATGTGCTGAAGCACACACTTAGTTCCTTTCGCAGGTTAATTAACATACTTACTCAACAGTTACCCGATTTAATTTCTTTTAAATTATATCCTTTAATTTACCCATTTATTCCTATTAATTTATGTAGCACCTATTTACTGGACGCGGTGGCCAAATCGGTAGAGCACAGACTTCCCGTGTGGAAGATCAGGAGTTCGATTCCTGGTCGAGTCAAACCAATGACTTACAAAATTGATACGTGTCACTTCCTAGCCAGGCACTCAGCATTATTAGGATAGGGCAAGGACTGGTTGGCTCAGTGTCAGGATAATGTGACTGAGTGGGATATCAGGTCATGGTGCTGGTGGCTTGGTACCCCAGTGGATCAGCACTATAAAGTCGCAAAGAGTGCACACTGACAAATCGGTACCTGTCCTGATATGACCTTAGATGTTGCCAGGACGTAAAACTCCAACAACCAACCCCCTTCCCCGCCACCCCCCGGACCCAGTTACTCATCCTAATAAGAGGAACAGGTCTTTCACGTCTTCTTCAAAGCAAACTGACAAATAAATAAATACTCTTTTTGTTTGCTACTATGTATCTCTACATGAGTGCAGGCTTAATCTAATGTTGTAAAAGCGAATTAACTATGGCTATATACTATTTCACTTTCTTAAATCAGATGAAATGTTTTTGTTGTTTTAGGACCTTGGAGTGCGAGATTCTTCGCGGGAAAAGATTTACCTCATTTGCCAAATCATCCGGATCGGTAAGCGGCCATGCGTGAATAAGCTTCATCAAGCAGGGATGAAAGATCTCTGCGGTTTCGCGGATTTCTGCGAATTTTTATATTTAACTAAACAAAATTCCAAGGAATCAGAATATGATAACAGTTGGGTAGTTTGAATCCCGTTTTTATATGAGCTTAGTTGTAGCTAGATCATAAAACCCAAACAAGACCGAGCGAGGCATGGGCGATAATACAGTCACAACAAGGACAGTTGAAACCTGACTTCCGGCATTTTTCCGCCATTCTCTGACAGTGCTAAGTCTATGGGAGAAGATCCACACTTTCACAGAAATTCGCCGTCGTGTAATCTTGGCTTGGTTTCCGCGGTTTTTGCTGGAGACCACTTTCATCCCTGAACAAGGATCTGTGTTATGATGTCAACTGTGATATTTTTGCGAACATATATTTTAGTTAGAAAATATCCTATGTCATTTAACTCTAATTACATGTGTCTTCATGATCGATGTTATTGGTTAATGGCACTTACTTGAATGCTATTAATAATACTTGGAATCTGGATAAGTAGATAAAGTACAAGAAAGGGAACAGATACACATGAGGCCCTATGTAGTTGTGAATGTATATGGACTGCGTCCCTAGTGAATGATGGTTACAGATGAGTGATAGCATATATATATATATATATATTACCTCGGTACTACACCTCTGGCTAGCCTCAGGCTAGGGAGAAGCACATCCGGGTCCAGCAATTAGCATAATTTACTCACAAGGGGAGGACGTTGTGGATAAAGCTCCGGCGTTTTTTTTTACCTAAAACGAAGGAAATTCGAGTAAGTACTTTGTTTTTGATTGTTATTATGATGTATAAAGCAATGCTCCATATTATTAACACGAAAGTAGAACTTTTAAGTAGTTTTATTAATGTTTTTTCGTGTTATTAGATCCACCCGTTGCCGAACGGAGAGGTGGCTGGCTGGAGCCAGTCATCAGGTTTTTTGTCGCCCGTTGCCAAACGGAGAGGTGACTGGCTGGAGCCAGTCATCGCTTGGATAATCCTGGGTTTCTTTTATGGATTCGCCATTGGATTTCATCCTGGGTCTCTTTTATGGATTCCCCATTTTTAGGCCTACCTCCAAGTTTCATAGCATTTTCTCCAACTTGCTGGCGCAGTAGCCGCGGGTGGGAGAAGTGTACGGAACAGAGAGTGTGGGAGGGAACGATACACTGGTCCCTACCCCTCGTTTGGTTTCGGTTTGGTTTGACCGGCTGAAGACCTTACGACATGAATTTAGCTTACAAATGCCAGTATTAAAGCCGATGTAAGTTCAGATTTAGTACCTATATGTTGCTTTGCACATTTTCCCACGCGTTCTGACAAAAATCCCTTTGGTGTTTTGCAGAGGGGCTAGATGGCTGCTAAGCGGAGTAAAACCGATGCATCGCACGTGCTCAGTGACATTGACGCAACACCTGCAATGGGGTCAGCTCACTCACCCGAACAGTCGCCTGACCCGGGACCGTCTAATTTAGACGACAGGGTTACCCGACTAGTCCAGCAACGCCTGGACGAGATTTTGCCGAAACAACAGCGATATAAACAAGCCATATCGGAGGAATCCGATTGGGAGGACTGGTCGGATCAGGAACCGTCCACGGACGACTCAGAAGAGGTGGACTTTTCCTCTCGAAAGAGGAAACATAAAAGAAAGGCAGAATCGTCTGGCGGAGATGAATACTACAAAGCTTGTGCCAAAGCCACTGCAGTCAAAAAGACGAAAAAGAGCAAGTCTAAGAAGAAAAACAAGGAGAGAAGCAAGCCTTCTTCTTCAGACTCATCGGCGGAATCAACGTCGACTGATTCAGAGTCTGACATGGAGCGAGTTGGCAAATATGCCAAAATCGGTGGAAAAGTGGTGAAAAAGATTAAGATTGAAAAGAAGAAGATAAATACTTGCACGCTGATGAGGAAGACCATACGTTGACACTTCCACACGTTTAAGCCAGCCGAAGTAATCACGAAGCTGGCTGAGCAATACACCGGGATCAAAGGCATTCCCGAGTCAGCAGATAAAGAAATGGACGATGATGTGAAATTGAGTGAAGACAGGAAAATGTTTGAGTCCTGTCTACACACAGTGCACAAAGGTGTATTGGCAGCTCTAGCGGCAATGGTTCCGGTGACAAATAGGATGATGACGGAAAATCGTTTCCAAACTCTGTGTACAGACGGTTTGAGAACGTCTTTAAGGCGGTTTGCACCGACCCTGGAAAGGAGGTAGTGCGCTCAAATAAAGTAGTAGACAATGATGGGAAGGAAATCACGCGCATCCTGCCTGCCAAACCCATCAAAGGAAAAACTCTCGACAAAACCAAAATGTTTGGAGGTCAGTTGTAATACCTGTTTAAACAGGTAGAACCTGCGCCCAAGTCCGGCAAACATTTGGACAGTAAGAAGATCGACAATAACCCAAACCGTTTTCGAAAATCAAGACAGGATTCTCGAGGGCGCCGCACAGGGCAATGAGGCCGCTTCGCAACCGGCGGGAGCTACGGTTACCAGTCGCGAGGCAGAGGACACATGCAGTCATTCGGCTGGAACGACGACAGGCCATTCAAACAGAACCAGCCTCACCAGAAGCCATTCCCCTGTCCAGGGAACAAGTAGAGGCGACTACGCAAACAATAGTAAGCGTCTTCAGAGCGGGTAACAATACTAATTATGTTTCTAAATGGCAAAGCATTACAGATAATCAAACAATTTTGAGTATTGTACAAGGAGTCAGAATTCCTTTAATTACTGACCCAAAGCAAACTAGAGTGCCTTTTCCTTACCATTTTGATTCAAATGAAAAACGAGAATTAACACGAGAAATGAATACATTTTGTGATAAAGGAATTATAAAGTCACTCATGTTGAAGGAGAATTTATTTCTAATATTTTTTCGCAACCTAAACCTAATGGAGATATTAGACTAATTCTGGATTTAACCACGTTAAATGAAATGGTCCAATATAAACACCTTAAAGTTGTTTTCACTAGAGACAGCGGGGGATCTAATTACGCCTAATTCTTGGCTTGCGAGTGTCGATTTGAGAGATGCTTATTACAGTATTCCTAATTATAAACAGGATAGGAAGTTGCTGCGATTTATTTGGGGTGACCAACTTTATGAGTTTACATGTATGATCTCTTTGCTTCACATAATAATAACAAACTTGAGAAGTATGTGTCTTAGCATCCGGAACTGGATGCTTGGAGAGTTGATGCTTTTTCCATGGACTGGAATGATGATTCATTTTACCATCTAGAGCTGGTGCGGCAAAGAAAAGGTGAAGCAAGGTACTGCAAGACTCCGATGAGTCAGAATGTGAGGACTATTCTGAGGATCAGGCCTCAACTGTGGACGACTCAGAGGAGGAGGTGTCTGCCTGCAGAAGTGGCGACTCAAACAATAGTAGCTGAAACAGTAAGCAATACCTTTCAAGTCAGTAACCTCAATAATTGTCTTTCGGAATGGAATAAAGTTACAGATAACTTAAATAACCTGAGCCTAGCAGAAGGTGTAAGGATTCCGTTAATAGAAGAACCTATTCAAAATAGAATACCATTTTCATATCGTTTTCACGGTTCAGAACGTGAAGCATTAAATAATCAAGTCCTAATGTTTTGTGAAAAGGGCATTATCGAACCAGCATTACACGTTGCTGAGGAATTTATCTCGAATATCTTCTCAAGACCGAAACCAAATGGGGATGTTAGACTAATTTCAGACCTAACCTTATTTAACAAATTTGTAGAATACAAACACGTTAAAATGTTTTCGTTAGAAGCAGCGAGAGACTTTGTCACAAAAGACGCTTGGCTAGCCAGTGTTGACCTTAAATATGCATATTATACAGTGCCCATCTATAAATATGATCGAAAGTATTTAAGATTCTATTGGAACGGGGAACTTTATGAGTTCACCTGTATGCCGAATGGACTGGCCTGCTGTCCACACATTTTCTGTTTAAGATTCTGTTGGAACGGGGAACTTTATGAGTTCATGTGCATGCCGAATGGACTGGCCCGCTGTCCACGCATTTTCAGAAGGTTACTCAAACCAATTTTTTAGCTAATGGCTAGGAAAGGACATATCATGTTCCCATACATTGACGATTCATTTATTGTCACGCAAGCACAACAACAATGCCAAGCAGCAGTAGATAAATTTTGTAAACCGTTTACAAATTTAGGTTTCTACATACATGAAACTAAATCAGTACTAATGCCAACAAACTCAAATTTCTGGGTTGCTTTATTGATACCATAAAAATGACAATTTCGTTAACAGAACAAAAAGTAGATAAATTTAAAACAACAGCAAACCAATTATTACAATTGAACAAACCAAAAATACGACCAAGGGCAGTCTTGATAGGAATAATGATAGCCTGTGCACCATATCAAATGGCCAGGCCCATATCAAATCCTTAGAGATAGATCAAAATTTGGCACTAGCTCGCGCAAAAGGAAATTTCGAGCGGCCTATGACAATTTTGCCAGAATGCCAAAAAAATATAATTCTGTGGCTTTCACACATAAACAACTCACCCAAACCGATTAGGATGGGACACAATATTATGTAAAATTCTACCTGGGCTACGAGTAGCCAGAGGCGTAGTACCACCGTAAAATAGTATAGTTATACGAATCTTACCTGGGTACAGATGATGGATAACTGGTGTTTTCCCGAGGTACTAGCCTCAGATAGTCGTGGGTCAGGGCCCACCCACCCTACCCACCCACCCTACCCACCCACCCTACCACGACTATCATTTTCGCTGGAACCAAATCGAAAACACAATAAGTATCCATATATAGTTAAATAATTGTTTATCCTAAAAAGTATGTAAAAGATTGCTGGATCCGGATGTGCTTCCTTCTCCCTGACCCACGACTATCTGAGGCTAGTACCTCGGGAAAACACCAGTTATCCATCATCTGTACCCAGGTAAGATTCGTATAACTATACTATATCTATATTTATATATGGGGCCCTACATAGAGTTGATGCAGAGTTGTATGTAGAGGATCCAGATATCCATGTTGCGAAATCTGGGTGTGGCACTGCGGATATGTAAATTATGAAGCAGACCCACTTATAGTAGATGTTGGATATGAATATTCCCTGTTGATGTTGAACCAACCACACACCAGCACACAGTAGATGTGGGCCAGTGGATGGGGGATTTGGACCGGCGTGTGGTGGATGGTGTATGTGGACCAGCACACAGTAGATGTGGTGGATGGTGTATGGTGGATGCAGACCGGCACAGTTGATGTGGATGGTAGATTTGGACCGGTGTGTGGTGGATGGTGTATGGTAGATGTGGACCGGTATATGATGGATGTGGACCAACCAGCAAACAGTAGATATGGACCGGTGTGTGGTGAATGGCGTTTGGTGGATGGGAACCAGCTTGCTGTATTTTCGGACCGGATCCAGAAGCAAGTCCTACATATTCAGACTGTATCTGGTTTCGCACACTTTTTTGCACCGCTGGGCGGCACTAGTCCAATTTTATTAAAATCTAGAATTTTGAATATTAAACCCAGTATCAACCTATATTGGATTTATATATACCTAATACAATAATGTAATCACAATTCTTGCTGTGACAATTCCCCAGCCTATATACCCCAGTGCTTTGCTTTGTAATAATCAAACCTATTCAGCAGGTCACATTTTGTATGTCACGTGACACCTTAGTAAAAAAAAAAAAAATGTATTAAATTAAATTGTTAAAAAGCAATGGCTGTGCACATGATACTATTACTGTCTTCTGATTTTAACCAGTATTCTCTCATCATGCAGCTTTACTAATGATTTTCAATGCACATGTCATGTAGGAAATGTGCGAATTCAACTCATGTGTTTGCGGTTTTATGGCAGTTAAATGTTTTGATTTGTTTCGTACCACAAAGACTGCCCTTGTTGCCAACACTAATAATTCTATTTGATATAATGGCATTAAACCATAATGAAATCGCTCACACTTTTTATGACTTATAAAGCTGTGTTCACACGTACAGAGTTAAACCGGTTTAGTTAAACTGGTTTAACTAATCCACCTCACAAACTGGTTAACATGAAGCAAACTAGTTGCGGCGACTTAGTGCTAAACCGATTTGAACCGGGTTAATTAAACCAGTTTAGTTAAACCAGTTTAGTTAAACTGGTTTAGCATGTTTGCGTGAACAGGGCTTTCATCTAGTACATAATTTATTGTGAACAACTGGCCTATAGCACTTATTTGTTAATCTTATTATAACCTCAGAGCCAACTTTCAAATTCGAATCTGGTAAGTTATAATTGATGCTGTTATAAATAATTTAGTTCTATTGGTTTGCGGGCAAATCTAAGAGAGAGAGAGAGAGAGAGAGAGAGAGAGAGAGAGAGAGAGAGAGAGAGAGAGAGAGAGAGAGAGAGAGAGAGAGAAGGCACTTTCAAGGTTCTTTTATTTATAACACCAGATTAATTTGCCAGCGAATGATTTACGCCACTTTGTAGTTAATGTAACTGTAGAACTCAGAAGCCTTCGTCACCCCAATGTGCTACAACTTCCACATCCGGAAGCATTGCATTATGGGAACTTGCTAATATTATAATTAAAAGAAACTATTTTGCATACACTTAGGGTTTTGTAGTAGCCAAAGTGGGTGGATGGATGGAGTGATTTCAAATGGGTCAAAGCCGAACGCTGAGGCCCATTCTTATATCACCTTACATATTGCTAGAACATAAAACCCAAACAATGAGTTAGGTATGGGTAATAATACAGTCACAACAAAACTAGTTGAAACCTGACTTCCGGCATTTTCCCGTGATTCCCTCACGGTGCTGAAGTTTATGGGAGAAGATCCACGTTTTTGCGGAAATTCACCATCTGTGTAATAATCTCGGCTTGATTTCCGCATTTTTGGCTGGAGACCACTTTCATCCCTGTTACTGTTAGATGTTGCTAGGACGTAAAACTCCATCAGCCAACCATTCTGCCGAAGCTCTGGTTATAACAGGTAGTGAGGATTTCGCTGTGATAACTACCACATATTCTCCTACCCACCTCCTCACGGTTCCTTAGTGACATAATCCCTCACAAGTAGGCACTAAATGGTGGGTCTGGGTAGTAGCCAGCTTCAAGGTGCTAAAGGCCCTGTCACACTACGATGTAACGACGTCAGCGTAGGGAGAACGTGAAAAACGTCGAACTTCTCGGCGTAGTATGCAAATTTGGGGACAAGTTGAACGTGGATGCAGCGTAGTTGACGAGAGCATAACGTAGGTAAAGCGTAGTGATAGCGTCATTCCACGCGAGAGGACATCATTACGCTCACGGAACGTTATGTACGTTATTCCATCGCCAGAACTACGTTACGTGACATTGCATACGTCATGACACGGTGGCGAAACATTGAACAAACGTTGGATGTACGTTCGGCGTATGTTCTCCTGACGTTCCCATTACGCCGCGTGGACGTTTCCACTGGCTTTAATGTGGGTCAACATAGTGGAACGTAGTGGAACGTAGTGACCAGCATTTGAATAACATCCGTTTAACGTCATTAACGTTTGCCGAACGTGTACAGAACGTACGGCGAACGTAAACCCTTACGTTTGAGTTACGTCGAAAGTTTTTAACAGGTTCAAAACCTTGACGCGCGCCGACGTAATGTGACGTAGCTCAACATCAGTCTAACGTCATTCTGACGTCATCATAACGTAACCCAACGTACATCAACGTAATGACGAAACGTGACCACGTCAGGCTTAGGTTGGCTCGTTACGTCGTAGTGTGACAGGGGTATAACCCAAATCAACAACAGAGACACTCACACTGCTAATTAACTCCAAATACCACAATGTTTTCAAAGGAAAAGAATGCACTGCTATGAACCTCTTGTTTTACTTGTTGTTTACGGTTTTTAGTATGTGTTGATTTTTCTGAACTTCTGAATTGTGATTATATTTTAAAACAGTACTCGAGATAAGGGATAATTTGGTCCCTTTTTTTTTGGACAGGTTGGTTTGATTGGGGACTCTGTGAGACAACTTTGGGGAATCCACTATGTGGCAGGCAGGACAGAGAAAACCTAGTTAGTTATTCACTTATTCAATTGACGGGCTGCGTTTAGGGTACGCCTCCGAGGTGGCTCCACAACGTCTATTTGGACTATTTGCATTCAGGGTATGCTTCAGAGTTGACTCCTAGATGGCACGCTTTTCAGATAGTGCCTCCAAAATGGCCACCGGATTCAGTGGTTCCAGCCAATCAGAGCTGTTCTTTTCAATTGCAAATGGCTGCACCCTATAGTGGCCGCCATTTTCGAGGCATCCGACAGCTAAAGCCGTTCAGACTAGCGCGACATCTGGAATATCTTTGAGGCGCTTCTGAGGCATACCTTGAACTCAGCCCTGGTCAATTTATTTGCTGGTATGTTGCTGATGTCGTTGTGTTGGGCATTACTGTCACTATGGAGAGGGGTAATGCTAGCCGTAGTTAAATGCCTGCCAAAGTGAAGCATTTGGACGAATTGAAGGTGCTGCCACCTGGAGGATGAATTTCTACAGAATTCCCCATTACTGATGAGTAAATGAATTCATTTCGCATCAAGTGGTGACTTAATGTATTCTGTGCAGGTGATACACACACATACATGCATACATATATACATACATACATACATACATACATACATACATACATACATACATACATACATACAGACATACATACACACATACCGCAGATGGGTTAATTAACTGCATAAGGCCTATTTAGGCATAAGGCCCTTAATTACATATAGAGCAATCGAATATCAGGTTTTTCCATAGCGTTTAATCTACAATAAGACTGGAGGATAGTAAGGAATGCAAGGAACGTTCCAATCCACCTTTCCAAGAGCTCATGACTTTATTCTTACCAAAACTAACAAGATGGCGTAGTATCAGGTTAAATTATTATAGATAAATCCCCTCCCATGGTTATTTACGTTAAATAAGTTTAGAATTTCAAGAAATAAGGCCTAAATCTCGGCTAAAACATCGGAGCGTGCAAAAACAGTTAGTGCAGCCCGACCTCCTCCCGTTGCTTGGAAAGTCGCAATTGACGTATCCAAGCAACGCTTTACGGCCGAGAACCCGCGGCCGCGCAAATGGTGGCGATTTGCACGCCCGTGGAACCGAGAAGCCCGCATCTCCAGATGCGAGTCACTCGGCATCAGCTCGTAAATGCCCAAGGCGAGCAGTCTCGCCCACTTCACATACATACATACATACATACATACATACATACATACATACATACATACATACATACATACATACATACATACATACATACATACATACATACATAAACAAACACGTCAAGGCATACACACTCGCCATGGCCCTGTTTATACACAGAGTGGGGAGACGGGGCAGTTGTGTGGGTTTTATTTGAGTTTCTCTTTTGGTTCATTAAAACTTAATTGACAAAGTGAAATAATTTATTTTCACAGGTCGAATGGATTCCAAAGACAGTGACACGAAGAAGCAGACCCACGGTATAAGACGACCATTCGGTGTAGCCGGTAAGTGCCCTCATTCATAAACATTAAAAATATATATATATTAACAAATTATTGAAGATTTATACTGCCTATCATATCATGGATAAATCTGAATAGACTTGTTTTCACCATTGGAGCGGGACGTAGCTCAGGCAGTATGAGTAAGGGTCTCCACCTGTGATGTTGTGGGTGATCTGATCGATCCTGGTCAGTGGACCCATTTGCAGTTTGGGCTATTTTCCGTTCCAACCAGTGGTCCACAACTGGTTCATCAAAGGCTGTGGTTTGTGCTGTCCTGTCTGTGGGAAGATGCATATAAAAGACCCCTTGCTGCTTATCTGAAAGAGTAGCATATGTGGCCACAGCAGGTTTCCTCCAAAGAAATATGTCAGAATGACCATATGTTTGACGTCCAATAGTCTGTCATGAGTCCATTATTACCTGAATTACTGTTTAATACTTGAAGGCAGTAAATAATTATCCTCCTTAAATCCATCAGGAATCGACATAACCGACATAATCAAAGGTCAGATTGAGCCAGACGAGGACAAGCAGTTCTTTGTACCGTTCTTAGCGTAAGTATATATTCAAATGTTTTGAATCTGTCAACTAGTCAACAATTAAAATTAGTTTTCATTTATCTAAAAAAACCTTTGAAAATCACTCAAATTTGAGAATATTCATATTTTTAACTACCATATTCATTTTTGAATCCCTGTTTTCTATCGGTTGGCCAATTTTCTTGGAGATTGGATAATGAACAGATCTATACATCTTTTTGATGCACAGTTGGTGATGCCAACAAAGTCCCTCACCCTGCCTATCGAGTTCGTTCACCCCCACCCCACCCCATTTCTAAAACATCTACAATTCACCCAAATTTGAGGAAGCACTTTTAAAAAAATACCAGAGTAATTTTCTTATACCTGTTTTCTATCGATAGAGGGGGTGTAATGACGTCACGAGACAACTTCCGGTGGCCATATTGGATTACATATGAAAGGCTTGGAAGTGCCTACATTGTGTTTATTTACTGATTTGTTGGTTTATTTGCCACTGTTTTGAGCAGTTTTCCCTCAAAGGCTGGGGGAAAAGGGTTTTTTGATGGAGGGGAAGTATTTGATTAATCATGTAGCCTCATATCTTTGCTAAAGAGCAGTATGTTGACACTTTGGATGCTCTATCAAAGAATTAGACAGGTTCAGGCAGTACCCGCTAGGTGGCGCCACATACTTCGGCAGCCCTGACTACAGGTAGGCCCAGTGGTGGACGTAGTGTTCTTGGTATAAGACAGGGGGTGCCATAGGTGGTATTAAGTGTAATCCAAGATGGCTAACTGCTGAGTGATGACGTCACGTGCACTCCCTCTATTGGTTAATTTTTATGGAGATTGGATGAGGCATTGATGCTTTTCTTTGATACACAGTCGGTGATGCCAGGACACTGACCCGCCCCATCCTGCTTCCTCACCTGTCCTTGCCCTGAATCTTTTTTTATTTGACATAGGATACAAGTACTAAAAATGTTCTAGAGATGCTATTTAAATTCACAGAGTTGCACATCTTACCCACTTTATTCTTCGTGTAAGTGTACTTCCTCGGAAGCTAACCCTGTGTTTGGATGTGTGTGTGTGTGTGTATGTCGGGGGGGGGGGGTGTTTATGGAGCAGTCAGCCTTACACTAATTAACACCAGACAACACTGGCACATTGCATAACAACTTCAGCACTCAATTATTAAGTATAGCCAACATTTATTTTGTCTCCCATTCGCGCCTTCACGCCGTGCATTGCTAAGAATCCTGACGAGCTTATTCTTTTTTAGACAAAACATATCTTTATTTTCATTTCAAAATCTAAGTTATGCATTATTCGGTTCAGAAATGGTCGTTAATTGAAAAGTTTAAATTAAAATTTAAAATAGGTAGACAAAGAATTTATTCAAGAACAAAATAATAATCTAGGGCCTGTACTATTTATTGGCAACAAAATGATACCATTGGCATGATGATGCTAGCTCTGGTGAAAGGGCGCTGGAGGTTTGAAGAAGCAGTGTAAAAATTCATGCATAAATTAGTTGAAACAAAAGGTTATTTCTACATAAATGGACTTGACAAAGCATTGGTTTTCTTTAGCTGAGCAAAGTCATATCCTAATGTGGATGGTACTAATAGAAAGAAGAACTATAAAGCTTTATTTTGCTTTAAGTTTTATTTCAATTGATGAACAACTTAGAACACACCAACACATTGGAAATGGTGGATTTTAAGGCTCTACACATAGATTATTGGTGGATTGGCAAGGCACTTGGGATACCTACTTATATTCAAATTGACAACTTTCTTAATATTTACTCATCAAAGCCTATCAAAGCCCTTGTCATGTGAATTGAGCACTCAAAATAAGTCTTTTATTTCAAAAGATATTAGAGTTTGAAATATAAAATCTGGATTTTGGACACCAGCTTTTTTTATATTCAAATTGGCATAACTTTCTTAATATTTACTTCTTTTTTTGTACAAATATATAATAACCCCATCAAAGCGCTTATCGTGTGAATTGAGCAGCATAAGTTTGATCTAAATAAGTCTTTTATTACGAAAGATATGAGAGTTTGAAGTATAGAATCTGAATTTTCGGTCACCGCTTTTGACTGATTTAATATAGAACATAGAGGCCACAACTAAACAGACTTTCCCAAGTTCAAATCGACATAACTTTCTTGATATTTACATTAGAAAGATTATATAAATACCCTGTTTTCGGTCCATTATTAGGACAGGGCAAGAACTGGTTAGGTCAGTGTCATGATAATCTGACTGAGTGAGATATCAGGTCATGGTGCTGGCGGCCTGGGCTCCCATTGGGGTAGCACTATAAAGTCGCATTGAGTGCACACTGTCACAAGTTGGTGCCTGTCCTGATATGACCTTAGTTGTTGCCAGGACGTAAAACTCCCAACAAACAACGGACCAACTTTCCTTGGTTAAATGGGGACAGAAAAGTAATAGACCCCGCCAGTTAAGCTAGTGACATCTATCAGCAGAATTTGAAACCACTCTAGTTGGGTCGTTTCCCTAACTGCCTATGACTTCACATGCTATATCTTCATAAAGAATGCTTGGAAAAATAATAAAATGCTTGATTATATTCAGATATTCATATCGCAACAGGCATCAAACTTTTATCCTTGTAATATATATATTTTTTAAGACAACTACATGTATATTGTATTTTACTTCTGGGTTTCACCACCGCTCTCTTCACATGTATTAAACCCCTCCACTTAAGCTAGTGACATCTATCGGCAGAATCTGGAACCACTCTAGTCGGGTACTTTCTAGCATAACTGGTGGGGTCTATTGCGGTGTAGATATAACTTTCCTTCCATTGCTTTTAGTTGCAGTGAACGCGACTTCTTGGACACGCTGATAAAGAAGTTGATCTCAGCGAAGGAGATCAATCACAAGAGCCAGGGACTGTGGCTCTGTATGAAGAAATTACCTGGAGACATCAAGCAGGTCAGTCAAGCCATTCTGAGCTATTCCTTAAAGTTGCGTAGTCCGATGGTTTTGAGTTTCTGTCATTTTCTGAGATACATATATTAGGTTGATCGTTATAATCTACCGTACTTTAGTGTGAATTAGCTTTTAATTCGCCCACTCGGCTGCGGATAGGAAACGGAAAGAAAGACATAGAGGAGAGATTGATTTCAGTAGAATTTAATTTTTTTTAAACAAGTCAGGGACCATTGGAGGTCGATCAACATAGTATCATGGGCGACTAGGGCCAGAATCAAGCACTGACTGGAATGCGCTATCAGGTATCAGTTCATGAATCAGTTAAGTGGATCAGGTAAGTGAAGATCAGCGCTCACCCCCCCAGTAAGTGGGTGGGAGGGTGGGGAAAGCGAAGTGCACTGTAGGAGCTCCGAGTTCAGAGTGACGACAGGTAGAGAGAGGCAAGCGAGGAAAACTAATAATAGACCAGCCTCGTGAGCAAATTACCCATGTTAGCCTCGGGACAACATGCACATTTAAAATGACTAGCTTCGGAGAGTGTAAACATGCCAAATTAATTTTAGTGTGTTTGCCAGTGACAGCAGTAACAAGTTCTATTAAATTGACTTAGTATTCCCTTCTATGTAGCAACAAATACTGAGTAAGTGCATCAGTATCTAAGTTGGATATCTAGGTTCAAATCTAGATATGTGTTTTGCTTTTGAAAAGTTGATGCAACTTTAAACTCTTCGTGAAAGCTGACTAGGCCTTCAGACATTTCACGTTCACATGCTATTCTATATTATGTGATATAGCACAGATTACTTAGTGCCACGTAGTAGAACACCAAACAAATATATGTAGTAAGGAAATGTCAAAAAGACTAAAAATAATTAAATATTCATAAAAGAATGTAATGCCTATGTGGTCATTATTCTCATTTATGCGATTTTCTTTTCCTATGAAACTGGAGTGGTTCTTCTGTTTAATAGTTAAAGCCGCATAATCTGATGCTTCTGAGTGATGCCATATTTAAACAAAATGATTATATTAGGTTCATCGTTACACAGTAAAACCTCTCTAAATCGACCGACCATGGGACTGACTTTAAATGGTCAATTTAGGGAGGTGGTCGGTTTAGGCAGTTTTTTTTATTGTTACAGTATTATTGTATGGGCGATCGCTTGGGACCCAAATAAAGCAATCGATATAGGGGAGTGGTCGATCTGTGGAGGTGGTCGATTAGAGAGGTTTTACTGTAATCACCTTTATTTGGAGTAAATGGGAATGTGGTCAAATCCACATAGAAGCATCATTGAACTGAAAAATAAATGTCAAGAATCTACTGCACACTTTGTAGACATTCAAACTTAACCTAATCGTCACTAATAAAAGAACATTTGAACAATTCGCTTTGACTATTCTTGTTTTAATGTTCTGTATCCACTCCCAGGTTCAAGCAGAGTATCCTCATCTCATATCAGGCGCGACAGCCATTGCACGTAAAATGGGCTTTCCTGATGTCATCATGCCCGGTAAGTGATGTAAATTGAAACATTTTTGGCGACATGCTTCACCGTACAACTAAAATGATTAAAGTTATGCAATGCCATTTATGGGCACAAATTATTTGCGTATTCGCTTCAAACGTAATTTCACACGTGGTTTTACGGGTGGCTTAACACATGGTTTAACATGTGACTTCACATGAGGTTGCACACACCGTCACATGACTTCATACATGGTTTCATATATGGCTTAATAAGTGATTTTACAGGCAGCTTAACACATGGTTTAACATGTGACTTCACATGAGGTTGCACACAGCGTCACATGACTTCATACATGGTTTCTATATGGCTTAATATGTGGGTTTTACAGGCGGCATAACACAAGGTGTAACATGTGGCTTTACATGAGGTTTCACATGCTGTCACATGGTTTTGCACATGGTTTCATACATGGTTTCACACATGGCTTAATATGTGACTTCACACATGGTTTTACACATGGCTTAACATGCAACTTCACAAATCCTTTCACACATGGTTTCTCACATGACTTCACATGTGGTTTCCCATATGGTTTCTGATTATGCGGTATTAATCATTGGCTGCTAAAATAATGCAGAAGCATCAGATCACATGTACATAATTAAGGCCCTGTCACACTACAACGTAACGACCTTAGCGTAGGGAGAACGTGAAGAATGTTGAACTTCTCGGCGTAGTATGCAAATTTGGGCACAAGTTGAACGTGGATGCAGCGTAGTTGACGAGAGCGTAACGTTGGTAAAGCATAGTGATACCGTCATTCAACGAGAGAGGACAATGTCATTACGCTCACGGAATGTTATGAACGTTATTCCATCGCCAGAACTACGTTACATGACGTTACATACGTCATGACATGGCGGCGAAACGTTGAACGTATGTTGAATGTACGTTCTCCTGACGTTCCCATTACGCTCTTCACTCTCTTACTCTTTCTTCTTTTGCACTCCCTTTCTCTGATCCCCTATGGCACGTGGACACAAGTCACATTCATCACTTCATGAAAGTCTCCGTCTTTTGTCGCCATCGTCACCTCTCCACGAAAGTACCCATCTTTCGCCGCTATGATTACCTCTCCACGAAAGTACTGATCTTTCGTCGCCATGATTACCTCTCCACGAAAGTACCCATCTTTCATCGCCCTGATTACCTCTCCACGAAAGTACCCATCTTTCATCACCATGATTACCTCTCCATGAAAGTACCCATCTTTCATCACCATGATTACCTCTCCATGAAAGTACCCATCTTTCATCGCCATGATTACCTCCCCATGAAAGTACCCATCTTTCATCGCCATGATTACCTCCCCATGAAAGTACCCATCTTTCATCACCATGATTACCTCTCCATGAAAGTACCCATCTTTCATCACCATGATTACCTCTCCATGAAAGTACCCATCTTTCATCGCCATGATTACCTCCCCATGAAAGTACCCATCTTTCGTCGCCATGATTACCTCCCCATGAAAGTACCCATCTTTCATGGCCATCATCACCTCTCCACGAAAGTACCCATCTTTCGTTGTCGCCGGATCGATTCATCGATGCCTGCACCCAACGCTGCAAATTTGCAGCCAGTAACCGTAAAGGTTACAAACTCACAATTATGCACGCGTCCAAATTTGAAATAAACAATGCCAGAATATGGAGTACCTGAAAGCATTAGGAGGCTATCCCTTATTGTTATTTAATTTATATCATCCATGTGTGCTTCTAGTTGATGTGCGTAACGACATTTACGTGACGATCAATAGCGGAGAGTTTAGGAAGGGAAACAAGACGTCTGACAAGAACGTCGAGGTCACCATGTCGGTGTGCAACTACAAAGGCGAGGTCATCAAGGTCAGATTATGGACGGTTCAGTCATTTATATTTACCGATTAACGTTAAACAATGTTTTTTAAATGAGCTGTACATGACAACACTTTGGGAGTTTGAATCACTTTCTTATATAGATGTTAGAATCTGAAGCCCAAACAAGAACGAGTTAAGTAGGGGTGATAATACATTCACAACAAGGCTAGTTGAAACCTGACGTGTCGCTTCCTAGCCTGGCGTTTGGCATTACAGTACAACCCCGCTAAACCAAACGATCGTTTAATCCTAACTTTTTTCGCTGGCCCAGCAAAATACTACCATTTATCATATAAAAAAGTTGGTTACGTCAAAGTCGGTTGAACCAAATTATCGGTTAATCCAAACAAAATTGTCGGACCCCAGGGCACTCCGGTATGGTTAAATCAAACTTTCATGTGGTTATAAGGTCATCTTAGACTTTTTTATATCATAAATGGTAGTATTTTGCCGAGCCGCCGAAAAAAGTTTGGATTAACCGATCGTTTGGTTTAACTGAGCTTGATTTAACGGGGTTATACTGTATATACATAAAAAAAACAATAATCAGTGTCCACATACATTGTATATTACATGTGCAATACATGCTTAATCAAAGTCAAAGTCAAAGCCAAAGCTCGGTTAAACCAATGATCGGTTAATCCAAACAAATTTCTAGGGTCCCTTCAAGTTTGGTTTAACGGGGTTATACTGTACTAGGATAGGGAAGGGAGCAGTGGAATGAGAAAGAAGACCAATTGTTCGCGGTTGGAATTTCCCCCCACATAATCAACTAACGTAACAAAAATTAAAAAATAAGAAGTGTGCCAGTGGCCAACTGATTGATATGCCTCGGGTTGGCAAGCTGAGCTGTGCATCTCTGTGGCTGTACTCGATTATGATAGTTTTCAAATAGAACACCCCGAGGTGTACCTAAAAATACATGGGCTGTGTGCAAAATGATCCGACTCCAATGTCCCACATCTTGGGTGGGGGCATCCGGAGCAATGATGTCACATTTGTGCTGGTACCTGTAGGCCTATAACTAACAGTAGAAGTCCCCCATGTTTGTTTTTTTATTGTTTTTTTAATATAAAAGTATGACGACCCAGATTAATGAAATGGACATATAACAAAACTATGCAATCATAAAATACTTTAAATCCTATTTTGCTGTAGTTATATTGTTTATTTTTTTCAAGAAAAGTTTTGGATTAATCCGCCATTGTTTACACCCTGAGAACATTCGTTTATGCAACCCGAGTTTTTATGATCTGCGCATGTGCAACAAAATGGTTAGGATGATCCGGGGTGATTAATCGATTACGGCGTGTGTGTTTGACAGGACGCCATCAGTGAGGGTGCGGCAGGCAACATGATGACCGCCTACAAATCTGTCGTCTACCATCACGAGGGCAAGCCTAAGTGGTACGAGATTGTCAAGGTATGCACACTTTAACACGCGTCAACTATTTTATATGTTGATTGTTATTATTGTTAATAGAAGTAGTTGTTAGTAGTAGCACCCTGCAGTTTCAACACGCTACAACTCTTTTTTAATTTTTTATATTTAATATATTTGTTAGTAGTATCACCCTGTAGTTTCAACACGCTACAACTATTTTTTAATATTTAATATATTTCTTTGTAGTAACATCCTGTAGTTTCAACACGCTACAACTATTTTTTAATATTTAATATATTTGTTAGTTGTAGCACCCTGTAGTTTCAACACCCTACAACTATTTTTTAATATTTAATATATTTGTTAGTTGTAGCACCCTGTAGTTTCAACATGCTACAACTATTTTTTTATATTTGATATATTTGTTAGTAGTAGCACCCTGCAGTTTTAACATGCTACAACTATTTTATAGACCAAACGTGGTGGCTGAATCGGTAGAGCGCGGGCCTCGCGTTCGGGAGATAGGGGCTTTGGTTCCCAGTCGAGTCAAACCAATTACTTATCAAATTGATACTTGTCGCTTCCTAGCCTGGCGCTCGGCATTAATAAGATATGGCAACGACTGGTTAGCTTAGTGTCAGGATAATGTGACTGAGTGGGATATCGGGTCATGGTGCCTGTATATATTTTTAAATATTAGTTCGTAATTAATTATTTAACTGGTTCTTTTATCACCTCGTTAACATTATATTCAGGTGGCGATTCCTATTGACGATTTCTATGGCTCTCACCTGAAGTTCACCTTCAAACACAAGTCTTCCTCTGACGGTAAGTTTTCATTAAATTGATTTTGTTTCATTCTGCTGAGTTGTTTTTCCAGTCTCGGCATTAGCTCAGCGTCAGGATAATTAAATCATGAATTGTTCGTTATAAATCGATAGGCGGCGCGTTGCGCGTGCTTAGTAACAGAATGCCGTCTGCCCCGCGTTCCAAATTACCCATGTTAAGCAACATGGACAATGTGACTGAGTGAGTGGGACATCGGGTCATGGGACCGGCGGCCTTATTTTCCAGTGGGGCAGCACTATAAAGTTGCCATGAGTGTGCACTGTTGCAAGTCGGTACCCATCCTAATATGACCTTAGATGTTGCTAGGACGTAAAATAACAAACAAGCCCACAAACAAATCCCTTCTCAGCATAACATCGTCTACAATAATGAATGATACCCGCGATTTCGCTGATGTCCGCGCGTTTTTTTAAAAATAATCGCTGATTTCTGATCATTCTAAAATATCTATATATCTGGACAAGTTCTCGCATTATTTCCATCTATTTCTGAAACTAGTTTCACTTAAAGATCTGGTCACATGATTTTACCATATATTCCTTACATGAATATTTGATGTTTCGTATTGAAGGATCGCATTTAGCATGGGCTATTTTTTTTTAGTGATGAATATATTTACCCTGCTCATAACGGATGTTTTCACCGATGGGCAGCACTAATCCAATTTGATTTAAATCTTTTGAATTTTGTTTTAATCATAACCAAAAAATAAAATTAAAAGCAAAAAAAAACAATAAGTTGTTATTTTTAATGAGGGTTTATTTACCCTGTCCATAACAGTTCATGATAGAACTTGTTTTTAATCCTGAATACCTTTAGTTATTAGTTTGTGGTTTATTGTCTTGAATGATTTGTTAGTTATATTTGCCATCCTTTTTTTTTACAAGAATATTCCTTTTGATGTGGTTTTTATTTCTCTCCAGCCAAGGACAAGGCTGAGAAGCCGTTCGCCATGTCCTTTGTCAAACTGATGCAGGATAATGGCACCACACTTTGTGACAGTGCTCATGATCTCCTCGTCTATAAGGTATTTATGTCTCGTCTGGTGTATTTATATCTGGTGTTCTCTGTGGGGGAGTGGTTAGAGTGTCTGACTTTTTTCTAGGTAGCACTGAAAGTCAGTGGTTCGATTCCCCATACCATCACCTCTGCCAATTTGGATTTTGACTGCTGTGTATTACTTACAGCGTCATCAAAGCCCAGTTGGTCTCATACCATATCTATGTGGGGTGTGAGATTAAAAATCCCTTGGGTCGGTAAAAGTGTAGGCTCAGGCTTACTATTGACCAACTGTCTAATGGTGAAAACAAGACTATTCAGACTTATCCATGATAGGCAGTATAAATCTTAAAGGGAAAAAAATATCTAGAAATGGCACAGTTTATTTAGGTTTCCCATTTAGAATGTCCAGAAAAGCTCATATCATATACCACCATTGAATCTATAAAGTCTAGACTCGGTGGCAGTCGACCGGACGCAGAGGCCGAATCACTAGAACGCATGGCTTTCCGTTTGGAAGGTCGTGAGTTTGAATCCCGGTCGAGTCAAACCAACAATTTACTAAATTAGAATAAGAAAAACTTAGGGAAAAAAGACAGTTTATGGATTGAACAATTGTCCACACATGGCAGGGGTCCGCTGATCAGAGGGGTCGCTGAAGACAGGTAGTACTGTAGGGTTTGTATGGGTCCTTGAAAACCTGGAATGTCCTTGAATTTGATAACTCAGGATTCCAGGCCTGGAAAGTCATGAAATTTGTGTAACGGTCCTTGAAAATCCTGGAAAATGGAAAATCATGACTATATTTTGTTGTTATGCCTATATTCGCCAACATGCCCAAACTGTATTCAGTAATTTAAAACAAATTTAAAGTGAATTTGTGGGTGTGTTATCTTGCCTCTTGATTTTTATATTAAGACTATACATATATTCGTTGTTATTTTTTATGCTTATTTACGCTTCACATCTTACACAGTGAATCGACTATGAATATGGATGTGTTCTGGGGTACTTTAATTTAATAAACATCTTTAAAACGTCCTGGAATTTTGCACTGAAAGGTTTTGGAAAGTCATGGAATTTGATATGTTAAAATGGATATGAACCCTGTACTGTATTAGTGTCATTTGACAACAGAAAGCACCCCTTGTATCAAAGTGAAACATGTGCAAGCACAAGCCTACTCAGCAGTTTGGGCTATTTTCCATTCCAACCAGTGGTCCATAACTGGTTCATCTAAGCTGTGGTATGTGCTGTCCTGTTAGTAGGAAAGTGCATATAAAAGACCCCTTGCTGCTTATCGGAATGAGTAGCCTATGTGGCAGGAGAATGTTTCCTGCAAAGAAATATGTCAGAATGACCATGTGTTTGATATCCAATAGCCGATGATAAAAATCAATGTGCTCTGGAGGAGTCGTTAAATAAACAAACTTTCCAAGCCTACTCACACCACTACACTGGTCCCTGTGGCAGTTGGACGGTAAGCGGACTGAGGCTGAAGGCAACATGTATCTGAAGCTTCCGTCGACGCGGGCTGATCTAGAACACAAGTCGACACCGGGTACGCCTATGAAGAGTCCGCAGATCCAGGCCGGTTCGCTGACGCTCAACTCCAACGACAACTTCCAAATCTCCACACTCGTGTGCTCTACGAAGCTCACGCACAATGGTAGGCCTATGTTAAGAATGGACCGGACGCGGTGGCCGAATCGGTAAAGCGCAGGCTTCCCATGCGGAAGTTCTGCCATTCCTGATCGAGCGTCCTAACCATTCGTCGATAATTGTAAACAAATGGGATACTATGCCTAGCGTGGGACTCGAACCCACATTTCATCCATTCCTGGTCGAGCGTCCTAATCATTCGTCAATAATTGTAAACAAATGTGATACTATGCCTAGAGTGGGACTCGAACCCACATTTCTGCCATTCCTGATTGAATATCCTAATCATTCGTCTATCTTATTCTGAGTGGTGATATGTATGTGATGTATAATGTATTATGCGAGTATAAAGCCACGGAAGGGAACTACTTCATTATTATTATGTTATTGTATACCGTTGCTTCTATCTCCACCATCCTGTACCTCCCCGGTGCGACCCGTGGCGCCACCACCGGATGTTACTGTACCTAGCGGGCGTCTGAACCTCACTTGCCCTGGAGGATTTCTTCTCTTTTTTAGGGGCAATGGCTCTTCATCCCTAACCAGAGATTACACTGATCCCATATGTGATGTATAACGCATTATGCGAGTATAAAAATATGGAGGGAATTGTTTTTAATTATTGATATTATTGATATTACCGATTGCTATACTCCGTAAGACTCCACACTTGACTGGTGGCGCCACCTACGGCGCACATCTCCTCCAACGGGTGCCAACAAGTGTCAGTCGCACATATGTACATACTTAATTACGCAAATCTTGGAGTTAGAAGTAAATTCTGCTTTAAAAACTTAAATCCTGGTGGCATTCCATGTGCAGTTGACCTGATGGGCTTGCTGAAATGGCGTGACAACCCGGCAGGTCTCAAGGACCATCTGGTAGCCTTTATGAACGTCGACGGAGAAGAGGTCGTCAAGGTAACTAACGTGGGCCAGTGTAGTGTAGTGTAATAAAACTATGCGAGTATTTTTTTTGTAATACTTGAAGCTGCATAGTCTGATGAAAACATAAAAAATTTCAAGACCAAGACAATTACCGACACTTGATTCTACATATCTGACTTAGATACTGCTGAACTTATTAAACATTTGTCACCACATAGAAGGGAATACTGAGACAATTTTATTAGAATCTGTCACTGCAGAAGCCTATGGTGTCACTGTCAGAGTTTTGGCATGTTTGCAAAAATTAGTTTTGCATGTTTGCGCTTCAAATATCTCAAAAGTTAGCCTTTTAAAATAAAAGTTACTTCAAACGATCTCAGAAAATGACAAACTCAAAAGTATCGGATTATGCAATTTTAATATGGAGTCTATTGTGGTGGGTCAGGTTGCTTAACGTTAAACCTGAAGCAACTTTCTTGCTTTCTTTCTTTCTTGCTTTCTTTCTTGCTCTTTCTTTCGTTTTTCTTTCTTCTTTATTTATTAATATTTTTGTTATGGACACCTGGAACAAATTCTTTTTTCTTTTTCTTTTGACTCGAAGTTGGCGCTATAATCTACAGACTGTAATGTACTTGTCACAAGTGGACGCGTGCTTTCACAGCTTTTTACTGATTGGTTAATGTGTGGAAATCCCCTAATTTAATATGAGAACATTTGCTGCGAAAATAGGTCTTAAATTGTATGAAAATTGGTATTAAAAAGCCTGAAATGTGATTGGCTGATAGGTGCAGGATCCCTGGCCTAAATTGTGGTTCCTTTGTTTGAGAATTATTCATTTTCTGATATTTTCCAGTTCCTACAAGACACTCTGGATGCCCTCTTCAACATCCTGATGCAGAACTCCGACTCGGACCTCTATGACAACCTCGTCTTCGATGCACTCGTAAGTCGCCTACTTTGGAACACCATTTAGAGTAGCATAGTTTGCTGGTTTTGAGTTTCTGCCAG
This sequence comes from Branchipolynoe longqiensis, assembly GCA_030323885.1. Lineage (NCBI taxonomy): Eukaryota > Metazoa > Annelida > Polychaeta > Phyllodocida > Polynoidae > Branchipolynoe > Branchipolynoe longqiensis. Next base: position 29,448,426 of record CM059190.1, on the reverse strand, counting down.
GTTCTTTAGATAAATATATTACGTTTATCATTATTATCTATTTCACTACACCGGGCGTGGTGGCCGAATCGGTCGAGTGCAGGCTTTGCGTGCGGGAGATCGCGAGTTCAGTTCCCAGTCAAGTCAAACCAATGACTTATAAAATTGATACTTGTCACTTCCTAGCCTGGCGCTAGACATTAATAGGATATGGCCATGGAGTGGTTAGCTCGGTGTTAGGATAATATGACTGAATGGGATATTGGGTCATGGTGTCGGTGGCTGATTTCCCAGTGGGCAGCACTATAAAGTTACCATGAGTGTGCACTGTCAAAAGTGAGTACCCGTTCTGATATGACCTTACATGTTGCCAGGATGTAAAACAACCAACCAACCATTGTACACAGTACAGTCCTAGTTGCAGTGGTAAATTCTTCAACTCCATCCTTCTTCCATTATCGCCAGATTCATTCTGATAAGATGCCATCAATGTCAGCAGTGTTCAAATGTAATCGCTTTCTTTGTTGATTTGCGATTTTCCCTTTCGGCAGATCTTCCTCATTGGCCTAATTTCCAACCGGAAGTATCACCAGTTCAGGCCTGTGTTGGATGTCTACATCAAGGAGAACTTCAGTGCGACTCTTGCCTACAAGTAAGTCACCCAAACCCAAGCGTTGAATTTATCTGCCACTGCCACTCATCGACTAAATATAACAATCCCAGCCGAACTATGCTTTTTCCAGGGGGTTTTCTCCTGGCTTTCTCATGTTCAAGGAGTTATTTAAAGCTGCATGGTCCGATGAAATCATCAAATTTTCAAAAGCAAAACAATTATGTAGATTTGATTCTACCTATCGAACTTAGATACTGGTGCACTTATTAAACATTTGTCACCAAACACGGTGCCAAACAGAAGGGAATACTGAGGCAATGTAATATAATCTGTTACTGCAGAAGCGTATGGTGTCAGAGTTTTGGCGCGCTTGCAAAAATTAATTGTCTATGTTTGCACTTCAAATATCTCAAAAGTTAGACATTTAAAATCAAAGTGGGGTAGATTATGTCGATTAACCGAATACATTCATCTCAGAAAATGACAGAAACTCAGAACCGTGGGACTATGCAGAGATTTTTTTATTATTTAAGTTTCACGTTTGCTCTGAACTCCTTTGTGCAATACTTTTGTATGTTTAATTTAAGCTGCTTTAATAGTGTCAATAAAATTGGTACTACTTAAGCAAGAAAGACGAAATTTATAAACATGGGCATACCTTCACTCATTCCTAAAATATGCATATTGCTATATACATGTACCACTCTGTAGATAACCTCAGTTGAAACCGTGGACCTACTCCCGCGTATTGTTTTATATTGCTCTGCAGATAACCTCAGTTGAAACCTTGGATCTACTCCCACATATTGTTTTATATTGCTCTGTAGATAACCTCAGTTGAAACCTTGGATCTACTCCCGCGTATTGTTTTATATTGCTCTGTAGATAACCTCAGTTGAAACCTTGGATCTACTCCCACATATTGTTTTATATTGCTCTGTAGATAACCTCAGTTGAAACCTTGGATCTACTCCCGTGTATTGTTTTATATTGCTCTGTAGATAACCTCAGTTGAAACCTTGGATCTACTCCCGCGTATTGTTTTATATTGCTCTGTAGATAACCTCAGTTGAAACCTTTGATCTACTCCCGCGTATTGTTTTATATTGCTCTGTAGATAACCTCAGTTGAAACCTTGATCTACTCCTGCGTATTGTTTTATATTGCTCTGTAGATAACCTCAGTTGAAACCGTGGACCTACTCCCACGTATTGTTTTATATTGCTCTGTAGATAACCTCAGTTGAAACCTTGATCTACTCCCGCGTATTGTTTTATATTGCTCTGTAGATAACCTCAGTTGAAACCGTGGACCTACTCCCGCATATTGTTTTATATTGCTCTGTAGATAACCTCAGTTGAAACCTTGATCTACTCCCGCGTATTGTTTTATATTGCTCTGTAGATAACCTCAGTTGAAACCTTGGATCTACTCCCGCGTATTGTTTTATATTGCTCTGTAGATAACCTCAGTTGAAACCTTGGATCTACTCCCGCGTATTGTTTTATATTGCTCTGTAGATAACCTCAGTTGAAACCTTGGATCTACTCCCATGTATTGTTTTATATTGCTCTGTAGATAACCTCAGTTGAAACCTTGGATCTACTCCCGCGTATTGTTTTATATTGCTCTGTAGATAACCTCAGTTGAAACCTTTGATCTACTCCCGCGTATTGTTTTATATTGCTCTGTAGATAACCTCAGTTGAAACCTTGATCTACTCCCGCGTATTGTTTTATATTGCTCTGTAGATAACCTCAGTTGAAACCTTGGATCTACTCCCGCGTATTGTTTTATATTGCTCTGTAGATAACCTCAGTTGAAGCCTTGGATCTACTCCCGCGTATTGTTTTATATTGCTCTGTAGATAACCTCAGTTGAAACCTTGGATCTACTCCCATGTATTGTTTTATATTGCTCTGCAGATAACCTCAGTTGAAACCTTGGATCTACTCCCGTGTATTGTTTTATATTGCTCTGTAGATAACCTCAGTTGAAACCTTGGATCTACTCCCGCGTATTGTTTTATATTGCTCTGTAGATAACCTCAGTTGAAACCTTTGATCTACTCCCGCGTATTGTTTTATATTGCTCTGTAGATAACCTCAGTTGAAACCTTGGATCTACTCCCGCGTATTGTTTTATATTGCTCTGCAGATAACCTCAGTTGAAACCTTGATCTACTCCCGCGTATTGTTTTATATTGCTCTGTAGATAACCTCAGTTGAAACCTTGGATCTACTCCCGTGTATTGTTTTATATTGCTCTGTAGATAACCTCAGTTGAAACCTTGGATCTACTCCCATGTATTGTTTTATATTGCTCTGTAGATAACCTCAGTTGAAGCCTTGGATCTACTCCCACGTATTGTTTTATATTGCTCTGTAGATAACCTCAGTTGAAACCTTTGATCTACTCCCGCGTATTGTTTTATATTGCTCTGCAGATAACCTCAGTTGAAACCTTGGATCTACTCCCATGTATTGTTTTATATTGCTCTGTAGATAACCTCAGTTGAAACCTTTGATCTACTCCCGCGTATTGTTTTATATTGCTCTGCAGATAACCTCAGTTGAAACCTTGGATCTACTCCCATGTATTGTTTTATATTGCTCTGTAGATAACCTCAGTTGAAACCTTGGATCTACTCCCATGTATTGTTTTATATTGCTCTGTAGATAACCTCAGTTGAAACCTTGGATCTACTCCCGCGTATTGTTTTATATTGCTCTGTAGATAACCTCAGTTGAAACCTTGGATCTACTCCCGCGTATTGTTTTATATTGCTCTGTAGATAACCTCAGTTGAAACCTTGGATCTACTCCCATGTATTGTTTTATATTGCTCTGTAGATAACCTCAGTTGAAACCTTGGATCTACTCCCGCGTATTGTTTTATATTGCTCTGTAGATAACCTCAGTTGAAACCTTGGATCTACTCCCGCGTATTGTTTTATATTGCTCTGTAGATAACCTCAGTTGAAACCTTGGATCTACTCCTGCGTATTGTTTTATATTGCTCTGTCGATAACCTCAGTTGAAACCGTGGACCTACTCCCGCATATTGTTTTATATTGCTCTGTAGATAACCTCAGTTGAAACCTTGGATCTACTCCCATGATTGTTTTATATTGCTCTGTAGATAACCTCAGTTGAAACCTTGGATCTACTCCCATGATTGTTTTATATCGCTCTGTAGATAACCTTAGGTGAAACCTTGGATCTACTCCCACGTATTGTTTTATATCGTTCTGTAGATAACCTCAGTTGAAACCTTGGCTTTGCTCCTGTGTATTGTTTTATACTACTCTGTAGTTAACCTTAATGGAAACTTTAGCTCTACTCCCACGATTGTTCTATATCGCTCTGTAGATAACCTCAGTTGAAACCTTGGATCTACTCCTGTCTATTGTTTAATGCTGCTCTTTTGATGTGGTATTCCAGTAAGCTGATGGTGGTCCTCAAATACTACATTGAGAATGTTCAGGACCCGGCTATGCCTCCCATGCGACTCATCAACGCACTCAAGTCACTCGAATATGTCTTCAAGTTTATCATTCGGTCAAGGGTCCTCTTCTCCGCGTAAGTAACATGTAGATATATATATATATTTCGCGGATTTCCGGGGTTTTTTATATTTACAAATTAATATTAAATAAAATGCCTTGGAATCAGGATGTATATATACATCCTGATTCCAAGGCACGTTACGATGTTAATGACTCCAGAAAATGTTAACTATTTCATAATTAAAATTTTTTTTTTAGAAATAAATGTCTTCAACTTAATGAAGACATTGTATATGACCATTTGAAGTGAAATGAGGTGTTGTTCAGAGGTTTTCATTAAGTTTGTGACACTTTATTTTCAATGCTGTTGACAATGTCACAAATTAGTGATGTAATTTTCTATGTATTTAGCTATATCCATCCCAATAAGATACATAATACACAATATTAACATTTACTTTTGATCTAAACTATCTCCCACATTATTTGGCTAACTGATGAAATCTAAATATTGACACTCCAATAAAGGGTTTCTTTGAAATATGCATTTCTAGTAGAATACCTCAAGTGGTACACAGTTTCTGAGAACGACCCATATGACAATTGGTTAGTTCGAATCCCATTCTTATATTACTTTAAATGTTGCTAGAACATAAAAACGCCAGCAAGAAAGAGTTAGGTAAAGGCGATAACATAGTCACTCACAATGAGGATAGTTGAAACCTGACGTCCAGCATTTTCTCCACGATTCCCTGACAGTGCTAATTCTATGGGAGAAAATCCGCGTTTTCGCGAAAATTTGCAATCGGTGTAATAATCTCGCTTTGATTTCCGCTTTTATTTTACCGGAGCCCACTTTCATCCCTGCATGATACTTGGCTACAATACTGACTGCTAACGCTGTGTTTCTTTTCGGTGCTGCAGCCTGAATGAGGGACGAGGCGCCCAGCAGTTCGAGGTGATGCTGAAGCAGGTGCTTGTGTGCATCAATGACCTGATGCTGAACACAACGCAAACAACCCTCCTCCAGCAGGGTGCGGCTCTCAAGTACCTCCCCAACTGCATCACCGACATCATGACTGTCTTCGATCCCATCGACCTCAGGTGGGCACCACTTTTGATCGCACATCTTTGGTTGCTTTCAAGCCGTTGCGCAAAAATCACCTGATTACTGTGCTCATATCCAGCGTGCATTTTTGTTTCGGTTATTCACGGTTCGCACAATCTTGAAAAGGCTTTGAATTTGAGGATGTCACTTGTAAAAGCCTTGAATTGACTTTGAATTGGAGGATCTCTCCTGAAAAAGCTTTGAGTTGGAAGATGTTTCTAGTAAAATCCTTGAATTGGCTTTGAATTGGAGGAAGTCTTCTGAAAAAGCCTTGAATTTGGAAATGCCACAAATTTAGTAAATGGCATGAACAGCATTTAAATGTTGAGTCAATTAATGACCTAGCAAGGCAGAGTGCGATGGATACTTAAATTCTATCTGTAAATCATGCGATATCACTAAGAGTGTAAAGCAAAATGTTTGAACCCTGGTCGAGTCAAAGCAATGACTTACAAATTTATACTTGTAGCTTTCTAGCCAGGCACTCAGTATTATTTGGATAGGGCAAGGACAGGTTGGCTCACAGTGTCAGGATAATGTGACTGAGGGGGATATCAGGTCATGGTGGTGGCTCCCTGGTCTCCCAGTGGGGCAGCACTATAAAGTCACCATGAGTGTGCAATGTCACAAGTTGATATAATCTTAGATGTTGTCAGGATGTAAAACTCCAACTACCAACCAACTGACAACACCTAACCTGATGATGTCTGCTTCAGCCATCACCTCATCCACTTCATCAACAACATTCCCAAAGATCGACTTGTTCTGCAGAAGCTCATCTGCATCAACGACATTGTGCACAGCACGCTCTTCCGCCTTCCTGGTACGCTCAACTTTTGTTTCCTTCTCCATGGTCACAAGGTCATCTGCCAGTTAGTTGGGGTGTGTGGGTTTCTGTTGTAACTGAGGAACTGTTATTCCACAACTGTTATTAAGACATCCCAAATTTGATGCTGTTGTTTTGTAAAAAGAAAGAAATAATGAATGTTTTCTCTTTTTTTTTTCGTTTCTTCTTTCTTCTTCTTCTTCCTCAAGCTCCTCTTCCTCCTCCTCCTCCTCCTTCTCTTCCTCCTTCTCCTCTTCCTCCTCATTCTCCTCTTCCTCCTCTGCCTCCTTCTCTTCCTCCTCTTCCTCCTCCTCTTCCTCCTCCAGCTCCTCCTCCACCTCTTCCTCCTCCTCCTCCTCCTCCTTCTTCTCCTCTCACCCATATGGACTAACACGATGCCTACAAGATTATCTTTCAGTTTTTACTGAACATGTCCTGAGCTAAGTTACTACGCGCTACGGAACTATATACACACATATATTATTATTGTGCTTGTGATTATTATTATTATAATTCTCAATTTGTTTTTCTATTTTCTAATTTTTGAGGTGACGATCTCATTTGATGGCCTGCATTATGCCCTATCATTTTGGTATATTTACTCAATTCCTATTTGGGAGGGGGGGGGGGGGAATTTCCTAGTTCATCCCTATTTTTCAGCAAACCAAATCGGTATCTAAGTTGGATAAATATGTTTAAACCTAGCTAAGTGTTTTGGTCCCGAAAATTTGATGTTTTTGTCGGACTGTACACTTTTAATGCCGGACAAAAATATCATTTAGACCGGGATTCTCGGTACTACTGCTGCCACCTAGCGGACACGGCGTTGTTGTTGTCTTGCAGCCTGTCGCCGGATAGTGCTGCCGATGATGCTGTCTCACGTGAAGCACCTCCTGGAGACTAAGGAGGAGCTGGAGGTGGCCATCAAGACTCTCAGCGACATCCTCCAGCTGCTCTACACAGAGGACATGGTACGGCGTCTCTTCCCGCCATTTTGTCGCCTCTTTGACCTGTGTGTCGTCTGCTGCCGAGAAAACTTGATTAAAAGTTGTGATGTTATTAAAGTTGTATTGTCCAATGATTTAAAATTTCTGTCAATTTTCCTAGATTAATATATTAAATTGATTGTTATAATCTTATTGACTTTAGTTTGAAGTAACTTATTTTAAACGGCTAACTTTTGAACTATTTGAAATGCAAACATGTAAAAATTAGTTTGGGAGGCACGCCAAAACTCTGACACCATAGGTTTCTGCCGTAACAGGTTCTATTAAATTGACTCAGTATTCCTATCTATCTGGCAACAAATGCTTAATATGTGCATCAGTATCTATGTAGAATCTAATCTAGATAATTATTTTGATTTTGACAATTTGATGCTTCATCGGACTATGCAGCCTTAATTGTGAAAATTGCGATGTTATTCAAATAGGTAAAGTCCAGGTTTCTCGTGCGGAAAGTCGGAAGTTCGAATCCCAGCCGAGTCAAACCAATTACTTATCAAATTGATACTTGTCACTACCTAGCCTGGCGCTCAGCATTACTAGGATAGGACAAGGACTGGTTAGCACAGTATCAGGATAATGTGACTGTGTGGGATATCAGGTCATGATGGCGGCAGCCTGGTCTCCCTTTGGGGGAGTACTATAAGCCATGAGTGTTCATTGTCACAAGTCGGTACCCATCCTAATATGACCTTAGATGGGCGTACAACAGTACAGAGTACACACAAACAAACACGGGTAGTCAATTTCTTGTGTGTCTTTTTTCTATTTTTTTTACTTAGGTGACCTTCATTCGTGTATTAAGAAATGTCTTAAGGCCCTGTCACACTACGATGTATCGACGTCAGCGTAGGCACAACGTGAAAATAATTATATTACATCGAAGTTCTCGGCATAGTATGTCAGTCGGACGTGACCGTAACGTCGGCTAGCGTAGTCATAACGTGAAAGTGTCAACGTCCCAGTAGCGATACTCCAGCGTGCTCGACGGCGGGCTAGCGTGACTCCAGCGTAACTCCAACGTTGCTGTAACATCGGCCTAGAGTCATAGCGTTCGCTCGAGCGTTACGACGTCCGACTCGACCCTTAATTGTTGACGTGAGTGGACGTCGTCACACCGAGAGCGTAACGTCGCCCTGACGTGATTCTAACGTGACCATGGTAGTGACAGCGCGTCCCTGACGCGCTTGACGTGACCGGAATGTCAGCCTAGCGTAGTCATAACGTCACAGTATCAACGTCCCAGTAACTCCAACGTTGCAATTATGTTGGAATGACGCTACCGGGTCATCAATGACATCAACTACGTCAGGACACGTTAGCGAAATGTTGCAGCGACGTTGACTATGCGCCACAGACTCCTTCGGGCGATGTTAGACCGACGTTGACGTAACGCTGGCCGCACCTTTCTCCCAGACTGTGCGTCGCTCTGACGTAACGGAACATAGATCTAACGTCACCGACGCAGCTGTAACGGTCGCCTAACATCAGCGTGACATCATCATTACGTAACAGCTTCACGTCGAGCTACGTCGAAAGTTTTGAACATGTCCAAAACCTCGACGTAACTCAACGTAACACGACATAGCTCGACGTCGGTCTAACGTCATCCTAACGTAACCCAACGTACCTCAACATAATGACGAAAAGTCACCTACGCTAGGCTTACGTTGGCTCTTACATCGTAGTGTGACAGGGGTATAAGATAGTCCTTGATTCTGTCTCTGAGTGCCGTAACATAGGTGGACATATTCTCAGCGGCCCAAGTTATACAGTGGGAAGGCAAAACGTGGCCTATGTACCGCTCCTGTTGTTCTTTCTCGGTAATATCAGTCAAAAACATCCATAGATGCCATATATTCGTAGAGATGGGGATGATTCACCCAATGTTTGTCCAACCTACTTTTAAATGCATTAAGTGACAGTGCTGTCAAACTATATACTGTGGAAGAGAGTTCCAGTCATTCACTATTCTTTGTGAGAAGAAATGACTTCTTATCCTATTGTTTACTCTTATTTTATGGATCTTAAACTGTGTCTTGTTTTCTTCTTTCTTTCCCCTTTTTTTGTTCTTGTAAATATCATTTATTTATTGAATAAATTCTTTTGTGAGCGCCGTGGTACTGGTCTTCCAGCCATGTGACAATACAGTTTTTTGGGTGGGTGGGGTAAATATGTTTATTCTGCTGGATAAGTCTTTTGTCAGTGCCGAAGCACTGGTCTTCCAGCCATTTTTCAATCCAGGGTTATTTACACAAAAGGTATATAGAATAAGGTATACAATAACTGTTGAATACACAATTTGCAGCATGTAACACAATGAAATTCTGTAACCCAAAGGTTCCATAGCAATATGGTAACAGTAGTGTCATATAACTAGATCAATATTCATCAGATCAATGTGAGTATCTACATAGTATTTAGAATGTAAGCAGAAGTTATCTTCTGTATTCAGTTGGTAAACTTGTAGTAAGTTTTATTGTTCAGTTGCAGTTAGGCAAGCGGTATGAATATATATATATGTATATCTTAAATATATGTATATCTAGTCTGATATTGTCACCAGCAGCTAGCTCTGGTCAGCTGAAATAACATTATTAATCATTTCTTAACTTCACTTCTATCTCCAGGGCACAACGAGCGAGGAGATTTCTATGATTGCCAGCACCATCCTGCGAACTGTCATACAAACCGTCATCGGAATGGACCGGAAGTCACCTCTCATCGTGAGTTTATACTGGCTTTGGCTGCAGCTTATCTACTAACAGAGGCATTGGTCGATGTACAAGCACACTGTGGTTACTTGTGGCTTACACATGCTTTTCTGCTCAAGGCGGAACCTCCCCCTGAATGTATTGGGTGTCAGTCCCCGCTGACACTCAAAAACATTTGACTAAGTTGCGTTGATTTTTTGGCCCTGCGCCAACAGTTCTACACTGCAAACAGTATGCATGACCTTTTTACTAAGGTAAAACAGGAAAACATTTTAGCCTTTTTGAGGCCAGCTGGACTGTACCACCTCATATAGTTTACTAAATAGATTCTATCAATTATTAATAAAACTTTTCTTTTTCTATGGGAATTTGTTTCCTTTGACCACAAATATATGATTGTGAGCTTTCTAATTTAATGAGTGTCTATTGGCACATAAATGATTGTCTGCTTTTACATGTAAAAGCGATGGTTTGAACAAAAAACAAACATTTCTCGCCGTGAATATGGCCTATGCTGCTGACACGGCGTAAAGCAACCACCAATCAATCAATCAATCATTACTTGTCATCTCTCTATTCACAAATTCGGGATGCTACAGAAAATCATTCTGAGACAGAATCCCCGGCACTCACTCACCGGCACGCCGCTGCACTCATGTGGTTGTTGAACCTACCCTGTGTATGTATACATGAGCATTGCCTGTATGTATGTAATTGTAAGCCTTAAATGACCATTTAATATACTTACAATTCTAGGGGGACAGGTGTAGTAGTCTGCACTGATCTCTCAGGCAAGCCGCATAGATAGGTGGGTGAGGATAGGCTGGTGATTTCAGGGAGCCTAGGTGGTGTAATGGTTATCACACTGGCCCAGAATGCAAGAGATGTGGGTTCGATTCCAGTTCTAAGCCCAATATTTCCCATTTTCATCTACCCGACGACAGTACTACAGTATAACCCCGTTAAACCAAACTTGAAGGGACCCTAGAAATTTTGTTTGATTAACCGATCATTGGTTTAACCGAGCTTTGACTTTGAGTAAATGTGTATTGCACATGTAATATACAATGTATGTGGTCATTTTGATTATTGTTTTTTTATGTATGTACAGTATAACCTTGTTAAACCTTGCTCGGTTAATCCAAACTTTTTTCGGCAGCCCGGCAAAATACTAGCATTTATCATATAAAAAAGTCAGTGGGGTCTCAGATGACCTTATAACCACACAAAAGTTTGGTTTAACCATACTGGAGTGGTCTGGGATCCGACAATTTTGTTTGGATTAACCGATAATTTGGATTAAACGACTTTGGTTTAACCAACTTTTTTATATGATAAATGGTAGTATTTTACCGGGCCGCCGAAAAAAGTTTGGATTAACCGATCGTTTGGTTTAACCAAGCTTGGTTTAACGGGGTTATACTGTATGTAGTCACTACAATAGCCAGAGCATGGAACTTAGCATGGTTCATATGGGTCCATGAAAACCTGGAATGTCATGGAATTTGATAATTCAGAATCTAGAAAATAGTTAGATGTGTCCTTGAAAATCCTTGAAAATGGAAAATCCTGACTATATATTTTAAAGCCTATTTTATGTTTTTTTAATCATAAATATCTGGAGTGTTATGTGCATATGTTCTTATTTCATTAATCAGTAATGTTTTGTATTTAAAGTGATATTTGTGGGTTTGTTATCCTGCCTCTTGATTTCTATTTTAAAACTATACACATCTTTGTAATTAATTTTTATCCTTATTTACACTTCAGATCTTACACAGGGAATCAAACTATGAATACGGCCGTGTTTCAGGGTACTTTAATTTACTAAACATCTTAAAAACGTCCTGGAATTGTGCACTGAAAGGTCCTGGGAAGTCCTGGAATTTGATGACCAGAACAGCAACAAACTGGCAAACTCTGGACAGGGCATGGTGGTCGAATCGGTAGAGCTCGAGCCTCGCGTGCGGGAGATCGGGAGTTTGGTTCCCAATCGAGTCAAACAAATGACTTATCCAATTTATACTTGTCGCTTCCTAGTCAGGTGCTCAGATAAGGAAAGGCCTGGTTAGCTCAGTGTCAGGATAATGTGACTGAGTGGGATATCAGGTCATGGTGCTGGTGGCCTGGTCTGCCAGTGGGGCAGCAGTATAAAGTCACCATGAGTGCGCGCTGTCGCAAATCAGTACCCCCTCCTGATATGACATTAGATGTTGCCAGGATGTAAAACTCCACCAACCAACCAAGGCCAATTCTGATTATTGTTTGAAAAAGCCGCTAATCCTTTGCTGCTCACTTGGTCGTCAGGGTAACTGCGTGGCGGTGATGACGTCAGTGCTTCGTCAGATGAAGGAGTACCACTATGCCCAGTACATCAGTCACTTTGTGAACCGCTTTGATCTGACCGACTTCCTCATGGAGATCCTCATGGTGTTCCGGGACCTGGTCAACCGGAACGTGTATCCACCGGACTGGAATGAAATGATCATGTTACAAAACAGGTGCGAAAATAAGTTTGTTTTATTTAACAACGCCTCTAAAGCACATTGATTTTTATCATCGGCTATTGAACGTCAAACATTTGGTCATTCTGACACATTTCTTTGGTGGAAACCTGCTGCCGCCACATAGGCTACTCTTTCCAATAAGCAGCAACGGGTCTTCAAAATAGGTGCGGTGCCAAGTCTTTTATATACATTTCTGGTGGGGTTTATATTTATATTTATATTTTTTGTTCTATACCCCCAATAGCCGATGTCTACTTTTTGTGTTGGGGGGTCGTTAAACAAACAAACAAAAGGTTTTTTCAATATATTGCACTAGTGCGATGGTTTTGAGTTTCTGTCAATTTCTGAGATAAAATCTTTCTTTTTTCGTAAATGAATTTTATTTTTATATATATCTTTTGTCAATGCAATAACACTGGTCTTCCAACCGTAAGTGATACAGGTATATAGGTATTTACACACTTTTTCTTTACATGGTTTATCTAGTAAATTGAAGTGTGACGTAAATTCTTAAATTAAAGTGTACACAATGCAATAAGTAATGAGTATGAGATTCATTAAATCATTTAAAACTGTAGTGCTAGCTCGGAAGACCAGTGCTACGGAACTGACAAAAGATATATATATATATAGATATATATATATATTATATGTGAATAAAATTCATTTACCAACAAAAATTTAATTGCGGAACCCCATTAAAAGTGCCATATTTTCGCCCATCTCAGTGTATTCCTCCGCGCACTGAGGTCCTTCTCACACACCATCAAGGAGAAGTTCTGCAACCCGTTCGAGCAGGAGCTGTGGAAGAACTTCTTCCACTGTGCCATCTCGTTCCTTACGCAAGGTCCACTCCAGCTTGAGAACTTCTCCGCCAACAAGCGCACCAAGATTGTTCAACGCTACAAGGACATGCGCGGGGAGATGGGCTTCGAGATCAGGGCCATGTGGTACAATCTAGGTCAGTTCTGAGTGACTCTCGTGTGATGTGCTATTTATTATTAAGCTAGGATTCCATATACATGGTATGCGGTATGCGAATGCGACATAAAATAGAAAACATGTGAATACAATGGCTTTGATTCCATATGTCCGACTGCAAATGCGATTTGGGTACATGACAAACTGGATCGCTCCATGTAGCGATTGGCGCAAATACGAACCGAGTGTACTGTTTCCAATACAAACAGCGAAATGTCGCCACATACCTCATGCACATACACATTCCCATTCGCATACTGCTTATATGGAATGCTAGCTTTAAATGAGCAGAATCCGATGTTTTTGAGTTTCGGCTATAAACATCAATATTGGAGACAGGTCTCTGTAACCTGTAAAGTAGATCACCTACTGCAAATAAGGAGTTCTTAGGTTCTTAAATGGCAGTCGGCTGACCAGTTTGCCCTGTCACATGAGTTGGGCCTTTATCTTCATGTCTGCTGTTGGTTTTTTTCTTTTTTTTCTTTTCTTTTTTTCCCCCCATAACCTTAAAGTTGGTTGCATAGTCCAATGATTTTGAGGTTCGGTCATTTTCTGAGATAAATATATTAGGTTGATGCTTATAACCTACTTTACTTTAGTTTGAAGCAACTTTTATTTTAAATGGCTAACTTTTTTCGATATTTGAATGGTAAACATGCCAAATGAATGTTGGCAAGCATGCCAAAACTCTGACACCATGGACTTCAGCAGTGACATATTCTATTAAATTGATTCAAAATTCTCTTCTATATGGTAACAAATTGTTAATAAATGCACTAGTATCTAAATTAGATATGGAGGATCAAATCTAGATAAATGTTTTGGGTTTGAAAATTTGATGTTTTTATCGGACTATGCGGCTTTAAACCTGTGCATCTTCAATTCTATTTTTAGCTGTTGCCTTACCAATCATTCTAAATATGGAATCCTTCACTATGGCATTTTTTACTGTAGCTATCTGGTTTTGTTTTGTTCTGTTTTATTTTGTTTGACTTTTAAAGTTCTCCATTCTAACATTTACCTCTAACCTCTGGCCTATAATGGTTTCTCCTTAATTGACCTTCACCGTATTCTCCACTGTGACCTTCATTTTCCCCCTTTTGTTGCACACTGCCATGAATCCAGATGATTTTTTCCCCCTTTGACCTGCACCCAAAAACATTACCTTGACCTTGACCTTACAGGGCAGCACAAGATCGCGTTCATCCCCGAACTGGTGGGGCCTGTCCTTGAGATGACCTTGCTGCCGGAAGTTGAGCTGCGGAAGGCGACAGTGCCAATCTTCTTCGACATGATGCAGTGCGAGTTCCTGTCTTCGTCGCCAAGTGCCCGGATGAGTGGCATGGTGAAGCGCAACTTCAATAACTTCGAAACCGAGTTGATCACCCAACTGGACCGACTAGTTGAGGCTGGTCGGGGCGACGAGTCGTACAGAGACCTTTTCTTCTCCATGTGAGTAAAAACAAAAAAAACAAAAATGTTAATAAAAGAATCATGGTCTATTTCTTTGGAGCTGAAAACTTATTGCAGCTGCCTGTGTTTCACCTTGCTGATCTCTGCCGTTGTTTCACCCTGCTGGTCTGTGTTTCACCCTCCCGGTCTCTGCTTGGGTTTCACCATGCTGATCTCTGCCTGTGTTTCACCTTGCTGATCTCTGCCGTTGTTTCACCCTGCTGGTCTGTGTTTCACCCTCCCGGTCTCTGCTTGGGTTTCACCATGCTGATCTCTGCCTGTGTTTCACCTTGCTGGTCTCCACTGGTGTTTCACCATGCTCATTTATGCTTGTGTTTCAGCATGTGCGGTCTGTGCGAACACCACTCCACGATGAAGGTGGAGGGCCTGAAGCTGGTGGGGACGGTAAAGGAGCTAATGCAGCGCCTCCTGGAGTACCGCTCCATCATCAACGACGAGAACAAGGAGAACCGCATGAGCTGCATCGTCAACCTCCTCGTCAGTGTTCACTTCTACTTGATGTGCAATTTGTTTCCCCTTTAATTGGTATTACCGTATTCTCGTGGGTTGACACCCTAGGCATTTAAATTGGCAAATGACAAGTGGGGTGTGTGCATTTACCCACACATGGGCATTTAAGGGGTGGGTGTTTACTAAATACTACACCCCACTTATGACCTACACAAAAGAACTAAAGTAAAGCTACTAGAAAACAGAAGGATAATCCACCTAAAAACATTAGCATATGGATATAGCCAAGACATTAAGCTTCTAACCCAACCACTAAGGGACACCAGAGCAAGCAAGGCACCACTACTAAGGCAGACCAGAAGCCAGATCAAAGCCCATGAAAGGAGCACACTGGAAATGGCCGCCAAGGCATGGAATGCGGAAACGGTGAAAAAAAGACAAATCCCTGACCTAAAAACGTACAAAAAATATCTGTGCAAAATAAAAACTGGGAACCCCAACTGAACTGCACCACAAGGGGGCAGGTGATATGTCACGGCCCACCAACTGGACAGCCCAGGGCGGGATAAAATGGAAATATAGAAGCCAGATAACATATCCAACAACAATATAAATCAAATCAAATTCAAACAAACATAACTGAACCACCTATTATGTATAGGCCTATGGACATGTAAATAAAATAGGCTAGTATAGAATTAAGTAGAAAAAAGTGGAAAACTCTTCCCAACAAAACCCCAAAACACTAACATAGAAACTTAAGAAAACAACTAACATAGTAATAAGAATAGAACAAAAATACAATGCCAAGAAGGCCCAAAAAAAAACTAACATAGGCTACTAAACTTACCAACAGACTATCTATCTGCTACTGAAATGCAGACAATCAAATAACTTATCAGCAGCTACTGTTTGATAAGACAACACCAACACTACAGCTGGCCAGCATTGAAAACAAGCCTGGGTACCCGGGCTTACATGCTCTGGACAGTATAAATACAGTCTCAATTTTGTTTAAATGTTAATTAAAAAAAATATATATATATTGTCCAAGTGGGTGGTAGGCATTAACCCATGAGAATACGGTAATAGAAAATATTTTAAGAATGTGTCGTGGGGATGATGAAAATGGGAAATATTGCGCCTAGAGCAGGACTCGAACCCACATCTCTTAGCATTCTGGGCCAGTGTGCTAACCATTACACCACCTAGGCTCCCTGATATCACCACACTACCCACGCCTACCTGTCTATGTGGTTTCTTGCCTGAGAGGTCAGTGCAGACTACTACACTCGTCCTATGGAATTGTAAGTATTTTAATGCTTACAAGTACATACATACAGGCAATGCACTTACATATAATTATATACATACACAGGGTAGGTTCAACAACCATACAGCGCATAGCTTGTACAGGGTCATGGTCACGCCAACCAGTGTCGTGTGGCTGATGAAAATGGGAAATATTGCGCCTAGAGCGGGACTCGAACCCACATCTCTTAGCATTCCAGGCCAGTGTGCTAACCATTACACCACCTAGGCGCCCTGATATCACCACACTACCCACACCTACCTGTCTATGTGGTTTCTTGCCTGAGAGGTCAGTGCACACTACTACAAATATAAATTAAAAAATAGTAAAATTGTGTTTGCTTCCTGTTTTGTCAGGTTGTGAGATTGCAATCCTGGTTTTGAATCCTGACCGAGTCAAACCAATAACTCAAAAAGTAACACTTGTCACTACCTAGCCTGGCACTTGGCAATTACTGGGATATGGCACGGAGCAGTGGAATAAGGAGACTAATTGTCAGTGATTGAAATTTCCCCAGATTAATTAACTAATGTAGTATAATGATAATAGTAATAATAAAAGTGTTATTTATAATTTGGGGGCATGGAGCTGGGGGAGGTAAGCAATTTTATGAGCTTCTCACATTTTCAAAGTGACTATAAGTTCTCACTGCAAAGTCAAATTGGTACACCGCAAAGCAGTAACGGCTTCTATTCAATTGGGTCAGTATTCCCTTTTATATATGGTGACAAATGTTTAATAAATACACCAGTATCTAAGTTAGATATGTAGAATCAAATCTAGGTAATTGTCGTGGTTTTGAAAATTTCATGCTTTAATCGGACTATGCAGCTTTAAATAGCTTTAAATCTCTGACACCATGGGATTTAGCGTAACGGCTTCTATTAAATTGACTCAGTATTCCCTTCTATGTGACAACAAATGCTTAATAAGTGATCAGTATCTAAGTTAAATATGTAGGATCAAATCTAGATACATTTTTGGGGTTTTGAAAATTTGATGTTTTCATCGGGCTATGCAGCTTTAAATAGCATTTGCCAATATAAAAAAATATATAAATTATTTTGTTTCAGGATTTTTACCATGACATCGCGCGTCAGGAGATGTACGTGCGGTATTTGCACAAGTTGTGTGACCTTCACCTTGAGTGTGACAACTACACAGAGGCAGCCTACACACTTATGCTCTACGCCAACCTCCTCAGTGTGAGTATTGTCAGTCAGGATACTGTGACTCAGTCGGATATCGTATCTTAATGTGGTGTTCTCTGTGGCGGAGTGGTTAGAGTGTCTGACTTTTTTCTAGGTCGGACTCCTAATCTGAAGGTCAGTGGTTCGATTCCCTGTGCCCCACCTCTGCCAATTTGGATTTCCACCGCTGTGTATAACTTACAGCGTCATCAAAGGCCAGTTGCTCTCATACCATGTCTATGTGGTGTGGGAGGTTAAAAATCCCTTGGGTCGGTAAAAGTGTAGGCTCCTGGCTTTCTATCGACAAACTCTCTAATGGTGAAAAGAAGCCTATTCAGGCTTATCCATGACAGGCAGTATAAATCTTCAAGAATATTTTTTTTTTTTTTTTAAATGAAGCAGCACTAACGAGGCCATCAGGAATGGGCATTGTCACAAATCGGTGTCCATCCTGACCTCAGGTGTTGCTAGAATGTAAAAACCCCAAATTGCTTACTCGTGATTTATTTAATCCAGTATTTCTGATTAGTAATGGGGATCGGATGGGATGGCTGAATCGGCAAGCGCGCTGGAAGGCTTCCCACGTGGAAGGTTGTGGGTTTGAAACCAAGCCAAGTGAAATTAAAGACTTACAAAAAAATAATACTTGTCGCTGGAGCACTAAACTTTTAAAACAAAATGTGAAATTTGAACGCACAAGCCAAGAAAAACAACGGGAAAACACTGCCGATGTGGTGGGCTGCTTAAAATCCCGTTTTTATATGACCTTAGATGTTGGTAGAACAGAAAACCCAAGCAAGAACGAGTTAGATATGGGCGATAATATAAGCACAACAAGGATAGCTGAAACCTGACTTCCAGCATTTTCCCGCAAATTCCCTGACAGTGTTAATCTTATGGGGGGGAAATCTGCGTTTTCGCGGAAATTCACTGTCGGTGCAATAATCCCCGCTAGATTTCCGTAATTTTTGCTGGAGACCACTTTTATCCCTGATCATTGCTCACGGACACAGCTGACTCAGAGGCATGAGTGGGTTAATCAAGGCTTTTATTCGGTCGCTGCCCACCCGGCGGCATGTACATTGACTGTATCATCGGGCAAGAAGCGAACGAGCGAAGGCCCCGATATATTGGGGAAATGAAATGTGTTGAGGGCATATGAGTCATCTGAATGATTTAACAAACGAGTAATCAATTACCTTAAAGTACAATAGCAATAGTTAATGATAAGCATATGAGATAACAGTAGAGGGTAAATTATCAGAAATGTGACATTTAAGTAGGCGTGATCTGTCAACTGCGTGGGTGTCAGTTGCTCATTAGATGGTATTCTTTATTTTTTACTTTAAATGCTTGATTGGTTTTCAGTTTTGTTGATTGGTGTGGGAAGTGGTCAGTGCGGGAGTTTGGAGAGGACTGACCAGGAGTCCCCTGGGAGGGGAGTTATCATTAGCCAGAGGGGGGGGAAGGGTGCGAGACCCTGTCATGTGTCAGTCCCTCCCCCCTCCTCCCCCCACGCTGGTGAGGGACGGGGCGCGCGAGACCCTGTCACGCATTAGTCCACCCCCCACCACGGCAGTGGCGGGGGGGGGGGGGGGGTTTCGGCCTTGAGCCTGCTGTGTCCAGCAATGACACCGAATGAGCGAACTCGCTCATTCCAGACAATGATCCTACCACAATGATCAAATAGTTTTGTAATTCTGATGGGTGTAGTGGTACTGCTGAAAACTGTCATTTCAGTAGTAACTCATTTTAAAACCATACAAAGTGTGCACACGTCAGTATTCCACTACTCCTACATCCGCCTATTGGTATTAGCGAACCCTAGAGGAGTTTATTTATTGTCGTACCGTAGTTTTTTAAGCAGGGGAAATTTCAATCGCAGACAATTGGTCTTCCTCATTCCTCTGCTCCTTTCCTGCCCTAATACTGGCGAGTGCCAGGCTCGGTAGCGACAAGTATAGATTTTTTAAGTCATTCATTTGACTTCACGAGGGCTCAAATCTCATGACCTACCAAACTGGAAGGTGGGCCTTCAACTCATTTTGTCACCCCAACTGGTGGAGTAGAGTGGGTCTGATTGAGTAGGGGTCCTTGAAAACCAGGAAAATCCTTCAATTTGATAATTCAGGATTCCAGGCCTGGAAAGTCCTGGAATTTGTCTAAAGTTCCTTGAAAGTCCTTGAAAATTGAAAATCATGAGCATATTTTTTTTAAGCTTGTTATCGCCGATTTGCCCAAACTTCAATCAGTGATGTATTGAAAGTGATTTTTGTGGGTTCGTTATCTTGCCTCTTGATTTTTATATTAAAACCGTACATATAGTCATTATTATTTCTCATGCTTATTCACAATTAACATCTTACCCAGTGAATCAATTATGAATACAGCTGTGTTTCGGGACACTTTAATTTAATAAACGTCTTTAAAACATCCTGGAATTTTGCATTGGAAAGTCCTGGTATTTGTTATGTCAAAATGGGTATGAACCCAGGGTGGGGAGGAAGGTTGACGTCTTGAAATACCTGGGTTTCTTTTTACGGTGACCATGCTGTTTTAATTTCCTGCAGTGGAATGATGAATCTTTGGCGACAATCCTGCAGAGCAAGCATTACATGCAGGCGGATACCCACCGGGAGCTGAAGGAGGCCATCTGCTACCAGGTCATCGAGTACTACGACAAGGGGAAGGTAAGCGTCACCCAAGTACCGCTGCCGAGTCAAAGTAAAGCTTGTTTTATTTAACAACGCCTGTAGAGCACATTGTTTTTATCATCGGCTATTGGACGTCAAACATATGGTCATGCTGACATATTTCTTTGGAAACAACCTGCTGCGGCCACACAGGCAACTCTTTCAAATATGCAGCAAGGGGTTTTTTATATGCACATTTCCCACAGACAGAACAGCACATACCACAGCCTTTGATGAAGCAGTTGTGGACCACTGGTTCGAACGGAAAATAGACCAAATTGCAAATGGGTCCACTGAGCAGGATCGATAGAATAATCAACACCACACGTGGACACTCTATCCCCTGAGCTACATCCCAGCCCCAGTAGCGCAGAGTCAAGTAGAAAAGCAGGCCCTGTGTATGCGCATTGCATGAGGTATTTGTGTAACCACAGGGTCAGTAGAGTAGTGCAGTGGCACTAAGAAAAATACGCATTACAGGATCCGCA
Organism: Branchipolynoe longqiensis; assembly: GCA_030323885.1. Taxonomy (NCBI): domain Eukaryota; kingdom Metazoa; phylum Annelida; class Polychaeta; order Phyllodocida; family Polynoidae; genus Branchipolynoe; species Branchipolynoe longqiensis. The sequence continues at coordinate 29,427,580 of CM059190.1, read as the reverse complement.
CTGGGCCTGGAAAGTCTTGAAAAGTCTTGAACTTCATTTGCCCCATTTCAAGGCCTTCAAAAGCCTTGAAGTTAACCTATTTTGGGTAATTAGTCTTAAAAGCTTTGAATTTCATTAAACTGTGCCCACTGATCTAAATTAGTCGGAAATCACCATTTGGAATGTTCAATTTTGGACTAAATGCAAATGAAAATAGTCTTGAATTCCTATTAAAAAACAGCCTTGAAATAGCCTTGAATTCCATATCTTCAAATGTGTACGGACCCTGGCATTATTATTGCTTATTATTGTTTTTAATGTTATTATTAGGCCAAATAAAACAAAAAGCTGGTGATCGTCCTTCTGATCACACAAATCAGGGTTGTGCAGGCGGTTTTAATTTATTAGATTTTTTTCAGTATTTTTGTTTACGTATTGGACCACCTGCGACTGATAAAAGGATTACACATTATTCATGTACACATCACAGTGTTTTCAGTCAAACAATGAACACTCTATTCTCATTTAGAAATGTATTATATTATACAGACGTAATACATAACTATGTTGCACAGAATGTGTGCTTACGAAAGTTGAATCGCTGCTAACCGGACACACTTTTAGCAGTTTAAAACATGTCCTGATATGACCTTAGATGTTGCCAGGACGTACACTCCAACACCCAAACAACTAACAGTTATAATAATAATAATAATAAAAATCAAGGGCGGGTGATTTTTCAGGCACGGGCGAGAACGATCACCACTTTTGTCCCCTTATTATTGTTTTTATTAATATTATTGTTATTATTATTATTATTATTATTTTCAGATGTGGGAGAAGGGAATAGAGTTGTGTAAGGAGCTAGCCGAGCAGTATGACGACGAGACGTTCGACTACTCACAACTCAGCCTCATTTTGGTAAGAACTGATTATTACTTCCTCAACTAGCCATGGTGTGTTGCTTCTTCTAGTTCTACCCTAAAGTTTTTCTAGTGTTCACAAAATAATACAAACGTATGTTGTATAATTTTACGTGAATGGTCTTCTCTTCTCGCCTGTTTTGGTAGATTGTGGGGATTCTAACCCACTGGTTCGAACCCTGGTCGAGTCAAACCAATTGTAGAATCTAATGCTCGGATCTGTGGCTGTGTACGTAGGCTATGAGGAAAACAATACAGACAAAGAGAAAGAAAGAGAGCAAAGAATAATAGGAGAGAAGAGAGAGTCCAACCCGCTGGTTTATTGCTTATATAGTTACATGGGTTCATTGTAGAATATCATACCACCTCCTTCCACCAATGGGAATCGAGCATTCCTGGTCCTACCAATAGGAATCCAGCATTCCTGGTCTCTATGGATACCAGTGGTCTGCCCACCACCAGTAGCTGTGTGGCCCTATGGCCACCACCAGCCTTGACCTTTTTAGTGTGGTGACCTCTACCCCAGCAGAAGGGCTAGGCCCTGAGTGCAATCACACCCAGATATGCCAGCACCACCATGTCTATTTACATCCCACTCAGGAACCACCAACCCATATATATATATGCATTTGCATTCCCCCTTGCCGAATATCGGAATATTTTACACAATGACTTAAAGATTGATTCTTGTCGCTTCCTAGCCAGGCGGTCAGCATGAATACGATATGGCAAGGACTGGTTGGCTCAGTGTCAGGATAATGTGATGGAGTGGGATATCAGGTCATGTTTGTTGTGTTTGTTTAACGACCCTCCCAGGACAAAAAGTAAACATCGGCTATTGAGGGTTATATACGGTCATGGTGCTGGCGGTCTGATCTCCCAGTCTGGCAGCACTATAAAGTCGCCATGAGTGCGCACTGTCAAACTCCCGATCTCCCGCACGGGAGGTCTGCGCTCTAACGATTCGGCCACCGCCTGTCTAATATGAGATCAGATATTACTTAGGATGTAAGATGTAGAGCTATTATTTAGACTTAAATTGAATCTTCATTTACAGAGAAAGGAGGCGGACTTCTACACGCGAATCATGAAGCAGATGCGACCCGAGTCCGAGTACTTCCGGGTCGGCTACTACGGGCTCGGCTTCCCCGTCTTTCTACAAGTATGTACTTTGTATAATAAATCAATCTTATATAACCAGCGTTCGAAATAAGAGCGTGTCCGCTTGTCCGGGACAAGTGAAAATGCAGACTGACAAGTGAAATCACACCAGACTTGTCCGGTGGACAAATGAAAATACTTTGTTTGTTTCTATCACTGTATATGTGTATATAATTATCTATATACACAGGGATGAAAGATCCGCGATTCCGCGGATTTCGGGGATTTTCCCATCCCGCAGCACCATCAGCGTATAGTAATATGTGGTGCTGAGGCTGCAGCACTATCAGTGTACACTACTAATAAATGCTCCAAGCATCGCATCACTATCAGCATGTACTACTAATACATGCTTCAAATGGTGCAGCACTATCAGCGTATACCAATATATATGAAACCCAACTTCCGGGAATTTTCCACGATTCCCTGACAATGCTAAACCTATGGGAGAATATCAGCATTTCCGCTTTTTCCCCCCGAGAGCACTTTCATCCCTGATACAGTAAAACCTCTCTAAATCGACCGACCATGGGACCGACTTTAAATAGTCCATTTAGGGAGGTGGTCGATTTAGGGTGTGAATATAGGGTTGGGTGGGCGGCAGCACTATAACGTCGCCATGAGTGTGCATTGTCACAAATCGGCACCCGTCCTGATATGGTCTTAATTGTTGCTATGATGTAAAACAACAACAAAGCAAACAAATCTCAGCATAGATAACTTGATGTTTCAGAACAAAGTGTTTATTTACCGGAGTAAAGTCACAAGTCGGTATCCATCCTGATATGGTCTTAATTGTTGCTAAGATGTAAAACAACAACAAAGCAAACAAATCTCAGCATAGATAACTTGATGTTTCAGAATAAAGTGTTTATTTACCGGGGGAAAGAGTATGAGCGGTTGTCTGACTTCAACGCCGGGCTGCAGAACCAGTTCTCACATGCCAAGGTTTGTTGTTTCTTTATTTATTTATTTTAAATGAAGAAGAAAAGAGCAATGGATGCATAATATAGGGTTTGAGGCCCGAAGCTCTCTGCGATGACTATTATTTATTAACCCTTGTTAAACCGTCACATTCCAGATTTCCAAATTTCACATGCTTTAAGTTGTGTAGTCCGATGGTTTTGAGTTTCTGTCATTTTTCTGAGATAATATATTAAATTGATTGTTATAATTTACCTTACTTTAATTTGAAGTCACTTTTATTTTAAATGGCTAACTTTTGAGTTATTTGAAGTATAAAAATGTCAAATTAGTTTTGGCAAGCAGGCCAAAACTCTGACACCATAGGATTCAGCAGTAACAGGTTCTATTAAATTGACTCAGTGTTCCCTTAATTGACTCAGTGTTCCCTTCTATGTGGCAACAAATGTCTAATAAGTGCATCAGTATTGAAAATTTGATGCTTCAAAGTGTAGACTCCTTAATTAAGCCACTGAGCAAAACAGAATTTAAAAGCAAAAATATACAAATTCGAATCATTAAAAATATAAAAGTTGACTTGTGAAAACATTCATATAACTTTTTGTTAGTGGTTAAAATTTAAGGGTTTTCGCTATTTCATTCCAGCTATTAAAGACACTCGCACCACCTACGGATGACATCCGAAACTCTCCAGAAGCCTGTATCCTTTACTGTCTTGTGTTGCTATGGCGTCAGATTAGGTATTTAGGTCAGTCCGCATGCAGCTTGGCTGCAGGATGACACACTGTCACACTGCAAACTCAATGGCTATGAGCAATCTTCATAGAGAAAAGGTGAAATATCTCTAAAACCACACCACCTAGACACAAACCGCTTAGCACATATACAGAAAACATATTCAATGAAAAGATTATATTAAATTTATAAGGTTAGAGTTCTGTATTCTTATTAATTTTGAATAAAATCGACGCGTTGCACTGCGCATATCGGCAAACTCAATGCATTGTCAATGGCCGTGAGCAATCTTCATACAGAAAAAGTGAAATATCTCTCAAACTACACCACCTAGAAACGAACTGCTTGGCACACATACAGAAAAGATAGTTAACGAAAAGATTATATTAAATTTATATGGTTAGGGTTCAGCATTTCTATTAATTATGAATAGAATCGACGTGTTGCATGGCGCGTATCGGCAAACTCAATGGCAGTGTGCCATCGTTCTGCAGCCAAGGTGCGCGCGCATATGCAATGTTTATAAACATTGAAAGGGGTCTATAGGCCGGGACCTTGTTTGTTGCTTGGCCGGGACCTTGATTGTTGGCGAACATTTTTGCTATGGATCTGGGAACCTTTCTGTTGAAGACGCGATGGCCGAATGAGTTGAGCATCCGTTTCCCGTTTTGGTAGATTGTGGGATTCGAACCGAATGTATTTTTCGTTTTTGGAAACTATCTTGCTCTCTGGGTGCATGCTTTTTTTTTTCAATAATAGTATGATGAATGATGAACATTATTAACATCATTAGAAGCCTTAATCAAAGCCAGTTCTACAAATCAACGCAGTCACACCCATCTTGGAACCCAAGACAAAGTTTGTCAACAAGAAGGTGCAGGGACAAATAATGAAGTAAGAAGTGTCAACTTGTTATGTCAGTGTTGTTGATGCAAATTCAGTTAGCAAGAGATTATACTTTGTTATTGTGTCCTAGTTACCAAGAGATTATACTTTGTTATTGCGTCCCAGTTAGCAAGAGATTATACTTTGTTATTGTGTCCCAGTTAGCAAGAGATTATACTTTGTTATTGTGTCCCAGTTAGCAAGAGATTATACTTTGTTATTGTGTCCTAGTTACCAAGAGATTATACTTTGTTATTGCATCCCAGTTAGCAAGAGATTATACTTTGTTATTGTGTCCCAGTTAGCAAGAGATTATACTTTGTTATTGCATCCCAGTTAGCAAGAGATTATACTTTGTTATTGTGTCCCTGTTAGCAAGAGATTATACTTTTTTATTGTGTCCCAGTTAGCAAGTGATTATACTTTGTTATTGTGTCCTAGTTACCAAGAGATTATACTTTTTAAACTCTCTTCCTCGACAGCCATCAACTACTAGTGAGTTGATGGCACACACAGTTGAACACAGTTGAACAGTTGAACTTTGTTATTGTGTCCCAGTTAGCTAGAGATTATACTTTGTCATTGTGCCCTAGTTACCAAGAGATTATACTTTGTTATTGTGTCCCAGTTAGCAGATTATACATTATTATTGTGGCCCAGTTAGCAGGAGATTATACTTTGTTATCGTGTCCCAGTTAGCAGATTATACTTTATTTTTTTGGCCAAGTTAGCAGGAGATTATACTTTATTATTGTGGCCCAGTTAACAAGAGACTATACTTTGCCATTGTGTCCCAGTTACCCATCGGATATGCCCTTAAATCTTCATTGATGAAAGATCTTCGCGTTTTCGCGGATTTCCGCGATTTTCTTATGTGACCTTAGATGTTGGTAGAACATGAAACCATGAATAAATTATTCGTCTCAGAAACGGGGCTATGGAAGTGAGTAATAAAACGTAAACAAGAACAAGTTTGGCATGGGCGATAATAAGGACACTTGAAACCAGACTTTCCGCGTTTTTCCGCGATTCCCTGACAATGCTAATCCTATGGCGGAATACCAGCGTTTTCGCAGAAATTCACCGTTGGTTCTACTAGATGGTGCCAGGGTTTCAACCTAATTCCCACGGCCATGACTTAGTTCTACTGGAGCCCGCTAGGTGGCGCCATGGTCTCGGCCTGATTTCCGCCTAGTTTTTGCCGGATACCACTTTCGTCCCTGAATGTTGGTTAAGTCATAAAATCCCAGTTGCATACTACTGCGTAGATGTCCCTTAATTCACTGCCTGTTTGCACTTGTCCTTTTTTTCTACTCCAGATACTATAAAGTGAATGAGGTGCAAAAGTTCACATTCTCCAAGCGGGTGGATGAAATGAACACAGACATCACAGTATGTAACCACAATTATTGTAAAGCGATATATATTATTCAGTTATTCTGTATAGCCAAACTAGAGTGTAACTAGCTTTGTTAATTGTTTGTTTGTTTGTTGTTGGTTTACGTTCATCCGCAACCCTCTTTCGAACTTAAAGTTTGATTTTCTTTTAGCTGATTGGCTGATTTTATATTGTTATGTTGGAATTACAGTGAAAAGAATATATACTAATGTAGTAGTGTGCACTGACCTCTCAGGCAAGTAACCACATAGACAGGTAGGCGTGGGTAGTGTGGTGATATCAGGGAGCCTAGGTGGTGTAATGGTTAGCACACTGGCCGGGAATTCAAGGAGATGTGGGTTCGAGTCCCGCTCTGGGCACAATATTTCCCATTTTCATCACACCCATGACACTTGTAACAATTACTTACAATAATTGTTTTAAATGTATTCCAATATTTAAAAAGCCAACTGAGCCAGTGGCTATAATATATGGATTTGTGTGTCTTTAAAGTTGCATAGTCCAATGGCTTTGAGTTTCTGATATTTTCTGGGATAAATATATTAGGTTGATCGTTATAATCTACCTTATTTTAGTTTGAAGTAACTTTTATTTTGAATCGCTAACTTTTGAGATAATTGAAGTGTAAGCATGCCAAAGTAATTTTGGCAAGCACGCCAAAACTCTTGACACCGTAGGCTTCAGCAGTAACAGATTCTATTAAATTAACTCGGTATTCCCTTCTATCTGGCAACAAATACTTACTAGGTGCACCAGTATCTAAGTTAGATATGTAAAATCAAATCTAGATAATTGCTTTGGTTTTGAAAATGTTATGTTTTCATCAGACTATGCAGCTTTAATAATAAATTTGAGAGCATTTATTGAAAATGTGTGCGCGATGTTGTCAACCAGCTCTATTGAACAATGGCTGCCAAGCGTGGGATGCCAAGTTGGTTGGTACCAGAATGATAGCTTTATTTTCGCATTTCATTCTGAGAATTTATCCCATCAAATTGATGTTTTCAGAAAATGTGGCTGGAGAGGACGAATCTGGTGACGTCACATCCGCTACCAGGGATCCTTCGTTGGTTTCCGGTTGTGAAGCAAACAACGGTGCGACTCCTATCTGTATTTTTATGTGACAGAAAATATAGCTCTTGGTTGGATAAATATTCCCTACTTACAATTTGAGGCCTTTTTATGCAATGAGAATGTACAAACCAATGACGTAAAAATTGATGCTTGTCGCTTCCTAGACTGGTGCTCGGCATTATTAGGATAGGGTAAGGACTGGTTGGCTCAGTGTCAGGATAATGTGATTGAGTGGGATATCAGGTCATGGTGCTGGTGGCCTGGTCTCCCAGTGGGGCAGCACTATGAAGTCACCATGAGTGTGCACTGTCACAAGTCGGTACCTGTCCTGATATCATATTAGATGTTGCCAGGACGTCAATTCTGGAGTGTCAAGAATAATGCAGTTATGAGCTAATTGTGAGTGGCTTGACTGACTTCTTCGTGTGCATTTCAACAGGTGATGGTGAGTCCACTGGAGAATGCCATCGAGACGCTGGAGGCGACTAACCAGAACCTGAAGTCGCTGATCGAGCAGCACCGTGCTGACAGTAACCTGCGTGTCGACCCACTCGGCATGGTGCTCAACGGGGTTGTCGATGCAGCCGTCAATGGCGGCATCGCCAACTATAAGGTAGGTGACGCAGGGAGCAAGGCGCTTGCGCTGTCCAATCGAAAGATGGTTTTACATATGCAAATGGTAGTCTGGGAGCGGGTGGCTGGCAGGTATCTGAGAGCTGACTCTGTTGGTGTATGTTTTATGTAGGTCTGGGAGCGGGTGGATGCCGGTTATCTGAGCGCTGACTCTGTTGGTGTGTGTTTTGTGTAGGTCTGGGAGCGGGCGGCTGGCAGCTATCTGAGCACTGACTCTGTTGGTGTATGTTTTATGTAGGTCTGGGAGCGGGTGGATGCCAGATATCCGAGCGCTGACTCTGTTGGTGTGTGTTTTGTGTAGGTCTGGGAGTGGGTGGATGCCGGTTATCTGAGCGCTGACTCTGTTGGTGTGTGTTTTGTGTAGGTCTGGGAGCGGGTGACTGCCAACTATCCGAGCGCTGACTCTGTTGCTGTGTGTTTTGTGTAGGTTTTCTACGATGAGGAGTACCTGAAGGAGAATGCTACCGAGAATGACCGCCGCCTGGTGCAGAAGATGCGTGAAGTGACAACTCTCCAGGTAGGCAGCTTCTAACGGCCAGCTAGTCCACACTCCCCGACAAGGCTGCGTGCACCTTGTGTGGGTGTCATTGGTGGCTACATGTATTTGGTTCATTCATAAACTCACGTGACTAACCACACTAGAGTAACACTAGAATTTTTCTAACAAACTGACATTTATATACCGCTTGCCTAACTCCAACTGAACAGACCCTACATTAAAACTTACTACAACTTTACCAAATGCAAATGAATACAGAAGATAACTTCTGCTTACATTCTAAATACCATGTAGATACTCACATTGATCTGACTAATATTGATCTAGTTATATAACACTACTGTTAACATATTGCTATGCAACTTTTGGGTTACAGAATTTCATTGTGTTATGTGCTGCAAATTGTGTATTCAACAGTTATTGTATGCCTTACTCTATATACATTTTGTGTAAACAACCCTGAATTGAAAAATGGCTGGAATACCAGTGCTTCCGCACTTACAAAAGACTTATTCAGCAGAATAAACATTTATATATAAATTCCCTGAAGCTGGGTACCACATATTTGGTGTCCATGTTACGATGGACATAATTAATTCTTTCTTTTTGTAATAGCACATCAAATAATTATGTTTGCCTCTTGTTAAGTATGTTAGCAGTATTATATGTATTTAGTCTATCCCACAAAATGGATTAAAAGAATGTTTATATGATTATTGTGCTAAAGTGAAAATGTGAAAGTTTACACATTTATATCATCTTGATAAGCCTTGAATTTCAGTAACTGTCCTCACTAATCTAAACTAGTCCAAAATTCGCCATTCGCCATTGTGTTTTTTTCCTTGAAATCCAAATGGAAATACTCTTGAATTCCTATCAAAAACAGCCTTGAAAAGCCTTGAAATAGCCTTGAATTCCATGGAGAATTCCATGGACGCTGAATCAGGTTTCTACCAAAAAGCTCAACTCATTCAGTCAGCCCCGACTGGTCTTTGGTAATTCAAATCAAATTCATATCAAATAAAACTAAATTCTGATTGTAGAGGTTTTTTTCCCGAGGTTAATTATTTAAAAAAAATAAAAAGGAATTTAAAGTAACTTAAAAAAAAAAAAAATTGTATTTACTTTTTTGTCACTAGATGGTGCTGCTGCAAACCACGCTAAATCTGCACAAGACGAAGGCTCCTGAGAACCTGCAGCCGTTCCAGGCCCACCTGGAGAAGCGCTTCCAGCAGATGAAGGGCTTTGTGGAGAAGGAATACGGCATTAAGGTGGGACTACCAACCACAGAACCCCCCCCCCCCCCCCCCCCGACCTCAACTCACCCTCATCCCATGTGCCTCCACCTCTATCCCAAATGCACTCCTCAGCGCAAGATGGTCCCCACTGCACACAAACGCGACATGTGCAAATCAAATTCCCCCCCGCCCCCCTTTTTTTTTTATAAATTGGATAGTCATATTTACTTACTTTTTTTTGTTTTTTTTTTGGTGTAAAACATTTTATTCATCAGAATTATATATGTATATAAATAAAGAATGGTCACTAATGTTTTTCGGTGTCCCTATCCGGACACCTCTCGCTTCCCAACACCCCTTATTCTCTCCAAACCCCTCTGTAACCAGGCACTCTCTGCTTCCCACCTCCTGGGAACCGACTCCAACGGTCTCTCCCCACTCACTTCAAACTATATAATCGCGGGCTAAGTGAGTGAGCGCCGCCAGACAAGTTACAGCGTCTGAAGGTAGGGGGCGACACAATCAGCCCGGTTGTAAAATAGATGAACAATTTAATAACAGATCAGTATAGTATAGTAGATGAGTTAGAATATAAAAAGGTGTGAAAGCTTCCGATTAATTATACTTGTATAATGCTTATACATCACACATATATATATGTGATATAGATATATAATATATAAATATATATGTGTGTGTGTGTGTATATAAACCTCCATTGTGTGATATCTCCCATTTCTACTTTATGTCACATACACTTACCATGTTACAAGTTGCACCAGGGATGAAAGATCTCCGCGTTTGCGCTGATTTCCGGGATTTTTCAATCCCGCAGCACCATCAGCGTAGATCTATACTATTACGTGGTGCAGACGTCGCAGCACTAACAGCGTGTACCACTAATAAATATTCCAAACGCCACAGCACTATCAGCGTATACTACTACTATACATGCTTCAAACGGGCCAGCACTATCAGCCTATACCAATATATATAAAACCCGACTTCCGGAAATTTTCCGAGATTCCCTGACAGTGTTAAACCTATGGGAGAATATCAGCATTTCCGCTTTTTTCCCCAGCGATCACTTTCATCCCTGTTGCACAAGACATTGCTGATGCCACAGAGCTAACCTTTGTTTCTAACTGAACACCTTCCAGTCTGTGTACAGCACACATCTCTGTAATACTAATGGGTCTCGCACCCTAACTTCACTGGTTATGGAACACTACCTGGCAGAATAATAATAATAATAATAATAATAATTTTTAAAAACACTCATCTACCCGCTACTAATACGCAGCATTAACCGTTCAGTATGACTCATGCAAAGTTAACAAACTGCATAGTTAGATAAAAGCATCAAATCTTCAAAACCAAAGTATTTACATATATTTGATCCTAAATACCCAACTTAGATATTAGTTAGTAAATAGACTAGAAGTGGTGGCCGAATTGGTAGAGCACAGGCCTCCCGTGCGGAAGGTCGGGAGTTTGATTCCCGGTTGAGTCAAACCAATGACTTACAGAATTGGTACTCGTCACTTCGTAGCCTCACGCTCAGCATAAATAGGATAGCGCAAGAGCTGGTTAGCTCAGTATCAGGATAATGTGACTGAGTTGGATATCGGGTCATGGTGCCAGCAGGGCAAGACTATAAAGTTGCCATGAGTGTGCAGTGTCATAAGTTGATACCCGTCCTGATATGACCTTATATGTTGCCAGGACGTAAAACTCCAACAACCAACCAACTTAGTAAATAGTATACTTATTACTGCTGACGCCTATGCTGTCCAGCATTTCGGTGTGTATGGACTACTTCTTAAGATTGTATTCTCTGATATCAAATAAACAGAATCACTCATCCCTGTTGTCCCTAATTACAGCCTTATTTAGATTTCTCAAATATTCGCAGATCCCAATAACGATGTGAATAGTAAATTCAGTTAATAAATCAAGCTTTAATTCATGCAATCTTTCTCTATACTATTTGTCTCAGAAATAATTATTTTAGTTTAAGGCAAGTTACTATGCAGTTGCTTTCTGTTGTTTTGTTTTATTGAGGTTTCCCTTTCTCTCTTTCATAATTCAAATATGAACGGGGAAAGAGTTATTATGCAATTAAGCACTTCCCAAATCATCTCATCCATAAATAGTTAATATGTACTATAATTGTTAAGGCCGGAAGACCAGCGCCTCGGTGCTGAAAAAAAGATGTTATTCAACAATGTCTCATATTTTGCTGATGACACTAGAATCTCACATGGAATAACATCAGAGGAAGACGTAGCATGACGCCAATCTGACCTACAAATAGTATATGAGTGGCAACAAGAAAACAACATGCTCTTCAACGAGAAAAAGTTTGAACTACTCAGATATGAACAAAACCGAGACATCAACGACACCACCAACTACACTGGGCCTCTCAAAAATCAAATTGGAGAGAAACAATGTGTACGGGACCTAGGTATTATGATTAATAATACTTTGACATTCACTGACCACATCACAAAAGCATGCAATAAATCAAATCAAATGTGTGGATGGATCCAACGTACCTTTAAGACATGGAACCAAGAAACCATGCAAATACTTCGGAACAGTCTAGTCCAACCACATCTGGACTACTGTAGCCAGCTCTGGGCTCCGCACACAATTGGAGAAATGCAACAAGTAGAAGAAGTACAAAGAAAATACACCAGTAAAATCCCCACTATATATGAACACAACTACTGGAACAGACTCAAACTACTCAAACTTAACTCACAAGAAAGAAGAATGGAAAGGTACACAATCATGTATATCTGGAAAATAATAGAAGGAAAAGTGCCCAACCCAGGAATAAAATACCATATATCTCAAAGGAAGGGAAGACTGTAGGATTCCAAAAATAGTCACAAGCTAGCTCTGCGATCAAAGCAATCAGAGAAGGAAGCTTCATGGTGCATGGACCAAACCTCTTCAATAGCATGCCACAAGACATAAGAAACAAGACAGACTGCAGCACAGACAGCTTCAAACACAAACTGGACAAATATCTCCGAACCATCCCAGATCTACCAAGAATCCCAGGATATACCAACCTGACAATAACGGACGCCGACTCATTGCTGGAAATGACAAAGCTGCCCGCAATGACCAATGCATCCACACTAGATGACCGAGGCGGAGTCAATGACCTGGCCTGAGCACCATATGCTCGAACTGAACTAAACTAAACTAAACTAAACTAACTAACTGGAATTTAAAAGAATTCTTTTTTTAAAGAGTATGTGCTCTTGAAAGCTGTTAGTTCATTGCATGCTATATTTAGAATCAGGACGCTACTGTCTGTGTGTCCTTTCATCAAGGCAGTGGTTTTCTGATGGAGATTCCCACCCACCCTACTCCCCCCCCCCCCCCCCCCCGCAACCCGCCCATATGCTGCTTGGGTTAATGAATATTTAAAGTTGCATAGTCCGATGGTTTTGAGTTTCTACCATGGTTTTTTACATTGGTTGTTGGGGTTTGACGTCCTAGCAACATCTAAGGTCACATATATTAGGGTGGTAATTATAATATACTTTACTTTAAAGTTGCATAGTCCGACGGTTTTGAGTTTCTTTCATTTTCTGAGATAAATATATTAAGTTGATCGGTGTGATGTACCTTACATTACTTTGAAGGAACTGATTTTAAATGGTTACCTTTTGAGATATTTGAAGTGTAAGCATGGGAAATTAATATTGGTATACACCTCAAAATGCTGGACACTAGGCTTCATCAGTGAGAAGTTTTATTAAATTATCATATTGTTTATTCTGTGCAGCAATAAACCGACAAACGCCATTTGGGTTGAAATGAAACCATAGACTACCAGGTTTGAGCTGAAGCTGCCATCATTCCAATAATCAAATCCATTTCTTTGCAGAAACCAACACATCCCCTATAGAATGCATTACCAAATATGAAATTGGTAGACTTTACCTGTAAAGTACAACAAATTCTATTTTACAGAGAACTGAAATGAATTTGTCAGTTTTTGCACATGAACTCTCCAAATATTTAATGAGTGCGCCTGTATCTTAAGTCGGATATGTAGCATCGATTTTATGTAAATGTTTTGGTTTGAAAAATGTGATTTTAACGGACTATGCAGCTTTAACACACCTGAGAGAAAGGGGCTGGTACAGTTTAAACAATCCGGAATAAGGGAGAGGGGTGTCAGCTAGATTCCCCATGCCATCACCTCTGCCAATTTGTATTTCCACCGCTGTGTATAACTTACAGTGTCATCAAAGGCCAGACAGGGATGAGGGACAACAGGGATGAGTTCTCATACCATGACTATGTGGTGTGGGGGGGGGGGGGGGGTTAAAAAATCCCTTGGGTTGGGAAAACTGTAGGCTCGGGTTTTCTATTTAGCAATTGCCTAAGGGTGAAAACAAAGACTATTCAGACTTATCCATGATAGGCAGTATACATCTTCAAGAAACGGTAAAAGTGTAAGCTCAGGCTTTCTATCGACCAACTGCCTAATGGTAAAAACAAGACTATTCAGACTTATCCATTATAGGCAGTATACATCTTCAAGAAACGTTAAAAGTGTGGGCTCGGGCTTTCTATCGACCAGCTGCCTAATGTTGAAAACAAGACTATTCAGACTTATTCATGATAGGCAGTATACATCTTCAAGAAACGGTAAAAGTGTAGGCTCGTGCTTTCTATCGACCAACTGCCTAATGTTGAAAACAAGACTATTCAGACTTATTCATGATAGGCAGTATACATCTTCAAGAAACGGTAAAAGTGTAGGCTCGGGCTTTCTATCAACCAACTGCCTAATGTTGAAAACAAAACTATTCAGACTTATCCATGATAGACAGTATAAATCTTCAAGAAAAGAACAAAAAAAATGCCACAGCCTTGTGTTTATAATAAAACAAATTTGAGAACTTATTGTAGAATAGCGCCTTCTCGGTAAAAGCATTTACTCCCCTCGCGTTTGCAGACGGGGTCCATCCCACCTAACTTCCCCTGTCACGAACTGGTCACAGCCAATCATGTGACCGGGCTAGAGGTCACCACTGACCCCGACCTTGACCCCCGTGACCCCAACCCCCTGCTCAATGGCAGTACAACGCAGATCGAGGAGGTGAGTTGGATGTTGTCAAGTCAGAAGGGTGTCGTGATGACGTTGCGGTTTAGATTCCCGCCGTAGTGTGACGTCATACGGCTGCATGCGCCCCTTCCCCCATGACCCCCCCCCCCACCCCCACCTCCATCACCGTCGCCCCCTATTGGTGTGCTTTCTGTGAGTTTTCTATTATTTGTCCATTTTCAGACTTGCCGGTTATATAATAATACATCGCCACTGCTTGCCTTATTCTTAACGCCAACACTGCATTTTTATTTTTATTTTTACGTTTTTAACAACTTTTTATTTCAGCTTTATTGTTCATTGCACACGTATGCTTCTGACGTCATTGTTCGAACGCTGACTGGTACTCGTGTCATTCAGAGTCGTCTGAATAGCACGATCGGCACGAACTATTAAATTGTTGCTAGTATCACATAGCATTCCTCAAAACCGGACGCGGTGGCCCAATTGGTAGAGCGCAGGCTTCCCGTGCAGAAGGTCGGGAGTTCGAAACATGGCCAAGTCAAACCAATGGCTTACAAAATTGATACTTGTCGCTACCTTGCCTGGTCGTCTGCATTATTAGTATAGCCCAAGGTCTGGTTTGCACAGTATCAGGATAATGTGACTGAGTGGGATATTGGGTCACGGTGCTGGCAGCGCAATCTCCCAGTGGAGAAGCACTATGAAGTCGCCATGAGTGCGCACTGTCACAAGTCGGTACCCTTCCTGATATGACCTGTCCTTAGATGTTGCTATGACGTAAAACAACAAACAAACAAAAAAGCACTCCTCAAAACATAGCCACATTTTAATTTCTATTTTGAGAGTTTATTAATGAAGGTGGAAGTCAATACGTGTGCACTGACAATGCTATCTGACACTGTGCTATTATGAACATCTGTACGGAATCCCATCGTCATCACCAGGTCTGGTACAACAATCGGTTTACGCCGAGATTCCATTAACACATAGTGTCTTGTAAGTCGGTCATGCATAAGTGACATTGTGTTTGTAAGATTCAACAGACGAACCCTGGTCGAGTCAAATCAATGACTTAAAAATGTATGCCTGTCGCTACCTAGCCTGGCACTCTGCATTATTAGGATAGGGCAAGGAGCAGTGGAATGAGGAAGACCAATTGTCCACGATTGAAATTCCCCCTGCTTAATCAACTAATGTACAAACAAACAAAAAACGATAAGGAACATATATGCTTAAAAGTTTCTCCTTTTTCCGGCCGATATCAGGAGGGGTGAGGCGCCACCTGGAGGGAAGGGGGGGGGGGGAGAGCTGCTTGTAAGCAGACCTCCTGCTCACCAGGCCGCACACCAACTTCCAGTAACCCAAAGGAACATATAATAAGGTCACAGGAGTAGTAGATATGGGATGAAAGATCTCCGCGATTTCGCCGATTTTCGTGATTTATTTCATATTTAATAATTAATGTTAAGCAAAATGCTAAAGAATCAGCATGTATATGACAAAATTGATTGGTTCGAATCCCATTCTTATATGACCTGAGATGTTACTAGAACATAAAACCCAAACAAGAACAAGTATGGGTGATAATATAGGCACAACAAGGATAGTTGAAACCAGCCTTGTGGCCTTTTTTCCATGATTCCCTGACAGTGCTAATCCTATGGGGGGGAAATCCGCATTTTCGCGGAGATTTGTCGTCGGATTAATAATCCAGGCTTCCTTTCCGCGTTTTTTTGCAAGAGACCACCTTTCAGCCCTGGTAGATAGTGACAATTACAAATAGCAAAATACAAAAGGAAGATAGCGGGATAATTACATGCATAATAATATTCGCATAAGTGTTTTATGCATCACATAAATTCACTGTCACAAGTCAGCACCCATCCTGATATGATCTGAGATGTTGCTAGGATCTAGAACCCGATCCATTCCCCTAGATTAGATTAGATTAGATTAGATTAGAGTGTTTGAGCTGTATGCTGAGGCACAATCGGAGACTCCACCATCAGGACCCCACTACATGTGGTGATGATGCTCTGTTCAGTTTTGTCATGTGCAGCAATGAATTTGAATCTGCTGGGTGTATCCTGGAAGCTGAAAGGTTCATCTGGTATTGCTATTAACACCATGTCAAGCTGCCTTGTCAAACTGCCTTTTGACAGATTGTATGCTGTGCATTGGAAAAGTTGTTGAATTCACGTAAGGAAACGAATCCTTACGCCTACATAGAATTCTGTGACAGTGCCCACGATTAGGCCACGATGGAATCACTCCCATTCGTCTACACCCGGTTCAATTGTTTCATGTGTTATGCAAGTCGTAGTACGCATTAAGTGTACATGCTAATGGAATCTCAGCTTTAGACTCACTCAGTAGGAGATATTGTTTTGTACCTGACTCGGATTCATGTATGGGCATTCATAATGTTAGACAGTATTATTGGGTTATTATATATATATATAATATATTTGATATATATAATATAGTTAATATATAATATATTATATACATATAAATGTATAAATTAACTCAATAATATATATACTATACATGTAGATAAAATTCATTTTTGTTTCAGTTGTACATATATATAGATGTATTGTTGTAAACACAAGTCTAGGGAAGCACCAGTTTTAATAACTCTTAACACACCCATTATCTAGATGTTCATTTGTTGGTGTTGTTGGTGGCCTTGGGTTTGTTTATTTGTTTATATGTGCACATACTTACACCGGTAACAGTTTCTGTGTCGCAGCGTTTGTGGTTAGGCCCTGTGCGCAGGCGTGAGTTGTGGTTGTGTAGGGCAGTAGTGCGCAGATCTGAGTGAGTGAGTGAGTGAGTGAGTGAGTGAGTGAGTGAGTGAGTTACCCATGTGTTGATGTGTTTCCTTGCAGTCCTTTAATGTATACAGTAAAACCTCTCTAACTGACCACCTCCACAGATCGACCACTCCCCTATATCGATCGCTTTATTAAACGATAGCCCACTGTTTTGATAACCGGAAATACTTTCCACAAAAGGAGTCAGCTTAGAACCTAGTTCCACTAGGTTTGCGACCACTTTGCGATGTCATATGACTAAAAAAAAACACAGTCATCGGCGACCTCCTTGCAAACAAAACAAAAAATGTGTGAAAGAAAGCGTCGGTGACTGCAAGGAAGACAGGTTGGCGATCGGTTGGGGACTGGTCGGAGATTGATTTGTGACTGGTTTGCGATCAATTGTCGTTTGATTGCAGATGAGTCGCAAATCACTCCCCGACCACTCACTGACCGATTGCCAAATGGTCACAGGCAGTTGGCAGCAGAGCCATGGTCATCAATCAGTGATTGACCAGTGTCGCCAATAAGTCAACAATGGTCTCCAACTTCTCACCAACCTGTGAAAATGGTTGGCGGTCTCCTGATGACCATTTTGGTCACAGGGAAGTTTATGGTGCAACACCTGCAACCTCCTAGCTACAATTTTGGTCACCAGGAAGTTGGTGACCACTGAGGACCAAATAGAGACCTTTTTGCGGCCACCCGTTTTTTTGGTTGCAAGTGGGCTCAAGCCTAGTGTGAGTGGGGCGTTATACATGCAAATCAACAGATATGTACATGCTGTAGTCGATATTTAAGTTTACACTGGGAGGTCTGTTTATCCATGGAGTCGGCAACATACGATGTGTCAGTTCTCCAAAATAGCTGGTTTTAATTTGATTTCAACCAGTGTGTGAATTGTATGACATCTTACATTAATCAAGAACACATCTTTGTGAGCTTTGCAACAACAGAAGATTTAATCTTGATTTAAAACCCAAGTACAAATGTTTTTAAGATATGCATTCACAGTATTTCTGTGTAGTCTGTGTATGTGTGATGTGATTATTACATTTATGCAAGAGATAACAAAAATGGGTAAAGTGTGGTTTTATTTTGTGAGTGGGTTTTTACAAAAATGGTAATGTTAATATTTTCTTTTAATGAAGCATGCTTGTTAATTTTGCTACTTCATGATGCAGTTGACGGAAGACCTGAGAAAGACGCTAATTGATCGAACCATCACCTCAATCCCCAAGCGGGTGCACACCCTACCACCACAGCGCCAGCCCAGCTTCCACATGGACGTCCCAGAGTAAGTGCATCGCGCCAAAGAACGAAGTGTATGGCTCAATAAGAAGCGACAATGCTAGTCAGGCATTTTTGAATTTTTATATTCTATTATTTTTATTATATTATTATTTTATTTATATTCTTTTTGAATTCCCATGTTTTATGAATAATTTTATTTATTTATTATTATTATTTTGTTTAAGTTTTATATTATTTATATTTTATTATATTATTTATATTTTGTTTTCTTTTTAAAAATATTTTATTATGTTATTTATATTTCATTGTTGTATTTTATTTTAGTGGCCTGTTTTAACAGAACATGGTTTTATTTAGTGGTGGTGCT
Organism: Branchipolynoe longqiensis; assembly: GCA_030323885.1. NCBI lineage: Eukaryota > Metazoa > Annelida > Polychaeta > Phyllodocida > Polynoidae > Branchipolynoe > Branchipolynoe longqiensis. The sequence goes on along the minus strand of CM059190.1, from coordinate 29,408,583 downwards.
TTTTTGGAGGGGCTACAAATCAAATTTGTAAATACACAGTTTTAAGTAGCTAAGCAACACTGAACATAAATTTGTAGTTTTATGTAGATAAGTGGTGACAGCATCCTTTGCGGCCAATGATAAGCGATACTGAACAGTATGAATGTGTAGTTTTATGTAGATAAGCAGTTACAGCATCCTTTTGGTTCAGTGATAAGTGACGCCAAACAGCGTTAATGTGTACTTTCGTGTAGCTACGTGGTGAGAGCATCACTTGGGCCCAGTGATAAGCAGTATCGGAGTATAGTTTTATGTAGGTAAGTGATAGCAGCATCCTTTGGGTGCTGTGATAAGTGATATCAATCAGCGTAAATGTATTCTTTTAAGTAGATAAGCAGTTACTGCATCCTTTGGGCCCAATGATAAGTGATAGTGATAAGCAATACCAAACCACACTGCCATCCACTAGGAGGTATTTCTTTGCAGCTATTAACATTTTTTGTAATGGGTAGTGTTAAGAATGTCGGGGGAGGTCCAAAAACCAAAAAGAAAAGAAAAAATGGGGAGATTGGCAAATCTAAAGGAGTTTTAGGCCTCTAAAATTATCCAATAATTAAATATAATGAGTGATGCCAAGCTTTACTTCTCCTGGTAACCAAAAACAAACAGCTTTTCGCCGCTTCTTCAATCTGCATGTTTAAAAGTGTTTAAGTCAATGAAATTTCCACAGTAAGCTGAATCAAGTATTTGCGAAATGCGCTGAAATAAGTAAATCAGCAGGATATTAATTGATTTTTTATTTTTAATGTAGCAGATGGAAAATATAACCTCAATTATTCACAAATGAAAGATCACATTTTTGCTGATTTTGGAGGAAAAAATAACCCACAAGCGGACAGCCACTCATAGGCATAGAGCACTGCTGGAGAATTGCAGAATTTCTACCAGAAGTGAGATTTGCACGTGCGCTTTTATTATTTTGATCCCTGATTGTGGTTTGTGGATGTGCTGAAGCTGTGAGTTTGTGAACATATCCTGTGTTCTTTCTCCTCCTTGCTCCCATAGGAAGACGAAACGAAGGTAACTTTTCAAACCGTCTACATGTCACTTACTTCACTCTGGTTGTAGTCTTATACCCCAGTCACACTAGGCTTGTGATCACTTTGTGGCCTCTCGTGACCAAAATCAATGGGTGGTCGCAAAGTGGACACAAGCAGTCGCAAAAGGGTCTCTATTTGGTCCTCACTGGTTTCCAACCTCCTGTGTCCATTTAACTCGCAAGAGGTTGCAGGTGTTGCATCAAAAACTTTGTAACCAAAAAGATTGCCCGGAGTTCACCGATCATTTTCATAGGTTGGCGATCAATCAGTGATCAGTCCCAGACTTGTCCAAAGTGAGTGGGGGGCACTGTGATTGCTGACTAGTCAGGAGCCATCAGCAACTGATCGCCGACCGATCACCGATCAGTCATAAATCAGCCTCATACCAATCGCCAACCGGTCTTCACCTTCACTTTTTTCCCCATTTCTTTTGTTTTGGTCACACAGAGGTCGCTGATGACTGATTTTGTTTTTGTCACAAGCAGTCGCAAAGTTGTTGTAAGCCTAGTGTGACTGGGCTTTAGTGTTTGTAGCCATGCGTCTGGGTTATCAGGATGCTCTTTCAGAAGCAGGCAGGTCAACTATCTCCCACTCCCCTTCTTTGGCCAAACTATTTCCCACCCACCACCCATTCCACTTTCATTGCACTTCCCTCCACACTTCCATACCCCCATCTCTTCCCGTTTCTACCATCAACAAAAAGCTATCTCTGTATGTACCGGCTTATGAAGTTAGATTCTTATTTTACCCTACTCTGCTAATCTTCCCATTTTGTATGCATCCTTTCCTTATCTTCCTACTTTCTGACTCACCAACCCTTACTTTCTCTACCCTCCCCTCCCTACAGTGACTCACCAACCCCTACTTTCTCTACCCTCCCTTCCCTCCATCTTTCTACAGTGACTCACCAACCCCTACTTTCTCTACCCTCCCTTCCCTCCATCTTTCTACAGTGACTCACTAACCCCTACTTTATCTACCCTCCCTTCCCTCCATCTTTCTACCATGACTCACCAACCCTTACTTTCTGTACCCTCCCTTCCCTCCATCTTTCTACCATGACTCACCAAGCCTTACTTTCTCTACCCTCCCTTCCCTCCATCTTTCTACCGTGACTCACCAACACATACTTTCTCTACCGTCCCTTTCCCTCCATCTTTATACCATGATTCACCAACCCTTACTTTTTCTACCTTCCCTTCCCTCCATCTTTCTACAGTGACTCACCAACCCCTACTTTCTCTACCCTCCCTTCCCTCCATCTTTCTACAGTGACTCACCAACCCCTACTTTCTCTACCCTCCCTTCCCTCCATCTTTCTACAGTGACTCACCAACCCCTACTTTCTCTACCCTCCCTTCCCTCCATCTTTCTACAGTGACTCACTAACCCCTACTTTATCTACCCTCCCTTCCCTCCATCTTTCTACCATGACTCACCAACCCTTACTTTCTGTACCCTCCCTTCCCTCCATCTTTCTACCATGACTCACCAAGCCTTACTTTCTCTACCCTCCCTTCCCTCCATCTTTCTACCGTGACTCACCAACACATACTTTCTCTACCGTCCCTTTCCCTCCATCTTTATACCATGATTCACCAACCTTACTTTTTCTACCTTCCCTTCCCTCCATCTTTCTACCGTGACTCACCAACCCCTACTTTCTCTACCCTCCCTTCCCTCCATCTTTCTACAGTGACTCACCAACCCCTACTTTCTCTACCCTCCCTTCCCTCCATCTTTCTACAGTGACTCACCAACCCCTACTTTCTCTACCCTCCCTTTCCCTCCATCTTTCTACAGTGACTCACCAACCCCTACTTTTTCTACCTTCCCTTTCCCTCCATCTTTCTACAGTGACTCACCAGCCCCTACTTTCTCTACCATCCCTTTCCCACCATCTTTCTACAGTGACTCACCAACCCTTACTTTCTCTACCCTCCCTTCCCTCCATCTTTCTACCATGACTCACCAACCCTTACTTTCTCTACCCTCCCTTCCCTCCATCTTTCTACCGTGACTCACCAACACATACTTTCTCTACCGTCCCTTTCCCTCCATCTTTATACCATGACTCACCAACCCTTACTTTTTCTACCTTCCCTTTCCCTCCATCTTTCTACAGTGACTCACGAACCCCTACTTTCTCTACCCTCCCTTCCCTCCATCTTTCTACAGTGACTCACCAACCCCTACTTTCTCTACCCTCCCTTCCCTCCATCTTTCTACAGTGACTCACCAACCCCTACTTTCTCTACCCTCCCTTTCCCTCCATCTTTGGACAATGAGTCACCAACCCCTACTTTTTCTACCTTCCCTTTCCCTCCATCTTTCTACAGTGACTCACCAGCCCCTACTTTCTCTACCATCCCTTTCCCTCCATCTTTGTACCATGACTCACCAACCCTTACTTTTTCTACCCTCTTTTCCTCCATCTTTCTACCATGACTCACCAACCCTTACTTTTTCTACCTTCCCTTCCCTTCATCTTTCTACAGTGACTCACCAGCCCCTACTTTCTCTACCATCCCTTTCCCACCATCTTTCTACAGTGACTCACCAACCCTTACTTTCTCTACCCTCCCTTCCCTCCATCTTTCTACCATGACTCACCAACCCTTACTTTTTCTACCTTCCCTTCCCTTCATCTTTCTACCATGACTCACCAACCCTTACTTTCTCTACCATCCCTTTCCCACCATCTTTCTACAGTGACTCACCAACACATACTTTCTCTACCCTCCCTTTCCGTCCATCTTTATACCATGACTCACCAACCCCTACTTTCTCTACCCTCCCTTCCCTCCATCTTTCTACAGTGACTCACCAACCCCTACTTTCTCTACCCTCCCTTCCCTCCATCTTTCTACAGTGACTCACCAACCCCTGCTTTCTCTACCCTCCCTTCCCTCCATCTTTCTCCAGTGACTCACCAACCCCTACTTTCTCTACCCTCCCTTTCCCTCCATCTTTGTACCATGACTCACCAACCCTTACTTTTTCTACCCTCCCTTTTCCTCCACCATTCTACATTCACCCTCATTCTCCTACTTTCTCTCTCCTACTCACCCTTCTCTCTATCTTCTCCTACTTTCTACATACTCTTATTTCACATCCTACTTTCTCCAACTTTATTTACTTCCTAGGCTCCCTATTCTGCTGATATTTCCTATAATTTCATACAAATCTGACCATTTCAGATTTTCTTCTAAATTTCAATGTAAACATAGATACGATTAACAATACTGACGGAATAAATACCACTAACTTTTCTCTATGGATATCGCCCTTGGTGCCGACAGTGTTAAACTATCAAGCAATCCTCTTTTCATGCGCGAGAAGGAAGACAGAAGGCGGGAGTGGGAAACTGAGGCGTTTATTGATTACGCCTCGGGCAATATACAACAAAACAATGAATGAAACATATCAATACATAGGAGAAGATGTACAGGTAGTAAGTCAATGCAATCAAAACATATGGAAGAGATGTATACAGTGTCTTGTGAATAAAGTCAGTTCATGAGGCGGCGAGGGGCGGCCCGAGGAGGGAGTCCTGCGGGTTTATGGCAGGGGGTGCGCCGAGGAGCCCTCCACCAAAACGGAGGAGAGGGCTCGAGGCGCGCCCGAGGGGGCGAGGCGGGGCACGTAGGCGTGCACCGCCCCGGAGGTCCAGGTCCCCTGGGCCATGATGTCCGGGAGGGGCACCCCGGCGCGCTGGCAGGCCTGGGCGGCGCCCCGGCGCAGGCTGTGGAGGGTGAAGGCCTGAGGGTCCGGGACGCCCTGGGCCTTGAGGGCGCCCCTCAGGAGTTCGGTGAGGGAGCGCGGGTCGAGGGGCCGGCCGGAGGGCATCAGGAGGGCCGGCGCGTCGAGGGGCGCGGGCGTCTGGGCGAGGGCGAGCTGCCATGCCGAGACCGGGCAGAGCGGCGAACGGGGGATGGCTGGAATGAAGAGGGCCACCGCGCCCGAGGGGGAGGAGATCGTCTTGGAGCTCCTTATCAGGAGCCGGAGGCCCCCGGGCGCGGGGCGGACGTCAGCGCGGGTGAGGGTGTGGGGGCCCCCCCACCCCTCGGGGCTCGGGGCCAGGAGGTTAGACTGGCGAAGCATGCCGAAGTACCCGAGGAGGAGGGCGGCCCGAGGGACGAGCGAGGCGGGGCCCGCGCGGGCGAGGTGGGTGATGGCCAGGGTCAGCTGATGGGGCGTGAGGGGAGGCGCCTGGCGTGGGACGTGAACGGAGCTGCGTTCCCCGCCGCGGTAAATGTCCTTGGCGAGGCGGGCGTCGAAGCCCGAGGTGCAGCCGCCCGCCCCTTCCACCCAGGAGCGGACCCCGAGAGGGCGTTCTTGACGGTGGCCGGGGCGAGGGCACGGGCGAAGAGGGAGGCGGTGAAGGCGGCGACGTCGAAGGCCGCCGGGGCGAGGGGGTCGACGCCTCGGGCAACAGCGAAGCTGACGAAGTCCTCGGCCTGGCGACGGCGGTTCCTCCAGGTCGCCGGGGCGAGGGCTGCGAGCCGGAGGCGGGCCACGTCCTGGATCTCGGCGGGAGGGTAACCTATAGTCCAGGGTAAAAGGGAAAGGCGTCATGTGATGCGGTGGCGGGGAGGAGCCCGAGGCGGGCCACCTCGCTCCGAACCGTGTCGGCCCAGGGGCCGGCGAGGTGCGTCCGGCTGAGGGCGTCGGCGAGGAGGAGGTCCGCCCCGGGCTTGTGTGTGATGTGGAGCTGAAAGGATCCGGAGGCCGCCAGTAACCAGAGCTCCCGTGCACAGGTCCCGAGGGTAGGGTCTCGGGCGCGTCCCGACTCGAGGGCGGTGGCCGAGGCCATGTTGTCAGTATACACCACGACCGTCGCCCCCGCGATGTCTTCCGGGAGGAGAGAGTGGAGGCCGACGACGAGGTTGACTGCCTCGAGTTCGTGGATCGACGGGAACCGAGCCCGGAACCCCGAGGAGTACCCTCGGGCGTAGTAGTGCGTCGGGGAGTGGGCGCCGCCGCCGGTGAGACAGGAGTCGCACTCGATCACCCAGCGTCGGCCCTCCGGGGCCCGGAGGAGGTGGATACCGTTGGAGATTCGTCCGTATGCGGCGAACCACCTCAGAAACCGGAGGGCGTCGTCGGCGAGGGTGACGGCGGCGGTGCCGTAGCAGCTGCGGAGCGCCCCGAGGAGTCGGGCCATGAACTTCCGCCCGGGGAGCACGCAGCTGCTCACGTGGTTGAGGCGGCCGAGGAGACTTTGCAGCTGTTGTTTCCCGAGGGTGGGTTGGGCGATGCGGGCGTCGCAGTCGTCGATGAGGGCCTGGATCTTGGCGGGGGCGACTCGGATGGTCATCGTCTCGCTGTCGAGGGCGAACCCTAGCCAGATGAGGCGGACAGCGGGAGGATGGCACTTTCCGGGTGCTACGTCGAGGCCGAGGGCAGCGGTGAGGGCGAGGAAGGCGTCGAAGGCCTGGCACGCCCTCAGGTATGAGCCCTCGCACCCTGTGAAGTCGTCGATGTAGACGAGGGCGTGGAAGCCCTCGCGCCGGATGATCCAGGCCACTGCAGCGGTGACGCGGACGCAGGCCGCGCCCGAGGTGCGGCACCCGAAGGGGAGGGCGAGGTCTATGTATGTGTCGCCGTCGAGGCAGATGCCGAACAGGGGGCAGGAGAGGGGGTCGGCACGGAGCTGGCGGTAGGCCCGGGAGATGTCGGCAGTCCAGACGTAGGCCCCGTGGCCCTGGTCGATGAGGCGGCGGCCTACGTCGGCGACCGAGGGGAGGGTGTATGTGTGGGGTTCCCCGAGGAACTCGCGTCGGGGGATGCCCGAGTTCACGCTTGCTCCCGGGGGGTAGGAGAGGTCGACGATGACCCGCCTCTTGCCCGAGTCATCATCGGGGAGACCTGGGTCCAGGGGGTAAAGGGAGGGACGGTGAAGGGGCCGATAAGGGCGCCGAGGGCCAGCTCCGTGTCGACGAAGTCTCGGACGTGAGAGAGGTTCTCGGGGGGCTCTCGGTGATTGGAGAAGGAACGGCGGGGGAGGGTAGAGGCGGAGTAGTTGGCGGGAAAGCCGAACTCGAGGAAGTCGAGGACGGCGGGGTCGGGGTAGTGACGGAGGTGGGTGCGCCATGCGGGTATGTGGAGGCCGGAGGGAAGGGAATGCGGGCGGCCAAAAAATTAGGAAGGCCCGCTTTCCGGAGGGTTGTGTAGGCATGGTTGAATGCCGGGTAGCGGGCCCACGCCTCGCCGGAGGTGTGCGGCCAGGAGGAAAGGAGGGTGGGGCGGTATTGGGAGGGGGTGGGGCCTCAGGAGGGGGCGGCTGGGAGGGTGTCCTGGAGGTGGGAGTCGATGACGTCGACGGTGGGTTCGTCGAGGGTGGGGGCGGGGGCGGGGTGGCGGTGGGGGGAGGAGGTGCGGTGGGGGGTGAGGGGGGCAGCGAAGTCGTGCTGGGTGGGAGGGGGGGGGGCGGGTGGCCGGGTTCGGGGTCGGGGGGGCTGAGAAAAGCGGTGTCGCCTAAGGTGAGGTGGAAGTCTGGGTCGATGGTGCTGGTAGACAGCCGGTGTAGGGAGGCGGCAGGGGCCTTATGGGCGGGAGACGGCTCCCAGGCGGTGGAGGCGGTGCTGGCGGGAGCGGCTCCAGAGCGGACGGCGGGCTTGGCCTCGGGCACGCTGATGGTGCGCGGGGCGGCCTGGTGTATGGCCGGCTGGGTCGGCCCGAGGAGGGCCGGGGGTCCGAGGCCGGGGGTAGCAACATGGGGGCTGGCTGGGTTGTGGATGTCGGCAGGGCTGGTTTTAGCAGTAGTGGGCCGGTTGAGGGCCTCCGGGCCGGCCGGGGGCTCCGGCGGACTAAAAATCCGCCGAGGTGGCGGGCATCGCGCGCTCACGGTTGCGCTTGGAGTTGCAGACGTCCTCACTGTGCGCTGTCAACATTTTGCGCACATTGGCGCAATAAGCGCACGTGTGCCGCTGCCTAGCGCCCCCCACGCCGTGGGCCTCCCCCGGGCCGGCCTGGGTGCAGGATGCAGGGTCGCGGTTCCATGCGTTGCAGGTGGCCCCGTGGAGGTCCCTGCTATAGGTAATCCGGGGCTCGGGCTGGAAGCGGGGCTGTTGGCGGGGTCTGGGGGGGTCTGCGGAGCGGGCGGGGGTGGGTGTGGAGGGCTGCTGGGTGGGCGTGGTGAGGGAATCGACCCTGAGGGCGTTGAGGGCCACAGGGTCGTGCCACCCGTGGGGGAGCCTCCCGTCCGCGATCCAGGAGAATATGGACTCCGAGTAGCGGCGGACGGTAGGCCAGGGGTGGATGAGGATGTCCCTCATGACGGTGAGATGGTGGTGGTGTAGGCCCTGGAGGGAGTGCGCCGGGAAAGAGGGGTGGTTGACCAGGGAGAGGAGGGCGAGGCTATACTCGTCCTTAGTCGCCTCCCCGAGTTTCACCGCCTTGCGCCCCGGCCCCCTCTCCACGAGGTCGCAGGGAAAGACGTAGTCAGGGGGAATACCTCGGCGGCGTACGGTGTGCTGCGCCTCGGCGGATGCGAGGATGTCGCGGACTGCGTCGGCCGCGGATGCTGGGGTGTGCTCCGCGGGCTCCTGCCGGTAGGTGGGCGGCGGTGTGGAGCTGGCGTGGACGCGGGTGTACTGTTCATACTGCGGGTGCGGGCCTCCGGGCTGAGTCGCTTGAGGTGGAGGCGGCGGCCGGCTCCCGGCTGCAGCGTGCGCCCGAGGGGCCGGGACGGGTGGCAGGCTGTATGCAGGCTCCTGCCGCGGCGCGGGTGCGGGATCCTCGGGAGCCCCTCGGGCGATCCCCGTCTCGACGGCCTCGACGCGGCTGGTGAGGCGGGTGATGGCCTCGATGAGGAGGGCGATCTCACTGCTGGCGTGGCCCGCGGGCGCTGCGGGCGACGTCGGGGCGGTAGAGGGGAGGGATCCCCCCGGAGAGCCCGAGGACGGCCCCGGCGTGGCCATGCCGGAGGTCTTGGATGCTTTCCGGCTCTTTCCCTTTCCGCGTCCGGGCATGGTGATGATCGGCAGAGGAGCAGCGATCCGGGGAGAAGTAGAACCGGGCAGGAGAGCCAAAGTAGAAGAAAGGCAGCGAGGTGGAGACTGGAGGCGAATGACTGAGGGAGGCGGCGGGCGGCCTTATAAGGGAGAAAGTGAGTAGTGGCAGGAGAGGCGTGAACGCTCAAGGCCGGGGGAGGGCGGGGGTGAGGAGCGGGCGTCGCGCGAGGCGCGAATGCTGGGTGAGCGCGGGCAGAGGGGGGGGGGGGGGAGTCGCTCTCCCTTCCCTCGCATCAAACGAAATGCTTCGCATTACGACCCATGCCATTATCTACATACTCCTATTCACTTTCTAGTTTCTCTACCTTCCTTCTTTCCATCGTCCCATTTTCTCTCGTCTACTTGCGTCCCATTTTCCTTCCCTACTGATCTTTATTGTCCTCTTTTCCGGTCTTTTCTTTTCTTTCGTCCCCACTTAATTGCATTTTCTTTTTGACTCCCTTTTGCCTATCACATTGCCTATATTCTTTTTCAATATTTCCATTTTTTATTTCTACTTTTTCCGGTGCTCCTTTTTCGTCGGATATTCCTTTTTTTCTTTTCTTTTCTTTTCTTTTTTTTTCTTTTTTTTTATCTCACTACTTTTGTCCATCACGCTTCTTGATCTTGATCGGTAAACTGTTTGTCCAAAGGTCCCCTCCCTGTCTGGGTGTTGTAGACATAGGTGGCGGTTTACAAAATATAAATTAATCTATTTGATTTAAATTACACTCTGAACATTTACTCTTTATATATATTATTGTCTGTATATATATTATTATTGCAATAAATGCAAAGTAAATGAGAAAATAATAATAGTACGGAACTCATCATTTTTTAAATGGCTCTCTTGCTCTTCTTAGATGTAGTTGTGCTACACTGCCACGTTAAGCAATAAATGCTAAGTAAATAATAAAATAATAGTACGGAACTCATCATTTTTTAAATGGCTCTCTTGCTCTTCTTAGATGTAGTCGTTCTATACTGCCACGTTAAGCAATAAATGCAAAGCAAATGATGATAAAATAATATTAGTACGGAACTCATCATTTTGTAAATGGCTATCTTGCTCTTCTTAGATGTAGTCATTCTACACTGCCACGTTAAGCAATAAATGCAAAGTAAATTAAAAAGCAACAATAGTACCGAAAGTTATTGGTTTAATATATATTAAATAGCATTCTTTTTCCATCTTTGACATTTTACATAAATTATTTTCTCTTGGTGCCAGATATTATTCACACAGCTATCGTCCTGGGTAATTTTGATTGTTTTTTTTCATGGTGTAGCAATGACCCGCTTTTGAATATAATATCGAATTTGGATAATTGGTATGTTCATTGTGAGTGCTTATTAAACGGTTATGGGTCGATATGGGGCTTGATGCCTGAGTATTTCTGGGATGAGTATTGGCCGAGGTGAAAATGGAGTCGACATGTATTCCAGAGGCCAGAGTCTCAGATCCCATCTGTTTTTATTAAATTACTTTTAATTTCATATGTGCTTCTAGTTTTCGCTATCATCAGTTGAAGCCGAAATGTCAATGCCATAAATAAATATGATATCAGACAATATTAGTCTCAACAGACAGCATAGGTCAGGTGGCTTTGTAATGGATACCAACGGAGGCAATTCTTTTTCATGTATATAATTAAATATGCGTGTGTGTATATATATATATTATTTTACCTCGGTACTAAGCCTCTGGCTAGCCTTAGGCTAGGGAGAAGGAAGCACATCCGGGTCCAACAATTAGCATAATCAGCTCACGACCAGAGGACGTTCGTTGAGTTGCTCCGACAGTTTTTAACCTACAACGATTTGAAGCACGTTTTGAAGCTATTTTTAGCTTTGGATGTGTAGTTTTGTTATTTTATGGATGTTTTACGATTCGTAGAACATCGATAGAACAAGACGCCATTCCTTTGTTCTACATGCCGCCCATTGCCGAACGGAGAGCGATGATGGCTGGAGCCTCATCACGTGTTTTTTGCCGCCCGTTGCCGAACGGAGAGTGATGTTGGCTGGAGCCACATTACGTTGGGATTTTTCCGCGGTTTCTTTTATGGATTCGTGTTGGAAATTATCCTGGGTTTCTTTTATAGACTCCCCATTTTTTTAGGCCTACCCCCGAGTCTCATAGCATTTTCTCCAACTTGCTGGTGCTGTAGCCGCAGGGGGGAGAAGTGTACGAAACAGAGAGTGTGGGAGGTGACTGATACACTGGTCCCTACCCCTCGTTTGGTTTTGGTTTCGATACCGTCAACCTACGACGTTATACGTTAGCTTTTGAAACGCCTGTGTAGAAACGGTGTAAATACGTTTTTCTAACACCAAGTTGTGCGCTATGGTTTTCTATAATACCATTGAGATGTTGAAACTTCCTTGCCTCTTTAGTAACTTTCTTCTGATTGTTACAGATTCCATATGGCTACGAAGCACAGTAAGATGGGGGCACCAGCAGCTGCAGAGGGCCACCCGCCTGACGATTCAGACTCGTCACAGATGTTGACGGTTCCTCCATCCCCTCAGGCCGGGGCACAAATCATGTCCTACCTGGAAGCCGGGAGTGACCCGGAGATCATGACCGTGGTTCCCCTTGACTGGGAAGCGTGGATGGACAGTTTAATGGAATTGAAATTCCAAAGGTTAAACTCGGCACAAACGGGATCAAAGAAAAGGCCAGCCCCAGTGGAAATTGACTCCGACTGGGAGGATGTATCAGGAGATGATAACTTTTCCCCTGATGAAGACTCCTCGCCAGACCTGACTCCTCGGGTTAAAAAGAAGAAGGCGAAGAAGGCTGTGAGCTCATCAGGAGACGAGTTCACGAAGGCACGGAAGAAGGTGGTCAAGAAGAAGACCAAGAAAAGGAAGAAGAAGAAGAAGAAAGATTCTTCGTCAGACTCATCATCGGACTCATCTTCAACAGAGTCTGACTCGGATACGGAAAGAACAGGCCTGTTCGCCAAGATTGGCGGAAAGGTGCGTAAGAAATGCGTACAAGAAAAGGCAAAGAAAGTGCTGACCACAACAATGATGCGGGAAACCATCAAAGGGCACTTTAACTTTAACACCTTCCAGCCCACTGAAGTGATCACAAAGCTGGGGGAACAACTCACTGGGATTAAGGGAATCCCCGACTCGGTGGTCAAAGAAATGGACAGAGATGTCCATTTAACTGACGATTGGAGGAAGTTTGAGACTGTCCTCCACATCATACACAAGGCGGTCCTTGGGACCTTGACAGCGATTGCGCCAGTGGCCAATCATATGCAGACGCAAAATAAGTTCTCCTCTTTGGCCAGAACTATGGATAAGGGCCTGGCGATGCTTACAGCAGCCAGTAACTTCATCACATAGAGACGCTTTGAGAATGTCTTCAAAGCTGTCTGTACGGACACGGGGAAGGAGGTGGCCAGGACCAATCAAAGGGAAGCCGCTGGACAAAACTAAGATGTTCGGTGGTCAGCTGCAGTACCTCTTTAAAGAGGTGGAGACTGGAGCCAAGTGTGGGAAGCACATGGATCCCAAGAAGAAACCCATGGATGCCAACACTCGCTTCAGAAAGACGCGTGCGGATTTTCGCAGCCGGCGGCCCGACTGAGGAGGAAAGTCATGACCGACCTATGGCTTCCAGCCCAGAGGTTGGGGTCAACGCCAGTCATTCGGCTGGAACGAAGGGAACCGACCGTTCAAGAGGGAGTACACTCCCAGCAAGCCTTTCCCCCATCCAGGGAACAATTAGAAGTTGCTACGCAAACTGTACTGGCTGCCGTAACACCTGTAAGCATTTTCAAAGCAGGGAATATCAAAAATTGTATTGAAGAATGGAACTTAATAACTGATAACTTGAAAGTGTTAAGTATTGTCAATGGAATTCGCATTCCATTTACCTCTTTGCCGACACAGTAGAGGATTCCTTTTCCATATCGGTTTGATGACAATGAGAGAGAAGCACTAGATGAACAAGTGGGGCTTTTTTATCAGAAAGCCATTATCCAAAAGGTAAACCATGAAGCTGGAGAATTTATTTCCAACATTTTTTCTCCACCCAAACCCAATGGAGAGGTTCGAATGATTCTGGATTTATCAACCCTCAACAAGTTGGTTGAATGTAAACATTTAAAAATGTTTTCACTAGAAACAGCACGAGATTTAGTTACACCAGTTGCTTGGCTGGCGAGTGTAGATCTGAGAGATGCATATTACACAATTCCAATTTACGAAGCAGATCGAAAATTTCTGAGATTTATTTGGAATGAACAACTGTATGAATTCACTTGTTTACCCAATGGTTTAGCTTGTGCCCCTCGCTTATTTACTAAAGTGCTAAAACCAATTTTCTCATTGATGGCGCGTAAAGGACATATTATGTTCCCGTACATTGACGACTCATTTATTGTGGCACAGTCAAAAGCAGCTTGCCAAAATGCAGTAAATGATTCATGTAAAACATTTACAAAATTAGGATTCTACATTCATGACAAAAATCTGTCTTTAATCCAACTAAAGAATTAAAATGCCTAGGATTTCTGTTAAACACCAAACAAATGACTGTGGTGCTAACACAACAACAAAATAGACAAATTTAACAATACTGCGCAAAATTTGCTAAAATTAAGACAGCCAAAGATTAGGCAGGTCGCGGTGTTGATAGGCATTATGATTTCATATGCCCCCGCCGTTTTATATGGCAAAGCTCACATTAAATCGCTAGAGATAGACAAGAACTTAGCATTAGCCCAAACTAGAGGGAATTTTGAGAGAAAAATGTTTTTGTCTCCAGAAGGCATAAACGATATCGAATGGTGGCTTAAACACGCTAGTTCCTCTCCGAATCCTATTCGTATGGGAGAACCTAACACTGTAGTTACAACAGATGCTTCTCCAGATGGATGGGGTGCCCACCGTGACGATACCGCAATGAGGGGCAGATGGCTAGAGGAAGAAATTTCAGATTATATCAATGTTCTAGAGCTTAGAGCAGTTTATTTAGGCCTATGCAGTTTAATCCGCATACCGAAATTTCATGTCAGAATTCTGACAGACAATACGACGGCAATGGCATACATTTGCAACATGGGAGAGACGAAGTCCAAACCATGTAATAAAATAGCTACGCTATTTTGGAATTGGGCGCAGAAGAATGAAGTGTGGCTTATGGTAGCTCACATACCAGGTAGTCAGAACACTTTGGCAGATAGGAAAAGTAGACATTTCTATGATCATTTGGAGTGGTCATTAAATGACGACATTTTTCAACAAATTTGTCAGAAATGGGGAATACCACAAATTGATGTTTGCATCAAGAAACAATAACAAATTACCTAAATATGTTTCATGGCATCCAGAACCAAATGCTTGGCAAGTGCATGCTTTTTCTTTAATTTGAGAAAATAATTTTTATTACATTTTCCCACCATTCAGCATTATCAGCAGAGTGGTCAGGAAGATCAGAATGGATCAAACACAGGCAATTCTGATCATGTACGACTGGGACACACAGCCATGCCGGGCAGCAGTAGCATTAGGAGCGAAAGACTATCAGATTCCCAAGTTACGAGGGAACCTATAACATCAAGGCCCGCTAACAGTCCACGGAGATGTGTCAACAACACCTCTTCTGGCATTCCTTATCTGAACAACTATTTACAACAGTTTGGATTGGATAAGGTGACTCAACAACGATTAATGTCACATGCTTGGAGAAAAGTAACTGTAAAATTATATTCAAGTTACTTGAAGAAATGGGGGGTACACTGTCTAATTATGAAAGTGAAACCCTTAAAGCCAACTATAGCACAAGTAGTTAGATTTTTAAGGATGTTAGAGGATTAGGGATTAGGTTTTGGAGTGATTAACGCTGCAAGATGTGCATTATCCATCATACTCCCAAGACTAGATGGAGAGACAATTGGTAAACACCAAGTGATTCACTGGTCTATGAAATCAGTGTATGAAAGGAACCCACCAAAACCTAAATATGATAGGTTTTGGGATGTTTCAGTAGTCTTTAAATTACTAAAGAAGTGGCCTAGTAATTATAATTTAGATTTAAACCAACTAGGTTTTAAAGTAGCAGTGCTTTTGCTTTTAGTCACTGGACACAGGGGAGAAACTATTGTAGCATTGTCTCTAGACGGCTTAGAGATTGATCGTAACGAGGCGATGTTCGAATTACAACAATTATTGAAATCAAACCACACAGGGGACCCATTGTCCATGGTACATTTAAACAGTTTCCCGGACGACCGACAACTTTGCGTTGTGTCAGCCATCCGGGCTTATATATCCAAGACAAAAGGAGTTAGGAATTCGAGACAACTGTTGGTGAGTTTTATTAAACCACACAAGGCCATTTCGAGAGAAACACTCACAAGGTGGAATATTACAGTGCTGAAGGCTGCAGGTGTCAATACGCAATGCTACGCATCCCATTCGATGAGAGGTGCCTTGTCTCAAAGGCATGACACTTTGGAATCTCAGTGAAGAGAATCCTCGCACACGCAGGCTGGAAGACAGCTAGATCGTTTGCTAAACATTACAACAAACGACTAGAGAAGTCAAGCCGCCTAGCAACACTCATACTCACTTGTTAACAAGACAGGTGAGAATATTAGATTTATACATGCATAACTATGTATACAAATTTAGATATTTGAAAAGGATAAAAATGAGGTACATAAAAGTCTCCCTAGCCTGAGGCTAGCCTGAGGCTTAGTACCGAAGTAAAATAGTATAGTTATACGAGTCTTACCTTGGTATAGATGATGGATAACTGTTGTTTTCCCGAGGTACAAGCCTCGGATAGACGTGGCCTAGGGCCCGCCCACCACGCCCGACCACATCTATTATGTTTGCTTGTGCAAAGACGAAAACATGATAGTATCCATTGTTGATTAAAGTCATTTTTATCCTGAATAAGTAGGTAAAGATTGCTGGAGCCGGATGTGCTTCCTTCTCCCTTGCCCACGTCTATCCGAGGCTTGTACCTCGGGAAAACAACAGTTATCCATCATCTATACCAAGGTAAGACTCGTATAACTATACTATATGTGTGTGATGGATATCACCACAGGCTATGTTATCAACTATATATATATACATATATATGTATACATATATATATATAATATATACCAAACATAATGGCCGAATGAGTTGAATGTCCACCCCCCATTCTGGTAGGTCATGGGATTCGAACCCCTGGGTTCGAACCCTGGCTGAGTCAAACCAATGAAAGTTATAGCCTGGCGCTTGGCATTACTAGGATAAGGCAAGGAACAGTGGAAAGAGGAAGACCAATTGTCTGTGATTGAAATTTGCTCTGCTTAATCAACTAATGTATCAAAATGTGTGTATATAGATATTATTGTCTGTATATATATTATTATTGCAATAAATGTGAAGTAAATTATAAAATAATAATAGTACAGAACTCATCATTTTTTAAATGGCTCTCTTGCTCTTCTTAGATGTAGTCATTCTATACTGCCACGTTAAGCAATAAATGCAAAGTAAATTATAAAGTAACAATAGTAACGAAAGTTATCGTTTTTTTTAATGGCTATCATGCCCTTCTTAGATGCCACTTTAAGCTATCCTTTGAAACTATTGCCATGGATTGTTAGACGTGCTCTTTTGATTCTTTAACTAATCCTTAGTGCTGCTTCTGTCTATAGCTAAGGACATTGACACATTCGCCTAACATGGCTTGAAGGGGCGGTGCACTGCCGATTCGCTTGCTCGGGGGGCTGGTGTGCCGTATATAATGGACCAGGCACGGTGGCCTAATCGGTTGAGGGCGGGCCTTGCGCGTGGGAGATCGGGAGACCAATGACTTTAAAACTGATACTTGTCGCTTCCTAGCCTGGCGCTTGGCATTAATAGGATGGGGCAAGGACTGGTTAGCTCAGTGTCAGGATAATGTGACTGAGTGGGATATTGGGTCATGGTGCTTGAGGCTGATTTCCCAATGGGGCAGCACTATAAAGTCGCCATAGTGTTAAGTAAATGGCTAAATATAAGTATTTTAACATATCAACAGGCCATGGTATCAACAGGGTGTAGTATGCAGGGTCTGTACGGGGCCTGGAAAGTCTTGAACTTCATTTGTCACATTTCAAGGCCTTCAAAAGCCTTGAATTTAATCTATTTTGGGTAATTAGTCTTGAGAAGTCTTGGATTCCATTAAACTGTCCCCACTCATCTAAATTAGTCTGAAATCACCATTTGCCATTGTTGTTTTTTCCTGAAATCTAAATGAAAATAGTCTTGAATTCCTATCAAAAACAGCCTAGAAAATCCTTGAAGTAGCCTTGAATTCCATATCTTTACATGTGTACGGACCCTGGGTACATTATGTATCCCATAGTTATTCTGGCATAGTGCATACCCCTGTTATTCCGAGGTAGGGAATCCACATGTATCCAGATGATGACGTCACAAAGGTGCAAGTGTGTAGATTTCCAAACCCACAGGAGCACCCTCTATCGCCTTGTTAGATCTGAAATGCTGAATTAAAATTTTGTTTTAAAGTTGCATAGTCCTATGCTTTTGCGTTTCTGTCATTTTCTGAGATAAACATAATAGGTTGATCGTTAAACTCTATCTTATGTGAGCGTTAAATAACTTTGATTTACAATTGCTAACTTTTGAGATATCTGAAGTGTAAGCAGGCAAAATTAATTTTGGTGTGCTTGCGAAAACTCTGATCCCATAGGCTTCAATGGTAACAGGTTCAATTATATTTACTTAGTATGCCCTTCTCTATAGCAAAAGAAACACCTATTTAATAAATGCACCAGTATCTAAGTTGGATATGCAGGTTCAAATCTAGATAAGTGTTTTCTTTTTTTTAAATTGATGTTTTTATCGGACTATGCAACTTTAATGTAATGGTTAGATAGCATTCAACAAAGTACTCGAATTGTCATGTGTCACTGTATGAATTTAAATCTGCTTTTAAATTGTAATTCATTGTGTTTTTTATTTTCAGTGTACCTTGATTTGGGTAAAGAGAAAAATAACAGAATTTTTAATTGTCACTTATCGCTGTGTATGAATATTAATCTGATTTTAAATTGTAATTCATTGTGTTTTTCTTTTCAGTTACTACACTAATAGTGCCCCTTGATTTGTGTAAATAGAAAAATAACCCAGACTTTTAATTTGATACATCAGACTAACTTTGTTTTTGTAACAATATATCCACATTGTGTTTTGCTGAATACACGGACAGCGTGATAAGCAAGGGTTAATCTTTTTTTTACATTTTTATTCATTTAATATCTCATTTAATATACTATTATTATTCATTAAATATTCGCAGAGCTGGCCGATCTCCCAACCGATCGCATACCAACACTGGAACGCCCAATAAGACGATTGTACGAAAGGTTCAGTCACAGGTCAGACTAACTCTACTTCTAATAGTTTATGTTGACGTGTGCAATAGTTGTATTAACAAACAAAACAAAAAAAGAAACCATCACTTGTGTCTTCATCTTCTTTTTCCCCTTCTGATCATTCTTTCGACGTCCCATAAAATCAATGGTAAAGTACAATGGTATCAACGTTTCCAATTCTGTCTTCATGAAGAGAGTTGTGGCAGGGCCTGCTGAAGGTCCTGGCAACTCAGGAAGTTGCTTGAGATGTTACACGCGCCACATCAGTATTAACGTGTCTGTTGTAAATTATATTATTATTATACTTGTAAGGGCACCAAAGTTCAGCTTTCCCGGGGTGCCAGCAACCCTAGGGCTAGATAAAGGATTCACCCTGTACTCGCAGTACACGGGTGAATACCAGCCCTATAAAAAAGCTGTCGAAAAAGCGGGGAAATGAAATGAGAGCCTAATTTCACAATCTAAGAAGCAACACTTATTCTTTTTATGTCTTCATATTTCCCTGCTACCTTTAAGTTGAAAAATATAATAAAACATGAATTTAAAGGTGAAATCGACGGCGATCTATGGCCGCCATCTTGTCTTTTTGCGTTCTCTCCAATTTCACCAACTCTGTGCCAATATATGTAGCCATGTGATCCTGGAACCACAGTTTCTAGTTCCTGTTCCATACTTCCCCCGTGGTCGTTGAGGAAGCCATCGATTATCCTCCGACTTGCGGAACTAAGGAAGTCTGGGACACATCCACTCGAGAACCAAGGACTGCATGCAGAGATTCAACACGAGTTTGCAGACCACCTCTCCATATACACTGATGGTTCGAAAGACCAAAGCCGGGTAGCTGCTGCGGCAGTCTGCCGACGGGAAAAATTTGGCGTACGCTTGCCTGATCAGAGCTCGATTTTCACTGCGGAAGCCCGAGCACTCCTTCTCGCGTTGGAGTGTATCGAGGTATCCAACCACACTAACTATGTTATATACCGTGATTCCTCCTGGCTATTGCTGGACTGAAAATGAATCACCCTATTCTAGCAACGGTCATTTATAAAATGAACCAACTGGCAACGGATGGGTATGACATCCACCTGTGCTGGGTGCCTGGCCATGCCGACATACAAGGAAACAAACGAGCTGATCGGGCTGCGAAGAAGGCCCTGAACTGTGATCTTGAACCGTGTCTGATCCGGCACTCTGATCTGAAACCACTAATAGCCACCCACATAAAATCCAAATGGCAACATGAGTGGGATGAAAACATTAATAAACTTAAAGAAATTGAACCATCTGTGAGAAAACCACCACCGACTCATGCAGTAGGTCGGTGGGACCAAGTGGTCCTTAGCCGCTGCCGTATTGGCCACTCGTGGCTTACACATGCTTTTCTGCTCAAGGGGGAAACCTCCCCCTGAATGTATTGGGTGTCAGTCCCTGCTGACACTCAAACACATTTTACTAAGTTGCGTTGATTTTTCGGCCCTGCGCCAACAAATCTAGACTGCAGACAGTATGCATGACCTTTTTACTAAAGTAAAGCAGGAAAACATTTTAGCCTTTTTGAGGGCAGCTGGACTGTACGACCTCATATAGTTTACTAAATAAATTATTAATAAAACTTTTCTTTTTCTATGGGACTTTGTTTCCCTTGACCACAAATATATGATTGTGAGCTTTCTAATTTAATGAGTGTCTATTGGCACATAATTGATTGTCTGCTTTTACATGTAAAAGCGATAGTTTGAAAAAAAATACGAGCATTTCTCGCCGTGAATATGGCCTATGCTGCTGACACGGCTTAAAGCAACCATCAATCAATCAATCAATCATGTTCCATACTAAAGCTATTTTCGCCCGTATTTCCACTACGTTGTCGTTCACCCGTGTACTACAAGTACAGGGTGAATCTTTTATCTACCATAGGGCCTGTTATAAGTTTGCAGCTATTGTTTCATTAACCCAATTGTTTCGTTAACCCTAGGTGATGCGGAGTAACTCGACGACTTCGACAAATCGGGAGTCTCCAGGAAAGACATTCAGTAAGAGTATAATCATCAGCAATAACAACAGTCCCCGAAACTCGCAGAACAATGGTACGCCGGACGGCCGTGAGGGGTCGCCACGCTCAGGGAGCGTCGTCATAGAGCTCAACGAACAGGTGGGCGTTCCTTCTTCTTTTTTTCCTCTTTTTGTTGGTAGTAATTTTTATTCATCTGAATACAGTCTTTTTTCAGCGCCATATACAGGCACCAGACAGGATAGCCGAATGAGTTGAGCATCCGTCTCCCCTTTTGGTAGATCGTGGGATTCGAACCCACGGATTCTATCTAACCCTGGTCGAGTCAAACCAAGGACTTAAAAATTGACACTTGTCGCTTCCTAGCCAGATGTTCTGCATTATTAGGATAGGGCAAGGACTGGCTGGCTCAGTGTCAGGCTAATGTGACTGAGTGGGATATCGGGTCATGATGCTGGAGGTCTGGTGTCCTAGAGGGGCAGCACTACGAAATCGCCATGAGTGTGCACTGTCGCAAGTCGGTACCTGTCCTGATATGACCTTAGATGTTGCCAGGACATAAACCTCCAACAACCAGCCAATCAACTGTAAATGCCCTAAGAAGGGGTTAAATGGTGTTGATGGCGTAAAACTCCCAAAACCAACCAATCAACTGAAAATACCCTAAGAATGCGTTAAATGGTGTTGATGGCGTAAAACTGCAACAACCAACCAATCAACTGAAAATGCCCT
The DNA here is from genome assembly GCA_030323885.1 of Branchipolynoe longqiensis. Classification (NCBI taxonomy): domain Eukaryota; kingdom Metazoa; phylum Annelida; class Polychaeta; order Phyllodocida; family Polynoidae; genus Branchipolynoe; species Branchipolynoe longqiensis. The sequence continues at coordinate 29,387,354 of CM059190.1, read as the reverse complement.
GAAAAGGGCGGTAAATGGTGTTGATGGCGTAAAACTCCAACAACCAACCAACCAACTGAAAATGCCCTAAGAATGCGTTAAATGGTGTTGATGGCGTAAAACTCTGACAACCAACCAATCAACTGAAAATGCCCTAAAAGGGCCTTCGTTAGATGGCGCTGAAGGTGACCTGTGTGAACCACGTGACCACGTGACTGGTTCCTCATTTCCTCCCACCCGCTGCTTCCAGTTGACGATGATGCGACCTCGCCGGCCTGAGAGTAACCGACGAAGCCGACCCCTGAGTAACCAGCTCAGTCTGGCAGGCACGACGCTGTCTGTCGCCTCCACCAACTCTACCAGCAGCGAAGGTAGGCTCACACCTGTCATTGGTGCAAGGGGAACAGACGGACAAGAGATAAAACTACTTTAAAAAAAAAATTATGTTTATAGGTATGATGTCTAAATTTAGTTGCATCTTTTTCAATTACTTATAATTTGCAGTCTGATGAAAGCGTAAGATTTTCTAAATTAAAACACTTATCGCGATTTGGTCCCACGTATCCAATTTAGATATTGAAAGCGTCCAATTTTCGAAGCCAAGACACTGAGGCGAAATTTCTTTTTTTTAATTGGTGATCATCCCCCCCACCCCCGTGTCTGAAAAATCGGATGCCCCTGAATTTTTATTTTATTTTTTATTTTTTAAGCTGTTAAAAATGCGTCGAGCTAGCAGCAATTCAATTTTTGTATCAATTTTTATGTCATTGGTATGTCAGTGAGGCTACTTATCAGCAGTGCTTCGCTCTCTTTGCGTTGTATCGGGTTCCATGTATGGTGTCGAGTTAGAACCCGATGCAACGTATTTCACCGTGATCGGTTTATTCCCACCCAACAAATTTGGTGATCTGGCGGTTTGATATATGGGGGGGGGGGGGGGGGGGGGTTGAGAGAGGAGGTCCCTTAGATATCTGCTTGGAGAAGGCTCTACCTGAATCTTCTATAAACATGTCTTAATCTATGCTTAAATTATGTTGGTTTATTTATTTATATGCACACATATACTTATGTGCTCTATAATCTATTATGGGAATATGAACTAGGACACTACCACTTATCAGTTCTCTTCTATATAATATAGTAGTTATTACCTACTATCCTACTGTCATAGGAGTTAGTTCCTGCTTCGGGCCACTATGGCGCCACCTGTGGGTGGCTCCTGGCCACCCTGATACCAGCTTCCTCTGGTCACTACCGCCTCCAGACCGGCTCTATATATAAATGAACAAAGCGTATGCAAGATATATATAAACATTTATATAATGTATACATACTTTTATATATTGCATATATTATGTGTGCAATTATAGGGATGGAACATCCATGTCATACATATACAGATCAATTTATTCATTGTATGCGGAATCATTAATTATTGTTCAGGCATTGTAGACGTCTGCTTAGGTCTTACCTCTCCTGAACGTGTATGAAAGAAAGAAAGAAAGAAAGAAAGAAAGAAAGAAAGAAAGAACAGAAAGAAAGAAAGAACAGATAGAAAGAAATTTTAAAAATAGAAACAGGGGCAACAGAAAGAAAGAAAGAAAGATATGCAGGGATGAAAGATATCCGTGATTTTGGGTATTAACTGATTGACGTTCAGAATAATTGAGCGACACGAGACCAGGTCAATATATAGTGGCAGTTTTATTTTATGTTCGGGTTGTTACAGTATAGATTCGTAGTGTTTTGATTTAAGAGTTTGAGGTTCCATGCACTTAACCCTAACATGCGTCTAGATCTTAATAGTTGGGTTTGTTGGGTGGTGAATTTTGAGCCGAAGAAGTACAGATCCGATCAAACGAGATGCTCTGGCCGAAGTGAACTTCAAGCGGTTCAGGTCGGGATTATTTCAATTTTTACTCCAGGTGGCGCATCGATCGGCAGCCATTATTAGTTTGAATCTAAGTAGGTAGGGGGCAGTAGTGATAGCATCTATAGTAAAGAATGCTGGTTCGCGCGCTCAATTACCCATGTTGCGAATCAACATGGACAATTGAGCGACACGAGACCAGATCAATATATACTGGCAGTTTTCTTTTCTTTTCGGGTTGTTACAGTATAGAGTCGTATTTTGATTTCGGTTTGCGCAGTCCTGTGCCCCACCTCGGCACATGCTGTGAAGCGTTAGAGCACCCGGTGCTGGATGGCCATCCACAGACAGGGCTAGTCTCAGTGTAGTTAGGAGTCCCCTAGCTCGGAGGGGTGATCCGTCCATCGTCACAAACGCAGGGCCATCAGGGTAGAGTGGTGTCCCAGACACGTATGCTCTCCAGGCCCAGGCTGGGCAGAAGAGCGAACCAGATATGGCCAGGGTGAGTATGTCTCTGGGACACGATGAAGGCGCCTCGGTCTTCGAAGATCTGACATTTACATTGATGCGCAGGCGTATCAGGGTTATGTCTCTAACCCTAAGGGAATGACCAGTGTCAGTGTTGAGACCAGTTGAGAAGAGTTTTGCTCTGACGAAGGAGAGTGAAGTAGCCTTTGAGGGTAGCCACGGCAAGGACTACACCGTTCGGGCCCACTGTCATGAAGAATCTCACAGCATTTCTGACATTGGCAGGCGTCAGGGGCGGTGCTTGTACAGGTACATGCTGGGACGTATGCTGTATGCCTCGTTTGAGGAGGCCTACGAGGTATGTGTCGAAAGAGAGAGTCATTCCTGAGGTGAGTACCCACATCCGTGCGCCACTAAAGTATTTTAGGGCGGCACAGGGGACTTTAATCGGTCTTGGAGGTGTATTAGATACGACATGAGGTGGTATTGTGTTGGCATGAGTGGGTCAGCTCGGTGTGACCTCATGTATGTGTAGTATTTTCTTGCTTGCGCTGCTTTATTCTTCCAGGTTCCAGTTGACAGTCCAGCTGCTATCGCTTTGAGCAGGCACTGGTGGTGGTGTTGTGGATAACCTGGGGGGAGAGAAGGCAAGATTTAACAGTTGAGTCCCAGTGCGGCTTAGAGCCAGATTTCATGGGCGCAGGCGCACATGATGAGGTCACGGCCTGCGCCCGTTGTGAAGACCTGCTGTGACATTGTGTTGTTGGTGTTGATTAACAGTCGAGTCCCAGTGTGGCGTAGAGCCAGATTTCATGGGCGCAGGCGCATATGATGAGGTCACAGCCTGCACCCGTTGTGAGGACCTGCTGTGACATTGTGTTGTTGGTGTTGATTAACAGTCGAGTCCCAGTGCGGCGTAGAGCCAGATTTCATGGGCGCAGGCACACATGATGAGGTTGCAGCTTTCGCCCATTGTGAGGACCTGCTGTGACATTGTGTTGTTGGTGTTGATTATGATGGTGTAGTGCTGGGGTTCATGTGGCGTAAGGTTCTTGAGTGCAACAATGAGGTTTATCGCCTCCAGCTGTGCTATGGTATGCTGCTTAGCGACAAGTTCCCTTGAGTACTTTGCAGCATAGAAGTGAGTGTTGGAATGTGCACCGCCAGCCTGTAGTGAAGCGTCACACTCAATTGTCCAGATCCTCCGGTCACCTGTGGGTAGGAGAACAATTCCATTTGACTGGGCTGCATATTGGTTGAACCAGTTCACATCCATGGCCAGCTCGGGCGTGATAATGTGCTTTCCTCTGTAGGGCAAGTTTCGGAGTGCACAGAGGATTCTGGACATGAATCTTCTTGCTGGGTGGATGCACTTAGCGACATGTTGAAGGCGGCCCACAAGTCTCTGGAGATCTCTGCGGGATGCAAGTACTTTGGTACCCCATATCTCGCACTCTCTAATGACGTCTTGTAGTTTGTCGGTGGGTATTTTAATGGTCATGTCTACCGTGGATATGACAAATCCCAGCCACTCGACCTCAGCTGTAGGGGGAATGTATTTTGCCGGGGCTAAGTCAAATCTACCTGCCAGCCGAACTCAAGAAAGTCTACAAGTTGATTGTCATGGTAGTCAGCCAGGAGATCTCTCCATGCTCTGATGTTAAGTCCAGATGGAATTGGTATTCTTGGTCCTATGTAGTTCGCTATAGCACACGCTCACACCTGCATGTAGATGTCAAGATATTCAAGATGTCTCGCCCATATACTGTCCACTGGGTGGGGCCAGATGTCATCAAGTATATGTCTGTAAGTTGCGAGCATGTGAGGTGGGTTGTAAGGCGGTAGCTGATCATCAGCAATGTTTTCCATTAGGGTCACTCTCCTGAAAACTGGTCAGCATGAGATGGGATTTTAAAACATCAATAAAAACCTTCCTACTTATTTTTGTCCTTATACTTTTCATATTCATGTTCAGATTTGATGAAAGAAATAAGGGAAATAAAATAAAACTGTGTGCAACTTTGGTCTTTTTAGTTATGAACTGTTTTTGTATCAAAAAACCCCATTTTACAGTCAGCCATTTGTAACATGACATATGGGACATGGTTGAATCCTTATTAACATCTTCTATTGCATTGATATATCAAACAAAACAGTTCCCAAATCAAAGAGGAAGTATTTATTAACATGCTTAAATTTTTAAAAACAAAAAATGTAATGTCTTCAGAAATAACATTACAAATTTCCATCACATGTGTAACCGTGGTGTCTGGATGCCACACAAATATTGTACACTAATTATTCAGTGAATAAAGCATGGCTGGGAATTACTTTTTTTTTATCAATATAAGCACTAGATATTTCTGTATATTATGCCATGATTAATATGCTTCTAAGTATGATATTTTTTAATTCTGATTAGATATTTATTAAGCAGACTGTGTGGTGTCCTAAACATGTGTTACACGTGTGACACACATGTTATACTGCCATAAGAGATATCTTATTCATGGACTACACCTTTATTTTTTAGCTCTCCATGTGACACTTATGGCCAGTTTTCAGGAGAGTGACCCATTATGTATTCGACATCGTCCGTGTCGACCTGGTCTACTATGAGTAGCCTGTCAGGGGAGTGGTCGTCATGTTGATGTTTTATGTTCAGTTTAGTAGCAGTAGCTGTTTTTGTAGGGGTAGCTGAGGTGGGTGCCGAGGGCGAAGATATCCCTTTGTACGTCCTTAATGGATCGTTCCAGCCTCGAGGAAGACGGCCATCGGAAATCATAGTGAATATGGTCTCTGATCATTGACGGCAACTGCCAATCCCAGTTAGCCGCCATGATAGCCACTTGGTGCATATGTTCGAAAAGTGGTCAGACCAGTTGGGGGGAAGCTTCTTATCTTTGCACATCCGACAGAGAGCAGCCCAGTACTCTGGCCAGGTTACCTCTTCCATTCCGATTTTGTCATTCTTACTTCCACGAATGACATATTTGTGGGGTGCAAGAATATTGTGACCTCTCTTTTTCCTAGAGCAGAGCCGGCAGCCACGAGCAGTTCGTTTACTGCATCGTCTCTCTCTTCATCGCGAGCGGTGTTAGGAGACAGGACATCATAGGCATGATGGGACCTTCCTGGAGCATAGCGGCGAGATTCCTCACGATCGTGATAGTAAGGTTCGAACTCATGATTTGCGCGTTGACGTCATTGAGGGCATTGTTCATTATAACAGCTCTTCAATGACTGGATTGAGGGCGAGCGATGGCATGCAGGTGCATGTGAACGTCTATGTTGTGGTTCCTCCAAGCTGGTATCATGGCAGCGTGGAGTAACTGACCTGGATTTTCTGTGTTGTTCGGTCTTGCTCTGGAAATCATCTATCCACGCATTAAAGTCGCTGGTTATACCTCACCCAGATACAAACGAATCCAGCATCAAAAGCTCTCCAAACATACCTTTGCTTAGTTTGTTCAGTTCATGCCACTGAACATGTGGGAGGAGAGTTGAGGTATGTGATGTATGAATGATACCATAGGTAGGATTCCCTCATCACATGACATAGAGGAGTTCCCCACACACAGGGGAAGCCATGCAACCACCAAGATGGCAGCCACAGAAAGCTCTCAATTCAACTTTTAAAGTCTATTAATCTACATGATTTAATCAATTATTCACACAAAAAGTAGCTGGTTATGATAAATAAACATTTGAACTTTATATTTATTATTTTAGATTGCAATTTCTAACATTTATTTCTCTATATGGTTGTCTAAAAATGTCAGTGCTGCTGGACTCAATAAAACACAACAGAAGCAAGCAATGTCAGCACTCTCCCCCCAGATTATGTAGTTGCATAAACTGAAAACAGGCAAACGAATGCTTGGAGAGGATTTGTCGGAGTACGGGTAGTCTCGCAGCGACTTATAGCTGTTGTATAGTGGCTAGTGCAGCGGAGAGTCCAGCTTCGACAGGCTCGTCAGTTCCAAGTGGTGCGGGTTGCTCGGCGTTAGTGTGTTCGTCACGCCGTGCCTCGCGCCGATCCCAGGGTCGGCTTGAACGAGGTTTCGCTGCAGGAGTTGATGTCGCTTCGGCCTCCCTCTAGTCCTTTTCTTTGGAGGTGTAGGGGTTTGATGTTCCAGTGTCTTGTCTCTTGACCTTTTGGTCGCCTTCATCGTGGCTAACGGTTGTTGAATTTTGAGCTGAAGAAGTACAGATCCGATCAAACGAGATGCTCTGGCCGAAGTGAACTTTAAGTGGTTCAGGTAGAAATTATTTCAACTTTTACTCCAGGTGGCACATCGATCGACGGCCATTATTAGTTTGAATCTAAGTTGGTAGGTGGCAGTAGTGATAGCGTCCATAGTAACAAAAGCTGGTTCGCACGCTCAATTACCCATGTTGTGAATCAACATGGACAATGCCAATATATATGACAGCCCTATCCTGCGTTGACCATAGATGTTGCTAGGACGTAAAACCCCAACAAAAAATATATGACAGCAATTGTTTAGTTTGAATCCCGTTCTTATATGACCTTAGATGTTGGTAGAACATAAAACCCAATCAAGAAAGTTAAGCATGAGCGACAACATAGTCACAACAAGCAGAGTTGAAACGTTACTTCGGTATATTTCCGCCATTCCCTGACAATGCTAATCCTATGAGAGTGAAATCTACGTTTTCGCGGACCTTCAGCCTGATTTGGGCGTTTTTTCTAGATGCCACTTTCATCCCTGAATTATGGACCAATGGGAAGGACTTGTGCCTTTGCTCAGTCAATTAGCAGAAACTCCTTATTACAAAGTACAACAAAACAAATCAATAAAATAAACCAACCCTTTTAGGAAGCCAAACCTTATGTTTACACTCTATAGAGGGGGTGTAATGACGTCACGAGGCAACTTTCGGTGGCCATATTGGATGACATACAGAAGGCTTGCAGCTGCCTACACTGGTTATTTACTGATTTGTTGGTTTATTTGTAACTGTTTTGAGCAGTTTGGCCTCAGAAGTTGTTGCTAAAGTGCTGTAAGTAAACACATTGGATGTAAACTGCCCAGAACCTACCATAACACAAGAAAACTCTGTTTTACTGCATCTGAATGCATTCACAACATGGCTAGGGAGGGTGCTCGTAATCCAAAATGGCAGACCGCTGATTGCTAAGTAATAACGTCACGTGCACTCCCTCTATAGGTAAGATTGCATATGTGGTATATTAATCGGAATGGTCGAGGGTATATGAGGGTGGGTCCATAGGTATGAATTTGTGTGTGGCACATACACCTGAATCAAATCAGTCCATGTACTGATCGGTGCGTTTTCCTACATGAATTCACGTAAGTAACATAGATAAGTAGGGTTTGGAAGCTGGTACCATGTTTCAATACGCATGTGCCATATATGTGGCACATGCTCGCACCTGCATGTAGACTTCTCGTATCTATGGAATATTGCAAGCTGATGCCAGATATGTGTATTACATATACATTTTGTTTCTCGTATTTATGGGATGTTACAAGCTGATGTCAGATACGGCATCACATATACATATATCAAATTTTGTTTTGTGTATCTATGGAATGTTACAAGCTGATGTCAGATACATGAATCATATATTCACATTTTGTTTCTCGTATCTATGGAATGTTATAAGCTGATGTCAGATAGTTCCATCGCATATACATATATCACATTTTGTTTCTCATATGTATGGAATGCTACAATCTGACATTAGATACTTGCATCACATATACGCATATCGCATTTTGTTTCTCATATCTATGGAATGTTATAAGCTGATGTCAGATACTTGCATCGCATGTATATAATGATATATCACATTTTGTTTCTCGAATCTGGAATGCCACAAGCTGATGTAAGATATGTGTTTGACATTTCACATATATATTAGATATGAGGGTTTTTTTTTCCCCGTGCCTATGGAATGTTAGCTTCAGAGTGGGAAACATGTGTTGTGCCCCGTCCTCATATGACCTTAGATGTTGCTAGGACGTAAAACAACAAACAAACATGTGTTGTGTGCTAGTACCCATTGTCAACTGTTTATTAGTTACAGGCAAAGAAAGGCGCCGGCCTCCCCCTGCTCGACGTAAGTGGGTCAAGCTTTGCCACCGTAACCCCTACCCCCACCCCCACCCACTAGAAGCAGGCCATTGCTTAGGCCTCAGTCACACTGTGTTTGCGACCACACAAACCAGATCGATCGCCAACCTGTTTGCGACTAAAGCAACAACAAAAATGTGGGGATCGGGGGACGGTTGCGGAAGACTGGTTGGTGTGATGGGTCGGCGAGAGGTTGGTGATTAGTTGGCAACCACTCACTGACCGAATGCTGACTGGTCGCAGGTGTTTGGCAGCGTGCCAGGTTATCGATCAGTTGGCTATGAAAATGGTTAGCAACCTCTTGGCAACCGTTTTGATCGCAATGAGGTTTTTGGTGCAACATCTGCAACCTCCTTGTGACCAAAATGGTCACCTGTAGATCGGCAACAACTGAGGACCACTTTGCAACCACCAGGTTTTTTTTTGGTCGCAAAGTGGTCACAAGCACAGTGAGACTGGTGTATTAGTGTGTGAAGCCACGCCTTACATCCGAAACCCGCACCCCAACAACACCGACACCAATCAGTTTAAAGAAAGAAGTCGCCGTTTGTTTGACTATTTTTAATAGTTCCTGTTAAACACTAGCAGCACTAAACATCTTGAAGAAATAACAATAATATTTTCTCTTTTTTTAAACTAAATATTTCATTTATAAATTATCTTAAGTGTTCCCTATTAAAAGGAAGGAAAAGGGCCGTTTTAATTAACACAAAATCTTTCAGGCAGTAAATTTAAGGACATTAAAAACATATATATATATTTGTTACTCTATTGTTCTTTGTACACAGAGATTAATATGGTCATACAAAACTAGGTTTGTGTATGTCTTAAAACGAATCAAATTTGAAGACATCTATGATCACACCTAAGCAGTTATGAGAGGGGTCTTTTTAGTGCATACCGTAGGCCCCCTACTGTTTTCTTTTTCTTTTTTTGTTAGTAAAGAGAACTTTGATCACATTTTCAGAATAAATTAAACAAATCAATCGTATATTGCAATAGAAATGCCCACCTGTAGAGTCAATTGAAGCGTAAATGTTTTCAAAATGTGGCCTGTGTAAAATGTTCACCAAAAATAAGCAATCAGACGCGCAGAGAATCTCAATTTAACTTCAACGAGAAGGTTTTTTAATTGCAAGAAGATAGTATGTTATAAAATAGGTGCATTTGATGGGTGCATTAAGATGTGATGCGCAATTTTTTTTTTTTTTAAAGATTTTTACTCTTAGGCATAGCATTTTTCAGTTGGATTGTTGTTATTTAATTAATAACATTAGACTCGTCTTTGATTTAACCTTTTTAATTGACAACAAGAAGACTAGTTAACGCACGGCATCTTAATAATTAAGGTAGTTGCTTTTGGCAAGCGCCATGCCAATCTGCACGTGGTGGAGGCGAAGTTCACCGTACCGTTCTACCAGTGGCCAATCACAAGGGGCCAAGGGACTCGTGGTTTATAGAAAAGCAATACTCACATATACCTCAGCTATATAATATATATATATACAATATGTATAATATAAAAATATATAATATATCTATATTATATGCCATGGTAGAGGTACAAATGTGGAAGGATTGACAACTCTACCAGTAGAAATTCTAATTTCCATTTGTACTGGTAGAAATCAAAATTGTAATCTCTACCTGTATGATTTCGAAATGCTCCAAGATTTCTACCTCTACCATGACATGTATACATATATAATATACATGTCATGTAATATATATATATGTATATTATATGTATATTATGGTTAGCAACTGTATATAATATACATGTCATGTAATATATACATATGTATATTATATGTATATTGTGGTTAGCAACCGTATATAATATACATGTAATATATACATATGTATATTATATATATATTATGTATATGCTATATGTATATCATATGTATAGATTATATTATTTTATGTGCTATATATGTGTGTATGATATACTGTACCTATAGATGGTAAGCGGTTATTGCTTTAAATGGGGTTTTAGGCCTGAGGGACTCTAAATTGCATGTTGATCGAAGGATCCCATAGGCCCGAAGTTCAATAGGCATCCCAAAGGCCAAATGCCACAACCCCAATATTACAATGATCAAACGTTTATTAAATGGCATTTGCTTTCAAACGTTCGCCATTTTGAAGAGTAAAAAAATGAATTTTTAGTGTACTTTAACAAATTATATAGCTCCATAGCATATTATATAAATACTATATTATAATCAAATGTCAATTTTACATATGCATGGGCATTTAAAAGCAGTCCAATTTGAATTTGAATATAATAATTATTATGCTTTCAAGTATGTACACTTGTGCTTTCACCTTTTTTGTGCATATTTTATAGAGCTATTTCACGATTTGTTTCGGAACTATATTCTGGTGAATTCATGTGGTACTGGTTTCATTTGGCCAAGCAGGAAGCACTTATTGCATCAAGGTAACGCCTGTGCAATACATATATCTACAAATATCAGGGATGAAAGAAAGATTTCCGCGATTTCGAGTATTTCCGCGATTTTTTTATATCTACTGATTAACGTTAAGCACAATGGCAAGGAATCAGGATGTATATGACAACAATTGGCTAGTTCGAATCCCATTTTTATTACCTTAGATGTTACTAGAACAGAAAACCCACGCAGGAAAGAGTTAGGTATGGGCGATAATATAGTCATACCAAGGTGAGTTGAAACTAGATTCACCCGGTACTTGTAGTACACGGGTGAAGACCAGCCTTATATAAATACGAGCGAAAATAGCGTTAGTATGGAACAAGAAATAGAATGCCTGGCACCAGTGTCAAATGGTTACTTAAATGAGAACAGAGTTGGTGAAATGGGAGAGAATGCAAAAAGACAAGATGGCGGCCAGAGAACACCGTCGATTTCACTTTTAAATTGCATTAAAGTAAATGTTTTATTATATTTTCCAACTCAAAAGTAGTGGGTAAACATGAAGACATATACAAAGAATAAATGTTGCATCTTAGATTGTGAAATTAGGCTCTCATAAAGACTCAGTTCATTAGCCCGATTTTTCTACCGTTTTTATATAAGGCTGGTTTTCACCCCTGTACTGGAAGTACGGGGTGAATCTTTTATCTAAGTTGAAACCTGACTTCCAGCTTTTTTCCGTGTTTCCCTGTCAAATCTGTGGAGAGAAAATCCGCCATTTCGCGGAAATTCGCCATTGGTGTAATAATCTCGGCTTGATATCCGCGGGTTTTTTTGCCTGACACCACTTTCATCCCTGAGATATATGCATTGTCTAAAGATATATATGTATCACATATGTAATAAACTACTATTACATACATGGTTTAATTTTGTTTTAAGCCCCCCCCCCCCTGCCACCGACTTTTTGCAAATGCCTTTTTTTTTAAATATATATTTAACTGACTCTACATTCTAAGAATAAGAATAATATAAGGAGACATTTGAATAGCTATTATGCGAGTCAGTAAAGGTAATTTCATTAGGAATGAAATATATGTAATTACATCAAATACTGGCTGTCATGTTTCACCCAGTCTCGATCTGGATGAAGTAATAGTTATTTTAGATTCTGAATTAAATCATAGTTATTTTAGATTTTACTTTAACTAATAATTATTTTGGATTCTGATTCAAATAATAGTAATTTTTGGATTTCTGAATCAAGTAATAATTATTTAAGTTTCTGACTCAAGAAATAGTTATTTTTCGATTCTGAATCAAGTAACGGTTCTGGTTCAAGTAACAGTTTATTTTAGTTTCCGAAGCAAGTAATAGTTATTTTCGATAATCAGGTAACAGTTCTGGTTCAAGTAACAGTTATTTTAGATTCTGAATCAAGTTACGGTTCTGGTTCAATTAACAGTTTATTATAGATTCTGAATCTAGTAATGGTTCTGGTTCAAGTAACAGTTATTTTCGATTCTGAATCAAGTAACAGTTCTGGTTCAAGTAACAGTTTATTATAGATTCTGAATCTAGTAATGGTTCTGGTTCAAGTAACAGTTATTTTCGATTCTGAATCAAGTTACGGTTCTGGTTCAAGTAACAGTTTATTATAGATTCTGAATCTAGTAATGGTTCTGGTTCAAGTAACAGTTATTTTTTATTCTGAATCAAGTAATAGTTATTTTCGATTTGAATCAAGTAACGGTTCTGGTTCAAGTAACAGTTTATTATAGATTCTGAATCAAGTGAAGGTTCTGATTTAAATAACGGTTATTTAAGATTCTGAATCAAGTAATAGTTATTTTGGATGCACCTAGAGCTAAGACTATGCTGTGACATGTTTCAGCCGAGCGCCCTCCTTCCAGACGTAAGTGCTCCCTGCGTGACCTACTGACCCCAGTCACGTGACTTTGACCGGTTGATCACGTGACCTTCCATACGCGTTCTGTGTGCTTTTGAATGTGTTGCGCAAATCGCGGTAATAACAAACTTGACGTTAGACAGACAACACCAACAATTGCACTCTGTCCTAACCATGTTTGCGCTCTCGAAATTGCTAATTCAGATCCCAAGATTGTAGAACTCAGTGCATGGTTGCTGATATTTGGTTATTGCCTGATATGGAGTTTGGGGTCAGAGGGACTCTAGGATAAATATCCATCAAGGTGCAGCTGGGGGCGATATTCCAGAGCAGAGGGTTCATTATCTTTGTATTTCGACGTTAGCCATCTTTGAATAGTAAAAACAGAAATTTCATTGTATTTTAAAGTCGCCTGGTATAATCCACTGACATGAGAAACAAACTCAGAATGTAATGTATGAATGACGACACAGGTGGGATTCCCCCATCACATCCTTTAAGAATGTCACCTCAGGAATACCTCAGGGAAGTGTGCTGGGACCAATATTATTTATAATAATTATAAATTACCTGCCAGGCAGTGTCTCATCAAACCTAAAAATATTTGCGGATGACACAAAGGTCTTTCGAGCAATAAAAGACGTAAGAGATAAAAATCTCTTACAAGAGGATATTCTGAAACTCTCACAATGGTCTGAGAAATGGTAATTGCCCTTCAATGAAAAGAAGTGCAAAATTATTCATTACGGGAAAAATAATCCTCATTACGCCTATATTATGCAGAACACTGTCCTGCAACAAGATAGCTATGAAAAGGACTTGGGTGTAACCTTCGACTCCCAACTCTCCTTTCAGAAACACATGAGGACTATCATCTCAAATGCTAACCAGAGAGTAGGAATAATTAAAAGAACCTTCCATCGCCTCAACAAGAACAATTTTCTCATTCTATTTAAGTCTCTTGTTAGGCCAATTTTGGAATACTGTCCACAAATTTGGAGCCCAATTTTTCGGAAAGATATTCTGGAGATCGAAAAGGTTCAGAGACGTGCAACAAAACTAGTTGCAGTTATAAAGGACTTACCCTATGAACAAAGGCTCAGGAAATTGAAACTTCCTACCCTTTCCTACAGAAGGAAAAGAAGTGACATAATTGAAGTATTTAAAATTATGAAAGGTTTTGATAAAATAGATATGAACCAATTTTTCACCTTGAATAAAAGAGAAGGCAGCCGGGGCCATACTCTCAAACTAGTAAAACCCAGAGCTGTTTCAAAATTAAGGCAACACAGTTTCTCAAACAGGATCATAAATATATGGAATAGTCTCCCACAAAATGTTATAGATGCCGGCTCAATTAATTCATTCAAGAACCGATTAGAAAAAGCATGGGCTGATGATATAGGGAAATTTGACCACTTATTCACCACATGCTACTAATTTATCCCTTGTGTTGCTAATTACTTGCACTCAAGCAAAAATGAGAGACAAATAAGTGTTCACACTTCCTGTACCAATCACTATATCACTATATGACCTAATATGGTTCCCCACATGACCAATTATGGTTCCCCACAGACTGGGGGATACCGGGGAATACATGTAGACTGCACTTGCACACTAATATGTCACTAGCCATTGTGGCACTCTCCCTCCATATATTCAGTTACAAAAACGGAAAAGGTGTCATTGGAGAGTATTTCTCGGAGTACAGTTCCAGTTTGAGCATCGTATGCCGTGTCCGTTAAACAGATAATCAGAACAGAAATATATATATATATATATATCGGGCTCGCAAGTCAATTTTGTGGGCTGGTCAATCTGATTTCAGTTTGATTAGACTAGGCAGGCTATTGGGCATTTGAATGGAGATCACCATAGATAGCGTATTGTCAGTACTGTTTGGCATTTCATTAATAAGAATACAGTAAAACCTCTCTAACTGACCACCTCCACAGATCGATCACTCCCCTATATCGATCACGTTATTTGGGTCCCAAAGGATCTCCCATACAATACGTTTGTAATGATAAAAGAACTCCCTAAACCGACCACCTCCCTAAATGGACAATTTAACGTCGGTCCCATGGTCGGTCAATTTAGATAGGTTTTACTGTACTCTCAAAGGAGTGGAATGGAAATAAATGGCACACTTGTGTAAGCAGCTATTGCCTGAAGTGGAGCTTGAAACCCGAAGGCCACATTTATGAGCATTGACTGTGAAACTAGGACCGCTATACATTCCAGTGTGGCAGTGATCCGAGGAACTAAAGCCCCAGATAAAGCATTTATTAAAAATGTGTTTAGCTTTTAAAAAATTGTAATTTTGATCAGTAGAAGTTATGTCTTATAAACCAGTCGCAGCAATACACACAAACAGATAAAAAAGAAGTGATACCAGTCCAGTGTCACACCGAACAGGATGGCCAAGTAGGTAGGACGCCCGCTTCCTGTGTGGGAGGTCGTGGGATCAGTCCCTAGCTGAGTCAAGTCAAAAACTTATCAAATTAGTATTTGTTGCTACCTTGCTGAACACTTGGTATTACTAGGATAGGGTGACAACTGATTGGTTCAATGCCAGGATAGTGTGATATCGAGCTGTGGTGTCAGTGACAGTGTATACTAGTGAGGCAGCACTATAAAGTCATCATGAGTATAAACTGCCACAAGCATCAGTTTAGGCATGTGTTTGTCTGTTGTTAAATGGCAGAGATGTTCTTTAGCTAGTGCTGAACTAATATTGTTAATCATATGATAGTGAGTGAACAATGGTGTAAAAGAAAACCACTCGCCGTGAGATTTCTGTTGACTCTGTCAATGCAACGTGTAATTCATATTAATTAGCTTCCATATCCCTAACCTATATGGCTAATTTAAGTCATTACATTCTTACATTCTTGCTAGTTATGGCAATATAAAATATATAGTAAAACCTCTCTAAATCTACTGACCATGGGACCGACTTTAAATGGTCCATTTAGGGAGGTGGTTGGTTTTTATTTTTTTTCATTCATTGCAATGGTATTGTATGGGTGATCGTTTGGGACCCAAATAAAGCGATTGATATAGGGAAGTGGTCGATCTGTGGAGGTGGTCAGTTAGAGAGGTTTTACTGTACATTAATTGGTTAATTAGACATCATATCCCTGAACCCTTAGGTGTAAGTTAACGAGTTAACTCCTATATATACTTGTTAGCCATGACATTGTAAAAATGCACATTAATTAGATTCCATTTCCCTGAACCCCTAAGGGGTGGTAAGTTAACCAGTTAAGCTCCTTTAACTACTACAAAGCCCAGGAAACATCAGCTTGATGGCTTAGAAGCTTAAATAGTGCCATCCCATTAAGAAATCACAGGTAATTTAACTTTGGAACATTTGGTTGATGCTGTTTGACTTTGGCTAACTTCAAATAGACGCTAATGTAGTTGACGCTCATTTTCCAAGCTATGGCGCATGCGCAAGAATGCCCTGGTAGAAGGTTCCATATTAGGAGACTTAATTGTATGCTGATTACTCAGTGGTAAGGCTGCATCAATCGCATCTAGAATTATTGGACATGCACATGTAAATCAAATTACAATTTACCTGTACTTTTTCTTCTTCTCCAGTTCGTTTCCTTTCAAGAAGAAGTGAGAACTTTATATTTGTCCAAGTTGCATTCAGCTTTCTAAATAATAACATTATTTATCGTAATTGCATGTGTTTTAATTTATTCCACATCTCGATTGAGCTACAGATCTAAAGTAGTAACAGTTTGTGCAAATAATAATAATAATTTTCAACCATTACTTCGGTCGGCAACCACTGAACCTAATTGTCATAATAACATAAATAATTTTCTTGTTAAATATAGTTATATTTATAATATATGTTAGATCCTATGGTTATAGTTTTATGCTTCTGAGTTTGTGTCAAATAAGTTATGCTTTCATTAATTTGTTATTGTGAATTTTCATAAAACCATCCTTATTTGATTTGAACCATTTATTTGATCTTTGACCGTGAATTTCTCTTGGTTATAATTGAAAATAGTGATTAGACAATATGCTCGCTTTAAAAGCATGCAGTGCTTCAATGCTGGAAATTAGGTGTGTTCTTTTCAAGAGACATACAAAAACAACAAATTTAACACATACAAAACTTGAACTAGGCCTCGTCTGCAATGAATATATTGTGACGTCACAACATGTCAAATGGACATGCAGATCCTATTAGAAGCATGCAGATCCTATCAGAAGCATACAAATTTCCCATCCTGAAATAGCAGCACCTTATGCAGAGATGGCAACGGCTCCGATTTCTAGGAAGACTTCCGATTTTGGCTACTCTCTTCTGATATTACGATTCAATGTGCAAATCTCCCGATTTTCACTCTCACCCACCTAGAAAAAATCAGGTAATACGAAAGGCAAAATCAGCTACATCAGTAGCTCAAGGTGGCAAGCAGAGCCTAGGAAATGACATATAGACAAATGGTGGGATACATGGTGGGACTTATGAAAAAGAATATAATATATTATATATTGTATGATTATACTGTCACGATATATGTCCCATTGCCGTGCCGCGTCTTGCCACACACAAACTTATCTTAATCAAATGTTAAAATCTTCCTATTCTTTTGGTCACACAATGTTGACATCTCTGTTTATGGATGTTGTTTAGAGTTATAGTTGTGCAAGTCTATGACGGCTAATCTTTAGTTAACCTGATTCTTTACTGCAGTGAACATTTCTTCCTTAGGTGGTCTCTTTCGAAGCAGTGAGAATATTATCATTTGGTTTTAGATATTCGCATCTTACACTAAGATTTTTAAGTCACTCAGAAGGTGGTTCATTTTCTATAACAGGAATAATAATTGCATGTTTAGGAGATTTGCTATCTCATAAATATTCACTGTCACCGTGGTTTTCTCCTTTAAAAAAATATATAGCCTCAATTTTAAACATGATACTTTATTTAAGAATAAGATGTGTAATATATATTATATATATAATATATATTATATTATATATATAATATATATACCTCCTGATATGACCATAGATGTTGCTAGGACGTAAAACAACAACAAACAAATGTAATATGCATAATAATTAATATACATGTTTAATTCATATGAAATGGGATAGCGTCCTCTTGTAGCCAACCGTGTGTACCAACCTGTCTCTCAGCTGTCTGGCTCTCACCTCCCTCTAAGCACTGAAATGTAGGCATACAAGGCAGACCACTTAATTAACACCTAAATGGCTGAATTAAGCCAAATCATGTGTGAACTTTCTGTATCTAGCCATCACCTGGTTTCTTACCAAATCCAGCGTTATCAACCTTTTTACTACCTATCACGGATAAGTCTGAATAGTCTTGTTTTCCCTATTGCATTCATCAATGCCAGTTGGTCAATAGAAAGCTCGAGCCTACCCTTTTACTGACCCAAGGGATTTTTAACTTCCCATACCACATAAACATGGTATGAGAGCAACTGGCCTTTGATGACACTGTAAGTTATACACAGCAGTGGAAATCCAAATTGGCAGAGGTGATCGCATGGGGAATCAAACGACCGACCTTCAGATTAGGTGTCCGAACTAGAAAATAGTCAGACGCTCTAACCACTCCGCCTGTATTTGGGTCATACGCTCTCCCTCGTTACAACATTACCAGTTCCAGGTTCCCTTTTCTATCCTTTTTTTGAGAGGACTACTCCACTTGATTACCCTACATTTATGAATCCCTTGTTGGGCAGTGCGTTTGAGCGAAACAGTTGTTGAATTCATCTTGATTAATTCATTAATTAATAATTTCGAGGGATGGGGAAGAGCTATGGTATAGAAAAATAGAAAGGTTTACTTAAAATCTGGGTTTTCTTTAAAGTCGATAATGACACACAGTAGTACTTGTGTTCAAAGGACAACTCTGTACCCAGTACAATTTTGTCCTGACATAGCAGGTGTCCTGCCATCGTAGGGACAGTCAAATGAGACAAAGAAAGTTTGTATCTTAACCAGACGTGAGGGCCGAATGAGTTGAGCGGCCACCTCCCATTGTGGTAGGGCATGGGATTCGAACTCATGGGTTAGAAACCTAACCGAGTGAAACCAATGTCTTACAAATTTTAACTTGTTGCTACCTAGCCTGGCACTCGGCATCACTTGGATAGGGCAAGGAGCAGTGGAATGAGAAAGACCATTTGTCCACGATTGAAATTTGCCCTGCTTAATCAACTAATGTACAACAAGAAAATATTGTTAAAAAATTATTCACTGTCGGCAGAGGTTCACTGATCACAGGAGTTGTTGAAGTCACGTTATCGTTGTAAATCATATCAGTTATGGTTTTGATATCGAGATAACAAGTAGACATGTCTATGGATGATATAGTGGACTTGTTTCAAGCATGCCATGTTATGTAAACAATGGGTGATAAGTCATTCCCGGCAAGCATCTTTGGCAAGTTGCTATAGAGATAAAGGCTTGTCTTTCTTTAAACTAACAATTCAATAATTGTGCTGATAGCTTTAATAAGCTTAAACCAACCTCTCGACATACCATTCACAGGTGGCGCCACCGTGTGGTGTGGAGAGTTGTTACAGACATGATAATGAATGTAATAACATCAGAGGTGCTAAGAATAGTGGCTTTGTTTGTATTCCTATAATGCATTATGTAATACTCGATTTAACCCGTTCTGTGCATGGGTTAAAGCTAGGCTCCGCATCAATCCCTGGACCAATATTGTGTTGAGCTGTCATTATATATATATATTCACAGTCATTGACTATATTCAGAGATCGTGTATATATCTACATTCTCTGCAATATTCCGGACTTGTGGGTTGTCCCATTTCAATATAGTGTGGTGGAATCCATCTGTACCATTATGTGGTCAACCATATCGGTGACACTATCTAATGGCAAAGTTAACAACACTCGCAGTTATGTGATTCAAAATGGATGCCACTCTGGTTGAAGTGACCAAAGTTAGTATAAAATAAACACATCAAAATTAATATGGAATGTGTACAGTAGGCACACAAAAAATATGCTATTAGCAACCAATACATGGCGAAGCATCGGTGGAGTACGATAAGGGTAATTATGACCGAGTCAGTACTCTGTGGTTGGGGTCTCCGATGGTCGTGGAGGTGGTATACAGGAAGTGGTATTTAATATACATTTTTTGTTATGATAATTCCCCGGCGATCTACATTAGAAACAAAATGTATAGCAAAAACCCTACTGCCAAGTTTGGTTATCAGAGACAATGTGTTTATAGCTTCAACGTCAGTTTAAAGAATAGGGCCTATAGCAGGTGATAGGGCTAAAGGGCAAAGATATACACTTCCAGCCGTGTACACACCAGGGCCGTGTTCAGGGTCCGCCTCGGAGGCGCCTCGGAGATGGCACTGACGTCATGCTAGTCTGAACTGCACAAGCAGTTTGTCGCCTCGAAAATGGCTGCCCCCGTAGACGGCGGCCATTTGCAATGGTAAAGCTGTGCTGTGATTGGCTGAAACCACTGAATACAGCGGCCATTTTCGAGGCGCTTTTTGTCTCCTATCTCAAAAGGGAGGCATCGCCGAGACATCGCCGAGACGCACCCTGAACGCAAATAGGCCAAAAAGCATCACCGAGACGTCGCCGAGGCGCCTCCGAGACAGACCCTGAACGCGGCCCAGGCCACAGCTTAAGTCCCTTCTCAGGAACCAGCAGATATGTTATTCGGGGATGAAAGATTTCCACGATTTCACGGATTTCCGAAATTGTTGATATTCACTGATTAACGTGTTATACATGGCATCAATTGATTAGTCCGAATCCTGTCCATATGTGACCTTAGATATTGCTAGAACATAAAACCCCAACAAATTAGGGTTATGTATGGGCGATAATATAGTCCTAGCAAGGACAGTTGAAACCTGACTTCTGCATTTTTCCGCGATTCCCTCACTGCTAACCCTATGGGGGCAAATTCGCTTTTTCGCGGAAATTCGCCGTTAGCGCCATTGTTACCTCCTGATTTCCAGGGTTTTTTTAGTCCGAGACCACTTTCATCCCTGGTTAATACATATGGTGCCTGTGGGATATGTGCATTTCCGTCTACTACTCAGAATCTGGCAACAGCAATCAGGCTATCGTCAATGGGGATCAGAGTAGAAGAAACACTGTTGGTTGATTGATGAGATTGATTAATTAAGTGCTTGTTACAGCGGCACCGGCTCGCCCCCCTCCACGACGTAAGTGACAGCGGGTAGTTCGCACTCTGCCCACCAGGTGACGGGCCAGCTCTTAGGTGCCGAGGGCATTCAGGCTCATTATGGCTGGTCATGACTTATCAAGCTTGGGTGATTTTACGACAATGGTCATGATAAGTCATGATATGGCAAGCTTGTTGCTCCTCGACTTCTTTTAAGTCCAAGTCTCCTTCCAAAACTCTGTGTGTGTGCGCGTGTGTGTTTGTATGCGGGTATATGTGATGTTGGTGGTTGTGTGTGTAAATATGTTTGCAGTCAACCTTCGTTAATCCAGACTACTTTGTCTCCAGCGAATATGTTGGATTTGTGGAATTGTCAGATGAACGCTTTTGATGAGAACACACCAATGTAGGTTAGCGGCAGTTCACTCACTACAGGGCATGCCGCATAAGCATAAAATGGACTTTTTTTTCAAACACCCTGAATGCAGCAAAGTTAGTTTTTTCAGCAAGAGGCTTTCAAATGCTGCACAAAAATACCTCATTTGTTATAATAGCATTATTAGAACCCAAGATATAATGCTTTAAAGGCACCAAATTCAGACCCTTTTGTTAAAAGTATTTGCATTACAAAGCTTGATAAAATTGTGACAGACTTGACATTTTGGACAAGAAGTGTCATTGGCTTATGTCAACACAACCCTATCAAGTAACCTATCAAAGTAAAGGTAATCACCTCCGGAATATAACTAATGGTATTAACTGAGGATTAGATCACCAAAGATTAAGTAAGGCAGGAGGAAATGACCGACTCGAGGAAATGGAGAGGTGAGTAAGCAGGGGGACACAAATTTGAGGAGCTTGAAAACATCAGTGCTGATATTCAGATCATTTTGAAACTTGACAGAGCAAAAAAGAAAAAAGTCTGGTACGGTGCAGTAGTGTGCTAACATAGGGGAAATTACCTTCACCTTCAGAAAGCTGAATATTTGTCAATTCTTGATGGATTTTGACAAGACAAAAGTTCAAATCTGTGCAATTTAGTCCACTTCAAGATAGCATCATTCCCAGCATTTGTATTTGTATGTGTGATGAAAAATGGCACACTGAAAAGTGATGTCATCACAGCTCAACTTCAGCATGCTCGGCAAGCGCGGCGGATTTCCAAGTGCCTATTTTTATGGTTTTGTCCCTGTCGGAATTGGTTAGCGCAATGTCCAGATTAGCGGAGTAAAATAAACCGTGGAAATGTTCCAAGGATGTTCTTGCCGGTCACGAAATTTCCATATTAAAGTGGGTCGGATTAATGATGGTTGACTGTACATACACATACATATACCTTAAAACACCAGGTCCAATGGCATCCCATAGTTCTGACACTAAGAAAACTTCCAGGCATCTTGTCAGTACAGTAACTGCTAGTCAGTTGAATTCATTTTAGACATAGCCTACATCTTGAAGCATTTTGGGTGCAATACCTGTAAAGTCATAGATGATGCCTCTTAAATGAGAAGGTAAATAGAATAGCCTACTATTAAGGCTTTTTCTATTAAGTTGTGTTACCAATTAAATTAGCTTCAACTGTGTGCTCCTGCTTTAATTTCATTTGTTTGTTACATACATAAATATAAGAGTGTATGCAGTCCATTCTAAGTTACTCAATTGATCTACATCCTTATATGACTGTCAATATCCTGCCTCTTTCCTTTTCAAGTTGATTCCTTTTCGCTATGCGCTATCGATGATGGGTTATGGAATCTATTCGAAACACTGCGTCTACATGAAGCCTAAAAAGTCTTGAAAATGCTTGAATTTCATTTGATCCAATTAAAGGCCTTGAATTTCATTTGACCTTATTTGAGGATATCAAGTCATTGAATTTTCCACTGTAGTCTTGAAAAGTCTTCAAATTTAATTTTGGTCAATGGCAAGTATGGCTGGCAAGCTTTTGTGTCTGGTCACAACCGTTGGCTAGGCATGGGTGAACAGGAGTGGGTGCTATGTGCTTATCAGTATCTCGAGGAAGCCAACCACCGTATATACATAGGGTCTGTACAGGGCCTGGAAATTCTCAAAAAGTCTTTAACTTCATTTGCCCCATTTCAAGGCCTTGAAAACCCTTGAATTTATCCTATTTTGGATAATTAGTCTTGAGAAGCCTTGAATTCCATTGAACTGTCCCCACTGATTTATATTAGTGTGAAATCGCCAATCACCATTCACCATTGTTGTTTTTCCCTGAAATCCAAATGAAAATAGTCTTGAATTCCTATCAAAAACAGCCTTGAAAAGCATTTAAATAGCCTTGAATTCCATATCTTCACATGTGTACGGACCCTGTAAACAATCAAACTGTAAATGTGGTCACAGCAATCATGTGAAATCATTTGATGGGAAATGACCCAGAATTGATAAATGTCTTCTGTGACTTACAGCCATTAAGAAGTCACATATCGTTAGAGTAATCTCGAATTTCTATTTGCAAAAAAGCCTTGAGAAATGTTGAATTTGAAATGTTCACTGGTGTACGGACACTGAGCAGGAGGACTATGCCCTATCTTCCCTTTAGATATGCTTGATGGTGAATGGGCGTGGTAGTTCTTAGTTCTCACTTCTCACGTGACAATTAATAACATGTTCTTATAGCCATGCGAGTCATCATCATCATCATCATGCTGTCGGTCGCAATGCGACAAAGACTGCTTTTATTTTTTAACCGCCACTATTACGTGTGGTTGGGCATTTCATAAAAGCTGCTTGCAAAGTGTTGAAGTGCTGCTGGCTTTTGCAAGTTACTAGCAGCACTCTCTCGGGGAGCAAATAGAGGTCTCACACCGGCAAGAACATGTCAAGACAGCCGCAAACTATTTGTCCCTGCAGTAGCTGGCCGGGAGATGTTGGGAGTTCCCTTCATAACCGCCTTTAACGCTGCCATGGAAGCATGGTTTTCTGTTAGGGTTTGCTCCCTTAGCCTTTGGTTCTATCAAGAACCTATACCACAAGGCAGTGGTTTATAACTTTGCAAGGCAGGGGCGTCAAACTCCCTGAGGTATTTTAGCAGATAGGTACTACATTACCCGCATACCCAAATAGAGTAGAGAATATTTAAACTCAGTAATGCTGTGCACCTTAAAGATGTAAGTCAAGGTTTTAATATTTAAATTCAGTTCGGTATATGGTGTACTGCTAAGGCTAATCCAGTTCCATGTGTATATAAACATAGATATATATCAGATATAAATATGCATAGATATATATATAGATTATATGTAAATATATATATTATATATGAATACACATAAATATATATATTTATTTATATATACATTATAAGTAAATATAGTTATATATATTATAAATATGCGTTTGTATTCATTATGTGTATATACATCAATATATATCATATATAGATATGCATGGATACATATATAATATATATATTATATTATGTATATAAATATGCATATATATGTATCATGTATAAATATATCTATATTTACATTATATATAAACACCATCTATCTATATTATACGTAAATAAACACATGCATTATTTATCACCTCGGCTATGCAACACACCATACTTAATTACACAATTCTATTGACCTAAATTTTAAAATTCTAAAGCAATAACAATATCACTAACAGTTAGTAACACAAACTGTGCCTTCCGTCGGTGGCTTACTGGCCCTTCCTGATATGACCTCAGATGTTGCCAGGAGGTAACCCCCCCAACAACCAACCAACCAAGCTTACTGTTCTTCACTGGTGCTTTCAGAGAGTTCCCGGACGGAGGGGGTGGGTGCGGAGGAGCCCCCTCCACTACCAGAGAAGACGGCCTATGCGGACTACTCAAACCTTATCGAGACGGCAGCCTCTCCACTCTCCTCCCGGCAGAGCGGCATTCTGAGGCCGGCCTCCCTCTCACACAAGGACAAGGTGGGTGCTTGCAGGTTTTTTTTTGTGGTGTGGGAGGTTAAAAATCCCTTGGGTCGGTAAAAGTGTAGGCTCGGGCTTTCTATCGACCAGCAGTGGATTGGGGAAGACCAGTCGTCTGTGACTGGGATTTCCCCTGCTTGGGACAACTAATGTACAAAAACAAAAAAAGAGAGACAAATAAGTGTTCACACTTCCTGTCTACCATTCGCTATATATCGCTATATGAACAATAACAGGTTAAAATCAGGCATTATATTTATAATGGGGATCTTATTTTGTACATGTAGACTGGAGAATAGCCATTTATGTTTAGACTATATCATTGATTTGATGATCATACCTTGTTGTTGTTTGTTTATATATCAGGGTTCAAACTGGTCATAAAAAAGTGGACGTGGTGGCTGAATCGGTAGAGCGGAATGTCGGGCAGTTTGGAATGTCAGGAGTTCAATTCCCAGTCGAGTCAAACCAGTGACTTACAAAATTGATACTTGTCGCTTCCTATCCAGGCACTCAGCATTAATAGGATAGGGCAAGGACTGGTTGGCTCAGTGTCAGGATAATGTGACTGAGTGGGATATCAGATCATGGTGCTGGCAGCCTGGTCCCCTAGTGGGGCAGCACTATGAGGTCGCCATGTGTGCGCACTGTCACAGGTCAGTACCCATCCTGATATGACCTTAGATGTTGCCAGGACGTAAAACTATTTTAAAAATCACCCAACCAACCAGCCCTGCTTGTTTAATTTATTTGGTTTTTCTGTTTGTTTTTGTCCTTTTCCACGTTTAGCCCCAGCCGCGTCTCCCAGACGGCATTGACTCAGGTGACCCCCCGTCCGTGCCACCCAAGAACCCGCTGCGACTCGTGCCACAGCCGAGCGATGAGAGCTACTAACAGCAAACAGTGGTGCCCTTTACACCATCTCCAATATAGAGACTCAGTGTGTGAGCAGGCTTTGTGGTGCTCTCCCCTCCAACTTTACAAATGAGCAGGATGGGGATCCGTACCGCCTAAGAACCCTCTGTGACTCTTGCCCCAGCCGAGTGAAGAGAGCTACTGGCAGCAAACAGCGGTGCCCCTTACCATCTCCAATATAGAGACTCAGTCTGAGCAGGCATTGTGGTGCTCTCCCGCTCCAACTTTACAAACGAGTAGGATGGGGAAACTGTGTCTGAGTGTAGAGATCCCGTGCAGGGGCTGAACCAACGGCTGTGTTCAGATGTGTCCAAAATATAAAAAACGGACAGTGAAGTATATGTGTAAAGACCTCCACAGACCACGCAGCTCGTAGGCCTTATTCACATGGACATAACCGGAAATAGAAACTCACGAGGCAACCGGAAGGAGTGGGCACCGACCACAGCGCCATTTTACATAGCGTTAAGCCACCTGGTGTCACACTACTGTACTTGCATGTAAGATTGCCTTGTTTTTTTTTGTTGGTGGTTTTTTTTTTATTTGCCGTGGGTTGGCGCCGCTATAGCTTAAAGTTGCATAGTCCGATGGTTTTGAGTTTCTGTCATTTTCTGAGATAAAGATATTAGGTTGATTGTCATAATCTACCTTGCATTAGCTTGAAGTAACTGATTTAAAATGGCTAACTTTTGAGATATTGCAAATATGCTAAATTAGTTTTGCCATGCATGGCAAAACTCTCACCATAGGCTAAATTGCCTTAGTATCCCCTTATATGTGGCGACAAATGCTTAATAAGTGCACCAGTACATAAGTTAGATATGTAGAATCTAATTTAGATCATTCTTTTGGTTTTGAAAATTTGATGTTTTTATCGGACTATGCAGCTTTCAGGAATCACTAACAAACTGGTCATCATTTAATGCAGTTGATTTAAATTATGTAGCCCTACTGTTTCGGTGTTCATTCAATACCGCAACACCACGTATTATCGTCATGATATGGCAGTCGCGTTGGCAACCGGCATCTTATCACCCATATGAGCAGCAGCAACGAGCACTTGCTCAAATAACTGCCATATTAACTAACACTTTGCTAGATACAAGATTCACCCCGTACTGCTGCAGTAGCCTAGTAGGGGTGCAAACCAACCCTATGTAATAGGTGGCGAAAATGCGGGTCAAAGAGTTGAGAGCCTAATTTCACAATCTAAGAAGCAATATTTATTCTTTACATACATCTTATTGAGAGCCTGCTACCTTTGAGTTGAAAATATAATATAAAAGCTAGTTTAATGCAATTTAAAAGTGAAGTCGACGGCGTTCTGCGGCCGCCATCTTGTCTTTTTGTATTCTCTCCCATTTCACCAACTCTGTGCCTACATGGGTAGCTATTTGATACTGGAGCCACAGTTTCTAGGTGATGTTCCATACTAACGCTATTTTCGCCCGTATTTATATAAGGCTGGTCTTCACCCGTGTACTACAAGTTAAGTACTGGGTGAATCTTTTATCTAACACTTTGCCTGCTTGTAAACATGGTAATTGGTGCTGGAATACATATTTACAGTAATTTACATGTACATAGTAAATGCACACGTGTAATATATGTGTGCCAGATTAAGCCTTAGAAAAAAAAAAGCATGTCTAGCACTGTATATGATGCGCACACTTTTCAGATGAAAAACTGTATGTAATATTATATAAATTATGGGTTGTTGTTCTCTGTTAGAGTAATGGGATTATTAATAACTGCAGAGAATTAAATGGTTCACAAGCACCCGAGCAGTTCTATAAATGAGATATATAAAGAATGGAGCAGAAAAAAGAGAAACGGAGGTATTTAGCTATGTATAAAATATTATGGAAACACATTAGGGGAAACTCTTTCATATGATAAGTATGAGTTGAACATATTACTCAGCCGTCACTGATTTGGTAAGTTTTTAACCTGTGTCAGGATGTCTACGGCACCTTGTATTGCTAGGCGGTCACCCGTCCGAGTACTGACAAGGCTGACGTTGCTTTTAACTTCGGTGGTCAAATAGGAACCAGTGTTTGCAACGTGGTATTGATCGTATGATGGGGACTAGTGAAAAAGAACTTTTCTTTTAGATAATGATTGTGTACTTCCATTTTGGAACATTTTTTGTATAGCTTAAAGGTGCGAATTGTTGCCATTATGTAGAGATGGTTGTAAGTCTTGTAAACTGCTTTAGTTGACTTTAGCTAATGAATGGTTTCCTACAGAGCATGTTGAATTTGTATGAGCTTAAATCGTCAGTGTGAATAGGATTGTAGGAAAACGCATTCATAATCTAGAGCTTAGCAAATGATAATGCATTTTATAATCTGATATTGGTGTACAGTCTGGTTAATTAAATATGTACAGTGGTAGTCTTTTTTGTAAATGGATGTATTCTACTTAACAGTACACATTTTGTGGAGATTGTATATGTGTACCAGTTCACACTTAGAACATCCGCTCTGTCTAGTCACGGTTATAAACTGAGAAGGGAAAATATACTCACAGGATAGAAATTCAGTCAACTGCGAAGTAAGTACCGTAGTGTCATGAAATACCGCCCAACCATAATTTAATTTAGAGATAAATTATGTCTGTAAATTATTTTTGATCGATCAAATTTTCTTCGTTTTTTTTTTAAAGTCAGCAGAAATATGAATATATATATATATTAATATGGCTGGGAAAGCCTTAAACATTATATAAGACTATGTATATAATTATAATGTTCATACTCTTCCAGCTGTGTCGCTTGTTGCAGAGCTATGACCAAGTTGAGACACTAAGGTAATCTTGTACTGTTGCAAAAGGACGATTGCTCTTGATTGAACACTGACGGTATTCACATCTTTATGCAAATGAGAACCAGGTCTCTAATATGTACTAGAGGTACATCCCACGTTGAGCATTAGGTCTCAGAAGATGGCTGGAAATGAAGGTGATTCTAAATAAATAGGCCCCAGGTGTGAAAAAGAAGGCTGGAAGTAGATCCTATGCCAAAAACATAAGAACATGGTTCCAAAAGAGTGCTGGAATTAGGGAGGCCATGCTTAAGAACGAAGCACCAGATCTTGAAAGAAAATAAAGCTTGTTTTATTTAACGACGCCTCTAGAGCACATTGATTTTTCATATCATCGGCTATTGGACATCAAACATATGGTGATTCTGACATATTTCCTTGGAGGAAACCCACCCCCGCACCTTAAGCTACTCTTTCCAATAAGCAGCAAGGGGTCTTTTATATGCACTTTCCCACAGACAGGACAGCACATACCACAACCTTTGATGAACCAGTTGTGGAACTGGTTGGAATCGAAAATAGGCTAAGCTGCAAATGGATCCACTGAGAAGGAGATCTTGAAAGAATGCTAGAACTGAAGGCCATGCTAAAGAAATGGGCACAAAGTCTCAAAAGAGTTCTCAGAGTAGGAAGCCATGCTAAATAAAGTAAGCAGCGGCTCTCAAAAGAGTACCTAAAGTAGAGGCGTTGCTAATGAAATAGGCACTGGGTCTTGAAAGTTTTCTGCAAGTAGGAACACCATGCTAAAAATATAAGCAGCGAATCTCGAACAAGTATTTGAAGTACAGGCGATTCTAATGAAATAGGCACTGGGTCTTGAAAGCGTTCTGCAAGTAGGGACACCATGCTAAATAAATAAGCAGCAAGTCTCGAACAAGTACTTGAAGTAGAGGCGATTCTAATGAAATAGGCACTGCGTCTTGA
Organism: Branchipolynoe longqiensis; assembly: GCA_030323885.1. Classification (NCBI taxonomy): domain Eukaryota; kingdom Metazoa; phylum Annelida; class Polychaeta; order Phyllodocida; family Polynoidae; genus Branchipolynoe; species Branchipolynoe longqiensis. The sequence continues at coordinate 29,357,801 of CM059190.1, read as the reverse complement.
AAGCATTCTGCAAGTAGGAACACCATGCTAAATAAGGTAAGCAGCGAGTCTTGAAAGAGTACCTGAAGTAGAGGCGATGCTAATGAAATAGGCACTTGGTCTTGAAAGCGTTCTGCAAGTAGGAACACCGTGCTAAATAAAGTAAGCAGCCGGTCTCGAAAGAGTGCTGAAAGTAGAGGTCATAATTAATAAATAAGCTGTCTTTATCTCCTATTGGTGACGACACAGAAGTGTGGGATGAGGTAACTACACCTTATTGTACATCCCACCTTTTTACAAGTTAGGTGCTAGGTGACAATAAGATAACTAGGTTTAATTTGTATCCATTCATTTGTATTAATGTGTTTTTTTTTTTACATTTCTTCCCCCGAATCAGTAATAGGCACTGGTATGCATAGCGTATGTTGACAACAGTACAGAATATGGAACTCTCGCTAGTGATTTAACAAACACAAATCTAGAATGCAAGTCTATAAATACAGCCTCAATAAAAAAAAATGCAAGTGAAAACTGTGCCTAATGTATCACGAGAATGACTGACTTGAAATATTATTTTTAAGTAAACAGGCCTACTGATTTGTAAATACCAGTTCTCAGTGGTGGCAATTTACATATGATGTAATTAGTAATGGGTATATCTGATATGTAGTCGGCCTTTGGATGGGCCTATATATACGCGTATATGCATCTACTCGCTGTCTGATTGCCTCAGCTATATATACAGTAAAACCTCTCTAAATTGACCGACCATGGGACCGACTTTAAATGGTCCATTAGGTAGGTGGTCGGTTTAAGGAGTTTTTCATTTCGTTACAATGGTATTGTATGGGCGATTGTTTGGTACCCAAATAAAGCGAGTGATATAGGGGAGTTGTCGATATGTGGAGGTGGTCGGTGAGAGAGGTTTTACTGTATATGTATGTATGTATGTATGTGTATATATATAGCCTACAATGATTTGATACAAAATAATTATCTCAGCATCTTAAGAATTTGCCATGACCGAGGAAAATGAAACAATACTTTTGATAATGATGGTGTCTGAATCTTATTTGTAGGATATTATTTAATGAGCGTTTACTTGTTAATGAGCGTTTACTTGTATTTGTCAGTTTGTGTGGATGGTTGGGTGCCAAAGGAACTAATATTTCCTGGTAATATGCTGGGTGTTTTTTTATAATCTTTTTATTAAGAGGAATTATACTATAAGTACTGTTTAGTATGATTCTTTTGTATTAACTTTATATATGCATATATCTTTGCATTTCTTTTTTGTATTATTGTAATTGACACTCGACATGTTTCGAGAGAGCCATTCATTAGTCTTCCACGGGTTGGAGGCATCAAGCCAGATAGTCGGTGCTATCAGATCGGTATAACTTATTTTGTAATAATTCCATTATGTTAAAGACGTTGGAACGATATATGTGCCTATATACAAATATACTAGATACAGTAACCTGTCGGTCCAATATGCCAGCAGGGATCTAAAATGTCGTAGGAGCTCACGATTCTCGTGAGAGTAACAGTCATGAGAGTTCACAAAACCGCCACTAGGATCACCAGCAGTTCTAGTTGTAAACAAGTTGTTGCCTTCCCCAGTATGTAACTATATTATATGCTTAAAATTTAGCTCTGTCTCTGTCTCTCTCTGTCTCTCTCTGTCTCTCTCTGTCTCTGTCTCTCTCTGTCTCTCTCTGTCTCTCTCTGTCTCTGTCTCTGTCTCTCTCTCTCTCTCTCTCTGTCTCTCTCTGTCTCTCTCTCTCTCTCTCTCTCTCTCTCTCTCTCTCTGACTCTAGCATATATATATATTATATATATATATAAGTAAAAAATATATGTATACATACTAAATGAGGAAGGCAATAAATATAATCTATACATATAATTGGAATAGATATTCAAATATTTAATTATGTATTATATTATGAATGTATTTTCAACTATATGTCTATATATATGTATCTAATAGGCTGTTGTATAGACAAATGCGAAGCAGCCAATGTAATATTCATCTATTTAAACGGTACATGCATGTTGTATAGACTTGAGCATCACAAGGAAGGCCCTGTCAATAGCTGTGTTCACACGGGCAAAGTTTATGTCGACTTAGACAAGTCGATTTATATGAATCGATTTAGTGTCGTGTTCACACACGCAGTACTTTTAGCCGGAAATCGATATCTGCGCATGAGCAAGTCCAGTCTGACCAGCGCCAGTTTTCGGTTAGGCGAGGTCACTACGAGAGAGTGGGTTCGACCTAGATATGTATGGACTGAATCGTATTGGTTTGGAACGGTCAAAACTTCTGCTGGGCAGTGAAACCCTAAAAATAAATTATGAAAAAAATATCTGTGCACAGCTAGCGGTTTCATAGACTAAATTATATAATATCCGCTTTTGATCGACCGGAAAGTCAACAAACTAAGGTCTCGACTGCGCATCCGTGTGACGTCCTTAATCCGCATCAAGTAAGTCGGTTGCGTTCACACGGGCGATTTAAGTCGATTCATAAAATTTGCTTCATATAAACCACCTACAGAGGTGGTTTATAAATTCCGGCTTATATGATTCGAATCAGCCCTAAACCGACTCAGACGCGCGTTCACATGCCAAATGTGAGCTGAACTAGGCAAGTTGATTTATATGATTCGAATTAACTGCCCCGTGTGAACACGGCTATAGATCCTCGGCTATTGATATGTGCAAACAGTTTTTAAAAGTCAAGTTTCATCTGCTTCTACCAGTTAGCTTTTACAGCTATATTACACATATAGGGCATCTACAAACATAGGCCTAATATTAAACTACATTGACAATGATAATGATAGCAAACCTGGGTTGTTTACCAAACTAGAGCACCAGGTAGGCCTCCATCATAGTTCAATCCATTCACTTTGCAAAAGCAGGACATTTGACTGAATCTTTTCTGTTGTTGAGATTAGACTAGATCTATAGGGTTGTATGGGAAGTTTGGTGGGGATGGGAGGTCGACTCTAGATGTTTTTCGTGGTCAGCATGCGAGATGCAGAAAGCTTACAATGCATTACAATAATTTACAATTGGATAAAAGATTCACTCTGTAGATCTACTTGCAGTACATTACAATATGCTTCCTAGTGGTATGATTCCCATTGTTGCGTTCAGTATGGAGTTAGGTAATGATGTAACCGATGTATAGATCTACATACAGTAAAGAAGTATGACTAATATAAGACGCGTAGTTCTACATACACAAGATTTGCTTTTTTTTCCTTTAACAAAATTTAAATTAAGCTTTTAAAAGCTCCTGCTGTATTCTGAGAATTTGACATGAACATTGCTTGTACATCGCTGTCACGAGCAAGTCTTGAATGCGCTTATAGGAGGAGCGCAATGCAGATCCCCCAATATAAACTCTGAAACTGCGCCTTTTGCTACGTCATTCAACTTTTTTAACGTAAGAGTGCATGCACACTTGGTGTTCTCACCCATATTTTAAATTATATTTTAAGGAAATCCATTTTTTAATTTGCAGCTCAATGGTGTGCTGTAAACTAGTGAGTTAGAATGTGGCATAGTTTTTAGCTGTAGAGCCATAAAGATGGCTTTGCGGCGCGCTCCTCTTCTAAGACCTCTGCTGATTCCTCGCGTAGGCTAAGTACCATACCAGGGGGCGTGACGTCAGCACCTCCCCCATTGAAGAGTTCAATCAGAGAGCGTGTATATAAACAGATGAGAGGGACAACTCCCATACTAGACCATGTAACAGCTGCCGACTGTGGCGCTCCAAGTGGTGGTTGTTGAACAGTATATGACACAGCTGTCAAACTCAAGGCATTGTCAATGGCCGTGAGCAATCTTCGTACAGAAAAAGTGAAATATCTCTAAAACTACACCACATAGAAACAAACTGTTTGGAACACATATAGAAAACATATTTAACGATGAGACTATATTAAATTCATATGGCTAGGATTCTGTATTTCTATTAATTTTGAATAAAATACATGTTTTGCACTACACGTACGGCAAACTCAAGGCATTGTCAATGGCGGTGAGCAATCTTCATACAGAAAAAGTGAAATATCTCTAAAACCACACGACCTAGACACAAACCGCTTGGAACACATATAGAAAACATGTTTACCAAAAGGATTATATTAAATTGATAAGGTTAGGCATCTGCATTTCTATTAATTTTGAATAAAAACAAATGTTTTGCACTGCACGTACTGTCAAACTCAAAGCTTGTTCAACACTAACCGCCAGGAACGCCACTGTAGCCTGTGTTACCGATTTTCGCGGGAGTTGTCCCTCTCATCTGTTTATATACACGCTCTCTGGTTCAATGTCGTCTGATACAGTGATATAGAACTGATAGATCTGCGCGTTCGCCACGGTGCGGTTGTGCAGAAAGACTGGGCTGTCACTATTATAACAAACCGCCTTAATTAATTAATAATTAATGGGCAGGCAATTCACCCGATAAAGCTTTATGTGTGATATATCGGTGGCACAACAGGCCAAAATGACAGTATATATATGTAGATTCCAATCTAAGACTACAGTTTGTATTACCAACTTAACTGGCTCTAGTTAAAGGGGCCAGATATAGGTCGCTGGCGACGGGAACGTACTCCGACAAATGCTCTCCAAGCACAACCTTGTTTGGGTTTTATGTTTAAATAACCCAATATGTGTGGGGAGAGTAGGGGACCCAGTTCACCACCAGAAGTGGGTCAGTTCTGAGGCTGGTACTAGCTGGCAGCTGTTGTTTTTAAAATGGCTGGGTGAGTGGAGAGAAGGGAGAGTAAAACTGGGGTATTTTCAATCTTCTTTAGAGTAGTTCAATCAGGAAATATATTTGTGTAATGTAAAATATATGTTAGTACAATTACATTATTCAATGAGAAACAGATATAGATGAAAAAACGTTTTTATGTTGATGAATGTAAACAAGGTTCTGCTGTGTATGGGGTTTGAACCCACACCAACAAACAACTTCAGATTACAAGTCCAACACTCTAACCACTAGGCCACAGAGACCACACATAATTATTTGTCTCCGTTCTCCCTCCAGTCGCTGCGGCGGCGGCGATTTGTGTACTTTAGATTCGTCGATTCGAAAATATTAATATCGCTGGCTTTGCGGCAGCAGCGTTAATTTCGCTTCGGATTTAGGGTTAATTTGAATAAATTTCACTTATTGCGTATGTCTATCAAATATGATCGCATTGAATAGATTTGGGCATATGAAGATTGCTCACGGCCATTGACAATGCACTGGCACTGACACTGAGAATATCCCAATTTTCACTATTATCTCTTGTTTTTAATACTTTCAGCGTAAATTGCTCTTAGGGTACATTAAATACTTCAGATCTTCCTCTTCAATCGCGCATTAAGATATTTTTAATCGATCCAATTAAATCTTTTAAATTTATTTTACAAAAATAAAAGCTCCACATAGACATAGCATTGCCGTATTTTACCCTTCGCGGGCAGTTTGCCGGTACGCGCAGTGCAAAACGTCGATTTTATTCAAAATCTATAGAAATCCAGAACCCTAACCATATAAATTTAATATAATCTATTCGTTGAATATGTTTTCTATATGAGTTTCAAGCGGTTTGTGTCTAGGTGGTATGGTTTTAGAGATATTTCACCTTTTCTCTATGAAGATTGCTCATAGCCATTGAGTTAGTAGTGTGACAGTGTGTCATCCTGCAGCCAGCACTGACCTAGATACCCGTGCTGACATCACATGAAATTGGTCAATATGGCCAAACCGTGGCATCGTGTATTCACCAATAGCCTGAACTGAGACTTTTATCCATGTGTGGTCTCTGTGGCCTAGTGGTTAGAGTGTTGGACTTGTAATCTGAAGTTGTTTGGTGATGTGGGTTCCACAGCAGAACCTTTTTTACATTCATCAACAAAAAAACGTTTTTCATCTATATCTGTTTCTCATTGAATTATGCAATGTAATTGTACTAACATATATTTTACATTACACAAATATATTTCCTGATTGAACTACTCTAAAGAAGATTGAAAATACCCCAGTTTTACTCTCCCTTATCTCCACTCACCCAGCCATTTTTAAAACAACAGCTGCCAGCTATTCCCAGCCTCAGAACTGACCCACTTCTGGTGGTGAAGTGGGTCCCCTACTCTCCCCACACATACTTGGTTCATTTAAACATTAAAGCTAAACAAAGTTGTGCTTGGAGAGCATTTGTCGGAGTACGCACAGTGTCCCAGCGAGCTATAGCTGGTCCCTTTAACATACCATCTAATTAGATACAAGATTCACCCCGTACTGCTGCAGTAGGGGTGCAAACCAACCCTATGTAAAAGCTGTCGAAAAAACGGGTCAATGAAATCAGAGTCTAATTTCACAATCTAAGAAGCAACATTTATTCTTTACATATGTCTTATTGATAGCCCTCTACCTTTGAGTTGAAAATATAATATAATATCTAGTTTAATAAGATTTAAAAGTGAAATCGACGGCTTTCTGCGGCCGCCATCTTGTCTTTTTGCATTCTCTCTCATTCACCAACTCTGTTCTGATATAAGTAACCATTTGACACTGGTGCCAGGCATTCTACTTGTTGTTCCATACTAACGCTATTTTCGACCGTTTTTATATAGGGTTGGTATTCACCCGTGTACTACAAGTACCGGGTGAATCTTTTATCTACATCTAATATGATCTATCTGTGTGTGTGTATTATTTAATCAATAACAAGGCAATTTCATAAGGGGTTATTTATGGGTTATTTGTGTGTTGATCCAATTTGTGAGCTAATGTATTAATAAATGTTATCAAGCTGGCTCACGGGTACTTACTGCTGATTGGCTCAGCTAATTCGGACAACACTTTACACCGTGTAGATCTACTTGTTGCAGATAAATAATACCTTTGGGTGGGAAGTGAGTGTATTCCATTGGTGTATAATAGAGTACATTTTGTTGTTGTGCAAGTACTGGAAATTAGTATAAGATTATTTGTCGTTGTATCCTGATTTTTGTTTGAGGTATGACAAGCTGTAACCTGACTTCTAAGGCAACTCCGTGAAATAGATTAACCCTACATGGCCCATGACTCAAATAAACCCTTCTTTCATTTTGAATACTGGGGCAAAGCAGAGCTATCCATAGCAATGTGGTGTCAAGAGGCTTGTGATATTCGTCAACAAGGGAGGAGTAACTTTCATTTTATTGTGAACTTTGCTGTGGTGGCATTGTTTAATATGTGCCTTCAAATAATAGCCTAATAATAATAGTTTACCAAGACTACAATATAACCTGATCTTTCTTTTCACACACAAATAAATAAAAGTATTTCCTGACAAACAGATGCAATCTGGTTATAATAGTGATCGTAATATAGACTTCGTCATTTGCAGTGTTTAATGGAGGGGGTGGGGTATCTTAATAGATTTTTTATTTGTTTTGGGTATATAAAGTAGTTTGGTTGCTTGTACAGTCACCGTATGTAGTTGAAACTTCAACAGTAATACTACTAGCAAAACAATTGGTTATTTTAGGGCCAGTTGGATGAGCAGTGTCAATAGGCATGTATGGGCTGTCAGTTCATATTTCTGAGTACAGCAGCTCTGCCTAGTTGCAGACCTTTTGTAAAAGGTTGGCAGCGTTGCCTGTTGCATTACATGATTGTGAGTGATATGACAGATATTACTAATAAGCTACAACAAACCTTGGACTTGTCTGCTGGAGTTCTCAAGATATGGTACCACAAAGGTTTTTTATTAAACACACTTCCAGCACAACTTATGTATTGCCTCCCTTTGCCTTCAAACCTGTGGCTCTATTAACAAAAGAAGTGATTTTCCATATGCTTCGGCATTTGTGATAGTTCGAGTGGGTGGGCAGAGTGATTTCAAATGGGCTCAAAGCGGAAGGCCGAGGCCCATTTGAAAACACTACCTGGCCGCAATGAGAGCTACTATAATGCCGACAACTATGTGCAATTATGGCTTCTATTTTTATATTTAATATGTATTGCGGTGTTTTGCTGTTCACTCACTATGGAGCTATATTTTAGTGACTTCATACGGCACTAGTGCCATTCAGCCAAGCAAAAGGCACCACTGTGTCAAAGGAATACATGTGTAAAACTGAAAGGTCAGTCAAAGCTAAAGTATGTAAGCTAAATATATGCTCCACATCCCAATATGCATTCCCCTCCCCCCCCCCCGACACACACACATACACACACACACACACACACACACACACACACCGTTGTCTGGGCCGCGTTCAGGGTCCGTATCGGAGGCACCGCGGAGACGTCTCGGCGATGCTTTTTGGCCTAATACCATTCAGAGTACGTCTCGGAGACGCCTCTCTTTTCAGACTGGAGATGAAAAGCGCCTCAAAAATGGCCGCCGCATTCAGTGCTTTCAGCCAATCACAGCACAGCTTTACCATTGCAAATGGCCGCCGCCTAAAGGGGCAGCCATCTTCGAGGCGACAAACTGCTTGTGCAATTCAGACTAGCGTGATGTCAGTGCCGTCTCCGAGGCGCCTCCGAGACGGACCCTGAACGCGGCCCAGGTCACAGGGTGTTTAGCCCCCCCGCTCCTCCATCCACCACCCGCTCCGGTCTCACCAAGGACAGGAAATGTATAGTCCAAGCACAAGATTTTAACTTCCCATTTCACTTCCTGTCTGTATATGTGGGAGAAAGAGGTAAGGGCTAAGCTTCAGGTGTGCTTTAAAAACATGCAAATTTCATCGCTTTATTATCCCAGCCGAAAGAAGAAAACCCTCACCAATGAGCAAAACGGATGGCTATAAAGGATTTTTTTTTTTTAGATAGCCTTTAAAATGTGTGTTTTTGTGTCCTTTTGTCAAATAATGCATCATACTTCATAGTACTCGGTCAGTGTTATTCATCATTCACTGGTTTTGCTGTTAGAGAGTTAAACCTTTGGGGACATATATGCGCCTGCAAGTTCTGAACGCTTGCAGCCCCGGCACACCTGTAGTTGAATTGCATTTCTAGAAATCGTTTCCTGGAAATTTGTAGATCATATCAGAAATACAGTGCTACCCGATTGCAGGTACATTCAGGCGCACCCGGACTGTATGCGCGGGAAACCCGTGGGCGCTCCCGTCCCTAAAGGGTTAAGACTGAACCATATGTGACATATTTACCTCCAAACAGGTCTCCCATTTGTTTCTTACGTGATACTTGCTCTTCACCCATGAGTTGATCCTGATAGGAACACGAGATAATTTTCGGCGTTCCTTGGCATCTCTACTTGCTGAGTCTCACACCTTGCTGAGTCTCACCAGGGTTTGAACTTAGTTGCCATGCTTTATATTACTTCCAAAAGCATTATTAAATTACATGAAATGCCATACACCTGTGGCATAGCCTCCCTATGATTTGTACCCATAGTCATCAGTAGTCTTTGTTCGTTCTAATCGTAGCCTTTAAATATAAAATATTGCACTCATCTGTACCCCCCCCCCCCCCCCACACACACACACACCATCCCGCCATCAGATATATATATAGCAATGCCGACTTGGTCAAAGACTGAATAGTAGTGTAAGATGATCAGTTGAACAGGACAATAAGTTCGCCACGCTCAAACTACAAGTATGATATAACTTTTATATTATAATAATAAAACCCATTAACAAAACTTTCAGTCTGAAGCTCCATTCAGTCTTAAGCTATCAACTGGAAGGATACAATTGTTTGGTGAATTGTGTCGATGTTGTTTCATGTTTTTGTACATTTCTAGATATATATATTTACCGGCATGCATTTCACCTCATCTGATGCCTTCATGTGGGATGTGAGTGTATTGTCCTATCGTGATCGGAATCAAGAACTTGAAAAATAAAATTTTAAAAAAGGTACAACAATGCACATATTTACACTTGTTACTTAAAAATATATATATGTTGTACCTTGGTACTAAGCCTCAGGCTACTCGTAGCCGAGGGAGAAGGAAGCACATCCAGGTACAGCAATTAGCATAAGCAACTCATGACTGGAGGACGTTCGTTGAGTTGCTCCGGCAGTTCTTTTTATCTACAACGACAACTTAACTGTAAGTATTGAAATTTGAATTGTGCAAATTTGGTTATTAAACCTTATAGCACAAATTGACAACGTTTTAGAACTTTGAGATGTATATTATTGCTTTTATTGGTGTTTTACACTGTGTGTGAAACATCGATAGAACAATGCAACTTTTTTCCTTTGTTCTACAAGCCGCCCGTTGCCGAACGGAAAGCGATGTGGTTGGAGCCACATCTCATGGGGATTTATCCTCGGTTTCTTTTATGGATTCATGTTGGGATATTATCCTGGGTCTCTTTTATGGATTCCCCATTTTTTAAGCGTACCTCCGAGTTTTGTAGCATTTTCTCCAATTTGTTTGCGCAGTAGCCACAGGAGGGAGAAGTGTATGAAACACAGTGTGGGAGGGACCGATACACTGGTCCCTACCCCTCATTTGGTTTTGGTTTCGATACCATTCACCTACTACATTACATATTAGCTTACTCACGCCTGTGTTGGAACGGAGTAAATACGTTCTCCAACATGACTAGAATCATAAATTTAGTTATTTAACCTGTTTGTGACATTTGGTCAATGCTTCATGGCTTTCTTGTAACTTTCTTTTGCTTGGTTACAGATTTCCTATGGCTACAAAGTGGAGTAAGCCCGTGGCAACAGCCATCCGCCCAACCGATGACTATGACTCGTTGCCGGTGGTGACCGTGTCCCCGTCTCCGGAGCATGCCATCTCAGAGGAGGTCAGTGGGCCAGAGGTGCTACCGGAGGCCCGTTCTGAGCTAGAAACTAGGACTCACTCGTCTATTTGAGGCGAGGCTAGAGGACTTTAAGCCGGCCAGATCCCATGACAGGAAAAGCCCTGCCCATGACGCTGATGACTCAGACTGGCAAGATGTGTCAGAAGAGGAATTCCGGGACGTTTGAACGTCCCCGGAAAGACCATCAGCAAAAAAGAGAAAGAAGGCAAAGAAAGTGGTGAGCTCGTCTGGTGACGAGTTCACGCAGGCAAGAAAGAAGGTGGTACGGCGAAAGAAGAGCAAGAAGACGAAGAAAGACTCTTCATCAGATTCTTCTTTGGACTCGTCGTCCCCAGACTCTGACTCCGAAACTGAGTGTACAGGTGTTTACGCAAAGATTGGAGGAAAAAGTGCCAGGTGGAGAAAGCTAAAAAAGTGTTACTACCACCATGATGAGAGAAACCATCAAAGGACACTTTAGCACATTCAAGCCGGCGGAAGTGATAACTAAGCTAGGAGAGAAGCTTACCAGGATCAAGGTCATCCCAGAGTCGGTAGTGAAAGAGATGGATCGTGACGTACATCTCAGTGAAGACCGTAGCAGATTTGAAGGGGTACTGCATACCATTCATAAAGCGGTAATGGGCGCTTTGACGGCTATTGCTCCAGTAGCAAATAGAATGCAGACCGAGAACAAGTTCTCATCCCTGGCTAGAACAATGGACAGCGGAATTGCCATGCTGTCGGCAGCTAGCAATTTCCTGTCGTACAGAAGCTTCGAAAATGTATTCAAAGCTGGCTGTACTGATGCTGGCAAAGAAGTTGCCAGGTTGAAGAAGGTTGTAGACAACGATGGAAAAGAGTATACGCTTTTCCTCACACCAAAGCCGATCAAGGGAAAACCCTTCGACAGGACCAAAATATTCGGCGGTCAGCTCCAGTAGCTCTTTAAGGAGGTGGAGACCAGATCCAAATGTGGCAAGCACATGGACGGCAAAAAGAAAAGACTGACATGGGTACACAGTTCTGAAAATCCAAAATGGATTTTTGAACACGGCGGACCGGCAGAGGCGGACGGTCTGGCCCAACCCACGGCTTCCAATCCAGAGGCCGAGGACAGCGCCAGCCCTTCGGCTGGAACGAAGGAGGTCGCCCATTCAAACGGGAGTACACTCCCAACAAGCCATTCCCCTGACCAGGGAACAAATAGAGGTTTCAACACAAACCCCATGGGATACAGACACGCCTGAAAGCATTTTCCAAGCTGGCAATATTGAAAATTGTTTTAATGAATGACAGTTTATTACTAATAATTTAACAATTCTTAGTATTGTGCAGGGGATACGTATTCCCTTCAAAGAACACCCGGTACAGGGAAATACTCCTTTCCCTTATCGATTTGATTCAAACGAGAGAGAGGCATTGGCTAATCAGGTTTTGGAGTTTTGTCACAAGGGTATAATACAACCCATTACCCATGAAAATGGCCAATTTATTTCGAATATCTTTTCCAGACCCAAGCCAAATGGTGAGGTCCGAATGATTCTAGATCTGACAAGATTGAACAAAATGATTGAATATAGACATTTTAAAATGTTCTCTCTCGAAACAGCAAGAGATTTGGTAACGAAAGGTTCTTGGCTCGCTAGTGTGGATCTTAAAGATGCCTATTACACAATTCCTATTTACAAACCAGGCTTCATGGCTTTCTTGTAACTTTCTTTTGCTTGGTTACAGATTTCCTATGGCTACAAAGTGGAGTAAGCCCGTTTTGTCTGGGATGATCAACTTTATGAGTTCACCTGTATGCCTAATGGATTAGCTTGTGCCCCTCGCTTGTTTACTAAATTGCTTAAACCTATATTTTCATTAATGGTAAGGAAAGGACATATTATGTTCCCATATATTGATGACTCGTTTATTGTTGCAAGTTCAAAAGCCGAGTGCCAAAAGGCAGTAAATGATCTGTATGAAATTTTCACAAGAGTAGGATTTTACATCCATGATAAGAAATCAGTTCTGTTACCAACAAAAGAGGGTGGCATCCCGTCTGGTCTAGATGACCAGACGGGATGGCACCATTTGGCTGCTCCTACAGACCCTCACAGTCATGTGAGGGTCTGTAGGAGCAGGCTCGGGAGAGTCAACGAGCTTCACGTCGAAGCGCCCGACCCTCACAATGCTGAGCTAGACCTGGATCCGGCGGAAGTCAATGTACTGGCAACGGATCTGTTTGTGGGCGCCGTCGATCGCGGTGCTGGACGGGATGCCGAGCTGTGGCACGCAATCGTTCGGGTGAACGGTTGTCCTGTCAAGTTCAAGCTTGACACTGGATCGGAGGCAAACGTGCTTCCGAGGTTCGTCTTCGACAGAGTCGCTCCGGGGAGGCTGGCGAACACCAGATGTTCGTTGGTGACGTTCTCCGGTCACCGGATCACGCCGGATGGGGAGGCACTGCTTGATGTCAACGACAGTGTGCTTCGGTTCCAGGTGGTGCCGGATTGCCAGCCCATCCTGGGCAAGCAGGCTTGTGTGACTTTGTACCTGCTGGCATGTGTGGATGAGGTGCACAGGGCCATACCGACGAACATTGCCAAGCCGACGAACATTGGCGAACCAATGAACATTGCCACACCGACGAACAGTTCCAGCGCAGGGGCAGAGAAGCTGGTAAGCGAATACAAAGACGTATTTCAGGGTTTGGGGTTGATCAAAGCAAAGGCTATCATTCATGTCGATAAGTCTATTCAACCTGTCATAGATCCGCCTAGACGGATTCCGTTTGCAATTCAGAGTAAGGTACGCAGTGAGCTTGATCGTATGGTAGAGTTAGGTGTTATAGTGGAACAGGATGAACCTACCGAGTGGGTTAATTCTATCACGATCATAAAAAAAACAAATAAAATTAGAATCTGTCTGGATCCGACTAAATTAAACAAAGCGATAAAAAGAGGGCCGTTCCCAACCAAAACTATTGATGAGATTATTGCCAAAACAGCTGATGCTAAGTATTTTTCAGTTTTGGATGCGAAGACAGGGTATTGGCAGATAGAATTGAATGAGGAAAGTTCACGTCTGTGCACGTTCAATACTCCGTGGGGCCGATACAGGTACACACGCTTGCCTTTTGGCATCAAAACGGCGGGCAACATTTTTATTCAGGAGATGCACCGTGTCATGGGCGACATACTCGGTATCGGGATAGTCACGGACGATATTTTGGTATATGGGTCAACGGTTCAGGAACATAACGAGCGGCTCCGAGCTGTTTTGGACCGAGCTAGGTCGGTTAATCTTAAATTAAATGATGCTAAATCGGTGCTATGTAAAACTACAGTAAAATATGTAGGTCATCAACTTACCCAGCAGGGTGTAAAGCCTGATCCAGACAGAATACAAGCAATAGTACACATGCCAGAGCCGCGTGACAAACAAAGCGTCCAAAGGTTCCTGGGCGTGGTTGGATATGTGCACAAGTTCATACCCAACATGTCCGAGATAGCTAAACCACTACGCACGCTCCTAGCCAAGGACGCGGCGTGGCACTGGCAAGCCGAACAGCAAGGTGCGTTCGATAAATTGAAAGAGAAGTTAAGAACTGCTCCTGTATTGACATATTACAATGTTAAGAAGCCTATTGTAATTCAGGTAGATGCTTGTCAGTCAGGTTTGGGAGCCGTGTTGATGCAAGATGGTAAACCAATCGCACTCGCATCTTGTGCGCTCAATGCAGTGCAGTGTGGATATGCCACTATCGAAAAAGAAATGCTCGCCATATGTTTCGGATGCCAACGGTTTCATGAGTATATATTTGGCAAGGAAGTTCAAATTCAGACGGACCACAAGCCGTTGGTGGCCATAATGCAAAAACCAATACACAAGCTGTCGGCTAAAATGCAAAGAATGCGAATGCGATTGCAGAATTACAATATTCAGTTATGTCATGTGAAGGGCTCTTTGATGTTTTTTGCAGACATATTGTCCAGGGCGCATACCGCCAAAGTAGGTCATGATAGCCTGTTCGATGACACGTTCTGCGTTGCTGCAGTGGACGTGCAGTCGTCGAAACTGTTGAGTAAAATTGTAGCTGAGTATGAAAAAGATGTATCGATGTCTATGTTGATCTCACACATTGAAGATGGGTGGGACACTACACGTATACAGACACCACCGTGTCTGAGACAGTACATTCCGTACAAGCATGAGTTAACAGTTGAAAATAATCTTGTAATGAACGGCAATCGGGTGGTGGTTCCTTCAGTTCTTCGTGGTGAAATGATAGAGGCGTTGCATGAGACGCATTTGGGGGTGACTAAGTCCAAGCAGTTGGTGCGGGACTGTATGTTTTGGCCAAATATTAACAAGCAAATCGAGGATAAAGTCAGTCGGTGTGACACTTGTCAAAACAACCGGAAAAATTTGCATAATGAGCCATTGATAAATCACCCGATCGCCTGTCAGCCATACGACAAAGTGGGGGCCGATTTATTTGAGTTAAATCATAAAAATTACCTGATAACTGTAGATTACTACACCAAGTTTCCAGAGGTAACGCTGTTGGGCGATACGTCGTCTGTCACTGTTATTGAAGCGTTAAAAGACAACTTTGCAAGGCACGGTATTCCTAGTCAGGTAGTGTCGGATAACGGTCCACAGTTCAAGAGCCATGAGTACAGGGAGTTTGCACTGCATTACGGGTTCAAGGCCATGTATTCCAGTCCACAGTATCCACGTAGCAATGGGCAGGTTGAACAGTTCGTACAAACAGTTAAGGACATGTTAAAGAAGTGTGAGAAAACTGGAGCTGATTTTCAGTTAGCATTGCTGAATTATCGCAATACTCCGTTGCCTGTCCTGAACGTATCTCCAGTGCAGTTGCTCATGAGCAGAAGGTTGAGAGGCAGATTACCTATGGCAAAGGGTATTTTGGTGCCTGAAACGCAGGATCCTAAGAAAAGGCAAACAGCTCAGCGGCAGGGCAGTCAGGAAAGCGTTCCATGACCGGAAGTGCGGTAAGGCGCACAAGCCCATGAAAGTCGGAGATAAGATAAAGTACAAAAATAATGCTGGGGAATGGAAAAAAGGTGTTATTTTGGGACGGACTGGGGTGTCCGGGAGAGAATATCAGGTTTTAAATGAGTCAGGCAACATGTTATATCGTAACCGAGTACAAATCATTGGAGCGCCTATGGAGGGGCGACCCGAGTTGGTCGTGCAGACGCAATCTGGGTCAGCGTCAGCGACGCAATCTGGGTCAGCGTCAACGCCGAATGTAAACAGTACGGTTAATCTAAGTAGGTCAGGTCAGCTGATAAGGCCAGCGAGCAGGTTAGATCTATAGTAGGTCAGTGTGCTTCCGACTGTTGCAGGATTAACATGTGCATGTACAGTTAAGTTTATTTCAGCTTTTGTGTTTTACTGTTGATACATATGGACAATATGAGATATCAGGCATTACGGCTGGATTTTGAGGACTTAAGTGCATTGTGCACTCGGACATTTGCAAGTTAAGTGTGCATATATTTTGATATTGTATATTTTGTGTTTCTTCATTGTTATTTTGTAACATTTCATGTTTCAGAAATACTTTGAGGGGGGGATGTGATATATGCGTAATAGACGTCTAGACCTGTGGTTAATATATGTTAACGATATGCAGAGTTGGGGACAAAGAGATATGCAAATGAGATGACGTCATGGAAAGTTTAGCCGGCGGGTCAAGCGTGCCCTACGCCGTGAATAAATCATTCAGTAACCAGAAGTCAAAGTGTTCAGACGTTGTACTTTCACATTGAATGTGTTGGCGCTGCCAGATCGCGGGTGGTCGCCGGCAACTCGCCGACCAAGATGTCGGTGACCTGGCGGCGACTGGTCAGCACCAGGTCAGCGCCAGGTCGCCAACCAATGGCGCCCCGGCACCGACAGCACTGGTCGCAAGGAGGTTGCAAGTGCATTATAAAGTGTCTTATGATAATCGATAATTGTCCATGTTGCCGCTAACATGCATAATTCAATGCCTTGACCACGGGTCCCATATTGATGCCTACCTTATAGATGACCAGACGGGATGGCCGAATGAGTTAGAGCGTCCGTCTCCCGTGCTGGTAGGTCGTGGGTTCGAGTCCCGGTCGAGTCAAACCAATGACTTTAAAATTGATACTTGTCACTTCCTAGCCAGGTGCTCGGCATTATTAGGATAGGGCAAGGACTGGTGTGCTCAGTGTCAGGATAATGTGACTCAGTGGGATACCAGGTCATGGTGCCGGCGGCCTTGTTTCCCAGTGGGACAGCACTATAAAGTCGCCATGAGTGCGCACTGTCACAAGTCGGTACCGTCCTGATATGACCTTAGATGTTGCTAGGACGTAAAACAACAACAAACAAACAAACAAACCTTATAGATACCAAATGCAGTACAGTATAGACTACATCACGGTCCCGACTGCGCATGCGCTGAAAATGGCGTTGGAGCAAAGCAAAGGCATACGCCCATTGAGTTTACCGATACGCGTAGGGCAAAACTGTCATTTTATTCAAAATAAATAGAAATACATAACAATTTGGCATAAACATGTATGCACACATGCAATATAATGATCTGATAAATATAGATAAGACAAAACTAGCCATAGTTAAACATTTTGAGCTAAGAACCATACAATTTCAGTCACTTTACAGGCTGATGTTTACATCACCATTGATTAGCCAGAAGTGATCCTTCTTCTAAATATTAAAATGTCAAATGTGTCAACAACAACTTGTTTCAAAGAAATATATAACCAATATCTGATTAACCCTACTCATTTTCTATTTCTACATATGTCATTAACCATAGGATACAAATAAAAACATGAATAAAATAAATAAAACTGACTCTGGCTATGGCTCTAACACTAGTCTGAGTGCCCAGATTTGTCTAAATCTAAATGCACATGGCATAAGAATGTGTTGATTATATTGATGTAAATGCAATGATGGATACAAGATTAATATCTTAATTTATTATATATATTTTTTTAGTTGGTATTCTATGTTTCAAACAAGAGCTGAAACTAGCAGATTTCATAGCTTCACCCAGTGCATTAGCATTAGCCATGTGCTTCTCATGGGTATGTTTTGCTCTGATGCATCCCACAATGCACCGCGCCGCTGGAACCGTGATGTAGTCTATCCGGTAACCCTGACTATAGTTGACTTCCGGGCACTCTGCTCGATTGAAATCATTCCTCACTGTTTCACCAAGCTGTGATGACCCTTGGTTGAGTTAAGAGAGTGATATTTGAAGTACCATCCCCCCATACAATCTATCCACCTTTTTCTCTGATAGGGCTGAGAGTTAGATGGTCCATATCCTGTTATACCTGAGAGTATAAATCAAATTGCTTGATGTGTGCCTGGTGTGCTTCGAGAGTATGACCGTGATCTTCCCTCTAGCTGCTGTCTCCTGTCTTCAATTTCAAGAATATATATAAATGCTAAAATATAATTTAATATACATTACTTAGTTTATATTTGATGACTAAGTACAGTGTTAGTCATGTTACTGTCCAGTTAAATTCAATTGCCATGTCAGCTCTGCTCGTGACGAGACTAAGTGGCCAAATCAGAAAGAGCTTCCCTGCCTGAGTCAAACCAATTACTTACAAAAATTATACTTGTCACTACTGGCGTTCGGCATTTCTATGATAGGAGTATTAATAGGACAAGGACTGGCTTGCTCAGTATCAGATTAATGTGACTGAGTGAAATTTCGAGTCATGGTGCTGGCAGCCTGGTCTCCCAGTGGGGCAGCACTATAAAGTCACCATGAGTGTGTAATGTCACAAGTGGGTATCCGTCCTATGACCTTAGATGTTTTTGTTTTTTTTGTTCAAATTTTTATTCCAGTTGAATAACATCTTTTTTCAGCACCGAGGCACTGGTCTTCCGGCCTTAACAATTATAGTGCATATGAACTATTTATGGATGAGATGATGCGATGGTATGAACAATATAGACAGTAGTAGGTTAAAATGAGGCATTACAAATATAGTGGGGATCTTATTTTGCACATGTTGCTAAGATTATACACAGCATGTTGCTAAGATTTAACACAACAACTACCAAACAAAGCCTAGCACTTGTTGATTGGGGTGTTACATCATAGCAACATCTAAGGTCACGCATATCAGGACAGATACCAGGTCGTGACAGGGCCCACACATGGCGACTTTATAGTGCTGCCCCATTGGGATGCCATCATGACACTATCCCCACTCAGTCACCATATCCTGACACTAAGCCAATCAATCCTTGCCATATTAATGCTGAGCGCCAATTTATGCTATTATTGCTGAGCGCCAAGCTAGGCCTAGACACGCATCAATGCTATAAATCTTCGGTTTAACTCAGCTGGGGATTGATCCCAATGACCTGTCGACCAGACGGGATGGCCGAATGAGTTAGAGCATCCGTCTCACGTGTTGGTAGATCGTGGGATCGTGGGTTCGAACCCTGGTCGAGTCAAACCAATGACTTAAAAACTGATACTTGTCGCTTCCTGGCGCTCGGCATTATTAGGATAGGGCAAGGACTGGTTGGCTCAGTGTCAGGATAATGTGACTGAGTGGGATATCAGGTCATGATGCTGGTGGCCTGGTCTTCCAGTGGGGCAGTACTATAAAGTCGCCATGAGTGTGCACTGTGACAAGTCGGTACCCATCCTGATATGATCTTAGACGTTGCTAGGACTTAAAACAACAAACAAACCTGTTGAATGGGAAACTAGTGCTCTCTCCAGTTGGCCATCATGTCTGGTATCTGACTAGGTGAATACTTGGTTGGTTGATTGTTGGAGGTTTATGTCCTGGCAACATCTCAGGTTATATCAGGACAGGTACCAACTTGCGACAGTGCGCACTCATGACGACGTTATAGTGTTGCCCCACTGGGAAATCAGGTTGCCAGTACCATGACCCGATATCCCACTCTGTCACATTATCCTAGTAATGCTGAGCGCCAGGCTAGGTAGCGACAAGTATCAATTTGATAAGTCATTGGTTTGACTTGACCAGGACTCTCCCACACGTGAAGCCCACGCTCTACCGATTCGGCCACAGCGCCCGGTGTCGCAGTTTGAGCGCCCTGCCAGTTTCAGCTGACTGTCAGTTTCATGCGCATGTGTCAAAATCTAACAGCATCGTCACTAACCTTATGAATTTAATATAATGTTTTTGGTAAAGATGTTTTCTATATGTGTACCAAGCGATTTGTTTCTGGGTGGTGTGCTTTTAGAGATATTTCACTTTTCCTGTATTTTCTGTATGAAGATTGCTCACGACCATTGAAAATGCCTTGAGTTTGACGGTACGTGCAGTGCAAAACATTAGTTTTATTCAACATAAATAGAAATCAAGAACCCTAACCTTATAAATTTAATATAATCTTTTTGGTAAAGAGTTTTCTATATGTGTACTAAGCGATTTGTTAATAGGTGGTGTGCTTTTAGAGATATTTCACTTCTTCTGTATTTTCTGTATGAAGATTGTTCATGACCATTGACAATGCCTTGAGTTTGAGTGTATGCAGTCAGCTGAAACTAGCAGGGCGCTCAAACTGCGACACCGGTCCTGTGAATAGTTACCCCATGTGCAGCTACACATGGGGAGGGGTCATTTACATAAGTGCTCGCGCACTCCAATTAATACCGACTGAGAGCAGTTTAGAGAAGGGTCCACAGCGAAGAAAGGAGGAAAAACGGGTGACCACTGTCCCATATTGAACATACCCTTGCAGGAATAGTTTCCCATTCTTTAAGTACTGATATTGTGTGATTTTAACAGAAGTCGATGTAGATAAATTAAAAATATACTTCAAGCACTTTAATCTGTGTAAAAGATACATATATGTGTGACTATGTCTGAACAAGAAACTACTATTATAGTACTAAAAAAATAATGGACATATTCGACTGGGACCTTTCCATAATTTGAGCCAATCAGAGCTGTTCGTTTCTATTGCAATGGGGACCTTTCATGAGTGGTGTGTGGTGTGTGGTGGGGGTTTAGGGATGTGGTGTGGGTGTAGGTATGTGTGTGGTGGGGGTGTAGGTGTGTGGTGGGTGTGTGTGGTAGGTGTGTGATGAGGGTTTCGGGGTGTGGTGGGGGTGTAGTTGTGTGGTGGGGGTTTAGAGATGTGGTGGGGGTGTAGGTGTGTGGTGGGAGTGTAGGTGTGTGTGGTTGAGGTGTAGGTGTGTGTGGTGAGGGTGTAGGTGTGTGTGTGGTGAGGGTGGTGGTGTGTGTGGTGGGGGTTCTTTTCGATTGCAAATGGCGGCCCCCCATGGAGGCCGCCATTTGCAATAAAAAAGAACAGCTCTGATTGGCTGACACTGAGTTCTCGTGAAAACGAGAAGAGGAAAGTCCATTTCCGGCAAGTTCAAATGAGTTCAAACATGTCTGGTTGTCCCTCTCCTTTCAGCACTGAATATGCTTATGGCGGTTTACCTTTTTTCCTCCATTTTAAATATATGCTATTCAGTCTCTGACTCGCATAGGCGGCCGGGTTTAGTAGTGTATGAAGTGGAAGACAGGTGGTGCTAGCATAGTAGTAGTACTACTACTAATACTATTAGTAATAGATAGAATACAGAAATGGTCTAGTCATTCATGCATAATAGATTAATAGATTTATTTATATGTGTATACTCATGGCGATGTTATAGTGCTGCCTCACTGTGTGTATGTGTGTGTATGTATGAATGTATGTATGCATGTATGTATATATCCCACAATAGCCTATGTCTCCTTGTTGTGCTAGGGGGTCGTTAAACAAACAAAGTATGTATGTAGATCTATGTACCTATATATGTATGTGTACGCATTTACGAATATATATGTATGTACATGAATATATATGTATGTACATGAATGTATGTGCAGTATATGTGTATGTATATATGTATGTGTGTTATTTCTGTATGTATAGATGTATGTGTGTAGGCCTATATCTATGTATATGTGTAGCTGTATGTACATATGTGGGTAGGCCGATGTATATATGTGTATGTATGTGCGAATGTATGTGCAAATGTTGGTTGGTTGTTGGAGTTTTGCGTCCTGGCAACATCTAAGGTCATATCAGGACGGGTACCGACTTGTGACAGTGAATGACTGTCTGACTTCTGGGGGGTTCGTAACCTGACGACATAACCTGACGACGGTTACCGGCTGCAGAACTGCAGCAATACAGAAAGGCACAGTGCGCGCTCATGTTGACTTTATAGTGCTGCCCCATTGGGAAATCAGGCCCTCGGCACCATGACCCGGCACTCAGTCACATTATCCTGACACTGAGCTAACCAGTTCGAACTGTTGGTATTATATATGTAGGTCTATGTATGCATGTATGTGTGTAGGCCTATTTATGTATCAATGTGTGTATATAGGGCCTATTTATGTAGGTTATCTATTCATCTGTGTGTGTATGTGTGCAAGCCTATAGCATTGTGACTATCACTGATGTGTGTTCAGCTGCATCAGGGCACACCCAGGGTATTATTACGGTGCCACGTGGAGCCCAGTCAATGTATGTTTTGTTAGCAAGTACTCAGTGCATAACCGCCCCCATAAAAAAATCCTCCCACGCGAGTGATGTTTTTAGGGTATGCGGGTACCGAGGAGCGCCGGAGGTGGCGCCACCAGTCATGTACATGAAGGAGGCAGTGCGGTATATTGTGTAATAATAATACTAATAATAAACACAATAATAATAATGAATTAATTCCCTTCCATGCCTTTATACTCGCATAATGCGTTATACATCACATATACACACATAGAGTAAAACCTCTCTAAATCGACCGACCATGGGACCGACTTTAAATGGTCCATTTAGGGAGATGGTCGGTTTAGGGAGGTTTTGTTGTTGTTACAATGGTATTGTATGGGCCACCGTTTGGGACCGAAATAAACCTGTTAGAGAAGTTTTCCTGTATATATAATTATATATATAATATATATAAATCCGGCTATGCAATAAAGAGATGAGTCACTGCAATTAGTGGATGGGAACCCCTATTTATTCACGAGGCTCTCTTTGGCCGAGCAATATAGCCCTACCGTCAATCATAAAGGTAAAATACAGGTGCGAATGGACAGAGTATACAGGTAGCCTTAGCAATATTAGAATGGGTTTAACACACTCTACTCCGTTCTAATCTGTGAATACATTCCTATGATATTTAGTTGAAATAGTCGGCGAATGTTGAATAAATGGCGACCCCCTGGACAGTATGGCTGACCGGTGTGACATGTTTGGGATGTTGTCATGAACATCCATTCTCGCCCACTGCCCGAAGACTGGGTGACCTAATTCATGTCCTCTTTATACCACCCACCACTGTCACACAACATATTCACTGAATGCATGATACTTTTATTGGACTGGATTTGTACACATTTACTACTAAAGCTGATACTTCATTTATAAAATGTATAATACTTTTAGTAACAAACAGGATTTGCATGCAGTCACTATTACAACTGATAGTAGTTTCATTTATGTATTAAGGAATTGTACTGTATGGCCGGAAGACCAGTGCTCTGGCGCTGACAAGAGATATTATTCGATGAATAAATACTTGAACCAAAGAAAACAACACACGCAACGGTCAGATTGGTTGGTTGTTGGAGTTTTACATCCTGGCAACATCTAAGGTCATATTAGGATGGACGGGTACCGACTTGTGACAGTGCACATTCATGGTGACTTCATAGTGCTGCTCCACTGGGAAATCAGGTCACTGGCACCATGACCCAATGGTTGTTGGAGATTTACATCCTTGCAACATCTAAGGTCATATTAGGATGGGTACCGACTTGTGACAATGTGCACTCATGGCGACTTCATAATGCTGCCCTACTTGGAAATGAGGCTGCCAGCACCATGACCCAATATCCCACTCACTCAGATTATCCTGATACTGAGCTAACCAGTCCTTGCCATATCCTAATAATGCCGAGCGCCAGGCTAGGAAGCGACAAGTATCGATTTTATAAGTCACTGGTTTGACTCGACTGGGAACCAAACTCCTGACCTACCGCAAGCGAGGTTCATGGTCTATCGATTCGGCCACCGCGCCCGGTACGCAACGGTCAGATAAATCTAACATGAAGCGGTAAAACACCTCTGATTTTTGTTGCAATCTGGTTCTGAAACGGGACTGAAGTTAAACTCATCCGGGTATGTCAGTGGTGTGTGGTGAGGTTAGGTAGTCCCTGCATAACTTCTTAACCTTACCATACAACTGACTAGTGTAGTTGGCTTCATAAAACTGAGTGGGTCCTTGGAATTTGAGGACTGAGGGATAAATCTTCGGCAGCAGGAAGCGTCTTCTATTGGCAGACGTGAAGTCTAACTTTTTTAATTGTTATGATTGCTAAAGTGCCTAAGCAGATTATCAACATGAATTTGAAAAATGGCTGGTTACACAAACCATTCACCATTCTGTGGTGAAGAAAGACCAGGGCCCGTATGCATGAAGAATTATTTATCGCCCCTGGTGGTAAGGACCGAGTTCGGGGTAGCTATCGCCGAGGGTAAGAAATGGGTCACGGGGTATGCATGGAACCAAATCGGCGAGGAGGTAGCTACCCTTGTAGTTATTTATAGATTTGGGAAATCCCTCTGCATTTGTAGCCATATATTAGGCTCAAATCTATTAAATGCTATCATATTTAACAGAATTACATATGCAATTAGTGATATTTCATGAAATTAACCCTAAATATATTGCCACTGATGCGACGGTGGCGGCGATGTTTTGTTGATCTTCGACAGTATGGATATCGACGTCGTGGCGGCGGCGGCGGCGATTTGTTTACTTTACATTCGTCGATTCGACACTATTAATATCGCCGCCAATGTGGCGGTAGCCTTAATAATGGTTCAAATTTAGGGTTAAATTGATAAAATTTCACTTATTGGGTATGTAATTCTGTTAAATATGATCGCATTCAATAGATTTGGCCCGAGTCGGTCCCTACCCCCACCGTTATACCTGCTACGGAGTGGGGGTAGCTTACCCGACTTTTACCCCCCGGGGTTTGCATACCCCGGTCACATGCATAGCGACTTTTCGCCGCTACCCCGGATATCCCCACTACCCCCAGGGGTAGAGCGCTACCACCGCCCCATGCATACGGACCCTGGGGCCCTACTTCATTACCTATGCCCCACAAGAAATAAACATGACTGAAATATTCAACAACGATCAATTCAAATTCAATTCTTTTATTTTAACTCTCTGCAAGGTATGTTTACAATAAACTGAGATGATACAATAAATGCATACAAATTCCTTACAGACAGAAAGGATCCCAGAAAAGCGATGCTTATCTAGCTGGTCTCCATGATGTGAATGAACAAGTGATGACAATAATAGTTAAGAAATTTGTTGTCGTTTAGGCAGGACTTAATGTAAGTTTCAGCAGTTTCAAGTGTTGTGTGCAATACAACATTTGTGATGTCACTAAATAGTAGGGTTGAGAGTGTTTTACTGTTTTTAGGCATGGGTGGGTGTTGCATGGACTTTGCTAAAAAGAACTTTCTGGTGTTGGCGGTTGTAACCATGAACTTTAAGAATATTCTAGTTACTTGTGTACACACTGGGTTTTGCAGGTTACCAGGTATGTAATCTACCTGGTGCTAGTTGAGTTGTTCAGCCCCATGAATATTCCCGATAGGATTGGTTGATTGGTTGTTGGAGTTTTACGTCCTGTCAACACCTAAGGTCATATCAGGAAGGGTACCAACTTGTGACAGTGCACACTCATGGTGGCTTTATAGTGCTGCCCCACTTGGAAATCAGGCCACCGGCAGCATGACCCAATACCCCACTCATTCACATTATCCTAACACTGAGCTAAGTAGTCCTTACCCTACCCTATTAATGCTAAGTGCCAAGCTAGGAAGTGACAAGTATCAATTTTGTATGTCAGTGTTGTGACTCGACTGGGAATCGAACTCCCGATCTCCCGCACGGGAGACCTCCGCTCTACCGATTCGGGCACCGCGTCTGGTGTTCCCGATAGGATGAAAAATACTGATCGACCGATGGTCTGGCACTGTTATTGCTGATATTGGAGTCAATACCTGTTGCAACCTTGAATGGCATTGATTGATGCCATCGATGTGGAAATTTTGCCTTTTTTTGTGTGTCATGTATTTTTTAGAATAATATATTAGGATGTTTGTTATCATCTACTTCACTTAACGTTGCAGAGTCGGATGAAAACATCAAATTTTCAAAACCTAAACACTCACCTAGATTTAATCTTATATATCCAACTTAGATGCTGGTGCACTCCTTAAGCATGTCTTGCCGCATAGAAGGGAATACTAAGTCAACCTAGTAGAACCTGTCACTGCTGATGCCTCTCGTATGGGAACTTTGATATGTTTGCCAAACTTAATTTGGCATGTTTTCACTTCAAAAGTCTCCAGGTTAGCCATTTAAAATAAAAGTTACTTCAAACTAAAGTAAAGTAGATTATACTGATCAACCTGACATATTTATCTCAGAAAATGGCAGAAACTCAAAGCCATCAGACTATGCAACTTTAAGCTTAAAGTAACCTTTATATATATATTAAAGGGGTAACTTTGGTGAAGTGAAAACATGCCAAATTAATGTTGGTGTACACCGAAATACTGGATATATATTAGACTTTTTTTGGCATAGTAATGCAGGACAGGAACACAGATCTACAACAAATGCTAATGAGTGCATTAATATGTAGTTCAAGATAAGATCAAACTCCCATGTTGTTTTTTAATTGATGTTTTCATCGGATCACGCAGCTTTAAAGGTAATCAACACTAATTCTACCAAAGCTTATGTTATATATGTTAAGCCAGCCCAAAGATGAAAAACTATCCAATTTGTTTCAACTCTTATGATGAAATGGTCGATTAGGATATATGACATTTTAATAAGATGGAGTTGTAATTAGCTTGGTAGAATGGCTTGCCATGCTCATTATACGATTCACGCAGTATTCCCTTAGTGTATTGGTGAACACGACATTCATATCCACACCCACACCCACTCTACATCACACCACATCCACACTACATCACACCACATCCACACTACATCACACCACATCCACACTACATCACACCACATACACACCCACACTACATCACACCACATACACACCCACACTACATCACACCACATACACACCCACACTACATCACACCACATACACACCCACACTACATCATGCCACATCCACACACCCACCACACCCAACTCTACATCACACCACATCCACACAACCACACCCAACTCTACATCACACATCCACACCCACACTACACCACATACACATGCATACTACATCACACCACATCCACACCCACACTACATCACACCACATCCACCCACACACCACCCCATCACACCACATTCACACCCACACTACATCACACCACCTACACACCCACACTACATCACACGCCATCCGCACCCACACTACATCACACCACATCCACACCACATTCACACCCACACTACATCACACCACACCCACACTACATCACACCACACCCACACCCACTCTACATCACACCACATCCACACTACATCACACCACAACTACATCATACCATACCCCCACCACACCCTACATCACACCAGATCCACACCCACACTACATCACACCAAATCCACACACCAACCACACCCAACTCTACATCACACCACATCCACACCCACACTACATCATACCACATCCACACCTATTCTACATCACAACACCCACACCCAGCCAGAATAATACCCACTCCACATCACATACACATCGCTCACCACACCCCGCTCACATCACACCCATACTCTCCCGTACCCACCCACAACTTCTTCACTCCACACACCACCCACACCATACCCATCCACCTCCATACACACCCACACCTGCTTCAGACCACACCCATGCATACCCACCCACATGTGTTTCACACCATACCCGCAACCACCCACACCTGCTTCACACCACACCCACAACCACCCACATGTGTTTCACACCACACCCACAACCACCCACATGTGTTTCACACCACACCGACAACCACCCACACCTGCTTCACACCACACCCACAACCACCCACATGTGTTTCACACTACACCCACAACCACCCACATGTGTTTCACACCACACCACCCCCACAACCACCAACACCTCCTTCACACCACACCTGCTTCACACCACACCCATCCATGCCACCCATACGTGCTTCACACCCCACCCACAACCACCCACACCTGCTTCACACCACACCACACCCACACCTGCTTCACACCACTCCATACCCACAACCACCCACATCTGTTTCACGCCACACCCACAACCACCCACACCTGCTTCACACCACACCACACCCACAACCACCCACACCTGCTTCACACCACACCCACAACCACCTGCTTCACACCACACCCACAACCACCCACACCTGCTTCACACCACACCCACAACCACCCACACCTGCTTCACACCACACTCACACACCTGCTCCACATCCATATCATTATCACACCCACCCACATCCACCCACACCTGCTCCAGACCATACCTCATCCACACCACACCCACCCCTGCTCCACACCATACCCACATCCACACCACACCCACCCCACATCCACACCCACCCACACCGCACCCACACCACACCCACACCACACCACATCACACCCACACCCACACCCACACCGGCCTCACACCATACACCACACCCCCGGGGCCTGTTGAATATTCACACAGCCATACATGTCACAGTTAAACGCTAAGCGTTTGGACAGCACACATACCATTAGCGTTGCATTATCGTGTCGCAATACCACAGTGTAACAGACACCTGTAGCTCAGTAAGTCCACGTCTACAGAGCATCCTCTGCCCTACACCTTCCCACGAGACAATCCCCGACTTATGAACACTGGCAGTGAGCTGTGTTGACGTTACTACTTTGTCACGCCGACTGCCTGGGGAGTCACCACACACTCTTCCACAAAGCACGGTGGGCGGGAGCCAGCGAGAAGGAACCATCATTCATAGGCAGAAGAACCACCAGGGCAGGGCTCTAG
Organism: Branchipolynoe longqiensis; assembly: GCA_030323885.1. NCBI lineage: Eukaryota > Metazoa > Annelida > Polychaeta > Phyllodocida > Polynoidae > Branchipolynoe > Branchipolynoe longqiensis. The sequence goes on along the minus strand of CM059190.1, from coordinate 29,328,885 downwards.
TAAACATCAGCGACTTCTATTTGAGTGGAAACAATCACGACGCTCGCCAAATTGAAACACTTTAGGCGGTTTGTGACAGAGAGAATCCACCGGCCTGTATAGACTCTACGTATAATTGCCAATTCGCGGTAGTGAGACCTTACGCGCCTAGCAACCAGTGTCAGTGTCACGTGTGACGTGTCAGTTTAGGATGGCGGCCATATGGTGGGCAAGAAGAGTCCTGACGGTGGCAATCGTCGCCGCTGTCATTCTAGTCAGCTCTTCTCGGGTAGAAGATGAGATTGTCAACGCTAGTGACGAGAGATCGACGTCATCCCCGGGAAGCAAGTCGAAGTTGGAAGAAGAGGAAGGCGCGGTGATCGGCATCGACCTCGGTACTACCTACTCGTGCGTTGGCGTATTCAAGGACGGCCGGGTGGAGATCATCGCCAACGACCAGGGCAACCGTATCACGCCGTCTTACGTGGCCTTTACTGAGGACGGGGAACGGTTGATTGGAGATGCCGCCAAGAACCAGCTGACGACGAACCCGGAGAACACGGTGTTCGACGTGAAGCGGCTGATCGGCAGAAGCATGGACGACGAGTCGGTCAAGGCCGACGTGGAGTACCTGCCCTACAAGGTGGTCGAGAAGGAGGGCAAGCTCAAAGTGCAGGTGGGTGTGGCAGGTGTTATTAGTAGGTCAAAAGGCATTATATATATGTACGTATATATGTACGTATAAATGTGTATATATATGTATATTAATTATTATGTATATATGTAAATATGTGGTATATATATGTGCTGTGTATAAATGTATATATATATATATATATATATATATATATATATATATATATATGTATACATATGTGGTATATACATATACATGTGGTATATATATATATATGTAGTAGTCTGTACATGAGCCCTACTACCACGCGGTAGTGGCGGAGACTACGCCGCGCACCTATGCAGGTACACGGAACTGCGCTAGGTGGCGGCAGGCTAGCCACAGGGCAGACCCCGACTGGGCTGCCCTCTACTCCTCATCCCCCCCCCCCCCCTCCCCCCCCCCCCCCCCCCCCCCCCCAACACCCACCCAACCTATAGAGTCGATGTGGGATCTGGCGAGTCAGGGTGCGGGTCAGTTGACTGTTGACGCTGCGGAGAGCAGATTGGTTCAATAAACCAAGTTGAAGCATACTGACATTGAATCTTGGAATTCTTCCGTGTGTGCGTGGCAGTGTGGGAGTCAGAGGGCCGTGGGCCACTATATTGGTGCCGTTGACCAGCTCGCCTTCTGGTGGGGGGGGGGGGTCGTAGCCACTCCCGTGCCTGCACCGGTGGTGTCGCCCAGGGTCGCTGAAGGCGTTGCAGTGTCAGATAGCTATTGGACGCAGTTAGCGCAGTTGAGTGGCAGTCCGCCGCCGGGTATTGCGCCGTTGTTTACACCGGTTGCAGTACAGGGCGGGGGGGCGTAGCACGCAGTTGGGCGTGTGTTCAGGTGAGGGTGTCGCAGTATTGAAAAATGTTGTGGCTTCTGATGTGATGCAGGTTCTCTCGGGTGATATAACTACTCGGGAGGGACTTACGGGGAGTGCGATGAAGGTGGGCTTCGCTCTTGATGCTATACGGTCTCTGTCGATCAATACTGATTCGGGGGCGGGTGTATGTGAGGGTAGCAGTTCGATCGTGTATCGTGATGATTTAGGTCTGGGCGTATGCAGGAGTTCTGTGCGGGAAGCGCCGCTGGAGTATTCACTGTGGGGGAGTTCAGCAGTCCGTTCTGTGCGGACGGGGGCTCGGCGCGTTGATCCCCATGATCCCTGTCGTAGGGAAATTTTCCTGGCTTTGGAGACAGGGCCCGCAGCTGATGACTCGTTGATGTCCGCGTTAGAGATTGATTTGGCTATGGGTCATATGTTTTCAGGGTCGCAGACGGAAGTAAAGCATCAGGAGTCGATGCGTATTCGCCGTTTTGACTCGGTTTAGGGCTTGGGGAGAGCTGTGTGAAGGTTACTGAGTCGACGCGGTTAGATAGCCGTGAGTCGCAGTACCCGGCGCATAGTGCATGCCCGGCTTCCGCGGGTAACTCGCCGAGTTTGCCGGCACCCTCTAAGGGGGGCGGTGGTGGACAAGGGGGTCCGATGGAGCCGGTGCTCTCTCCTGGGGAGGATGTTACTTCTCGGGGGTTCAAAATCAGTGTGGTGATGTTCAGGATTCCGTATATGTGGGGAAATCTCATGTTGATATACGTAGAGAGGGGACTTCTGGCCCGGCGAGTGCGGATGGTGGTGCATTACCAATTGCGTCGCTGCCTGGGCTGGCGGTGGGCCGTCAGTACTCAGTGGAAGAATTATGGTTGTTCAGGAATCATCCAGCGATTATGGATGTGATTTGTGAACTGACTTCTATTGGGGGTGGGGCTGGCTGGGAGTCATGTAATCGGGATACTTTAGAGCTTGATGAGAATGTTCTGAGGTATCCTGTGGCAGTGTCTGCGTGTATCCCTACGTTACGTCCTAAACCATTTACAGGTATTAAACAGGAATGGAATACTTGGTGGCGGGATTTTACGTTGGATATGCGGTCTAATATATGGGATGAGAACGTAGCTCTCATCCAACTGTTGCCTCTGTTGACGCATGGGCCCACGCAGGACTGTGTGGACGCGTGGAGGCGTCATGGGTTAACAACGACGAGGGAGCTGCTCCCCATCATCTCATATAAATTCCGTCCTGTGGATCCCATAGCACGCTGATATCAGTGGAAGAAGCGCGTCCAAACTGCCCGTGATGGATCGTACGGCGCATACGGTTTGCAGCTGCAGGTTGATGGCAGGGAGGCTGCGAGAGATACGGGGATGAGTGAGCGCACGATCGAGACCAAATTGTCGAGCGTTTTGTGTGCTCGCTCTTGGATCCCGGTGAGCAGCGTGGTGCCTACGACCGCTGGCGTCCGGGTAAGTCATCTCTGGAGGAGATGTTTGAGGTAGTCGACGATTACTGCGCCAAGGCACTGCATACTGGGCGGTCGACTGCGGTAGAGGCTATTCGGCTATCTGATGAGTCGGATAGTGAGTTCGAGGTTGAGGTGGCGGCTTATAATGCGCCACGAGGGCCTCGCCGTGATGGTGGCGGTAGTCACTCCCGGGGCAGTTCTGGGGAGGGGGGGTATGGTGAGGGTGCTTACTCCCGGGGCAGTTCTGGGGGTGGGGGGGCTATCATGATGGTAATAACTTCCGGGGTTCAGCAGGAGGGGGCTATCGTGAGGGTGGCAACTTCCGAGGGAGCTCTGGGGGGGTGGGGGGGGGGGGGTTATCGGGCGCCACCTATCACTAAGGAACTAGTTCAGGCCTGGGTCCGTGATGTGATGGGCGAGCAGAAATCTGCGGCGCAGGTGGCAACGGGTGGATCTGGTTCCTCGGGGTTATCTGCGCGCAGCCGCGTAGCTAAGACATATATATATATATGTAATGGCCCACGGCCCTCCGACTCTCTCTCTCATGCAGTCACACACGGAAGAACACCAAGATTCAATTCAGTGTAAGCTTCACCCTTGGACCAACGCCTTAGTGATAGGCGGCGACTGATAACCCCCCCCAGAGCTCACCCGGAAATTGCCACCGTTACGATAGCCACCTCCCGACGAACCCCGGTTGGTATTACCACCACGATAGCTTCCCCCAGAACTCCCCCGAGAGTAACTATCGCCGCCATTACGCCGAGGATCCCGTGGCGCATTATACGCAGCCACCTCAACCTCGAACTCACTATCCGAATCATCTGGTAGCCGAATAGCCTCCACCGCAGTCGACCGCCCAGCACGCAGTGCCTTTGCGCAGTAATCGTCGACTACTTTGAACATCTCCTCCAGAGATGACTTACCCAGCCGCCACCGGTCATAAGCGGCACGCTGCTCCCCCGGATCCATGAGTGAGCATACGAAACGCTCAACTATCTTAGTCTCGATCGCACGCTCACTCATCCCAGTATCTCTCGCAGCCTCTCGCCCATCAACCTGCAGCTGCATACCGTACGCACGATACGATCCATCACGGGCAGTTTGGACGCGCTTCTTCCACTGATACCAGCGCGCCATGGGGTCCACTGGATGGAACTTATACGAGATGATAGGAAGCAATTCCCTCATCGTCGTCAACCCATGGTGCCTCCACGCGTCCACGCAGTCCTGCGCCGGCCCACTCCTCAGCAGAGGTAACAGCTGAATGAGAGCTACCCTCTCATCCCACATGTTAGACCACATATCCAACGTAAAATCCCGCCACCAAGTATTCCATTCCTGCTTAATACCTGTAAATGGCTTAGGACACAACGTCGGAATACGCGCAGAAGCTGCCACAGGATACCTCAGAACATTCTCATCCAGTTCTAACGTATCCTGATTACACGACTCCCAACCGGCCCCACCCCCAATCGAAGCAGGCTCCCAAATCACATCCATTATTGCAGGATGATTCCGGAACAACCACATCTCTTCCACTGAGTACTGGTGACCCACCGGCAGCCCAGGCAATGACACAATAGGCACCGCGTCACCACCCAAACCCACCGGGTCAGGAATCCTCTCACTCCGTACCTCCTCATGAGTATTACCCAAGTATACGGAATCCTGAACAACACCCCGTCGATGTTGCCCAGCACCCACCCCCCCCTTAGAGTTACTATCCCTGGAGGAGGGCACCGGCTCCCTAGGACCCCCACATCCACCGCCGTCCCCTCTAGAAGGCGCCGGCGAACGCGGTGAGCTACCCGCGGAAACCGGGCGCGCACTATGCCCTGGATACTGCGTCTCGCGGCTATCTAACCGCGTAGACTCAGTAACCCTCGCACCACTCTCCCCAACCCCCAAACGTGTTGAAACGCCAGTTTCTCAGCCTGAGAGGATCACCAGAGCAGAATCAACGCTAAACCTCTCGGCAGCTAGCAACTGTTCACACCTCTGGTTCTCGTCTTGCAACTGAACATTCAGCGCCTCCCGCATGGACAAATCCTCTGTCTGTTTCGTGAACGCAGTTTGCTGCTCTTCCACCAACATCCGATTAGATTTTGCCTCCTCTGCGGAGATACGCCGCGCCGCGTTTAGCTCTGCAAAATCGCGCGCGAAGGATGCAGCATTGGAGACTCTTAAATCATCTAACGCCGTCTCTCCCCGACCATCCGGTCAAACTGGACCCGCTTCCAAGCTCGCAGACGGCGGATACACATCGATTCCTGACGCTCCACCTCCGACTGCGACCCAGAAAACGTACGACCCATAACCAAATCACGCTCCAACGTAAACGATAACGAGTCATCAGCTACGAGCCCTGTCTCCAAAGCCGGGGAAATCTCCCTACGACAGGGAATTTGGGGATCACCACGCCCAGCTCCCATCCCCACAGAACGTACAACTGAACTCCCCCACGGCGAATACTCCAGCGGCACGCCTCCCACAGAACTCCCGTGCACGCCCAGACCTAAATCTTCACGACACACGATCGAACTGCTACCCTCACGTACACCCGCCCCCGAATCAATATTGATCGACAGAGACTGTATATCATCAAGAGCGAAGCCCACTTTCATTGCACTCCCCGTAATGCCCTCCCCAGTACTATGATCAACTGAGAGAACATTTCGCGCTGCTGTTGCTGGCGCGACATTTTTCAACGCCACGCCACCACTATCAGAACGAGTGCCCAACTGCGCGTCACGCCCACCACCCTCTATCGCCACCGGTGTAAACAACGGCGCAATACCTGGCGGCGGACTGCCACTCAGTCGTGCTAACTGCGTCCAATAGCTATCAGCGCCTTCAGCACCTCTAGGCGACACCACCGGCACTGGTGCGGGAGTGGCTACGCCCCCCCCCCCCACTCACTGACACCTGGCAGCGGTCCCCTATGACGCCGGCACCTGTATTAGGAATTAACGTATTAACATCAACATCCCCAACAGGTGAATATTGAGCGTGGTGCAGTGTACTCACCACAGAAGCGTCCACGCTCACCGGCGGTCCCACCACGTCGGGACGCCCTGTACCATCAGTTTGGTACTGGCGCCCACTACGCAGTTGACCTGCCGTCGCCCCCTCCATAACTACAAATTACGAAGAGAACCTACCTTCGGAGTCTATGGCCCAGGTCCAATACTCACCCCTTACGCAGAAGGTGAGCTGGCTCACGGCACCAATGTAATGGCCCACGGCCCTCCGACTCTCTCTCTCTCACGCAGTCACACACGGAAGAACACCAAGATTCAATTCAGTGTACGCTTCACCCTTGGTTTATTGAACCATCTGCTCTCCGCGGCGTCAGTAGTTGTCTGACCCGCCCCCTGACTCGCCAGATCCCACATCGACTCTATAGGTGTGTGTGGTGTGGGTGGGGGGGGGGGGGGGGGGGGGGGGGGGGGGGGGGGGTCAGCCACACGCAGTAAGGTCAGCCCAGTTAGGGTCTGACCGGTGGCTACCCGTGCCGCCACCTAGCACAGTGTAATGGTACTGCGCTGGTGTACGGCGTAGTCTCCGCTGCTACCGCGTGATAGTAGAGCTCATGTTCAGACTACTACACATATATATATATATATATATATATATATATATATATGAAGAGTTCAGGCGCAAAACCCCATAAACACCAATCTAAGAATTTAATTAAAATACTAGATTTTTACCTGAAGGTAATTTTAATTTTCATTAATTCCACCTTTCTTGTGATTATGAAACAATGAATAAAAGGATAGAAATGTTTTTTTAAATGAACGTTTTGAAGGTTTGATTCCAATGTTTATCTCAATTTTTGGATCGGTATTTACATGGATTTGCGCATGAACTCTTCATCTCTCTCTCTCTCTCTCTCTCTCACTCTCTCTCTCTCTCTCTCTCTCTCTCTCTCTCTCTCACTCTCTCTCTCTCTCTCTCTCTCTCTCTCTCTCTCTCTATATATATATATATATATATATATATATATTTTACCTCGGTATGCCGCCTCTGGCTAGCCGTAGGCTAGGGAGAAGGAAGCACATCCGGGTCCAGCAATTAGCATAAGTAACTCACAACGGGAGGACGTTTGTGAGTTGCTCCACAGGATTTATCTACTACTACTGCTTTTATCCAAAAGTAAGTACTGTTTTCTTCGATAACTTTGTTTATCATGCTCTATAGCATCTTTTTATGAAAGTTCAGAACTTTCTTCAGTCCTGTTTGGACTTTGTACGTTTTTTAACTTACGGATAGAACATTGCGTGCCGCTGGCACAAACGAAACCGATACTGAGTTCTATCGACACCTGTTTTTCAGACAGGGAGAAATGGCAACCCGAGTTGCTCATTTCCTAAGAAAAGTCTCCCGGATCCTAATAGAGGATGATGTTGGGGATGCTTCTGGGTGTTTTTTATAAACACCCCTGACCGGTTTAAGGTGAACCTCCGAGTTTCGTAATATTTTCTCCAACTTGTTGGCGCTGTAGCCACAGGTGGGAGAAGTGTACGGAACAGAGAGAGGGGCCGATCTCACGATCGATGCCCTCCGTTTGGTTGGTTTCGTTACCACACACCTACGGCAAATTTAGCTTCACGCCTGTACTGACACGTTGCAAAACACGTTCTCTGTACCATGTTCCTCAACCCAGTTTACTGGCTTACACTTGTGTAGTTGAGATGATTCCGGGTTAGTAACGCTTTGGTTTCGTTACAGTTCCCGATGGCCACTCGCCGGAATAAGCCGCCCGCTGCAGCGGTGGGTGTCCCCCCTACGGATTACGATTCGTCTCCACCGGCTACGGCTCCGCCGTCCCCACATCCTGGGGCTCATGCCTCGGATCAAGACAGTGATCACGCCCCTCAACCAGTGGGGTGGGAGGCGAAAATGGCGGAGATGATGGAGGAGAAGATGCGCCTTTTCCAGGCGCAGACCTTTCCAGATCCTTCCCAAATCCCTGATGAGGATTGGGAAGACTTTTCTGAGGACGAAGAGGACACGCTTTCGGCACCTGAGGTTCCGAAACCGAAAGCGCGGGGCAAGAAACGCCGCCCAGTGAGCAGTTCTGGTGACGAGTTCACAAAGAAAGCGAACTCTAAGCGCTCCAAAAAGTCCAAAAAGAAGAAGAAGAAGAAGAAGAAGGACTCCTCTTCAGACTCGTCGTCCGACTCTTCTTCCACCGAGTCGGATTCCGACACGGAACGAGCGGGAGTCTACGCCAAAATAGGCGTTAAAGCTGGCAAGAAGATTGTCAAAAAGAAAGCTCAGAAAGTGCGCACCACTACCATGATGCGCAAAACGGTGAATGGCCATTTCACTACGTTTAAACCGATCGAAGTCATCAACAAGTTGACTGAGCAGATTTCAGGAGTTAAGGGCATTCCTGCTTCGGTTTCCAAAGAGATGGATTCCGGCATTCATCTTTCCGACGAACGCCGTCGTTATGAAACTTCCCTCTGCCTGATCCATAAGGCAGTTTTGGGTGCCTTGACGTCTGTTATCCCTGTGGCTAACAGGATGCAGACAGAGAACAAGTTCTCGTCTTTGGCGCGGGTTATGGACCGGGGCATAGCTTTGTTAGCAGCCGCTAGTAACTACATGACCCATCGGAGATTTGAAAACGTTTTCAAATCGGTCACCACAGATGCCGGAAAAGAGGTTGCCCGCTCTAAGAAGGTAACGGACCATGATGGTAAGGAATACACCGTGTATTCCGGACCTACCCCTATCAAGAGCAAACCGCTTGATAAATCCAAGATGTTTGGGGGTCAGCTAGCTTACCTGTACAAACAGGTAGAGGTCGACTACAAGAGTGCTAAAAACACTGAAGCAAAGAGTCGTCGCTTCCAAAACCCAGCAGGGTTCAGAAAGTCTAGGACGGATTTTCGATTCCGCAGAGGAGGAAGGCCGTTCAGGGGCGGACCGTCCTTCCAGTTCAACCAGCGAGGAAGGGGCCGAGGCGACAGGCCGGCCTCAAACTGGAACGACAACCGCGGCTACAAGAGGGATTTCGTTCCCAAGCCCCAGTTCCCGAAACAAGGGAACAAGTAGAGATTTCCACACAAACAGTGCAGCCTCCTGACCCTACAATGGTCACGGAGGAAACTCAAACTGAAGTAAGCCTTTTTCAAGCAGGGAATGTTTCTAATTGTTTACATCAATGGCAACAGTTAACCACTAATCCAGAGGTCCTGAATATTGTTAAAGGCATTCACATCCCTTTCACACAATTGCCTATACAAAAGAGAGCGCCTTTTCCGTATCAGTTTAATTCACTAGAAAAATCTCAGCTAGATCACCAGGTTCTACTGTTTGAGTCTAAGGGCATTGTCAACAGAGTTGAACATACTGAAGGGGAATATATTTCCAATATCTTCTCTACTCCTAAACCTGATGGTTCAATCCGAATGATTTTAGATTTAACTCAGTTGAATGAAATCATTGAATACAAACATTTCAAAATGTTTTCTTTAGAAACAGCTCGTGATTTAATTACCCCAGGGTGTTGGCTAGCGAGTGTTGATTTAAGGGATGCGTACTACACCGTTCCTATTCACCAGACAGATCGGAAATACCTACGTTTTCTCTGGAATGGCCAACTTTTTGAATTTACATGTTTACCTAATGGTTTGGCCTGCGCACCGCGTCTGTTTTCTAAGTTGTTGAAACCAATTTTTGCACACATGGCAAAATTGGGGCATTGTATGTTTCCATACATAGATGATTCTTTTATTATGGGCCAATCTTTCACGCAATGTGAACTCGCTGTTAAAGATTTATGCAAAATTTTCACCAAATTGGGTTTCTTCATACATAACAAGAAATCAGTTTTTTCTCCTACTCAGGAGCTTAAGTGTCTCGGGTTCATTCTGAACACCACGGCTATGACCGTTTCGCTTACACGCCAAAAGAAAGATAAGCTTTACCGCACAGCGATACAGCTGTTAGACACTTCTAGGCCAAAGATTAGACAGGTCGCGGTCCTTATCGGGGTCATGGTTTCGTATAGTCCAGCTATTCTATACGGAGCGGCACACATAAAATCCCTCGAAATTGATAAAAATTTGGCGCTGGCCCGCGCAAAGGGAAACTTTGAAAAGACCATGTTTATTTCGGAGAACGGCCTAGCCGACATTGATTGGTGGCTAAACCACTTTGACCATTCCCCCAATCCCATTAGAATGGGAGAGCCTGACACTACCGTTACCACTGACGCGTCTCTCCAAGGGTGGGGAGCACATCAAAATGATGTAGCAACGGGAGGAAGATGGCTAGAATCGGAACTCCCCGATCATATTAACGTTCTAGAACTAAGGGCCATTTACTTGGGATTAACCAGTCTAGTAAAAATACCCAAAAATAATGTACGTATCCTCACGGATAACACCACAGCTATGGCTTATGTCAGAAATATGGGAGGTACAAAATCGATTAAATGTAATGCAATGGCACTTCTCATTTGGAACTGGGCTCAAACCTTTGATGTCTGGTTAACTGTTAATCACATTCCAGGCACACAAAATTGTCTAGCTGACAAGATGAGTCGCCAGTTCCATGATCACTTAGAGTGGTCACTTAATCCATCCATTTTCAAACACATTTGTCACACATGGGGTTCACCTCAGATCGATTTGTTCGCTTCGCGTAATAACTTTAAAATTCCAAAATATGTTTCGTGGCACCCGGAACCCAATGCTTGGCACATTGATGCCTTCTCCCTAAAGTGGCGACATCATTTCTTTTACATTTTCCCCCCCTTTACTATCATTAGCAAAGTCGCCAGAAAGATTCAAATGGAGGGGACACACGCCATACTCATCGTCCCCGAGTGGCACACGCAACCGTGGCTACCGACGTTACTAGCCACAGCCAAAAGCAGCCTTCGCTTCCCAAGATTCCGAGGAAACCTCAAACATCAGGGACCACTAGAACGCCACGGAAACGTGTCGACAACTCCGTTAGTGGCATTCCTTTTTTAAATAAATATTTAGAACAGTTTGGCTTAGACAAAATTACACAACAGCGTTTGGTTGATGATGCGTGGAGAAAAGGAACGGTGAAAATGTATACTACGTATTTAAAGAAATGGGGTATTTATTGCCTGCTTAAGAAAGTCAAGCCAATGACTCCCACAGTATCCCAGGTAGGACTCTTCCTACGTTACCTAGAGGACGAAGGCCTAGGATATGGCGCTATTAACGCTGCCAGATGTGCTCTGTCGATAATCCTACCGCGGGTTAATGGACAAACAATGGGTAAACACCATGTTATTTGTTGGATCATACGATCAATTTATCAGAGGAATCCGCCTAAACCCAAATATAATAGGTTTTGGGATGTTTCTCTAGTGTTCAACCTCTTCAAGAAATGGCCAGAAAATAAGTTTCTGGACGTTAAACTTTTAGGTTTCAAAGTCGCAGTTTTGCTTCTCCTGGTCACTGGACACAGAGGCCAAACTATAGTTGCCCTGTCGCTGAATGGTCTAGAAATTGACAGTAAAGAGGCCACGTTTGATTTATCAACTTTATTAAAATCAAACCGATTAGGTGACCCCCTTTCTACGATAGGGGTGTCCAGTTTCACTCAGGATCGCAAGTTATGTGTCGTATCTGCGATACGAAATTATATATCCAAGACAAGATTAATAAGAAACTCAAGACAGCTATTGGTCAGCTTTATTAAGCCACACAAGGCCATTTCCAGGGATACCCTCGCCCGATGGACAATGAATGTGTTAAAACTGGCGGGAGTAAATACAGACAGGTACTCATCGCACTCTACACGTGGTGCAATGGTGTCCAAGGCAAGATTGCTAGGCATCTCCGTTAAACGGATCCTAGCTCACGCGGGATGGAAAACCGCTACTTCGTTTGCTAGACATTACCACAAACGACTAGAGAAGCCTCAGCCGATAGCGCACAGGCTACTCACCAACTGAAAGAGAGAGGTAAGAAAAACATTGGTTTTTCCTCTTTTTTGCCATACAAATCGCTTTTCCATTGTTGCATACATAAGACATAATCACTAAAGAATAATAACAAAACAAGAATATCAGGATAAAAATTATTTTACGTAAAGGTCTCCCTAGCCTACGGCTAGCCAGAGGCGGCATACCGAGGTAAAATAGATTAGTTAGACGAATCTTACCTGGGTATAGATGATGGATAACTATTGTTTTACCGAGGTAGAAGCCTCGGTTAGACGTGGGCGAGGGCCCACCCACCACGCCCTGCCACGTCTAGTCAATCACTCAATTTAGCATGAGGTCACTTGACCTTAGGTTGTTTTTTAGAATCATTTTTATCCTGAATTAGTAGGTAAAGATTGCTGGACCCGGATGTGCTTCCTTCTCCCTCGCCCACGTCTAACCGAGGCTTCTACCTCGGTAAAACAATAGTTATCCATCATCTATACCCAGGTAAGATTCGTCTAACTAATCTATATATATATATACATAAATATATGTATATATATATATATATATATATATATATCATATATATTTAACTGCAGGAATAGACATACGCTGGAACAATTTATACAATGCCAATGCATATTCTGGTTGTAAATGAATATCACTAGATTGACCAATTAGAAATACTACATCTCACAACTTTAACTGCGTTGACCTACAGTTCTGAGGTTAACTATCACAGGTCTGTATCATATATCACATAAACTATGGTCGTAAAACAAATGCTGCAGTCGCCAATATGAATTATTATGCATAATCTGAATATTATGTATTGTACGATATGTAATATGTAATATATTATGGAAATAAGAAGGTAGGCTGCCTCAAACTAGTTTATTATATACATGTACACGTGTGTAAAGGAGGGCAAGTGACTACAATCAGGTGGTGCCTACACTGGTACCATCACACCCAACATTAGCTCTAGATAAGCCCTGTTCACACGGGCAATGTAAATCGATTCGTAGAAAGCGACTTGTATAGTTCGCCTCACATTCGTCGTGTGAACGGACGTCTGAGGCGGATTAGGGCTGATTCGACTCACGTGATGCAGATCTTGTAAACCACCTAAGCGAGGTAGTCTACGTGAATCGATTCGTGTGAAGCGGATAATTTTTGCCCGTGTGGACTCACTGAGGCAGATTAAGCACCTCACTCGCATGCGCAGTCGACCTTAGTTTGCTGACTTTCCGGTCGATCAAAAGCGCATATTATATAATTTAATTAATGAAACCGCTATCTACGCACAGATATTTTTTTCATCATTTATTTTTAGGGTTTCACTGCCCAGCAGAAGTTTTGATCGTTCCAAACCAATAAGATTCATTAAATACATATCTAGGTCGAACCCACACTCTCTCGGCCGACGTCGACGAACCCAAACTGGCGCTGGTTAGTCTGGACTTGCTCATGCGCACATATCCACTTCCGCCTTAAACCGATTCACACATTGCCCGTGTGGACGCGACACACTTTCAAAACACTTTCAACTCTGCCCGTGTGAACGGGCGCTAATTCGACTCATTTAGTTCGCCTTGTCTAGGTCGCTTCACATTTTGCCCGTGTGAACAGGGCTATAGTTTAAATAATCAATATTTGAATGAGGCGGGGCATTTTTCAGATAAACAAAATGACATTCGGCAATATTTGAGACAATAAATAACAGGTTGCATTGTGATGTTTCTTCATACACTATATAGAGTGGGTCAACAAAGGAAGTCAACATGAAACAATGCGTTGGCATCTTTAGTATCCCTCTGGGGCCAAATGTAAGAGTCCGGGTTAGGGCTCGTAACCCACGCGTCGTGCCTACAATGTTACCGACCCAAGGGATTTTTAACCTCCCACACCACAATATAATATTCGGGAAGCTCAACATGGCTATTACGACATTGATAGTGATAATAGATCCAGATATAATTCCACCTATCTATACTTGTATAATCTTAATTATTATACCTCTTATTAATTTGAATAATCAGGTTAGTCACGCTTTAAAAGTTAACTGCAGCTATGACCCCACGGCCGCTTTGTTCATTTAAGAGCAATGACCTAGATACGTGGATGCTGCGTTCCTCTATTGTTTGTTTGTTTGTTTAACGACCCCCCCCCCCCCCCCCCCCCCAGCACAAAAAGTGAGCATAAAGCGGGCATTCCTTACACGCGGTATGCGGCATGCGGTATGCGAATGGCATGATTCCTTACATGCGGTATGTGGTATGCGGCACACGACTGGCTATATTTAAAAAATAAAAATAAACAATTATTCTCCATACTGCTCTGTATATGACCAAATATTGCATTTATATCTATGTACCTTTTTGTACGTCACATGGGGGTTCCTACCTTTATTATAACCAAATTATAGATAAGTATTCATATTTCTGTACATATGGTAGCATTTTTAGCTTTCCCCTAACCGTATGTCTCCCGGGTGCCCAGCTCACCATGTGTTTCCCCTCCTCACCCCTGTGTGAGACCGTTCCGTAATGCTCAGTCGCCTCTCCTGGTGTTAAACTAATGGACACATCAGACTTAGGTTTCTATTCGCACCCCGCTTGACGCATACCGCATGCCGCACCGATCGCTACATGGACCGATCAGAAAAACGCATTCGCATTCGCATACCGCGTGTAAGGAATGTAGCTCATAGGCGTTTTGATTTTTTGTCACATTCGCATTCGCATTCGCATACCGCATACCGCGTGTAAGGAATGCGCCCTTATGGGGCTGTCACATTACGACGTTTCTCACCAACGCGCGCCGACGTGTTGCCTGTTTTGGTGAAACGTCGGCACGCGTCGGGAAGCGTTACGCGCGCGTTACCGGCGCGTTACCGGCGCGTCGGTACACGTTGAGTGATAGCAACGTGTGAATGGACACGTCGGCGCGTGTCGCTGCGCGTCGCTGTGCGTCGCCGCGCATCGCCGCGCGTCGGATCGCGCCGATCGTTTTGTGCTTGCACAAAACTTTCAGCGCGCGGCGACGCACGGCGACGCGTTGGAGGGGGCGTTACGGACACGCCAACAACACGCTACTAGCACGCTGCAACCCGTCAAATTTTCTCCCAAAACGCCGAAAATTTGGACGTTTCTCGAGCCCTAGCAAATATCTTGTGCGTTGGCGGCGCGCCGGGAGAAACGTCGTAGTGTGACAGGGCTATTAAGCCGGCATGTAACACCGGGTCCGCCTTGCTAATCTCCCGGCGCGGTCAGCGCAGTTAAAGTTGTGAGATCTAGTACTTCTAATTGGTCAAATCTAGTGACATTCATTTATAAATAACCAGAATATGCATTGGCATTGTTTCAGTGGATGTCTATTCCTGCCTTTATAATATAGAACGTGTAAAACATTATGCATATATAAATCGGCAGAGGGAAATTGGTAGGGATATTTAAAGCTGCATAGTCCGATGAAAAAACATCAAATTTTAAAAACTGAAACAATTATCTAAATTTGATTCTGCATATCTAACTTAGATACTGGTGCACTAGTCACAAACATTTGTCACCATATAAAATGGAATACAGAGCCAATTTAAAAGAACCTGTTACCGCAGAAGCCTATGTTGCCAGAGTTTTGGCGTGTTTGGCAAAATTAACTTAGTATGTTTGCACTTTAAATGTCTCAAAAGTTAACCATATGAAATAAAAGTTACATTAAGCTAAAGTAAGGTAGAATATAACAATCAACCTAATATATTAATCTAAAATAATGACAGAAACTCAAAACCATTGGACTATCACTATGCAACTTTAAAGTTGCATAGTCCGATGGTTTTGAATTTCTGTATTTTTTCTGAGATAAATATATTAGATCGATCACTAGTATCTACTTTACATTAGTTCAAAATTACTTTTATTTTAAATGGTAAGCTTTTGAGATATTTTGAGTGCAAACATGGAAAATTAGTTTTGGCAAGCTTGCCAAAACTCTGACCCCATAGACTTCTGCAGTATCGGGTTTTGTTAAATTGACTCAGTATTGCCTTCTACACAGAAACAAATGGTTAATAAGTGCATCAGTATCTAAGTTAGATATATAAAATCAAATCTAGATAATTGGTTTGGTTTTGAAAATGTGTTATTTCATCGGACTACGCAGCTTTAAGCAAATGTATTTAACCCCTCCCAACGAAAAAAAACGAACATAGCATCCGTATCTGAGGCAATGAGAAAATGACATGAATAAAATGTATTTACCCCAGCCCCCAAAAGATCACCCACACACCCACATACACACATACATACACACCCACACACACATACCCACACATACATACACACACACATACACACACACTGACGTGGGTATCGATGTTCCGACTGCAGGTGTCGGTGCAGGGCGAGACGCGGCAGTTCACTCCTGAGGAGGTGTCGGCCATGGTGCTGGTTAAGATGAAGACAACGGCCGAGGAGTACCTGGGGCGGCCCGTGACGGCCGCCGTCGTCACCGTGCCCGCCTACTTCAACGACGCACAGCGCCAGGCCACCAAGGACGCCGGGACCATCGCCGGGCTGAGGGTGCTCAGGATCATCAACGAGCCGTGCGTAACACACCCTTGTTTGTTTGTTTGTTTGTTTGTTTGTTTAACGACTCCCCCCCCCCCCCCCAGCACAAAAAGTAGGCTAAACATCGGATATTGGGGGTTAAACTCATACTGTGTAACACCCCCTATTTGAGGGGTCATGGTGTGTAACACTATAAAGTCGTCATGAGTGTGCACTGTCACAAGTCTGTACCTATCCTGATATGACCTTAGATATGTTTCCAGGATGTAAAACTCCAACAACCAACCAACATAAAATGTACGTGAAATGCTTGTTCTAAGCTTACCAACAGCCCCTTCGTTGTTAGGTGTACCTCAAGCACTTGTTATATAAGGTGTACCAAAAGCCCTCCCTCTTTCATTTCTTTACAGCACTGCTGCAGCGTTAGCCTATGGCTTAGACAAGAAAGTGAATACCGAGAAGAACATCCTTGTGTTCGATCTCGGTGGTGGCACCTTTGACATCTCCATCCTTACGCTTGATGATGGAGTCTTCGAAGTGTTATCCACCAGTGGCGACACCCACCTTGGCGGTGAGGACTTTGACCAGCGCATCATCGACCACCTCCTCAAGATCATTAACAAAAAGTATGGCCAGGACCTCAGCAGAGATGTCTGGGCTGTGCAGAAGCTGCGCAGAGAGGCCGAGAAGGCGAAGCGCGCACTGTCCTCAGAGCATGTGACTGTGATTGAGATCGAGAACCTAATGAGTGGTGTGGATGTCTCGGAGAAGCTGACTCGAGCCAAGTTCGAAGAGCTGAACATGGATCTGTTCAAGTCGACACTGAAGCCGATTAAGACGGCTATGAAAGATGGCGGTCTGAAGAAGGATGACATCGACGAGATCATCTTGGTGGGTGGCTCTACGCGCATCCCGAAGGTACAGCAGCTTGTAAAGGAGTACTTCAATGGGAAGGAGCCCAGTCGCGGAGTGAACCCTGATGAGGCAGTGGCTTACGGTGCTGCCATACAAGCAAGCATCTTTGTAGGCGGTGCTGACACAAGTGACTTGGTTATTTTGGATGTGTGTCCGCTGTCGCTTGGCATCGAGCTTCATGGTGGTGTCATGAGTGTGCTGATCAAGCGTGGTACAACAATTCCAGTAAAGAAATCACAAGTTTTCTCAACGGCCGAAGACAACCAAAACATGGTCACCACCTTGATCTACGAAGGCGAGCGGCCAATGACGAAGGACAACCATTTGCTTGGAAAGTACGACTTGACCGGGATCCCCCCGGCTCCCCGTGGCATGCCGCAGATTGAGGTGACTTTCCAGTTGGACGTGAATAGCATCTTGACGGTGCATTCTAAAGAGCTGGGCACAGGCACTGAGAAGAGCATCACCATCCAGAATGACAACTCACGCCTTTCGCAAGAAGACATCGAGCGCATGATTAAAGATGCTGATGTCTTTGCGGAAAAGGACCGAGTTAACCGTGAACGAGCTGATGCCAAGAATGACCTTGAAAGTTTTGCATATTCAGTCCGAAACCAAATTAAGGATAGGGAGAGGCTGGGCGGAAAGCTGAGTTATGCGGATATTAATACGATTGAGATGGCGGTGAGTGAGCAGCTCAAATGGCTCGAAGAAAATGAGGAGGCCGACCCAAAAGAGATAATTGCTCACAAGGAGGCGTTGTCTGATATAGTTCAGCCAATCACTGCAAAGCTCTATGACAACACAAGGTCACATGCTGATGATGAACTTTAACGGTTGTGAGAAGTAATGACTTAGGCTATATCTAGGCCCCAATGAGTGATAATTTCGTGTATAAAATTGTCATGCAATTCAAACTTAGATCAAAAGAACTTAGATCAAAGAACTTAGATCAAAACATTGTCTACAGGAAATTACGTTGACTAAATTTCGTATTCAGTTTTTTTAAATGCTATTTAAACTTAGTACCTGCACTAAATGAAACATGAAATGTTGTCAACAGGAAATTATTTAGATATATAATTCCCTACACAAAATTGTTTTAAGTTATTCAAATTTTGTCTTACACATAGTGACCCGCCAAGAGGAAATTACATTACTTAAATAATATCGCATAAAAATTAGTTTTTCGCTATTTAAACTTGGTATCAGCATGAAGCAATGTCAAGAGGAAATTATTTAGGTAACATAATTACAGACTCCAACACCAGGACAGAGGGCACTTCCTGAAGCTGAGGAAGCGGTACTCCAGACTGGACCTGCGACACAACTTTTTCGGCTTTAGGGTGGTTGACCTGTGGAATGACCTGCCGGAGAGTGTCATAGCAGCAGAGTCGGTGAACTGTTTCAAGTCCCGACTGGATGCATACTGGTCAAGCATTACATATATCTTGGAGCCAGTGACAGTTGCTACGATCCACCACATCTGAAGAACTGTCTCCATTTCTATTAATTAAGAGCGGCTAACTGTATCCTATTGATTGATTGATTGATGTGCAAAGTTGTTTATGTTATTCAAACTTTGTCTCACAGACAACGCTGTCGAGAGGGAATTATTTAGAAGAAGAGAAGAGAATTGGGTGGTTTGTAACCTTTACCGTTACTGGCTGCAAAAATTGCAGCATTAGGTACTCGCACCAATAAATTGGTCTGAAGGCAAAGAAAGACGAAGACTTTCGTGGAGGGGTAATGGTGATAACTTGAGTCCGGGTGCCGTAAGGGAGGAGAGGTGGGAAGGGAAAGTGCGGTTCCCAGCAAAGAAGAGAGTGCAGCAGTGAAAGAAAGGGCCCCATCCAAGCAAACACTCTCCCCAAGTCTGAGGGAGAGGAGGTAAGCTTGGGCAAAAAGAAGAAGAGGCTAGTCTGAAGGAAAGAGAAGTGAACAGAGTTGAGTCAAAGAATCAACTCCTAGCTCTGTGGTGAAAAATTGGTGAGTAGGAGTCACAAATGTAATAGAGGTTAGAAGGTGAAAAGCCAACTGGGCCTCCCCATACAGTATTTTATCAGATCAAACCCAGAGGAGGCGGGCAGCTTGAGAGGAGATAGAAGAGAATGGAGGAAGCGGGGTCCAAACAGCAAGTGGAATTATTTACTTATCCACATTGCCAAGTTTTGTCATCAGCGTCTGGTCACCATAGCAACTTGCACGAAATCAATGCTGCATATAGTCCGATGACAGTATGCAATTTTCTTGACTAAACAGTCACCTAGATTGGACACTACGTAGTTATTGGTGCACCCATTAAGCATTTAATATGAGGAATACTAAGGCAATTTAATAGAAAATGTTACTGCTGAAGCCTGTGGTATGGAATATTTCAATGTGTATGCTAACATTAATTAAAGGTATTTTCACTTCAAATATCTGTAGTGGTCTGCACTGACCTCTCAGGCAAGTAACCACATAGACAGGTAGGCGTGGGGAGTGTGTTGATATCAGGGAGCCTAGGTGGTGTAATGGTTAGCACACTGGCCCGGAATGCAAAGAGATGTGGGTTCGAGTCCCGCTCTAGGCGCAGTATTTCCCATTTTCATCACCCCCATGACACTGGTTGCCGTGATCAGGATCCTGTACAAGCTTTGCGCTGTATGGTTGTTGAACCTACCCTGTGTATGTATGTGTTAGTGCATTGCCTGTATGTATGTAATTGTAAGCATTACAAGACTTACAATTCCAGGGGGACGAGTGTAGTGGTCTGCACTGACCTCTCAGGCAAGTAACCACATAGACAGGTAGGCGTGGGGAGTGTGTTGATATCAGGGAGCCTAGGTGGTGTAATGGTTAGCACACTGGCCCGGAATGCAAAGAGATGTGGGTTCGAGTCCCGCTCTAGGCGCAATATTTCCCATTTTCATCACCCCCATGACATATCTACAAAGTTAACCCTTTAAAATAAAAACTACTTCAAACTAAAGTAAGGTAGCTAGATTATAATGATATACCCTAAACAGGATATAGCTCAAAATCATCAGTAAGATGATTGCGTGATGGTGTGTTGATATGTACAGCCTACTGCTGTGCACACCTGATTTATGTTCATATAATGTCAATTTACAAAGCAGCTGTTATGAGTGACTAAAGCCCCAGTCACACTATGGCTTGCGACCACTGGTGACCACTTTGCGATCAAAAGGCTGACTGGTCGCTAACCGGTCACAAGCACTGAAAGTGGTTAGTGACCTCCTTGCGACCATTTTGGTGCAACACCTTCAACCTCCTTGTGGCTAAAATGGTTGTTTGGAGGTCGCCGAGTGGTCGGCAATCAGTTGGCGACCGATCGCCGACCATTGCTTTTTCCAATCTTTGTGTGTGCTTTGGTCGCAAGGAGGTCACCGTCTTTTGGTCATAAAGTGGTTGCAAGTGGTCGCAAGCCATAGTGTGACTAAGGCCTAACCTGCCAATACAAGTATTGGAGTTCCGCTGGCCTTTTAGTTTCAGGGCAGACAGGGTGTAAAAATATACGGATTTTCGGTTCGGAATTATATATTGGCAGAGAGCATTATTATTCTTAGGTGACGGAGTGGGGACAAGGTTATGTAATCTAAGAGCAATAATACCCCACTCCCATTATGACATAATATAAGCTATGTGAAATATATGTTCATACATGATGCCTGAAATTAATGAAGAGATGTTCCTATATAAGAGACAGTACATGATTGTTGAAATGTTTCTCTATGAATCCATAAAGAGTGCAATTGGCGAAAAGGACGTTTTAATATGGATCTATTTGTAACTGTCTGCAGCTACCTGTCCCTACAAGACCGGTGGGCAGGCACACCAGCCTAATCTGCATATACACACAGAACCCCACCTGCAGCTGGGTTGAGTGACAGCCACCACGACTGTCACCCACCCAGGCTGTGGACTGCCCAGTCACCTGCACTCCCTTGGCCCTCTGACCACACTAGCCTCACTTTGAGATTAATTCTGCAAAAACACTGCTTCAGGTACACTGGAGAGTGATCACTCTACTCCTGGCTCTTGAGTGAGACACACCTACTCTAGAGCAGGACCCCAGACACTCTGTCTGATGCTATCAAAATTCATATATACAAATTGAGTTGGGTGCAACAACCAAGGGACTCCGGTTCAATGGGCTGTAGGCACTGATTCATAGACAGGCTAAAGAAGTAATGAGATTCTGTGTGGACAGAAGAAGGTAAGGGGTGTGGGTGATAGGTCACTAGTGGGTTAACCGGATTGATGCCAATAAAGCACAACTTCGTCACTGTTAATCTTGTGTGACTTGTCTTCCCTTTCTTCCTTATGAGTTTGTTTAAGGGAGGCATCAGAGGTGAAATGATGGGGGAGAGTTTATGGTGTTTATTTGGTGTTCATGACGGCCGATATCCAGAAATACTATAAGCGGTTCAGACCCGGCATGTCGGGTCACAGCTTCAGCTTACACACCGGAAGTGTAGCTTCAGCTTACACACCCAGCCCTGTCCTTCACGATATGTCCAGCACTTTAAAGCTGCATAGTCCGATGAAATATAAAATTTTCAAAACCAAACCAATCATCTAGATTTTACTTTACATATCTAACTTAGATACTAATGCACTTATTAAGCATTTGTGTCTGCGTAGAAGGCAGTACTGAGTCAATTTAGCCAAACCTGTTACTGCAGAAGTCTATGGTGTCAGAGTTTTGGCAAGCTTGCCAAAACTAATTTCCCATGTTTGCACTCAAAATATCTCAAAAGTTTACCATTTAAAATAAAAGTAACTTTGAACTAATGTAAGGTAGGTACTAGTGATCGGTCTAATATATTTATCTCAGAAAAAATACACAAATTCAAAACCATCGGACTATGCAACGTAAACTCACTTTACACCTATAACCACATGCCTCCCGGTGACCAAACTTGGTAGGATTATTGTCACACAATTGTTTCTAATATAGATTGAAGTGAAATTTCCTGATTATTATATGTGACATTAGATAACATACTACTTCATTTTTGGTTTGTCTCATGGTGTATGTGTATTAAGCACCTCCCTCACCTACCAGCATATACACTAAAGCTAAAATTTCATGTACACAGTATGTGGTATGCGGTATGTAATGCGAATGTGATGTGGAAAACATGTATACAAGCGGTGGCGCTTCCATGTCCGGTGGTGAATGTAAATGCGAATGTGAATGCATGGATGACAAAGTGGATCGCTCAATGGACCGATCGGTGCAAATGTGCATACACGTGTGCATTTACATTCGCATGTTGCCTACCGCATATATGGAATCTTAGCATAAAACTGCGACCTGGAGTGCTAAGGTCTCAGCTTTACTCCGTCCTGAGAGACAAGCGGAATTCACAATACCTGTATTTACCCGCCGAACTGTTATAAATGTTTGGCTATACATGATAAAACTATGATTTACAAGCATTAGAGAACCTAGTTTGGATGTACTATAAACTAATTAATTATATATATATATATATATATATATATATATATATATATATATATATATACCCAGATAAAGCGATCGATATAGGGGAGTGGTCAATCTGTGGAGGGGTCGATATAGAGAGGTTTTACTGTATATATATACATACAGTTTCCATTAATTTACAGAATTACTGAGAGCGAGAAAAATTAATTGATTGTATGTACATACATTTAGGTATTTTCACCTCTGTTCGCCCCTTTTTGTGTGGGTGGGGTGCTTCCTCTAGTTTGTGTAGCCAGAAACACCATTCACTACACAACGATTTATCATAGACATTTCTCATTCTGGGAAATATAGTAAATATGTCCGAGATTACTACCCAAATGTGTTCTGTGTTGCAAATATGGCATAGTAAACAATAGTTTGTCACAGATTTAATTAATATAACAAAATCTGAATAATCTTTGAAGTAGCATTCCAGATAAGTTAGGCGTGAGATTAGCCAGCAAGTTAACGGTGAATTATGAGCATATTCATAACTGAGACCGGGCGATGTGACCTAATCGGCAGAGCGGGGGACTCGCGTGCGGAAGGTCGGTTCCCGGTCGAGTTAAGGCAATGACTTAAAAATTGATACTTGTCGCTTCCTAGCCTGGCACTCAGCACTAATAGGATAGGGCAAGGAATGGCTAGCTCAGTGTCAAGATAATTCGACTGAGTGTGATATTGGGGCATGGTGCTGGCAGCCTGATTTCCCAGTGGGGCAACACTATAAATTCACCATGAGTGTGCACTGTCACAAGTTGGTACCCGTCCTGATATGACCTTAGATGTTGCCGGGATGTAAAACTCCAACAACAAACCAACCACAACTGAGAGGGTCTAACCAATGGTGTAGTGGTAAATAAAAAAAAGTCAGGGAATGCAGGTTTACATTTATTTGTAGTCAGGGAACGCCTTTCCCTCTGAAACAATGTTCAAGCCTGCCTAAATGAAAGCATAAACTTCTTCAGTAGGAATAGAGGGAGTGCACGTGACGTCATCACTCAGTGGTTAGCCATCTTGGATTACACTTAATACCACCTATGGTGCCCCCTCTCTTATAGCAAGAACACTACCTTCACCATTGGCTCTACCTATAGTCATGGCCGCCGAAGTATGTGGCACCACCTAGTGGGTACTGCCCGAACCTTTCTAATCCTTTGCCAGAGCATCTAAAATGTCAACATACTGCGCTTTAGCAACAATCTGATGCTACGTGATTAAAAAAATACTTCCCCTCCATCAAAAAACCATTTTCCACCAACTTTTGAGGCCAAACTGCTCACAGCAGTGACAAATAAACCAACAAATCGGTAAATAAACACAATGTAAGACCTTCCAAGCCTTTCATATGGAATCCAATATGGCCACCGGAAGTTGTCTCGTGACACTATTGCAACCCCTGTGGCGGTGGTGGTTGCATTGCACAGTGTGCATCGATATTAGCGTCAAGTTGAGGAATAGACTACATCACGGTTCCAGCGGCGCGGTGCATTGTGGGATGTGTCAGAGCAAAACAACCCCCCCAAAAGCACATGGCACATGCTAATACACTGGGTGCAGCAATGAAATGTGCTAGTTTCAGCTCATCTCAGCTCTTCTTTGAAACATAGAATACTAACTAAAAATATATATATAATAAATTAAGATATTAATCTTTTATCCAGCATTGCATTTACATCAATATAATCAGCACATCTTATGCCATGTGCATTTAGATTTAGAAAGATCTAGGCACTCAGACTAGTGTTAGAGCCACAGCCAGAGTACTCAATGCATTGTCAATGGTAGTGAGTAATCTCCATACAGAAAAAGTAAAATATTGCTAAAACCACACCACCTAGGAACAAACCGCTTGGAACAGATACAGAAAACAGGTTGAACAAAAAGATTATATTAAATTGATATGGTTAGGGTTTGGGATTTCTATTAGTTTTGAATAAAACTGACATTTTTCAATGTGCGTATAGGCAAACTCAATGGCCGTACGCCTTTGCTTTGCTCCCAAGGCCGTTTTCGGCGCATGCGCAGTCGGAACCGTGATGTAGTCTATTGGGAGAGAAAGCAAACAACCAATATGGCTGCCACAGACAACTCTCGATTCAACTTTTAAGGTCCATTAATCTACAAGATTTCATCAATTATTCACCACAAAAGTAGTGGGCTATGATCGATAAGTATTTGAACAATATATTTAGAATATTATAACGTAAAATCATGTGGTTATTTCTTTAACTTCTGGAAATGTTACTCTAACAACTTGTTTAGCAGCCCTGTTACGGAGACAGTGCTACGGGAGTAAGTAGGTCTAACCTTATATAATAAAGCAATGGCAATGTTCGGCAGGGTTCCTGCACCCATAAGCACTTTTCCAGTCTTTTCAATAATATTTAAAGGTGCATAGTTCGATGATTTTGAATTTCTGTCATTTTCTGAGATAAACATATTATTTTGATGGTTATAATCTACCTTAGTTTAGTTTGAAGTAACTTTTATTTTAACTGGTTAACTTTTGAGATATTTGAAGTACTAGGGTGCAAAATTAATTTTGGCAAGCACACCAAAACTCTGACCCCATGGGCTTCTGCAGTAACAGGGAGTTAAAGGGAGGAGATATTCGTCGCCGGGAAAACAAACGAACTCAGAATAGTTCAGATGTGTGCCACAGGGGTGGTACATGCTTAGTACTGAACTTTTCCACTTGGTGGTGTGCAGGAGAGTGACCTAGATTGTTGTGCCATTGGCTGGTTGAGTGGAGAGAAGGGAGGGTAATACTGAGGTATTTTCAATCTTCTTTAGAGTAGTTCAATCAGGAAATATATTTGCATAATATAAAATATATGTTAGTACAATTACATTGCATAATTCGATGAGAAACAGATATAGATAAAAAACCTTTTTTTGTTGATGAATGTAAAAAAGGTTCTGCTGTGGATGGGGTTTGAACCCACACCACCAAACAACTTCAGATTACAAGTCCAACACTCTAACCACTAGGCCACAGAGACCACACATAATTAATAGTCTCACTTCAGGCTATTTGGGTATAGGACGTCACATATAAAAGGTATGTATGTATGTATGTATGTATGTATGTATGTATGTATGTATGTATGTATGTATGTATGTATGTATGTATGTATGTATGTATGTATGTATGTATGTATGTATGTATGTATGTATGTATGTATGTATGTATGTATGTATGTATGTATGTATGTATGTATGTATGTATGTATGTATGTATGTATGCATGTATGTATGTGTGCGTGCATGTGCGTGCGTGTGTGCGTGCGTGTGTGCGTGCGTGCATACACACGCAGGCAGGTACGTACGTACGTACGTACATACATACATACGTACGTACATACGTATGTATGTACGCCCACACGCACGCACGTGTGTGTGTGTGTGCGTGCTAGCAACATCTAAGGTCATATCAGGACAGGTACCGACTTGTGACAGTGCGCACTCATGGCAACTTTATCGTGCTGCCCCACTGGAATACCAGGCCATCAGCACCATGACCTGATATCCCACTCAGTCACATTATCCTGACACTGAGCCAACCAGTCCTTGTCCTATCCTAATAATCCCAAGCGCCAGACTAGGAAGCAACAAGTATCAATATTAAAGTCATTGGTTGTGAGTTTGATTCAAACTCACAACCCCACGATCTACCAACACGGGAGACGGACGCTCTAACTCGAACACATGTGCGTGCATGCATACATACGTACGTACGTACATACCTACCTACATGCATGCATGCATGCATGCATACATACATACATACGTACATACGTACATACATACATACATACATACATACCTTTTATATGTGACGTCCTATACACAAATAGCCTGAAGTGAGACTACTAATTATGCGTGGTCTCTGTGGCCTAGTGGTTAGAGTGTTGGACTTGTAATCTGAAGTTGTTTGGTGATGTGGGTTCAAACCCCATCCACAGCAGAACCTTTTTTACATTCATCAACAAAAAAATGTTTTTCATCTATATCTGTTTCTCATTGAATTATGCAATGTAATTGTACTAACATATATTTTACATTACACAAATATATTTCCTGATTGACCTACTCTAAAGAAGATTGAAAATACCCCAGTTTTACTCTCCCTTATCTCCACTCACCCAGCCATTTTTAAAACAACAGCTGCCAGCTATTCCCAGCCTCAGAACTGACCCACTTCTGGTGGTGAAGTGGGTCCCCTACTCTCCCCACACATACTTGGTTCATTTTAACATAAAAACTAAACAAAGTTGTGCTTGGACAGCATTTGTCGGAGTACGCGCAGTGTCCCAGCGAGCTATAGCCATTCCCTTTAAATTGATTCTGTATTTCCTTATATGTTGCAAGAAATGTTTATCAAGACACCACTATCTAAGTTAGATATGTAGAATCAGGTCTAGATAATTGCTTTGGTTTTGAAAAATTGATGTTTTCATCGGACTATGCAGTTTTAATATATATAATATTTTATATGTACATCTTATAATATATGTATATCTTATAATATATATATATGTATATATACTGCAAGGTCTCTCTATTTAGTAAATTAAACAATGGAATAGAATTATTAACAGGAATGAGTAAGCTATCGCAATCTATTGATTTTGTTTCAAATACAGGAAAACCTTTCTAAATCGACCAATCATAGGACCGACTTTAAATGGTCCATTTAGGGAGGTGGTCGTTTTAAGCAGTTTTTGTTATCGTTACAATGGTATTGTATGGGCGATCGTTTGGGACCCAAATAAAGCAATCGATATAGGGAACTGGTCGATCTGTGGAGGTGGTCGGTTAGAGAAGTTTTATTGTATACGGTTCTGATAATTGTGCAGAACTCAACTATACGCATGTCACAATCTTGTCTTAAAGCTGTGTTCACCATGGATGTTTGAATTAGTGTTCATGTGTAGCAATGTAAATGTTGGTTTAGACAAACTTAATATCAATAACAATACATGAAGTGCAGTGTCAACACAGTGCAGTGCAGTGCAGTGTCAACAAACTCGGGCATCTGATTCGGACTTGTGTGGGAAGAGTGGGGGGGGGGGGGGGTATTCAATACACACAACTATAGGTTACAAAAGGTGAGTAACGTTAAATGTTGTTTGAAGTGTGGGTTCAGTCCACCTGTTCAATGTCAGCTGATGGTAGAGGGAGGACCTGGGAGCCCGAGGAGGTAGGCCCGGTGTAAAGATTTCAAATTCCCCCCATATTCAAGTTCCCCCCCAGGAACTTGAAAACGTTTTCAAATTCCTCCCAGGGGAATTTGAAAACGTTTTCAAATTCCCTCCCTCATTTTAACTTTCCCTCCCCCCATGTTTGGGGAATTTTCTTTATTGTTGTAATTTTTTGTTATTTTTGATTATTTTTCATGACAAATATTATAATATACAGAGAATAACATAATGGAAATTATTACTAGTACAATAAAATATATTTAACCACAAATGACACAAAAAGTCTCCAAGATGGTTAAGAAAAAAATATTATAGGTCTGAAATTTAAAACGTTTTTTAAAGTATTTTAAACAATTTTAAATTCCCGGAGGGGGGAATTTGAAAATAGGGGGGGAATCTGAAAACTGTTTTTAAGTTCCCCCCAGGAATCTGAAAACGTTTTAAAGTTCCCCGGAGGGAAGTTGAAAACGTTTTCAGATTCCCGGGGGGGAACTTGGGAAGGGGGGGAAGTTGAAATCGTTACACCGGGAGCCGACCCCCACGAAGTGCATGGCATCTAATAAAGGGGGTGGGTGGGTGTGGTAAAACAATCTGCTTTGAAATTCGAGCCGATTCGGACAGACGAAGCCTGAGACTGCTGTGGGTAGAGGGGGGGGGGGGGTTATTCAATGCACACAACTATAGGTTACAAAAGGTGAGTAATGTTAAATGTCGTTTGAAGTGTGGGTTCAGTCCACCTGTTCAATGTCAGCTGATGGTAGAGGGAGGACCTGGAAGCACAAGGAGGTAGGCCTGGGAGCGCAAGGAGGTAGGCCCGGGAGCCGACCCAAAGCACAATGCCAAGGCTCTCGGGGTGTCTGGGGGCATGACCCTGGGGTTGTACGCGTACACTGCATTAGACTCCAAGGTCCCCTGGGCCATTATGGCGGATAGGTCCACCCCCCTGGAAGAGCAGGCCTGGGCAGCACCCCTGCGGAGGCAGTGGAGGGTGTACCTGGTGGCCTCCGTTGTGTCGGCGGCCTCAAGGGCGTCTCGGAGTAAGGGGGGGTGACATCGTGGGCGGTTAGTGGCATACCGGCGCAGGCGAGGAAGGCCAGGGCGTCGCCTGAGGCAGGCACGAAGGGGACCACCCTATCCCACGCGCGGATGGGGCACATGGGCGATCCGGGAAGCATGGGGACGAAGAGTGAGACCGCCTGTGCTGGGGTGTGGATGGTCTTGGAGGATGAGATCCGGATGCGGAAGCCGCGGGGGGCGCGCCGGACATCATCGTGGCGCAGCGTGTGCGGGCCTCCCCACGGCACGTGGGAGGGAGACAGCAGGTTAGACTCTCGTATGAAGGTGAAGTAGGCGCTGGGAGCTTGTATGCATGGGGGCGCCCCAGGTACTCTCTCCTACGGATGCCCGAGTTGACGCTGCAGCCTAAGGGGTAGGAGAGGTCGATGATAATTTGACGCTTCCCAGGGGGTGAACTTGGGGCGTGTCATTATGGGGCTACATTGTGCCCAAGGGGTGAAGGGGGGCACCGTGAAGGGGCCCAGCAGGGCACCCCTACGGAGCTCCTCCTCCATATACGCTGTGATGTGGTGGGCATGGGTAGGGTCTTCTCAGTGGTTCCGCCTCCTGTAGCGCACCGGCCGATGGAGCGAGCCGCTCGGTGCGTCTCATATCGGCGCTCACTTCAGTGTTGGGGTGATGGGGAGGGCGAGGACCAGATGCTCGCCCGGCTTGCGTGTCGGATGTCGCGCCCTGCTTGCGAGCTGGTGCAACCTCTAGCTGACACGGACCTTGGAGATGTTGGCAACAGCTTCCTGGCGTGGTGTCGGTCTGTTGATATATGCCGGCGCCGCGTCGGTGGCGCACGGGGCGCGGATGGCGAACGGGTGGCTTCGCAGTGGCATACATTGGAGGTGGCTTCCATGAGCACCGTGTGCCGCCATTTCCTTCCTCTGCTGGGCGGCGTGCATTTCGAGCGCATCCCAACACTTCTCGATTGCGTCGATGGATGCCTGCATCCTTATCATCCTGTCGGCTTGCTTCGCTTTCGTCGAGGACTTCCTCGCGCGGGCGGATTGTCTGGGCGGCGGCGAGGGGGCCTGCCAGGAGGCGGGCCCCCTATCTTTCGATGTGAACGAGTCGCTCAGATCAGCTTCGGGTGCTGCCATTATCTTCTTTGTGGCGCGCTTCACCGGTCGGCCTCTCGGATGTATGGCACGGCGTGTTCGCTGCACGCTGCTGTGTGACGTGAGTGCCTTTTTTTTAATGCTTCCGATAGCTTTGTGACGTGGGTGTACGTGGATGGAAGCGAGGTGCCCGAATAAAACAATCTGCTTTGAAATTGGAGCCCGAATGCGGGTCAAGCAGTGTAAGAGGAGGAAGGGGGGGGGGGGGGGGGTGTAGGCGCCGCTTAGTGATGTGAGCGTCTCAGGCTTCCTCCGCCGGATCAACCACAATTAAAATTATGGGCCAATTCTATCTGTGGGCCTTTGACGCCATGTTAAAGCTGCGTAGTTCGATAAAAGCATAACATTTTCTACACAAAAACAATTATCTAGATTTTATCCCACATAACCGTTGCTGGTTAGAATGGAATGATGAGTCAATTTAATAGAATCTGTTACGGCTGAAGCTTATGGAGTTTTGGCATGCTTGCCAAAATTAATTTAACATTTTTGCACTTGAAATATCTCAAAAGTTAGTGATTTAAAGTTGCATGGTCCTATGAAACATTTTTTTCAAAGCCAAAACACTTACCTACATTTGATTTTATATATCCAACTTAGGTTCAGGTGCATTAACTAAGGCTTTGGGGAAGCATGTGCAGAATAATCAGTAAATTTATTACCCTATCCATTTGGGCACCTACTTTGAGACAACCATCAGGCAGTGCGGCAACTCACCAATTAGGTCAATCTTGTGCTCTCATTAGTCTTGCCCCCATTCCCAGTACCATATATGGGATTAGTCAGGTTCCAGACTACCTACACATTAATAGGTCATTCCTCATCACATGACCATCGCGAGATGTGAATGTGGCCCACATCAACAAGACTTTTGCCAAGCTTGCCGAAACGATTTTGTGTTCTTTCAGCTCAAATTGCTCCAAAACTAGCCATTTTTCATCCAAATGACTCCGGAATAATGAATAGTAGGTCATTTATCTAAAAAATGATGCAAAAATTCGAACGTCATCGGACTATGCAACTTTAAAATAAAAGTTGCTCCAAGCTGAACTAAGGTATATTATATCCATCAACCTAATATAGTTATCTCAGAAAATGGCAAACTCAAAATCTGACTGTGCAGCTTTAACTGAACAGGAATAAACGTGAGAATATCCTACACGCATCTGTTAAGTAATCATCGCCACCATATATCAAAATAAAGTACTCATAGTCAGATCCATATGTTTGTTATATATCTGTATTAAAGTTCAACTCAACTAGCATATGACTCAAATTACAATGGTGCAATGGTTTTAAGTATGTGTTTTTTTAATGATATATATATTAGGTTTGTTTGTTGGTTTACGTCCTAGCAACATCTAAGGTCATATCAGGACGGGATATATTAGGTTGATCACTGTAATCTACTTTACTTCAGCTTGAAATAACTTTGCAGATATTTGAAGTAAAGATATCCCAAGCTAACCTTGGCATGCACATCATAGACTTCGACAGCGATGAGTTCTATTCAATTTGTGTCGTGTTCCATCTAGGAGTGAAGTAGGCAGCAATAATTTCACCAGTATCCAAGTTTGAAGATGCACAGTCCGATGAAAGCATCAAAATGCATAAACACAAACACTTATCTATCTTGTGCTGTATCGAAGGGAATGCTAAGATAATTTAACAGAATCTGTTAATGCTGAAGCAGTGTGTTCACATGCTTGCCGAAATTAATGTTGTATGCTTGCACTTCAAATATCTCCAAAGTTAGCTATTCTGATATATTTTAAGTGCAACCATGCAACATTAATTTTGGCAAGCACACCAAAACTAGGCTACGATATTAGCAGATTCTATTAAATAACCTCCATAGTAGACTACCTTCTATGTGGTGACAAATGTTTAATATGTGCACCAGTGTTTAACTTAGATATGTAGATTCAAATCTAGACGATTGTTTTGGTTTGAAAATTTGATGTTTTCATCGGACTATGCAGCTTTAAATATATAGGAATACCTCTGGATATGTGTGACTTTGATGTGGTCATCAAAATTAGCAGGCTTAAATATATAGGAATCTGATTAGATTACTGAATATAGGCAATTCCAAGTCTATAAACGTTAGCAAAACGAATTACTTGCCATAATACCGAGACAATTGCTTTAGCGCAAACTATTTTTCACTAAAAAGGAGAAACTCCTTTTAATGAAAGCCAGTTTCCCCACAGATCAACAAGACTTCTATACCCGTTGCCCACTTTTCTCTTTTTGTGTGTGTGTGCATTAGTCGATTTTTTTTTTTTTTTAAATCATGGGATAATTGGTCTTCCTCATTCACCATTCCTTCTCTATCATGGTAATGTCGAATGCCAGGCTCGGTAGCGACAAGTATACATTTTAAAGTCATTAGTCACCATGGTTCAAATTCCATGACATACCAAAACAGGAGGCGGGCACCGCGTCTCCAGCTTAGTTTCGTGAAAGCGTGGCACAGGTCACACTATACATTTTCCCAGGTCTTTTCACAACACAACACAGTAGTAGTAAACAAACATAAAAACCCACCAAATATTATGTTATGAATGTTTATTTACACATAGACGAGGATGGGTGCACTGATGTGAGAAGGCAGTGCTCTACATCAGGGATACTTATTGGTTGTCTGAGTGGGTCGGTGGAACCTGCACACCACGCTAACTTATGAATCTATCACAAACAAAAAGGCACACACACAAAAACCTAACTCGCATTCACACATCTTGTAAACACAATGCAAATCAGCCAGCCACGGATTGAGTGAGGGAATAGACCTTGCCAGTTACGCTGGAAAGTACCCGAATAGTGATTCCAGATTCTGCCGACAGATGTCACTAGCTTAACTGCATGAAGGGTCACTTTGTGTAAGGTCCACGTCAGTGAAACCAACAACATCACCAATTCTGCAATGTGGCATTGGGTGAACCAAGTAGAACCAGATTAGGACAGTCACTTTTTTTCCCACCTGCCCAATCGGGAAAGCGACAATTTTCTACTTACCCCGAGTGGCAAAACTACTTTCCCAAGCGCAAGTCAGCCAATTGAAACTAAAATCTCCTACTGCAGGTCACCGAGAACTTCACATGCCCGACTGAAACTAGTGCCCCGGACAACCCTTATTGTCCTACCTTGAGAACACTTCACAGACGGTCCTGCAGTTAGCGGGTTTATCATGTGAGCGCTGCAAATGCTGGCTGCAACAACAGGTGTCCCCTGCCCCAGTCACACTTTGTGATCGCTTTATACCAAGAACCCAGTCACTGGCGACCAAAGCAATGGTTGCAGGCAGGTTTTTAGTGCAGAAGCTGCAACCTCCTTGCAACCATAATGGTCGCAAGGTCGGTGACCACAAAAGACCACTTTGCAACTAACCTTGTTGGTGGTCGCAGGCCATATTGTAACTGAGGCTTTAAAGCAGCTGTTTTGTTCCCTCTATTAAACAATGAAGAGCATAGTTTGTGACAGTTTGCAGAACGGACATAAAAACAGAAGATCCATAAATATTGAACAACGCAGTGGGTAATTTTCTACAACACTAACTTTGATTGCGCTAACTTGTGTCCTTGTGACTTCCAAAAATGAGTGATATGGGGCATATTGACCTTAAACACGCAGTGTCTAAGCTTCATCAGGTCATTCATCTCCCAATATACATTCACAGAATGCATCACAGCTGTAGTGGACAACAAGCAAACTGGAATGCAACCACATTAAAAAAATTTAATAATAAAAATGAAATATGGCGTTTTATTTTACTTTTTAACATCACATGATTTCAATTGAAGTCATAATTAGTCAGCAATAACAGCCAAGAGCTTTTAAGCCCTCTTACAAAATAGACTTTGTAATCATTCATAAACATTGATTAAAGGGCCCGGGTATGGATCTGCACAGCGTCCCAGTTCAGATGTGATGGGAAGAGTAAGCACATCAGTGTCTAGTTGGCTTGTAATCTTTTAATAGGGCCTGTCGCAGTTACATAAAAGTGCTCGATATATAGACAGTTGAGTACTTGTCCAATTGACTGCCTGAGAACTGTGTCACATCCCTCCCAACAAGCACTAATCTAAGATTTCATTGTACTAAATATAATACAGATTTTGACTTGGCTTGGCGGGCTTTGCTTGAATATCCATACCGGCATCTGACATCTGTCGTGACAAGCAGTGTCATGCTCTACCCGAATCTCACTTTTAGCTTGTTTTTCG
The DNA here is from genome assembly GCA_030323885.1 of Branchipolynoe longqiensis. NCBI lineage: Eukaryota > Metazoa > Annelida > Polychaeta > Phyllodocida > Polynoidae > Branchipolynoe > Branchipolynoe longqiensis. The sequence continues at coordinate 29,294,396 of CM059190.1, read as the reverse complement.
GATTAACTTGATAGCGCTCAGAAATGGTAATGTGCGAAAAGAATTTGGTACAGAACTGAATACTGTGTGTGTGTGGTCATATCAGGACAGGCATGTGTGTGTGTGTTAGTGTGTGTGGTCATATATACACACATTTATATTTTTGGCATTGGCTTTGCCCCACCTGATACTGGTACATAATACTGGCTATACATACATTGCTAAGTGTTTGTACTGAGTCAATGCCCGCCCCATGACAGAAAGGGGAAGAGCTCTCATAGAAGTCACTCTCCAATTTGTTTTGAGAACAAGCATTTCGACCGTATGTACAAGCAGAGTTCAGATTAGTTCCAACAAGTTACTTCCCATGCTGGCCAACTAGGCTCTCAAGGACCCCGCGAATGAGCAGGTGGGGGTTGGAGTTGTCATACTATATAAAGTCTGAAGAGATTACCAAAGTAGAAAGGATTCAGCAGTGGCATAATACCCTTCAGAAGTACCAAACTATTGGGACATAGTAGTAGGCCTCTTGTTGTGAAGAATGAAATATATCACTCCTTTATGTACAGGTCGGATACAGCGCAGTGTTAACTGTAAAACCTCTCTAAATCGACCGACCATGGGACCGAACTTAAATGGGCCATTTAGGGAGGTGGTTGGTTTTAGGGTTGTTTAAAAAACATTGTTACAATGGTATTGTACGGGCGATCGTTTGTTGTTTGTTTGTTGTTTGACCTCCTAGCAACATCTAAGGTCATATCAGGACGGGACCCAAATATAGTGATTGATATAGGGGAGTGGTCGATCTGTGGAGGTGGTCGGTTAGAGAGATTTTACTGTATGCACACCAGAAAACAGTAGGTCAAATCAAATTCACAGAACAGACAAGAAAATAACAATGGATAAGCCATTGCCGCTAAGCAAAATGGATGTACACCGTACCGAAGTGACCAAAAGAACCAGCTTTAGAATTGTGACAAGATCTATCATGAGTAGTTTCACTGCAAAAACACATCGGATAGCACATGCACTAGTGCAGGTCACTTTGTTTCTACAATTTAAATGGCAGGATCGTTGAATACAAGTTTAATCAATTTTAATTAAATTGTACAATTGTGCAAGCTCAGCAGATTTGTATTCATGTTATTAGTTGTTTTAAAGTAAATATACATTGTATACAACTTGTCAAAATCTATAGGAATTCCATGATTGTCAGCCCGGAAACAAAATGAATTAACTTTACAATATACTTTGCATTCTTGCAGCACCTGTTTGAATTAATCACTAAATCAATTACAGTAAAACCTCTCTAAATCGACCGACCATGAGATCGACTTTAAATGGTCCACTTAGGGAGTTATTTTTAATTGTTACAATGGTATTGTATGGGCGATCATTTGGGACCCAAATAAAGCAATGGATAGAGGGGAGTTGGCAATTTGTGGAGGTGGTTCGTCAGAGGTTTTACTGCACATTTAAATCTGGGTCATTCGCAATTGTTTACACCATCACAACGGTTCGAACCGTAGACTGGGGTCGGGTGATGACCACTGTGCCCTTATAGCCATACAAATAAATGCTTATTTATTCCAAGAATAGGGTTAGCACAGGTTAGCTTTGTGTGAGGATAAAAGGACTTCAACACATTTATTCATGTCTAAAAGGGCAAGGGCAGGGGGCACATCTTTCCAGAAATCAGCAATAGAAAAAGATGTCTTGGCAGTGCAGGTGTTAAATGAATAAATTGGATAGGTGTGTGTATTAGTTGTTTTCAATCTGCATTCAGGCCAAAAGATTCGCTATTTTGGTGGTTTGAGAGGGGTACTATTAAAGTTGCATGGTTTTGGGGTTGTCATGTTTCTGATATAACTATATTAGATTGATCATTATAATCTACTTTACCGTAGTTTGAAGTAACTTATTTTAAATGGCTAACTTTTTAAATATTTTAAGTGCAAACATGTAAAATTAGTTTTGGCAAGCTTCTGCAGCAACAGGTTCTATTGAATTGGCTCAGTATTCCCTTCTATACAGTATTCCCTTCTATGCATCAGTGTCTAAGTTAGATATGTAGAATCAAATATAGATAATTATTCTGGTTTTGAAATTTTTATGCTTCGTCGGACTATGCAATTTTAATATACTTGTGATACATAATTGTAATTGAATCTTAACAACGATGGTACCAAATGTAGTCCCAACAGGACCAGTTCTGTTCATCGGGAACCCTAGGTTATCCAATACTAATAAGACACCTCTTCATGAACATAGGGACAATACGCGTATCATGTCACGTGATTTCAAACTATAAATCTCACGAGGTAGGGGTTTCAGGCCCAAAAAAAAGCGGAAATCAAGCGGAGATTATTTATCATGACGGCAAATTTCCGTTTACACCTATATAAAAAATGCCCCCAGTCTGTGAAAAAAACTCGGAAATCCGCTTAAAAACGGAAAAATATCATCCATGGTTGGTGTATATAAGTACTGCAGGCCCACACCCCAAACATCCTACCAATATTTGTTGGTGTCTAACGTCCTGGTAACATCTATGGTCACATTAGCACAGACACCAAAATGTTTATTTGGTCAAGCATGGTGAGTGTTAACATAATTGACCTAAATCAATATAAGGAACATCACTTAACATCACCTAACCCTGTCTGCTTGTATATATTAAGGACCTGCAAATGGCGCCATCGTCTGTACTTTGCCGCTTCTATTTACGCCAAATTATAAAAAATAGCCTAAAAAAATCATGTACACATCACAATGTTTTCAGTCAAACAATGAATACGGTATTCTCATTTAAAAATTTATGACATCATAGCCTTCTCAAAGTTTCAATTTTGGAACATATTGTGTGCTTACGAAAGTTAAATTGCTACTAGCCTGACAAATTTTCATCAGCTTAAAAAAAAAAAACTCTTCAGGTCTGCAAGTATTCAACGATCACAACTTCATCAGCAATACACATAAACAACTATTACCTCCACAATGAGTACTTATGCCGACCGTTAACCAAGCCACCAGCTAGCCTTGCCCTGCCCAACAGATCGCATTAGGCACCATCACTACAACTGCAGCAATCTCTGAATCGTGTGTCATCATCAAGTTGGCAAAACTATCCCTTACTTAATACAATGGGTTTAAGTTAGATACAGTTCGGTGGTGGTGGTGACCCTGTACACGATTAAGCACCCTAAGCTCACGTCGACAGATTACATGGAACCAGGAGTATACACGCAATCATGGAATGTCTATCCCAGTCAATTATAACAACAAATAAAAGAATGGAATCTAGTGCGGACAGCCTGGATAAGTCTGACAAACATCAGATTACGTGTGTGGGAGGGAGTGTCCCCATAGCGTTTTAAGTCGGTTTGGTGGTAAACCGATAGTTTTCGTTGAGTTTTCGCCACCCCCCTCCCCACCCCCCCAAGTGTTCACACGCGAATGAATTGTATAACGCAAACAGGCTAAGCCACAACTCGGTTGGTTGTTGGAGTTTTACGTCCTTGTAACATCTAAGGTCACATCAGGACGGGTACTGACTTGTGACAGTGCACACTCATGGTGACTTCATAGTGCAGCCCCACTGGGAAATCAGGCCACCGGCATGATGAGCAGATATCCCATTCAATCACATTATCCTGACAATGAGCTAATCAGTCCTTGGCCTCTCCTAGTAATGTCATAAGCCACAACTTGATAAGGACCAAGTCTGAAATAGTGAGCCCAACTAAAGTTAGGCATTATGATACATTTAATTATATTGGCATACACTGCTACATCTTGATTTAGCCCTCGTGACTGGTTTCAATTTAATTTTCAAACTAATATCCAACCGCTTGGTCAAACACAGGTGCTTATTATTATTATTATTATTATTAATCTAGTATGAAGCTATTGTCAATTAAGTCATTTCAACTGAAAAAACCCCCACAAAAATACAGATATGGCACAAAAATACCATGGGGTCAGGACCTCTCACAATTCACATATCAAGATCTGTATTTATTGATCAAATCCGGTATTATACACTTCACAACAGGCGGAGGGGACTTTGGAACTGACATGTAAGTTGTGTGCCTTCAGCAACAAACAGCGCCACCTCGCGGCATGTTTGCAACACCGCCTCTAAGTTTAGTTTCAAATTATGAATGTCGTCACAATGAATACAAAAAAAAAAACACACAAAAATGGGGGTGGGAAGGAATGTCAGAGATGAGATGAGATGTGATTACATAGCGATGTGCCCTCAACTCCGACCTGATGGGAAATAGATTGTGTGTGCGTGGTGTGTGTGTGTCTGTGTGTTTGTGTGTGTGTGGCAGACGGAGCGCATGCGAGTGTGTATGTATGATAACGCATGTGAACCACATACCACAATTCATTATTAAAAACAAAAACTTTAATATTTAAAAAAAACACGTAAACTGCACACAGCAGGCAGTATCATTGCTATATAAGAACAGCGCTAACAGAAAAAGAGAGATAAAAACAACCTAAGAGATCACATTATATAGTGTGAATTTGGATAACAATGCAATTACTACCCAGGGTAAATGAGAATGGAGTGATGGTGATGATGGCGGAGGTGAAGTGGCGGCCCGCTGCCATCACCCTGATAAGTCATTCGCCTCGTACATGTCCTGGTCGTACCGCTGAGCCGTCACAATGCGCCCTCCGAAGTACCGCCCATTCAGCGCAGAGATCGCACTGCCCAGCTCTGTCAGCAGAAAGAGACGAGAAAAATCAGCAAGAGCATCGTACTCATTACACTACCGTTAGAAACACACCTCACACTGCCCAGCTCTGTCAGCGGAAAGAGACAAAAACAGTCAGCAAGAGAATCATACTCACACAGCTAAAACACCCTCACATGCCAGCGTCAGCGGAAAGAGACGAAACATCAGCATGAGCTATCATTACACTACCAGCTAGAAGCACACCTCACACTGCCCAGCTCTGTCAGCGGAAAGAGACGAAAGCAATCAGCAAGAGAATCATACTCATTACACTACAGTTAGAAACACACCTCACACTGCCCAGCTCTGTCAGCGGAAAGAGACGAAAACAATTAGCAAGGCAGCAGGAGCACCACACTCATTACAGTACGATTAGAAACACACCTCACACTGCACCTTCTCAGACCTGCAGTTCGAGAAAAGTATCAAATTTTCAAAAACTAAAATACCGATCCTACATATCCAACTTAGATACTGGTGCACTGATTAAAGTTGGATAGTCTGATGGGTTTTGAGTTTCGGCAATTTCCTGAGATAAATACATTAGATTAATCATTATAATCTACTTTACTTTATTGCCCTGTCACACTAAGATGTATTGCGTTAGCGTATGGCCAACAGCTGAAATGGTCCCGATGCGTCAAGATTTGGCGTGGGGGGCAAAGTTGGAAGTATGCGTGACGTATTGCTAGCGTATGACAACGTATCACAGAAAGTATGACCAAATGTTTGACTAACGTGCGTCCCGCGTTTTCAATGTATGGCCAGTGTATGAGTAGCCTATCCCAAGTGGGAGGCATGTTGGCCATACATTGGTGGTATGTTGGCTAGAAAAAGGCTCGCACACGCTTATGCAACGTTTGCAGAATGCCAGTGAACATTATATACGATAGTCCATCGTCAGAAGTAGACATTATACATTAAATACGCCAAGACACGGAGAAATGCCAGACATATGTTAGACAGGCGTTAGAGGTACCTTATCCATACGTCACACGTGCAAACCAGGGCTCTACTTCATACAGGGCTCTTAGGCTGTGTATCCATAGATGGGTTCCCTAGTGGCATGTTCGCTTGTTCCATGTTCGCTTGTGATATACCACACAGACAATGAACATGTTTATTTCCTATGCTCCCAATCAGTACGTCAGATGTGCCATGCACAAGGCCATACAGTCCCTGGATCCAACCTATGGGAACGCCCTCTAAGCAAAACACAGGTTCATTGTCTGTATGGTGTGTCACAAGGTCATATGGAACAAGGGAACATGGCACAAGGGAACAGTCTATGGATACACGGCCTAACATCCTGGGGACAACTAATTATTGTAAAAACAAAGGCAGCTTCAGCAAGGACAACTAATCTATTCACATCTTCATTTTAAACAAAGGTAATTAAAAAATAAATAAAATAGGAAAATTAGACCTAAAAAGATGTAGTTGCTTTCATCTGTATATTTCATTACCATGTGCCAATAAAGTACGGTGTTTATGAATTTGATGCCACAAAGTGCTGACCTGACTGCTGTGAGAAGACAACAAAGATCTTGACGATGACCTCAGCGTCTTCCTCTTCACTCTGCTTCTCGGAGTAGATGATGACTCGCAACACGTTGCCAAACTTGGCACACTCCTCTGTTATCTCTTGTTCAAGGTCTTCGTCAAGGTCTTCAGGGCCAACCATGTTCCTGCAAAGTTCCAAGTTTCATGTCATTGCAGCAAAAATGGAGGCGGGGGGGGGGGGGGGGGGGGGAGGGAAGAACAAACCTGGTAAGAAAATCTGCTGAACGAGATCAATTTGATCGTGACTGATTTCATGGCTCCAGAAGAAGCCTCTTATTATCACTGCAGACCTGCCAACCCTAAATTCCTTTTTAGGCACTCCAGTGAAAAAAACTGCAGCTACAAAATTTGGCGTACTTTCCAAATTTTGTATTAGGCAAACAAAATAAAATTGGTGATCCTCCCTGCCCATGCCAAAAATCGCATGCACCCAATTTAATTTATTTTTATTGTTAAACTTAAAAATGCGTCGCGCTAGCAGCAATTCAACTTTCATGAGCACACAATCTGAGCAACATAATGTATGCGCTTAGAAATCCGTCGTGCTTGCTTGCCGATCCCGCTAAAGTCGCGCTGTGACATGATCACTTTTCAGTGGATCGTTTTCCGTCCTGCACCAAAATGCTGCTTCAAGGGCTTAGCTATGCTCAAATTGTACTGGCAATACTGCAGGAATTTGATGCATTCAGGGTGTTTGAAAAAAAATATGTCCAAGTGCCTACGAACACAGTTACGTCTTACGTCCACGTCATACACCAGAAAAGAAAAAGAATGAAATAAACCATCCGCCGGACCCTGATTTGTGTGATCAAAAGGACGATCACCAACTTAAAAAATATAATTTGCCCTTATTATTATTCATATTCTTTTTGTGTATGAAATTAAAATTGAGCGCATTGGCGTACTCGGGCTTAAAAATGTGTACAAAACACGCATAAACTGTATGTGCAGGCAGCTGGAATACACCGAATACACTCATTGTTAGTGCGTAACATCATTTACCTGAGCACCATGACGCAGCTCTCTGACCGGCGCATCAGCTTCTGCATCACCATGTGTCGCGCATTGCTGCCTGAGATCTTCATGTTCTCCTGCTGGTCCAGCGTCTGCGCGGGGTCATCCTCCACCAGTTTCTTCTGCGCCTCCGTTAGACCGCCCGACAACATTTGCCCCATTCCAATCTGGCCGGCTTGCACAGACAACATGTCCAACGCAGATATGGGCACTGTTCCGGAAGTAACATGTTGTATATCAATCAACTGCACTATTGGGTATTTCCATTCTTTAAAAATGTGTAGCAATAGTAAAGAAAAAAGAAATCTTGTTTTATTTAACGACGTCTCTAGAGCACATTGACCTGGGTAGCAATGGTTTCATTTCACAACCTGCTTCTGCCATGAGTTTGTTGTTGTTTTACGTCCTAGCAACATCTAAGGTCATATCAGGACGGGTAGATGTTAAAGTTGTATAACCCGAGGGTTTTGAGTTTCTGTCATTTTCTGAGATAAATATATTAGGTTGATCATTATAATCTACCTCACTTTCGTTTGAAGTTACTTATTCTAAATGGCTAACTTTTGAGATAGCGTAAGTGCAAGCAGACAAAATTAATTTTGGCAAGCATGCAAAAACGCCATAGGCTTCTGCAGTAACAGGTTCTATAGATTGCCTGCCTCAGTAGTCCCTTCTATGTGGCGACAAATGCACCAGTATTTAAGTTACAAATGTAGAATCAAATCTAGATCACTGTTTTCGTTCTGAAAATTTGATGTTTTCATTGGATATTGCACCCATAAGTAGTTTTTTCGTGATTTTTGTTGTTGGTACATTAGTTGATTAAGCAGGAGAAATTTCAATCGCGGAGAATTAGTCTTCCTCATTCCACCGCTACTTGCCCTATCCTAGTAATGTAGAGCACCAGGCTAGGTAGTAGTGACAAGTATACATTTTTAAGTCATTGGTTTGACTCGGCTAAGGGTTGAAATCCCACGACCTACCAGAACGGGGGGCAGACGCTCAACTAATTAGGCTATCGAGTCTGGTCAACTAGTGCCCAAAATGTCTTATTTTCCTGGGATCAGTTTCACCCAATTTCCATGAGATCAAAGGTGGAACCTCCTATTATGGTGATAAAGTATTATAAAATAAAATGTCCAAACAAGAGCTATTTTGAATAGTAGAAAATGTATTCTAAATCACTTACAACCAACAAGGGCAAAATACTAAAAACTTCATATTTATATGACTGGCCGTTCACCAGTCATATATATATTTTTGTCAAATTGGAAAGGTTAGCATGCATATTTACTATGAAGTCACCAGAACATAGTTCCATGATAAAATAGCTCTGTACATGTGCAATAAACAAGACCTGATTGTACATATTCGCAAGCATTGTCCTTCGTGCATGGATACGGTGATTTCAAATGGGCCTCAGCCTTTGCCTTCAAACCCCATATGAAATCAGCCCGCCCACTCACTTGGACCACTGCATGTGCCCACGCGTATGTAATTTGATGCCGTTCGAGTATGTCATACGCACCTGCAGCATTTGCCATGCTCGCCAGGAGACTGGCAGGTGGTGCAATCGGGGTAGCCATGAGTGGCATCACAGTCGGTGCTGGCATGCTCATGGCCATGATGGGTGGTGGCAGGACGGCGGCGACAGCCATGGCCATTGTAGCCGGGCTCATCAAAGCATTCGTCCCAGGTGACGCGGAAGCCTGGGGGACGACACCCGGCAGTCCGATCGGTGCAGCCGGGATAGCTGTGCCTCCCAGCTGCGGGATGGCCAACCCAGGTGGGGCCAGACCCTGGATGGCAGTGAAAGCGGAAGCAGTTAGTCGCAGCTTCTCTGTGGGAATGTTACATTGCCACTCGTAATCATGTCTTTATTATTGAGTGGTCTTTATACAGTATCCTACATAACTATTTGCATAAATGCAAGGTCCGTACAGATGTTAAGGTATGGAATTCAAGGCTATTTCAAAACTTTTCGAGGCTGTTTTTGATAGGAATTCAAGATTTTTCATTGGGATTCCAGGAAAAAAACAATCTTGGCGAATGGCGATTTCGGACTAATTTAGATCAGTGAGGACAGTTTAATGGAATTGGGACAGTTTAATGGAATTCAAGGCTTTTCAAGGCCTTGAAATGAAACACTTTCCAGGCCTCATACGAACCCTGTAAATGCTTCTTCAGAGAATATATTAAAGAGCTATTCTTATATAGCTATTCATTATTGAGTCCACCAGACGGGATGGCCGAATGAGTTATAGTGCGTCCGTCTCCCGTGCTGGTAGATCGTGGGGTCGAGTCAAACCAATGACTTAAAAATTGATACTTGTCACTTCCTAGCCAGGCACTCGGCATTATTAGGACAGGACAAGGACTGGTGTGCTCAGTGTCAGGATAATGTGACTTGAGTGGGATACCAGGTCATGGTGCCGACGGCCTGGTTTGCCAGTGGGACAGCACTATAAAGTCGCCATGAGTGTGCACTGTCACAAGTCGGTACCCGTCCTGATATGACTGTAGATGTTTCTAGGACGTAAAACATTATCCTGACACTGAGCTAACCAGTCCTTGCCCTGTCCTAATAATGCCGAGGTCCAGGCTAGGAAGCGACCAGTATCAATTTTTAAGTCATAGTACTGCCCTACTGGGAAATCAAGCCGCCGGCCCCCCATGACCTGATATTATTCCACTGAGTTACATTATCCTGACTCTGAGGTAACCATTCCTTGCCCGATCCTATTAATCCAGAGCGCCTGGAAGCGACAAGTATCAATTTGATAAGTCATTGGTTTGACTCGACCGGGAAACAAACTCCAGATATCCCACACGCGAGGTCCGCGCTCTACCGATTCAGCCACTGCGCCCAGTGGGTGTGTTGGAATGGCTAACAACGATATAATGAGGAAGGTAGCGTGTACTTACAGCATCCATAGCTGTGATTTTGGCTGTGACAGCTGCCGCTGCCACGGCTGCAGCTGTGGGCATGCTGCTAGGACATGTTGGTGCCTGGGCCGCATTTGGTGGAGTCACGGCCTGAGGAGAGAAGATACCGTTAACACATGCATCAGAGGGCACAATGATTGTTATAATCTACCTTACTTTAGTTTGAATTAACGTTTATTTATGCAAAACCCCACATGCTTTAGCAGTAACGGCTTCTATTAAACTGACTCAGTATGCCATTATATGAGGCAACAAATGCTTAATAATTGCATCAGTATTTAAGTTGGCTATATAGAATCAAATCTAGATAATTGTTTTGGTTTTGAAAATTTGATGCTCCATCGTACTAGGCAGTTTTAATGCGGAGTGCCAGGCTATGGTAGCGACCAAATATAAAATTCTGAAGTCAAGGACTTGACTCAGTTGGGGTTTGAACCCCGTCAGCGCTCTCACCGCTTCAGCCATCCCTTTCAGTCTTTTCACGAATAGATAAAAACATTAACATGAATCGAGTTGCAGCAAGCACATGGCTAGCTCGGTTATATTTACCCGCCCAACTCGTAAGTGTTGTCCGCCGAGATCAAAGAGGTTCATGGAGGAGACCGCGTCTTGCGAGGCCTGACCGGTCTCATACTCAATAAAACCGAACCCCCTGTGTGAAGAGACAGACAAGTAACGGTTAGTTCTAGACAATTGTCAATTCAAACAGAGTTGCATCGAACAGAGCACGATATTACAGTAAAACCTCTCTAAATCGACGGACCATGGGACCGACACATTTAGGGAGGTGGTCGGATTAGGGATATATTTTATCGTTACAATGGTATTGTACGGGGGGGGATCGCTTGGGCCTCAAATAAAGCGATCGAGATAGGGGAGTGGTCGATCTGTGGAGGTAGTCGGTTAGAGAAGTTTTACTGTAAATAGAGATAGAGCTGATGTTTATGCAGGGATGAAAGTGGAAATCAGGCTAAGACCATGGCGCCATCTAGTGGGTTCTGGCAGAACCAACGGCAAATTTCCGCGAAAACGCAGATTTCCCCCCATAGGACTAGCACTGTCAGTGAATCACAGAAAATACCAGAAGTCAGGTTTCAACAGTTAGTTCTTATTGTGACCATGCCAAACTATATTTTGTTTGGATTTTATGTTCTAGCAACACCTAAGGAGAACGGAATTTGGATGAACCAACTACCGTCACCTCTGTATAGGGACATTTTGTGTGAACGGTGAATATAAAAATTCACTGAAATCCACGAAATCGCAAAGATCTTTCATACGTGTTGAACCTAAACGAGTCGGTGTGTAACGGAAGATGGCCCAAGGCTTCGTGTTAGTTAAACAGCAAAACCAAAGGCAGCGTCAGTTGTTGATCGTATTTTAATCAATGTCAGCTGGACACGCATTCGCCTCATTGTGAACACGTGCATGAATTTGAGTATGAGTATGTAGTGTTCTACTTTATGAACAAATAACATCCTAAGAATTTTTAGTGCCTTGACAAATATTATTATTATTATTATTATTATTATAGCGTCACAAGAATTAAGAAGAAAAGCACATTTGCCTGCTATAAAACAAGCAACATTTACCCAACAGGAAATAAACGATAAATTTTCTTACATTCAGGTGAAACCAAAAGGCATAATTCAAACACACACAAAGCCACAATTTTTTTTTTAAACCTACGATTAAAATGGTGCAATCTGGCACCCACTTGGGCATGTTTTGGCCTTGAAATTCCAACTATTTTAAGACTAAGAAAAAGTAACATTCTCAGGAATTATTTTCAGTAACATTCTCAGGAATTATTTTCGCTGATTTGCAAACTCAGCTTTTGCTGAAATCAACGATTTCGCTGAGAAATGGGAATGCTGTTTAAATTTGCGCACAATGACCAAAAGCCTCACATACTTGTGTTTGCCTGGTTTCGTCGGGTCCGCTGAAAGCTGACACGTGATGATTTTGCCAAATGCTTCAAATACACTGCAAACAAAGAACAAGAACAACGGGAAATTAGTTAAGATAGCACGGTTCATACAGCTATTCAGCAACCAAATTTAAGGCCTTTTCAGAAATTAATTTTTTTAAGGCTGAAAAATGTTTAAATGATTATATACATGTCAACTCTTTATGGTTTTACTTCACCAGATTATTGTATGCTGTTTTTATAAAGCAAAAGGAGTATAGTAGCTATGACGATGCAAACCAGAATATATTATGCTAATGCCTAGAATTGATGCATAACGATTTTGTCATTAGTTGATGTTTCGTTGTAGCTGGTAATGAAAACAAATGAAATTGCAGCTGCTTTTGAATCAGACTTCAATCAATCTAATAATTCAGGGGGTTTTCCGCACATTTGGTCAATTTTCAAGGCCTTTTCGGGGTATTTTGAAATTTACAGCCTTTTCATGAGACACCTTCAAATTTGGGGCCTTTTCAAATTGTGCGAACACCGGATAGTCACTAACGATAAGGAGAACATTTCTGGATAGCATTGCCTGCTGCTAATCACGCCCAGGTGCAGGTTTTCTAAACTAAATACCAGGTGCTTCCAAGTTCATTTCACAGATAATAAGTTACAACCATAGTACTATCAGCAATACTATGCCTGCGATAGTTGAACACAATCCCCCCCTAGGATTTTGAGAAGGGCGGGTTATCTTAAAAAGCTGCTATCAGCTCGACTTGAGGTAAGACCATTCTTTTCCAGTTCTATGGAGTCCTATAGTTAAACTACCAAAAGGAAAGAAAGGTAACTATAGAAGGCTGCTCGAGTTGGGCAACAAGGGAGCTGTAGAAACTACATTTTAGCATGATAAATATAGTGGCTGTAATATTGACTAAGTTGTACTTTTTATTTTAAATGGAGGAATTTCTTATGAGAAGACTGACATTTCCGTTCGTATTCATGTCAAAACGTCAAGTTTTCAACGCGCTTCAAATAATTCAAATTTAAGAAAGAATGAAAAATAAAGTCCACATACCTTTGAATATCATTCTCTGTTAGGTCTTGGTGGATAGAGGCTATGTAGATGCGGTTGAAAGTCTTGGACTCCTCTGCGAGACGCTCGATGATCGGCTGCGCCTGCGGCATGTTGCTTGGGCGCCCCACCTTGATGTTCCTGCCACCAATCATCACCCCGTTCATCTGCTCCAGCGCCAAGGATGCCGCCTCCGGAATCTCGTACTCGATGAAGGCGAAGCCCTTGTGCTTGTTGGTTACCGGGTCCCAGGAGAGACTAACCGACTTGATTGGGCCAAACGGAAGGAAGGCCTGCTTTATTGTGTCCTCCTTGATCTCAAAGTTGATGCTTCCCACGTAGATTCTGAAACGGCAGCCAGGTTTAGCGCCACAGCAGGGGTGACAGTGGCTTCAGGTAAAAAGAAGCGGAAATCAAGCCTATTTATTATCCCGACAGCGAATTTCAGTCCTAGAGGTTGGCTACCGTATCCCCATCACATATAAAAAATTACCCCAGGCTGGGAAAAACCCGGAAATCTGCTTTAAAACGGAAAAATATCACCCCTGCATATTCAAATGAAAGGCAGCTCCTGTAGGACAGCTACTCAAAACCAATACTTAGATTAGGCCACTTTTACCATGTTTAACGAGGTATTCCTTACATAGACTATTCGATGTATCTCAAAGTATAGTCCGATGGTCTTCAGTTTCTGACATTTTTCTGAGATAAGTATATTCAATTGATCATTATAATCTACCTTAATTTAGTTTGAAGTAACTTTTAATTGAAATGGCTACCTTTTGAGATATTTGAAATTCAATCATGTGAAAATAATTTTGGCAAGCATGCCAAAAATCTGATACCATAGGCTTCTGCAGTAACAGGTTCTAGTAAATCGACTCAGCATTCCATTCTATATGGCAACACATACTTAAGTCTATCAGTATTTAAGTTAGATATGTAGAATCAAATCTAGATAATTGTTTTGATTTTTAAAATTGAATGCTTCATCAGACTATGCAGCTTTAACGAAATAGCATAATCAAAATGGGCAATTTGAGCTCAACCCCATTATGGCAATATTATACCGAGAACCCAGCCCAGGGCTATTATTAGTAGTTCTGTGATGTCACACAGGGAAGAGAAAGGTGGACTTACATAGGTTAGAAAGCATATTTAAAAATCTTCAAATTTACTTAGTGACAGGGTCTGCGCTACTTTCTAAGTCTGTATGCCCAAGCCTACATCGCCGATGACAGGCATTAGGACTGAATGATGCTAATAGCCACAGCTTGATCCCAGACACTCAGACCATGGAAACCAGTCCTTTCCATATTCTATTAATGCCGACAACCAAGCTAGGAAGCAACAACTATCAACTTTCTATGTCATTGATTTGAGTCGACGGGAATCAAACTCCCGATCTCCCGCACATGAGGTTCGCGCTCTACAGATTCGGCCATCGCGTTCAGTAAGAGGGCCCTAAATAACTTCTTACTTCTAGAGAATAGCTTGTTTCGGGCTATATAAATTCATTAATTACAGCTTCTCATATTTGATCACAACAATTGCAAATAGGTAGTGTTATTTTGTCCACGCGACTGCGCCTTTCAACAGAACCATTACCTGCACATGAGTGCGAGTGCCTGCTGGCGCTGCACAGTGTTCTGGAAGTTGAGCATCTGCTGCTGCTGGTGCGCAATTGTCTGCTTGACGAGCACGCTCTTGATGCTCTGCTCCATGGCATACTTCTTGGCTTTCTGCACCGCCTCCTGCTGCTCTGACGTCAAGGTGGGCAGTACAAAAGCCTTGGCGGCCAGCTTCCCTTCCGCAGACCCAGCCATGGGCACCTCTACAAAGCCAAGAAGACAGTCAGTGTCCTGCCATGACAGACATGGGGCACTGCAACGCGTAGTGGTCAGAATCTCAGGGGTGCTGGGCAGACGGGCAGTGAGTGGTTTCCTAACTAACTTTTATCTCATCTTTTTTTTTTTTTTTTTCTTCTTCCTTCTTTTTTTGGAGGGCTTCTTTTGGTTGGGAAGGGGGGGCATAGGGGAGATTTTTGGTATGTTTGTATGATCTTGGCCTTTGGCATCTTATAAACTAAAGCAGGGAGAGAAAAAAACATGTCACCTTTAATGGCACGAAGCAGCAAACAATAAACATACACACGAAACAGACTAACTGATTTGCGAAAAATAAATTTGATCAATCAGTAACAGGTGGGTGTTAAGTTGAGATATATATCTGGTAAGATCAGAGATATATATATATCTAGAAACCCTTGCGGTCACTTTTACGGTTGGTGCAATTTAGCGTAGACCGGCGTCTCTTTCGCCTAAGTCAAACAGTGCTTCGAAGGACGACTGGTGGCAATGAGATATTGATAGATACTTCTCACAGGGTATCAGATGGGAGTTGCGGGGACTTTTAGCACTAGGTTGCAGTGTCATCCCATGTTTGTTTGTGTTCACCTGTGTCAGACCCGTTGTATGTCTACGAAGCACCCAGTGGGCGACAATGAACTTCGCTTTTAGTTGGCGGAGGGGCGAGAAAAGAAGGCCCATCCCCTCTCACACTGACCGTACACAACCTCCCAGTCTTTCCCACTAGAACCAGTCACCGCCCCGGCAGCTAGACTTATCTGCCCGAAGCCACCGAGATATTAAGCGGCAGCTGGGCGACAGGGAGGAATGAATGCTTTCCGGTGAGAAGAGACGGGGCTAGAATCGTGTGGCAGACACGTTAATCTATTATCAAAGATCACGCGTGCGTCCGTCCGCCCCCACCCCCCCGAAAACGAAGGGTCTCAGCTACAACTAGCTGATGGGCACAACAAACATCAATAGGTTTATGTAGAAGTAGACTGCCATGGGAAACTCAACCTTTACCATGGGAAGGCTGGGCATGCCTCCTCAGGCACGGTGGGAGCGCCCGTTTCAGTAGCTACAATCGTAAGTAGGTCGTGTCAAATATTCCCATTGCTCCACGCGTCATATTGCTCATCGCATTTTGGTCCAGACTGAATACGTAAAAACACAGAAAAAGAGAAAAAGGAAAGAAATAAAACACATTGTTAGAACCGTGACCTGTTGCAGTCCGGTGTCACATGGTTATAACGTCATCAGCGGTGAACGCAGTGCAAGCAGCAACCCCACGTTGTCATTTTTCAACATAGCCTGTCACTGATGGCCCATTATTTGTTATATGTGCAGATTTGATAAGCTATATATATACCTGGTGGTTCGGTGTTATCACTTAAAAACCAGTACACCGAGTAATTAAATTTAAATGGGCGTGAATTAAATTTAAATGGGCGCAAATTAAATTTAAATGGTCGTTGCCACGTGCCCACCAATTGATCGTAATCTTCAGGCCCGAGGGTTCACTGATCGATGCTTCTAAAATGATATTAGTGTAAAAATAACTATCGTACAAATGCCACCCAATTTGCATATTTTGTCAATGTTAGTGTAGTGACCACGGTTTTCTTGTTAAAAACAAGTACACGTTCAACAACATAATATTGGACCGCAATCCCATTAGTCAGACATTTTAACAGCCCATAGTACTTTGCAAAAACTCAAAATTTTGAGAAAATGCATGAAAAAATATACTATGAATAGTTTTGCGTGGCTCACCAGCACCATTAGTAATTACTCTGTGTACTTATTTGAAAATTACGGTAACGTCGAACCACATCTAGGTTCACCCACCAAGTTTACAACTCAGACTTACATAAATATATATATATATATATATATCGTCAATTGTGTACCCCACATAGTACTCTTATCGATTTTCCCCTCTTGCATTTATCCTTTGTCAATGACTAGAAATAGTTGCAACCCTATGTTTTGATAAAGTCTTTCCTTGACAATGACACATGGACAGACTGAAACAGACAAGAGAGAGAAGGAGAGGAGAGAGAGAGCGAGAGAGAGGCTGTCATCGGCCGGTCATTAGTCGGTGGGACTAGCGCGTCATTATGTCCCTGCTTTTGAGGTAACCTTGCTGTCAAGCCTGAAAAACATGAATAGAATCGAGACATGGGCATTACTGTGCCAGACCTTGCACCAGTATCACATACACATCACGGCTACAGTACAACGCTCAACATGCAGCTGCAGAGACCCGCTATTTACAGTAGGACACAGCTAACTGCATCTCACACGGTAAACTCAAACCAAACTAGGTAAACCAAGATTTAAAAAATAAAAACACAAGCCGTAAAATCGGCTCAACACCGTATTTGGTATTTATCGACTTTCACAGCAGGAAACTGTTGGTGCAATCAATCCTTGCCTTGACCCCTTTAATTGTAGTTTTGTCTTATGATACAATCATGCAAGTACACCGCCAGTTTAGTTCCGCCAATTTTTTAAATCACAAAAGTTGTTCTATTTTAAAACCACATAGGGGGTTGAAGACCAAACAGAATGCATCTATAGCACTGTCACATTCTCATTGTTTTGGGAGGGTGCTTGTTTAGTTTTCTCCCATTCCAAGGACAGTAATTCTAGCCCTGGTGTCGCTTTGTGTTAAAAACTGCATTGCATCCAAGCCAAGATTTTCACATTTCGCGGGGGGATGTGGGTGCGAAGCTCCTGAAAAACATAGACAAAACAGAGAAGAGAAACTCTGTTAGTGAAGGTTAAGAAACCTGGCAGGGACTACAAACAGATCAACGCTCCCTACCCCAGGTCCCTGCACCTATCAACCAATCACATTTAACACCGTTTAATACAAATTTTAATACAATTTTAAACATATTTTTGCTGCAAATGTAACAGGTGCACTTGTGACCAGTACATTACGGTCCGCAGACTATAGTGTTAACTTTGAGCCATTTCAGCTCCACAGCATTTGTGCTTTGTGAAGATAGCTGGTAAAGCATTTTGAAAAAATATTATAGTGGCAGAATCCAATTTAAGACCTTTTTTAAGACCGTCCACAGAAAAGTTACCATATTTAAGACTTTTTAAGGCCTTGAAAATTGACTAATCAATTTAAGACTTTATAAGGATCCGCGGGAACCCTGCCTACCTGATCAGTAAAATGGTGCTCACACGACATTGCAGTGCGTGCGCAGTCAATACCAAATGGGATCGTCAGGAGGCCATAGGGCACTTTGACGTGGAAGAATAATCCGTCATAAGCCATGGCGTGTGCAGGGCTCCCTTACCCAAACAATTTTTTAATTTGTAATCAAAAAAATTATTTATTAATTCGAACCTTTCCGTCCCTTTCCAGATTTCGCTTAAAAATGCTTGCCATAACATGACATGTAAATCTCCAAGAGCAGGACTGGTAAAACATTTTTATTTTAAAGGATCCGTCGTTGCTTCAGTTAGTAAAGCATATATTTATATATATATAAATGTCCGCAATTATTTCATGATAGTGTCTGTATGGTAGACTATGCACATGGTAGACTGTAGATTACCATCTGATTGGTAGACTATGTACATGGTAGACTGTAGATTTATCTATATTTGTTATGGTGGCGAGTTGCAAAGTAGCAGTATGTGCTTGGTCTAACTTAGGCTGCACTAACACACAGATGAGGTTTGTATGTGATCAAACCCGTGTGGCTGGTCAGTGCCAGGCACCACTCGGTGTCCCTGAAAGACAGATAAGGGGGATCACGGGCTGGTGACGACATCCGCTGCACTCTACACCGCCGGCCTGCAAAAGTAAGGGGAAGAGCGCATTTCTTGGCATAATACCACCCACCCGCCTGCCCTCCTTATTCCGACCAGCACAGAGCCGCCACAACCGTAAAGTCTGTTAATAGAAGCCACAACCTTAATTACCACAGCAACACCTGGACTGCCGTTGGCCCTAGCTAATCATCGGCCAACAATTGGACGCGACTAATGATTGATTGAAGGTTGTTTTACGCCGTGTCGGCAGCAAAGGCCACATTTACGGAGAGAAGTGCTTAAATTGTGTTCTCTCCACATTCATTCAACCATCGCTTTTACTATTGCCAATTGGACATGACACAATCCGTCGGTTGCCAATCAAACATGAAAAACTGTCAGTCGACAATCAGTCATGACTAATCGCCCATTCACAATCGGACATGACAAATCGTCGGTTGCAAATAAAACATGACATACTGTCGGTTGACAATCAGTTACAACTAATCTCCTATTCACAATCAGACATGACTAATCACCAGTTGCCAAACAGACATGACACACTATAGGTCGACAATCAGTCATGACTAATCACCCATTCACAATCGGACATGACTAATCGCCGGTTTGCTGATCAGACATGGCACACTGTCGGTCGACAATCAGTAACAACTACTCGCCCATTCACAATCAGACATGAATAATTGCCAGTTGCCAATCAGACATGACACACTGTCAGTCAACAATCAGTCATGAGTAATGGCCCATTCACAATCGAACATGACTAATCGTCAGTTGCAAATCAGACATGACACACTGTCAGTTGCCAATCAGTCACGTCTAATCACCCATTTACAATCGGACATGACAAATTTGTAGGTTGCCAATCACACATGACACACTGTCAGCCGACAATCAGTCTTGACTAATCGCCCCTCATTAATTGTCAGTTGCCAATCAGACATGACACACACTGTCGGTCAACAATTGGACACAATTAATCACAATTTAAACTATCAACACGACTCATCATCAGCTGACAATTGGAGACAACCAATCACTGACCGAGCAATCCTCAATAGAGTACATTTGTCAACACAGACCCAGTCGGTACACCAGTGCCCTTGTTTGTGTAGGACTACAAACCGTACAGCTGAAACTGAGGACTGAAAGGCTATGCACCCACTCCCATCCCAATCCTCACAATGACAACTGTAACTGTCCAAGCCCAATAGGCAGGAAACAGCGGATTCACCAATCTCCTCCAATTGCTCCCATGTCGTGTGAGGGTCACAAGAGTGCATGCCTCCACTCTTCTTAAATATGAATATCAAATATTAAAGTGCAGGAATTATATATATATATATATTTTTCTTGAATCAAGTTTGGTGGGCAGCAATTGTCGTAACAACTTTGTATATTTCGATACAATTACCCTGTTACACTTTTAGTGGCAGCTGAAGGAAAAAAAAGGTGTCTTGGGAAATTAATATGTACAAATGTCTCAAGACAAATGGCGGGTGGAAAGGGTGAACTAGTCTTAGGGCAAAGCACTGTATTTAAAGCTGTGGCTTCTAATACCAGTTTTACGGTAGTAAGTGCTCCTGTCCGTCACAATTACAGACATGCCGACCCCCGTAATTATCCCACTAGCGCATCCATAGTGAGTTATCTGTTTATTTACCTAATACTTGAATTAGTACAAACTTTGTCTCGCATTAAGTTTTAAGAGTATTTTGATCAGCATTGCATTGGAAACTGTTCATGATTCAACATTTTCTTCCTCTTTTTTTTTTTTTTTTGTGTTTGTTTTTTATTGCAACATCATTGAACTTGAACAACGAGGCAGTGGCTCACAGACAGATGTAGTAAACGCAATGCGTGGATTCAATGCCTCATGAGTCACTGGCGTTATTACCTGGAAAACACACAAAGAAGAAGACGGAGGCATAAGGTTAATACAATGGCCTTATACAAACACGACGCAACCCAACGCAGGGCGCATGCGCCATTAAGAGTTATGCTCCGAATTAACCCTGCCCCAGAAAAAAAGGCATACGGAAAGCCCACATGCTGGTTGACACTACTAAACACTAGTAAACCTACGATCTGAACCAAATTCAAATGGCTATAGATAGAGCCTTTGGCTTGTAGTAGAATCTGTACATCCAAGTATTAAGATTGGAAAGGGGAGAAAAGGAGAAAAAACAATTGTTATTCCAGCACATATCATCGAAGAAGAAATACCCAGCACCGCCAGCAGTGTCGGACACACCACAGAGAAAGCAAGCAACTCGACCACGTGACCAGACCTCCTTAATCGCCACTTAATAATGCCAGGCACTGCTGTGGCGGGTGTGGCTATTTCTTCGTTCCAACATACACGCCACACCGGCCCCAGAAACTTGTCCTACCTTGCCCTGGTTCCAGCTTGATCATCCTGGCGGCAGCCTCCCCCTCGCCGCCACCAATGACGCCCGTAATGCCACTCGAGATGCTCGTCACTGCCGCAGAGGGGATTGTCGGACTAGGCAGGGTCACCGTCGGGGTCATCAGCGGTGCCATCAGCGGTGCCATCAGCGGTGCTATCAATGGGGCCATCAGTGGAGGCACCGCTGGGGTCACAGGTGGGGTATCCGCTGGGGTCACCGCTGGGGTCGCCGCCGCCGATAGCGCCAATTCACTTTCCTCTGCAGCCCCCTGGAAACCAATTTAAGTTTTGTTTATAGTTGTTTTATGTCCTAGCAACATCTAAGGTCATATCAGGACGTGTACCGACTTGTGACAGAGCACAATCATGGTGCCATTATAGTGCTGCCCCGCTGGGAGACCAGGCCGCCATCGCCATGACCCACACAGTCACATTATCCTTATATTTAGTATTAATACCGAGCGATAGGATTGGTACTATGGTAGCAACAAGTATCAATTTTATAAGTCGTTGGTTCCACTGCTGGGATTCAAATTCCCAACCTCATGCACAGAAACCGGCGATCTACCGATTCGGCCACCGTGTCCAGACGGAAACTAATTTAAATAATATTACAATAATCACATGGCCAGTCATGTGAGGGATGACAAAAATGGGGCCAGCTACCAATGCTATCTCCGAGTCCAACATCTGAGTGGTCAGCCCAGCTAAATGACAAATGAACCTCTTAAAATCATGATCAACAAATTGAGAAACGTGTGTTGGCTCTATGTGCAAAGCGACTTGATCTTATATGGTGCCACTTTTTCGACTTCTTTTTTTCTGGAGTGCAAAGTGGTCTAATTCATTTCTCAGCTGCATCACGTGACCAAAATGCAGCATTCTGATTGGTTTGTCATGTGCTGTTCTTGATATTTATATTATGCAGGCCATGTGCTTTTGTTAATCATGTTGCTTTTTGTTGTTGCATTTTTAAACTAATAATTATCGGTTATTGAAGTGGAGCATTTTTTGACAGAATTTGGCATATTCAACAAGTAATCAGCCTGTGTTTGGGATACCTATTTATAGAGCCATATGTATCAACATTTTCAATGATGGCTACCCTCCTTCAATTTTCAAAGGGGTCCAAACGTTGCAATTATAATTTGACTGGAAGCTCCAATGATTCAAAAGCAATACGGTTTTTGAAATGTCTTTTTATACTTTCAGATCTTTTGCCTTATCTAATGTAGGTACCCTCCTTAAATTGTCAAAGGGGTCCAAACATTCAGATTATAATTTCACTGGAAACTCCAAAGAATCAAGCGCAATATGCTCTTTGAATTGTTTTAATATCCCAAAATTTGACTGAAATATGGGCATTTGGAAGTATCACTTTATGGAGGTTAAACTCCTTAATAAGGCACTTCTCCAATGTATTAGATGATACAGAAGATCCGAAAGTCACAAACTTTCAAATGCACAGATCTCACTTAAATTTAGGAAATTTTAAACAAATTCAAAAAGCCTACAAAGAAATTATATTTTAAATCTCAGGAGTTTGGACCCCTTTGGAAATTTAAGGAAGGTACCTAGCTAGGCGCACGGCTCAAGTACGCGTAGACACTATGTATATTATTCCTCAGTCCTGACACATAAGATCTGACAACGGTAATGATGTTGCTTCTGCTAGGCCTCCAAAGTCCATCTACATGTCAGATTAAAGGGCTTAATGTATTTTAACAGAATATAATTGTTTTGTGGGGCTATCTGGTATTTGATTTTCTTTTTGCAAATCTTTATCCTAGACCTAGTTGGAGACTTGCAAATCCGCATGTATGAGTCCTCACACTTTGCACCATAGGAAAAAATTGACCACGCGCAGCGCAGAAACAACCTCTAGGAAACACTGTTTTTCTTGTGTTTTATGTAAACACAGTACAAATCTTGAAGGGAAATTTGAATGCTTACAATACTAACATTTGAGTAAGTCTTTTTCTAGGAAGAATTATGTGCTAGTTGAGCTGAGAAAATAACTCAAAAGTCACCCAACTTTCAGTACTCGTCCCCGCTATTGGGTAAATGTACTCCATATAAATTTGAGATAATCTGTTTGTTAAACATGCTATCTGTTTGTGTGACAAACGATTTGTTTGCATGTGGTGCGATTTTCTAGATATTTGACTTTTTCTGTCTGGAGATTTTGGGTTGTAGTCTGCCATACCCAACTTTCAATGCCCGGCTGCGCTAATCGGTAAATGGCCCTCATATAAATTGAATATAATCTGTTTGTTACACATGTCTGTTTGTGTGCCAAGCGGTTTGTTTGTAGTGGTGCGGTTTTAGAGATATTTCACTTTTTATATATGGAAATATGTAGTTTGCCATTTTGGTTTCTTGGCAGCTCGATGATACTATGTGCTCATCGCGCAGTTTACCCGACTTTTAATCCAGCCTAAATCAAGATTACTAGCCGGAGCGGCATGGCAACCACTGGGTTGGAGCGTGTGTTACTATTTGCTTTGCTGTGGGGAGACTTTTATAGATATTTACTAGCAGTCTTTTGCATATAATTTTCTTCTTCATCTGGGTCCTCAAATCTTAGAATTTGTCAACTAGAAGTTTAATGAAAATTGCCCTGAATTTCTTTACTTTTTTTTGTTTATCGAAAACCTCTGGTAATCTCTCAAATTTGAAGATATTCATTTTTGAAACTACTGTATTCATTTTTGCATACCTGTTTTCCATCTATTGGCCAATTTTCATGAAAAGTGAGTAACTAATGTAGTGGTCTGCACTGACCTCTCAGGCAAGTAACCACATAGACAGGTAGGCGTG
The DNA here is from genome assembly GCA_030323885.1 of Branchipolynoe longqiensis. Classification (NCBI taxonomy): domain Eukaryota; kingdom Metazoa; phylum Annelida; class Polychaeta; order Phyllodocida; family Polynoidae; genus Branchipolynoe; species Branchipolynoe longqiensis. Next base: position 29,270,278 of record CM059190.1, on the reverse strand, counting down.
GGGAGTGTATTGATATCAGGGAGCCTAGGTGGTGTAATGGTTAGCACACTGGCCTGGAATGCAAAGAGATGTGGGTTCGAGTCCCGCTCTAGGCGCAGTATTTCCCATTTTCATCACCCCCACGACACTGGTTGCCGTGATCAGGATCCTGTACAAGCTTTGTGCTGTATGGTTGTTGAACCTACCCTGTGTATGTATGTGTTAGTACATTGCCTGTATGTATGTAATTGTAAGCATTACAAGACTTACAATTCCAGGGGGACGAGTGTAGTGGTCTGCACTGACCTCTCAGGCAAGTAACCACATAGACAGGTAGGCGTGGGGAGTGTATTGATATCAGGGAGCCTAGGTGGTGTAATGGTTAGCACACTGGCCCGGAATGCAAAGAGATGCGGGTTCGAGTCCCGCTCTAGGCACAGTATTTCCCATTTTCATCACCCCCACGACACTAACATATATATGCATTTTGAGGATGCACATAATTCGATGTCAACAAAGTCGCTCACCCTGGCCGCCGAGTTCACTGAAACTACACACAAAAAACGGACTTTCCGAGGGCGAGATTTCCGGGTCATGTTATACATCATTTTAAAGAGCAATTTCTCATCACTTTTACTGGTATAGAGTTCTTTGATAATTGAGTGCAACATCCACTTTGGAACATTTGAAATAGTGTTTTCAGCTCGACGGTTGCCAAATCGGTCTCACTTCTTCAGCTTCTTAATTCGCGTGCCGTGAATGAATTTACTATTTTTATGGTGATTAAAGCTACAGACAGACAGGACGCGTGCGTCAAGTACAAGCAGGGCATCATGCGGTTCTCACGCACAAATAGCGAACACACTGGATGCGTCTGCCAGTGGCAAATAACGCCATTACAGCAGCACAAGTTTCCCCGTAATAAGTCTTTTGTTATAAAAGATACAAGAGTTTGAAGTGCAAAATCAGGATTTGGGTAACACCGTTGAGCAGTTTTACTATAGAACAAAGGGTCCAAAAGGGGTACTGATTTTTCCAAATTCAGATTAATATAACTTTCTTGATATTTACTTCAGAAAAATGATATGGCTGCCATGAGTAAGTTCCAGTCAAGTTCTTTCCAGTGGTATATGTTCCATTGAGATCATATGCATTCTAGAATTGTTCACACAAACCGGTCAAAACTCTTGCCTTTATAAACCAATGTAGCTATTTTCCTGGTACATTACACATCATAACTTTGCTTCTACTAGACCTAATAAGTTCATCTATATGTAGGTATGTGCACATCCGCGCTAGGCGACGGCCGTTTTCTGCCAAATAGCTGTTCCAGGGAAAAACGTTCTAATAGTAGAGGGGTGCCTAAAATGCTTGCTTTTCATTGGCTCTTAGGGGGTATCCTCATGAATTTCAACCCATGACTTAGATAAAATGACCATCTACGACCTTGTGTTTACAATTTGCAAATCCGTTCACATTTTCTGTGTCTGTGCACATTCAGAAGATTTGAATTCATTTCAACACTCAAACTCCACCTTCTATATATCTCGGGCAGCTTTAAAAAGTAGGCAGTCCTTTAAATCTGTTATTAATTGACCATTGTGTGAAGTTTCCATGGATATACTCATTACACAATGAGAAATTCCTATAACCTTTCTGAATCACTAATGTATTCATTTACTTTTATTTTAATGGTGTAAATCCTAAGTCACCCACTCACTTTTATTTTAATGGGTGGAATCGACAGAGCAGATAGTCATCTACTTAGACTGACAAATTTAGCGAGATATATCGATTATTAAGCAATTTAAAACAAAAATTTACTAAATATCTATATTTTGGGTCACACACTTGTAATGCATTAAAACAAAGGAAGAAAATTACCCCTCATTACCGAAATTGCAATAGCTCTAGCACCCTTAATAATCAACCGATTGACACGATTGGTGGGTTTTCTTGTAGGGGTTTCAAAGCTCTTTACAACAATTCAATCCATTTTCAGATTGGTGTGGTTTGAAAATGTTGTCCACATTGCCACTGTCGTGGGGGTGATGAAAATGGGAAATACTGTGCCTAGAGCGGGACTCGAACCCACATCTCTTTGCATTCCGGGCCAGTGTGCTAACCATTACACCACCTAGGCTCCCTGATATCAACACACTCCCCACGCCTACCTGTCTATGTGGTTACTTGCCTGAGAGGTCAGTGCAGACCACTACACTCGTCCCCCTGGAATTGTAAGTCTTGTAATGCTTACAATTACATACATACAGGCAATGCACTAACACATACATACACAGGGTAGGTTCAACAACCATACAGCGCAAAGCTTGTACAGGATCCTGATCACGGCAACCAGTGTCGTGGGGGTGTTGAAAATGGGAAATACTGTGCCTAGAGCGGGACTCGAACCCACATCTCTTTGCATTCCGGGCCAGTGTGCTAACCATTACACCACCTAGGCTCCCTGATATCAACACACTCCCCACACCTACCTGTCTATGTGGTTACTTGCCTGAGAGGTCAGTGCAGACCACTACACTACTATATATATGTCAAATTAAAGGGCTTAAAATACTTATCAGAATACATTTGTTTTGAGAGCATATCTCACATTTGAAATTTTTCTGCAAGTCTCTAACCTAGTTGAAAACGAAAAGAAAGTTTGTTTGTGTTATATATAGAGTATTCATGTGACATCATCAACCGGATGTGCGACCATTGTGGCGATATCAAACAGTAAACAACCCATAGAGTTTGCCGGTACGTGCAGTGCAAAACGTCTATTTCATTCAAAATTAATAGAAATCCAGAACCATAACCATATAAATTTAATATAATCTATTCGTTGAATATGTGTTCTATATGTGTACCACGCGATTTGTTTGTAGGTGGTGTGGTTTTAGAGATATTTCACTTTTTCTGTATGAAAATTGCTCACGACCATTGTCAATGCATTGAGTTTGCCGGTACGCGCAGTGCAAAACAATAGTTTTATTCAAAATCAATAGAAATCCAGAACCCTAACCCTGTCAATTTAAGATAATCTTTTCGGTAAACATGTTTTCTATATGTGTACCAAGCGATTTGTTTCTAGGTGGTGTGGTTTTTAGAGATATTTCACTTTTTCTGTATGACGATTGCTAACGACCATTGACAATGCCTTGAGTTTGCCGGTATGCGCAGTGCAAAACGTCTATTTCATTCAAAATTAATAGAAATCCAGAACCCTAACCATATAAATTTAATATAATCTATTTGTTGAATATGTTTTCTATATGTGTACCAAGCAATTTGTTTCTAGGTGGTGTGGGTTTAGATATTTCACTTTTTCTGTATGAAGATTGCTCACTGCCATTGACAATGCATTGATCAGGTTGGGTTTGTTATTGTATTGATCAGGTTGGGTTTGTTATTGTGTTGTATCTCCACAATGGCCACACTTCCGTTTAGCGTTACGTCAGTGCATACCCTATATAGAGGGGGTGTAATGAAATCACAAGGCAAATTTCGGTGGCTTATTTACTGCATTGTTGGTTTATTTTTCACTGTTTTGAGCAGTTTGGCCTCAGAAGTTGTTGCTAAAGTGCTGTAAGTAAACACACTGGTAGGTACATCAAATCCCGCTTGGGGCCTGCGGTATAGCTGTCTCCACTACAGCAGCTAACCTCTGTGACCTGGTTTCTATATGACCATATTCAGAGGTGCTCTGTAAAACCCATTCACAATTACTATGCAAATGACTTGCCATACAGGATCTCATCAGAATGACCTTGTTTACATCTGGGAATATTTCTAGTGCATTAAGGGATACCTCTCATGGTTTTACAAGCTGTTGAAGTCAACCACTGTTGAAAAAGTCATCAAACAGATAAGTAACGCTTGAAAATCATTCTAGTAGTTTGACAATCCTCAATATTTAGTTATTTATCTTTCATTTGATACCTATATTGTGTATGTCTGTCCATTCGGACACTACAGCACTTTTAAATTTGTGTGTAAATCGGCGGGACCACCGCAGAATCGGCCGTGGTGGTAGCTGCTAGCGCTAAATTCACTACATTTTCAGCTATGAGATGTACTAGTTTCAGCTCATTGTGTCTTATATATATATTCATCAGATCATTATATTGCATGTGTAATGTATACATGGTTATGCCATTTCTATTAATTTTGAATACAATTGAAGTTTTGCCCTACACGTATCGGCGTCACAGCACTGGCAACGACTCGCGACGGTTAAAACAATACAGTAATTTGTGCTGCCGCAATGCTATGTCTATGTGGAGCATTTATTTTTGCAAAATAAATTTTAAAGCTTTCATTGGGTCGATTAAACAGATATTAATGCGCAATTGAAGAGGAAGATCTGAAGTATTTAATTTAACCTAAGAGCAATTTTGTGTGAAAGGATTTAAAAGCAGAGATAATAGTGAAAGTTGGGATATTCTGAGTGTCAGTGCCAGTTGTCACAACTTATTAGCTATAACCAATAGGACAAAATGTTGATTTCGGGGAAAACTAAAGCGTAGATAACTTTGGAACGACTAATCATATTTACTCGAATTAAAAATCCCTATAATATATTCTGTGAGCTCTGTTTGTCTATCAATTTGCAGTACTGTGCAACAATATTACAATTTTCATGTGATGTGCCCAACACTCAGGGATGAAAGTGGTATCCGGGTAAAAAAAGCGGAAATGCTGATATTCTCCCACAGGCTTAACATTGTCAGGGAATCGCTGAAAATTCCCGGAAGGCGGGTTTCATACATATTGGTATACGCTGATAGTGATGCAGCATTTGGAGCATGTATTGGTAGTATACGCTACTAGTGCTGCGGCGTTTGCACCACATATTAGTCTACGCTGATGGTGCTGCAGCGTGAAACAACATGTTGGTTGGTTGTTGGAGTTTTATGACCTGGCAACATCTAAGGTCATATCAGGACGGGCGCAATGTATTAGTATACACTTATAGCTACAGGAAAATCCCGGAAATCGCGGAGATCTTTCATCCCTGAACACTGGATGTAAACTGCCCAGAACCTCCCATAACACAAGAAAACTATGTTTACTGCATCTGCATCCATTCACAACATGGCTAGGGAGGGAGGGTGCTCGTAATCTAAGATGGCAGACCGCTGACTGCTAAGGGGTCGTCCTCAGAAGTTTGTGTACCAATAGTGTGACATCAGTACCACAAAATCAAAATGCTGTCAAAGTCCTATAAACAAGCTTCCTCAATGTGTATGTCCTTTTGAAAATAAACATATTCTGACATTTTTAAGTAGGTCAAATGATAGCAGTATAGTATGGAAACCAATCTGACTCCAAAATCAAATATTTTCCATACAAAGCTCGACATTTTTAGGACATTTCACATGCCTCTTGCTTTATAAACAGCAGTAATAATAATTTGAAACCTCATTGCTATGGTTTTGTCTTATTTGTGATGATTAAAGAGAAAAGCAAAAAAATATCAGCAAGGTAACAGTCCAAGTGGAAACAATTTTACACGAATGTTCGGCTCAAATTTCAATGTTATGGGGCAATTTCAGGATTTATCTTTTACTATACCATAACTGGGTCCATGCATAGAGGGTCAAATGCTGAAAATAGTTCCTGTACTGTATCTGTACTCAGTGTTTGATACAGAGTTTCATAGTACTTGCAAGTGGAAACGAAATGTTACGATGTTAATGACTCCAGAAAAGGTTAACTATTTCATAACTTTTTTGTAGAAATAAATGTCTTCAACTTAATGAAGAGATTGTATATTACCATTTGAAGTGAAATGTGCTGTTGTTCAGAAGTTTTCATTAAGTTTGTGACACTTTATTTTCAATGCTGTTGACAATGTCACAAATTAGTGATGTAATTTTGTATGCATTTAGCTACACCCATCCCAATAAGATACATAAATCCATAATATTAACATTTACTTTTGATCTCAAATATCTCCCACATTATTGGGCTAAATAATGAAATCTAAATATTGACACTCCAATAATGGGTTTCTTTGAAATATGCATTTCAAGTAGACTACCTCAAGTGGTACAGTTTCTGAGAACGACCAAATGATGTTACGTGCACTCCCTCTATTAGTCGGCACGCGAAAAACACGGCGCTTTCACGGTACTCGCTTGTCCTGCGGTGCACACCCGACTATCATTTTACATCTCTCTTGCACTCTTTATTTTAGGACTACCAGGAATCCAACCATACATTTCGCTCCACTGCTACATCTAAAAATATTTCCTGTCCGATTTATAGAAGTGAAAAACAATCTTTATTCAAATTTATGTGTGTTTAAGTCACTGGAATAGTACCTGAAGGTAAGTTTAGATATTTTTTAACTTAGTTTATTTTGTTTCTTTATATACTTCTCTATATTAGGGTGTAATTTGGTGTTAATTTGAGGACCGGAAAAGTGATTTTGAGGGCGGATAAAAAGTCCTGTAATTAGACTGAAACAAAGGTTTTTGCATGATTTCTCCCAAAAAATAGAAATCCAGAACCATAACCTTCTAAATTTAATATAATCTGTTCCTTGAATATGTTTTCTATATGTGTGCCAAGCGGGTTTTTTCTAACTTGTGTGGTTTTAGAGATATTTCACTTTTTCTGGGAACAGATATTTGGCAGAAAACGGCCGTCGTGTAGCGCGTGGGCGTGCACGGCACACACCTATCTTCAGGACCACACCTCTCCTTACTTACTCTTTATTATGTAACACAATCATTAATAAAATAGTGTGGAAATAGATTATTTGTATTGTCCTTTCCTTAAGCTTTCCAGTGACCCAAAGTTTTTGAAAATCGGTTAAGAATTGAGAAAGTGGTGGGATTAGATTGTGGGAAATCCATGAGATGGGTCACAGCATTCAACTGGTTTTCCATTGAAACAATGCACCAAAATTACCCATAACTAAGGCATAACATAAGAAACGCTATATAATTAAAGTGTCACAACTTCCTTGATAATTGTCACAGCCAGGATGATGATATAAGTATCATTAGAAAGGACTTTCCAATACCTTTGCAATGATATATTTTATGTTGGAATCTGTTAAGTTTGAAATTTTTTGTCACATACCTACTATTAAACATTTAGACTGATTATCATTAGTCTTAGACGAGTTTTAATCCATACACTTTATCGTACAATACTTTTGAAAGCATTACTAAAGTATAAACTTAGCACTTTTGGTATTTTCACTCTCATTCTAGACTAGATTGTTGGCGTTCCGATTTCCACAACTATTCTGGCTGCTGACATCTGAACCCCACGGGCACAAACGGTACAGTCACAGTGCCACTGGAGTTGCAGTGTTAGAGTGTAGCAGTGATCGTTAATGATACGCACCGAATTTGAGGGAGATATATGACATGTAATGTATGTCAGATGACAGTAATTTATCGTTAATTAGATCAAACATATATCCTACATCAATTGGACACATTTTCTGTGCATTCTTGAAAACTTACATTGGTTGCAATGCCGTTTTGCGCAAACATTGTTTCGGTCTCTGCCAAAGCCGCCATTATGGTTTCTTCTTCGCTGAAATTCACGTTCCGGTCTCGTACGGCCCAAGCGGTTCTTTATTGTAATACAAAAAGCACATGCAGTACAAGCGGAAGTCTCGCGATGAAGATTGTCCTGCACTCTTTTTATTATTCTAAAACTACAAACTTTCTATTGTATTAAGATATATTTCTTGTAAAGTTTGTTATGCCCTGATGTATTTAATTATTATTATTATATGAATGTATCTAATAGTTCAACTTGTTACCGGCGGTCTATTTATAGAGCTATCAGATTAGGCAGAACTTGTCTACCGGAAGTAAATCACAACGTGGTCGCTGGAGAACGTAAACGCAATCAGTTTGTGTGAATATTACAAAATGGGAAAGGAGAAAAAAGAAAAGAGGAAATCTGTTGGTGATACAGATGAGATGGATAAAGAAGGAAGATGGGAAGAACTAGTGAGCCAGGTTGGACCAATTGCCAATCCACTGGCTTCCAGAAAATTAACAAAAAAGTTGTTCAAAGTAGTTAAGAAAGGTAAGGACTGCTACACATTACATAACATAGCCTAGGAGCTAGTATAACTAGGTATGTGCCAACACATTTCAAACTCCTTCAATAATAAAACAAATGGCACCACTGGAAAGAGATTGAAAAAAATGACACCAAGATTATGACAATAGGTGGAGTATTTATCATAAATTTTATGTATTAAGCGAGTTACGGCAGTTTCCATCTCTGAAATTGGTCCTTATTTTTTTCCATTAAATTAAGGTTTGTTTGTTTGTTGTTGTTGTACGTCCTAGCAACATCTAAGGTCATCAGGACGGGTACCGACTTGTGACAGTACGAACTCATGGCTATTTTATAGTGCTGCCCCATTGTTACGATTGTAGGTAGGCCTACCCCAGTAAAATTTTCAAATTATTCCAAACATTCAAATTATAATTTCATTGGAAGCTCCAATGAATCAAAAGCAATATGCTTTTTGAATTTTTGAGATATTCCAAAAATTGAATGAGATATGTGCATTTGAAGTTTGTTGAATTTAACATTTTTTGTGTTAGCTAATGCACTAGAGAAGTACCTTATTTAGGGCTGTTAAATAGACTAATTATAACATTTCCTTGTAGTTTCTTTATTAATGATCATATCCTGATCAAACTTCACACCAAAGTTCTTCTTCGTATACCAAATCACCCCAGCTTATCAAAACTGATATAAAAAAATTAGATCACCAGAAAATGTAGGTTTCCATGGCAACCGTAATGCAATCACTCCCACCTACAATATGAGTCAACTGTAGCTATTTTTAAATAATGGTCAGATCCTGATGAAATTTCACATCAAGGTTCTTCTTGGTCTGGCAAATCACCTCAGCTTATCAAAACTTAGATCACAGACAAATTTTGGTTTCCATGGCAACCGTAATACAATCATGCCCATAACTGCAGTTTCTTTATTAATGGTTTGATCCTGATCAAACTTGACATCAAGGTTCTTCTTCGTATACCAAATCACCCCAGCTTATCAAAACTGATATATACAAAAATTAGATCACAGGAAAATGTAGGTTTCCATGGCAACCATAATACAATCACTCCCACCGGCTTGACCGGCTCAGCAGACATCATCTGGAATTGAATAAAAGATCATTTAGAGACAACGTGAAAATAAATTTGACACGTCAAAATTCTCGGCGTAATATGCAAAACCACCAACGAACCAACAACCAAACCACCAACAAACAACCAAACCACCAACAACCAAACACAACCATACACAACCAAACACAGCACCATTGATCTAACGACTAACGTAGCCGACGCATCCCTCGACCCTCCCGCGGGGGCCGAGCGTGAGTCACTCACCCCGGCCCATCCATAAAATTCTTACCTAGAGAATCCAGTCAAAACTGCCTGACACCAACTTTTGGCTGCCAGAATCTAGAGTTGCGATTGCAGTTGTAGTCATTGTAGGACCATTTTTAGGAAGAAAAAATGCTAAAGTTTCACATTCTCATAGTTAACATGGACATTCCTGGCAGTCTTACCTCTGATTTCTGCATCTGAAGACTTGAATGGCTTGGTAAAATGCCTTTCAAATGTCACACAGCACTGAAAATGGTCTCTATCTGTGCTTCAGTCTGTTGTGCTTCAAACACGGATGTAGCAGTCAATGCAGTGTGCCTGTGCTGCACATGTGGTGCCGTTTTCCGACATGACCGTGCAGCTCGGGAGGTTGCAAGAAGTTGTACGAGTTTTATCGGACCGGCGACAGTGGCGCTCCCGGCAGATTCCGGGGTACCTACCCACTGGGAAATCAGGGTGCCGGCACCATGATCCGATATCCCACTCTGTCACATTATCCTGACACCGAGCTGACCAGCCCTTGCCCTATCCTAATAATGCCAGAGCACCAGGCTAGGAAGCGACAAGTATAAATTTTTAAAGCAATAAAGGGACCAGATATAGGTCGCTGGCGACGGGAACCATACTCTGACAAATGCTCTCCAAGCACAACCTTGTTTAGTTTTTATGTTTAACGAACCAAATATGTGTGGGGAGAGTAGGGGACCCACTTCTCCACCAGAAGTGGGTCAGTTCTGAGGCTGGGACTAGCTGGCAGCTGTTTTTTAAAAATGGCTGCGTGAGTGGAGATAAGGGAGTGTAAAACTGGGGTATTTTCAATCTTCTTTAGAGTAGTTCAATCGGGAAATATATTTGTGTAATGTAAAATATATGTTAGTACAATTGCATTGCATAATTCAATGAGAAACAGATATAGATGAAAAGCATTTTTTTGTTGATTAATGTAAAAAAAAAAAAAAAGTTTTTTTTTTTTATATATTGAGGCTGTATTTATACTGTCCATAGCATGTAAGCCTGGGTACCCAGGCTTGTTTTCAATGCTGGCCAGCTGTAGTGTTGGTGTTGTCTTACCAAGCAGTAGCTGCTGATAAGTTATTTGATTGTCTGCATTTCAGTTGCAGATAGATAGTATGTTGGTACGTTTAGTAGCCTATGATAGCTTTTTTGGGCCCTCTTGGCATTGTATTTTTGTTCTATTTTTATTACTATGTGAGTTGTTTTCTTAAGGTTCTATGTTAGTGTTTTGAGGTTTTCTTGGGAAGAGTTTTCCACTTTTTTCTACTTAATTCTATACTAGCCTATTTTATTTACATGTCCATAGGCCTGTATGTAATAGGTGGTTGAGTTATGTTTGTTTGAATTTGATTTGATTTATATTGTTGTTGGATATGTTATCTGGCTTTTATATTTCCGGTTATCCCGCCCTGGGTTGTCCAGTTGGTGGGCCATGACATATCATCTGTCCCCTTGTGGTGCAGTTCAGTTGGGGTTTCCAGTTTTTATTTTGTACAGATATTTTTTGTACGTTTTTAGTTCAGGGATTTGTCTTTCTTTCAGCATTTGCGCATTCCATGCCTTGGTGGCCATTTCCAGTGTGCTCCTTTCATGGGCTTTGATCTGGCTTCTGGTCTGACTTAGTAGTGGTGCCTTGCTTGCTCTGGTGTCCCTTAATGGTTGGGTTAGACGCTTAATGTCTTGGCTATATCCATATGCTAATGTTTTTAGGTGGATTATCCTTCTGTTTTCTAGTAGCTTTACTTTAGTTCTTTTGTGTAGGTCATAAGTGGGGTGTAGTTTGTCTACTTTCAGGCAGATTTTCAGGGCCCTATTTTGTAGTACCTGCAATTTTTTAAGTAGCTCTTTTTTTAGCACCCATGACCTTCGAAATTACATCCCCATAGTCAAAGTAGGGGAGTACCGTGCCTTTGAAGATTTTTATTGACATATCTTGTGTCATATAGTTTCTTAGTTTAGCAAATAGCTATAGTTTGTGATTTACTTTTTGTATGATTTTGGTTACACACAGATTGTAGTTTAGCTGGCTGTCTAGTTCTAGGCCTATGTATTTGTAGTGATTTAAACTTTCCAGTGTTTGGTTTCCTAGTGTACATTGTAGATTTCTTCCTGTGATTGCTGTATGTGAGAAGAGTACAGTTTTAGATTTATTTGCATTGATGGTTATTTTATTGGATTCACATCAGCCGTCCAGCTTTAGCAGGAGGTTGTTCAGTTTGGTTGCTACCTCCTCTACTGTGCTTCCTTCTGCATATACGACAGTGTCATCCGCATATAGGTTCTTGTGTGTATGGGGTTTGAACCCACACCACCAAACAACTTACAACACTCTAACCACTAGGCCACAGAGACCACACATGATTTAGGTATGTTGACATCCACGTGATGCGTTGCCGCCATGTTGTCCCCGATCGCTGTGATCGGGAGTGCGCGAACGGGTCTTGACATGTCTACCAAAATTTTATCACTTCTATTTGTTTGTTTTATTGGGGGTGGAATCAAAAGTGACACAGCAGACAAACATTGTGTAATGCATCGATATGTCGTACAAAACTGTTGCCAAAGCAAAAGGAAGTATTTGTTAACATGTATGCATGTTTAACCGTTACGACATCTACTTCCCGCAATGCTGCTCCTTATTGGAATCTTTACACGGAATACGTCTTACATAATTTCTTGACCAGGCGGGATGGCCGAATGAGTTAGAGTGTCCGTCTCCCTGGTCGAGTCAAACCAATGACTTAACAAATTTATACTTGTCGCTGCCTAGCCAGGTGCTCGGCATTATTAGGACAGGGAAAGGACTGGTGTGCTCAGTGTCAGGATAATGTGACTGAGTGGGATACCAGGTCATGGTGCTGACAGCCTGGTTTCCCAGTGGGACAGCACTATAAAGTCGCCATGAGTGCCCACTGTTACAAGTCGGTACCCGGCCTGAAATTACCTTAGATGTTGCTAGGACGTAAAACAACAACAAACAAACAAAATAATTTCTGACAGCGACTACTCTGCTCGGCGGGCGTCGCGGTCACCCACCCCGCCGTCCAGGGCGGCCGTGACGCCCGCCCATCCAGTCTTTAACTCAATCTAAATCTAAATGCCACTAACTACCAAAACGACTCTCTCTCTTTCTTGAGATTACGACTCATGCCAGTCTCCGGCCTGCCCGAACCCACACTCGCGCACAGGCTCGCCCACTTCACGTGCTTAAAATAAATTAAATGCAAAATCCCAGTTTTATTGTCTTCAGAAATTACAACAAATCTGTGCCTTCCACGCAACTGGTGGTGTCTGGATGCCACACGATCATTATGAATACTAAGTGAACAAAGCATAGCTGGGAACTACTTGTTTTCCCCCTCAATGTTAACACGGCATATTTCTGTGTATTATGATTAATAATTGTGGTCCTGAGTATGGATTCATGCACACATTTTTCGTACGCTGACTGTGTGGTGTCTGCATTCCATGTGAGCACAGAGAGATATCATCTGTTACCTGCCAGGAGACATCACCTTTAAACAATTTTATGTTGTCAATTTTTATTTTGCATGTAAAGAGAAGATATCCAGCTTTCATTTGCAAGAAAAAGAAATGTTAAAAATTGAAATATTAGATTTTCATCCTCCATGTCACACTTCTGACCAGGTTTGAGGAGAGTGACCCACCTATCAAAACTAAATGCCATTTTCACTATTTATTTCCAGCACAAAAATTGAAACAGTTGAGGAAGGGTATTCGAGAAGTACAGAAATTCGTTAGAAAAGGCGAGAAAGGGTACGTTGAAATTCTTATATTTGCTGGCGATGTTATATATTACCTGTCATATTAGAATGTGTGATATATCAGTGACACAGTTAGAACATAGTACTTATTTTTTTCTACGGTATCAAGAAAGTTAAATAATTACCATATTCCAGAAAATCTGTTTAATATAATAATAAGTGTTCGCTTTGTTCTATAGAAAAACAACCGAAGCCGTACCCGCACATTAAGATTTTATATTTCATTCAAACTCATACCTTTCTTAAACCACTTTTATATTAAATTTGTAGTGCTTGATTCACATGGAATAATCTTTTACGTGGTAGTTTTATATATTGATTGAAGAAGATTTATACTGCATATAATGGATAAGTCTGAATAGACTTGTTTTCACCATTAGACAGTTTGAAGTGCAGTTGCTAGGACAGTGTTTGTTAAGCGATTTGTGGCGTTTTGAATAGATTGGTCGTCATGGTTGCATTGCGTTTGATGCCCCCCCCCCCCCCCCCCCCCCGGGCCCTTCTTCCCTCCTTCTAACAGGGCCTGCCGCTGCCTCCAGCCTCCTCCAGCTCCATGACTCTCCTTCTTAGTAACACAATTGTTCAGCTTGGAATTATAATTTTATTATTTTAAAGAATATGGGCCTGGTATGAAGAAAAAGATCGATAGTCTACGCTGTAAAATGACCTAATCGGTCTACTGAGACCTCAGCTGGTTAGAGTGAGGTAGACTGCACACTGAAGTGTAAATGGTCAGGTTGGACCGACCGCTAAAGTGTAAATTGCCAGGTAAACCGCACACTAAAATTGCACACACAAAATTGAATTGAATTTTCCTGGGGTGAAAACTGTTTTCGTAGAAAAAAAATCGGAAACGCACCACCCTTTCGAAAAATATGCCAAAAGTTGGATTTCCACTTCCTTTCTCTTTCTTTCTTTCTTTCCCCCCCCCCCCCCTCCACCCCTTAATAAAAAAAACCATAGACGGCTTTCCTATTTACAAAGGACAAACTTATTCATTTTCAGGGTTGATAGATCTCTGTGATTTTTTTTTATATGTACCGTTTAATGTTTACCAAAATGCTATGGAATCAGGATTTATGACAAAATTGGTTGGTTTGAATCCTGTTCTTATATGACCTGAGATATTACTAGAACATAAAACCCCCAAAAGAACAAGCTAAGTATGGGCGATGATATAGGCACGAGGATAGTTGAAACCTGACTTCCGGCAGTTCTCCGCGATTCCCTGACCGTGCTAATCCTTGGGGGGTGGGGGTGAATCCATGTTTTCGTGAAAATTCACCATCCGTGTAATAATGGTGGCTTGCTGTCCGCGTTTTTTTGCCGGAGACCACTTTCATCCGTAAATTTGACTAGGTTTTTATTTTAGGATGATCGTTTTCGCGGGTAATACGAGCCCAGTCGATGTGATTAGCCATATGCCGATGGTCTGCGAGGAGAAGGAGATTCCATACTGCTACGTCCCTGCAAAAGAAGTATGTGAAGTGGAATTTGTCAACCCAAATTGTATATTATGAAACCCTGTACAGGTCTATAATCTCTCATCCGAAATTCTTAAATCCGATTCTATCCTCTAGGGTGGTTTTCTTTTTTAATTATACAGCATGTAAATAAATTGTAATGCTGTTTATCGTCTTTATTTATCCCACTTCTCTGGGGAAATATTAATATGTTTGATAAAGGTTTGTTTGAAGCTGTATATGCTTAAGTTTTACCAAATGTTTTTGTTGGAAATAAAATATTTGTGGTTTATAATTATCGGCATATTGCTCTGTAAATAAAGTAATAGTATTTGTAGTCTTTATTTATTACACACGCGTCTTCATGGGGGCTGTATTCTGACCTCTACAGTTTGACCTCTATTCTGACCTCTACAGGTCGTGGATTATATAGACAGTGCCTCACATTGTTGCTGAAAGGTGCAGCATGGTTTCCGCCATACTCACTTCTAATATCTCTGTTTGTTGTCCTATCAACATCCAAGGGTCATATCAGGACGGGGACAAAGTTCTGAATTCTGAAACAACCCGGAGGATTTCGGATATATGGGAGTGTGGATTGTGTCAAACAAAATTGAAGCAATGTTAATTTAAAAGAGAAGGAATTTACTATTTGCAAACAATTCCGACCTCTTTGATTGCGGTGCACTCTCGCCAAAATAAATGGGGAGTAGGGTGAAAAGGACCAAGCATGCCTGTTGACTTCTGAAAATGTTGTGGTTTTTCATTTACTGGACGCGATGCCCGAATCGGGAGAGCGCAATCCTTCCATGAGGGGGGGTTGATTCCTGGTTGACTCAATCCAATGACTTACACAATTGATACTTGTCGCTTCCTAGCTTGGTGCTTGGCATTAATAGGATAGGGCAAGGACGTGTTAGCTCATTGTCATGATAATGTGACTGATTGTGATATCGGGTCATGGTGCTGGCAGCCTGGCCTGCCAGTGAGGAAGCACTATAAAGTCGCCATGAGTGCGCACTGTCACAAGTCGGTACCCATCGGCACCCTGATATGACCTTAGATGTTACCAGGATGTAAATTCCAACAACCAACCAACTAATCATTTTCTTTTTCCTTTTCAAGTTTGTTGACTTTAAGTTTATTTGTTTTGTTTTCTTTGTGCAGGACCTGGGTCTGGCCAGCGGGTCTAAGCGTCCCACGTGTATGCTGATGATTAAGCCTCATGAGGACTACCAGGAGCTGTACGACCAGTGCTACGATGAGCTGCAAGGCCTGCCGCTCCCCATCTGAATGGGCTGCAAGCTCTCCTAGCTTTCAATCTGAGCAGGTTTCAGGGGCTATTTCTCCCAACCCCAATCTATGCAGGCTGCAGCTGACTCTAGACAGCAGACTGCAGGCGACCTCTAAACAAGCTGCAGTCTGCCCCATAACCCATAACAGGCTGCAGTCTGTCCCTAAACAGGTTGCAGGCTGCCTCTGAACAGACTACAGGCTGCCTGTCGTCTGAAGAGACTATGGCTTGCCTTTACCCAACAACGGGCTGAACAGGCTGCAGAGCCTGCATTGCCAAACTCCACATCTGAACAGGACATAGACTGAACCTCCTAAGGCCTTCTCTGAACAGGTTGGAACTCTGAACAGCTCCATTCTCGGATTTAATTGTGTGCCTGGTCTACGTCATTGAAATGCTTCAAAGTAATTTCCGGCAGGACGGAGAATCCAAGGCACACGGTGTCGGTGGAACCAGCCTCCGCGTTCATCATTCATCACCACAGACTTTGACTTGTTATATATGGGGGAAAGGGGGGGGGGGGGTGATTGAAGGAGCATATGGAAATGTTTTATTTCATTATTATCATAGACTAAACTTTCTGTCAGTTTACACACATTGTTTTAAAGTTGCATAGTCCGATGGTTTTGAGTTTTGGTAATTTTTCTGAGATAAATATATTTAATTAATTGATATATTCTCTCGTCCTTTTGTTTGAAGTAACTTATTTTAAATTGCTAAATTTTGAAATATTTCATGTGCAAGCAATTAAATTAGTTTTGGCAAGCATGCCAAAACTGACACCCTAGGCTTCAGCAGTAAAGGGTTCTATTTAATTGCCTATTCACTTCTGTTTGGTAAGAAACACTTAATTCTACATATCTAGCTTAGTATCTAAGCTAGATATGTAGAATTAAATCTAGATAATTGTTTTGGTTTTGAAAATGATATGCTTCATCGGACTATGCAACTTTAAATTAGTTGAAACAGCGCGTGATCATTTTGTATTGAAGGTGGATGTGAACACTATATTGTAATTTGGAGATGCCTTTGAAATAATGTGGTTTGTTTGGATTTTTACATGTAGCTGAGATGTTCTCGTTAAAAACATGCTAAATAAATATGTATAAGCTTTTGGTTGGTTGTTTAGTCTATATGTATGTGTACACATTCATAAAACATTCGATATAGCAGGTGACTATGAATTTGTATTGATTGACTTTGATATATTCTGGGGTATTGCTACATAACACGGTATTGTAGGTCTGGCATTTGTTGCGCAGGAACTTAACACATACTGCCTATAAGTTTCCACCAACTCAACTAATACCCGCCATCCCTTTCTTGAATACTGGAGGGACCACTGAATTATTTATTAGACTCGTCCTGATATGGCCTTAGATGTTTCGAGGAGGTAAAACTCCCAACAACCGACCAACATCTCGATAATACTAACAGCCCAGTTGGTCAAAGGAATATAGAAATGATTACAACTTAAATGGTGATTGTTCCCGCCGATGATGAAAAAATGTGTCGGCTAGCAGCAATTCGACTTTAAATTTCAAAATGAGAATACAGTCTTCATTCTTTGACTGAATCAGTGTGAATAAGGTGGTCCTATATATATATATGTATATATAAGAACTGAAATTAAACAAATTAAAACCGCCTGCCCGACCGTGATTTGTGCGATTAAAAAGACGATCGCCACTTTTTTTTAATTCGGCCTCATTGAGGAGTCACTGGTACACAACTCGGACCTATCTCCATTTTTACTGTGTACTGGCGCTTGCTGCAGATACGAGGTAGTGTCGCGCATGGAGCCAGGTGCTCCTTTATTTTATCCATGATATTGGCTTTTGCATCTATCTGCTTATTCCATACGGTGCCTGCAAAATGGTTTTCTCACCCTGCCTACAAATACTTTCATTCTGTCGGATTAATTCTTGAGGTCTGTCATAAGGAATGTCGTTGACTTGCTGTTTTGGAGGGAAATAATATTGTTTGTTTTACATCCTAGCAACATCTCAGGTCATATCAGGATGGGTACCGACTTGTGACTGCGCACTCATGGTGACTTTATAGTGCTGCCCCACTGGGAAACCAGGCCACCAGCACCATGACCTGATATCCCACTCAGTCACATTATCCTGACACTGAGCCAACCAGTCCCCGCCATATTCTCATAATGCCGAGTGCCGGACTAGGAAGCGATAAATATCAATTTTTTAAGTCATTGGTTTGACTCGACCAGGATTCGAACCCACTAACTTGTGGGTTCCCGATCTCCCAAAACAGACAGATACTCTACTCATTCGGCAACCCTGTCTGGTCGGGAAATAATAAAGTGCAACATCCCATTTAGTTCAAATACATATTTATTGTCTACACGTTTTAAATAATTGCATTATCTATAGTGCACATGATGGTGGTTGCATGCTTGTTCCTTGATCTCCAATCGAGATCATCAAACCACGCCGTGAAAATAAATAGCCTTTACCTGTAAACACCTAACATTTCACATGGTTTTATTACAAATATTTATCTTTACACAAATTGCGATTTAAAGTCCATCATTATAATATAATTCTGCTGACTTGGCATATACTGAGCATGTTCCAGTGATTTGTGTAATAACCGCTTGAGCTACCAAAAAAAAACCAGACAAATTCATATTCCTTATTTTAAACAAACTAATCAGGGATGAAAGTGGTCTCCGGGAAGAACAGCGGAAATGCAAATATTCTCCCATAGGTTTAGCATTTGTCAGGGAATCTCAGAAAATTCCCGCAAGTCTGGTTTCATGCATATTGGTATACTCTGATATAGTGCAGTATGATACGTATTCCCGTAGGATTTTTGTGCTAAAATTGATTTTTTTGCAGTTCTGGCTTCAATAGGGTTCAGGCTAACACAAAATGATGGGGTCCAAATTTTCAGACCCCTCCCCCCTTCGTGGGGGGTCGTTTCCATTTTGAGACCCCCCGCAACTGGCCATTCACCTATCACCGGAAGTTATTGACCGATTTTCATACTTGAAGTGTCGATTTGTAGGTTTTCAGGTATGCTGAGTTGATTTATGACACTTACAAAGCAACCGGAAGTGTAGGTTTTCACTTCCGGTTGACAAGTTAGGGTTTGACTCGGACTCATGTGCCTTCAGGATGGACACCGGCAAGTATCCTCATCATGTATGATCCGATTTCTTAGTTTTGGGAGAGTCTGGTGAGTCTGACATCAACGGGTACGGAGTACCAGGGGGGTCTCGCCCGGAGGTCAGGGACATCAGCGAGTGCCAGCCCGTGGGTTTCTTTCAGGGTGCGGATGGCCGTTTTCACACCCCAGGAGAGGCCGAGGCGCCGTTTTGTAGGCAGGAGGCTGCGCTGCGGTAGAAGGTGGAGTGGCCTGTGGACAGGGCTTGGCAGAGGTGGTTTGCCAGCAGCTGTTGTCCGCGTAGGTGTAGTGGTGGGAGGTTGGCCTCAAGGAGGAGGATCTCAACCCTGGTTGTCCTGCGAGCTCGGGTGATGAGTCGCGCTGCCTGGTATTGGACTCTTTCCAGGGTGAGGAGGTCTTTGGTCAGGGTGCTACTGCGAGGCAGGCGGGACTTACGGTTGATTGTGGGCACTTCAAAAGCAGCAGAAAGTATTTTTGCTGACTCTGGGTTCATCATATAGGGTCTCCGAACACCGAAACTAATGATGCTATTTTTTATTTCAGGTCTGAAGCTTGGTGATAGACTTCAATACAGATCTTCCAGAATGTTAAATTTGTATTCCAGATACTCCAATTAAAATGGACCATATAAATGATTGTCATCAGCATGATTTCATTTATGTTTCTCAAACAGTTTTGAGCCTTGTCGGAAATACTCTTTGCCAGCATTATTAACAAGATCAGTAAATCACATATGGCCGATATGTCTGCAGGGGAGGATAACGTTTGCGTGATTTGTAAAGAATGTGCCAAATCAAACAGGTGATTGGTGAACAATCCAGCCATGACAGATGAACTTTTACGATGGTGCCGGGAGAAGTGTCTCTTGGTGACACTCAAAGTGACATTCATAAACTATTGAATCAGTTGTCCGGCTTGAATGAAGAAGACCTCAAATCTGTTCGATATCATAGTGAATGTCGGAAACCTATCGTCAACAAGACTAAGATTGAACGCCTTAGTAAGCGACCCCAAACCGATTCACCTATTTGTGCTCCACAAGGACGAGGGCGACCTTCAAGTGCTGACGGATCAGTACGGCCAAAGCGGTCAAAGACTGTCCCAAAGGAAGAAGTGTGTATGTTCTCCACCTGTGACTTTTGCCCCAAGACTGACTCAGAGTCACTGCACTGTGTTCTTACTGATACAATGGGTAAAACACTCCTTGAGATGAAGCAGCAAACCCCGGATGACCAGGTCAGAGTTTGTGTAGCTGACCTGGTGACGCCTCAGCTCTTGAAAAGCACTATCATTGGACATGTTTGCGCTCTGCAGAGAATATCATCGAAGATGGATCGCAGTAATGTATCGCTCATTCTCTCACTATGTGATGAACAATTGCTCCTCGCTATTCAGAACACCCTTAGTGACGATGATATTACATTGAGCATGGCTGAGGTCAATGATGAATACTTGTCAATTCTGAAAAGGTACCGCATAGATATTAACGAGAGTGAGAACTATCGGAAATACCTCAAAAGACTCATCAGTGAGCGTCTTCCAGATGTTAAGTTTGTCGCCTCACTGAGACGAAATGAGCCTGACAATCTTGTTCTCCCCACTGCTGTCAGCAAGGCCATGGATCTCAGTAAGTTTGGCGACTGTCCTGAGGTGACCAACTTTTTCACCTCAGGACGGTCGCCAAACTTCTGCGAGAAGAGATGATGCAACAATGTAGTTGGTCTTTCACAGGAAACTTCAGAAATTTTGAAAATCCGTCTTTACTACAGTTTTTCTTGAGCCACCTGCTCTTTGGTAGTGACGTCATCAAAGTGTCTGGAATACGGGACCAGGAGGTGGACAAAACTGTCGACGTCACAAGCCAATCTCTAGTTCAGAATACTCAGACTGATCGCCAGGTAAAACACCAGCCAAAGAAACACAGTGCATTCCGACAAACGGTCCAAACCCCTCTCTCGATCGGTCTTCCCCTGGCTGTTCACTCTAGAGTGCGCGACAAGAATATCATCGAGAACCTCTCAGCTGTCTATGTTGGAAGTGACTACCTGAAGATCATTGACTTAGAGAAACGAGTTGAGCAGTGTGTTCTCCAGCGAATGAAGGAAGCTGGTGGATTTTGTCTTCCAGACTTTGCCAAGAAGGGTCTGAACACATGGTTTGCGATAGATAATATTGATCTCTTGGAAGACACACCGGCTGGGCAAGGAACCTT
Organism: Branchipolynoe longqiensis; assembly: GCA_030323885.1. Classification (NCBI taxonomy): domain Eukaryota; kingdom Metazoa; phylum Annelida; class Polychaeta; order Phyllodocida; family Polynoidae; genus Branchipolynoe; species Branchipolynoe longqiensis. The sequence goes on along the minus strand of CM059190.1, from coordinate 29,248,976 downwards.
CCATGGAACAGTGATTGTTATGTTCCAGCAAGATGAAGATGAACCGACAACTTGAAATACCAGAAAAGCTTGTTTCACAGACACATCTGGCCTTTGAAGTGAACATGGTGCAAGACCGAATCATCAAAACAACCCCATTGAGATTTGAGGTCTACGAAATGGGAAAGTGGAAGAATATACTTTCCAAAGATTTCACTCACACCTGGGCACTTGCAAACTACCTTGGAACTGAGGAAAACATGGAGATGGCCACAACCCAGGGCTGTAATGTTCAATCAAATCAGGAAGAGTATCGTAATGACAGTGCTCCAGACGACACTATACTCTCAGTCAAAGAACATATACAGCAACCAGAGAAATTGGTAAAGAAAGATGTGATGCCAACTTGGGCTGCTACCAAATCTCTGCTGTTATCCCAGTCCTATGAGAGCCCAACACGCACAAATGTAGAGGTGATTGCTCCATTATTCAAGACCTCGCCCATGGACTATGGGACTCTTTACATTGTTCTTTGGTTAACCCAGGGAATCTCTGCCACTGTCGTTGGTCCACAGAGGAAAACTTTGATAACACTTGACCTTGACCTATACTCACGTGCGTTGAAGATTCAACAGTCAGTTGGGAACACCAATTGGATCTTGAGAGCAGGAGCTCTCCACATTGCATTTGCAACTTTGCATGCTCTTGGTAAAACAGTCGATGGCAGTGGCCTGGATATATGTGCCATTGAAAGTGCTGCATACACATCAGCAGCTCTTCGTGGGATCTTTGGTGGCAAAGCATACAAGCTATTGACTGCTTCAAGGCATTAGGATGTATTTCCTTTCCTGATGAGATGAACGATGGCAAGCTTCCCACACAGGTGATGGCATTGGAGACTTTCGTGTGTCGCGTCTACAGTTCAAAAGGTCCAACAACCCTACCATCACTCAGGTGGGAGTTGTTCCTGTCAAAGAACTTGGAAAGCGAGATGCTTCCACCAACTCGTGCTGCATTGCTTCCACATATCATCCGCGCAAACTACATCACAATGCGGGACAAATCATACCCAGATAATTGTCCGGCCCTTTCTCCAATTGAAGAAAATGGATGGAAATTGGAGAAAGAGGTGTATGTTCCAGTGAGATGTCTTGCCTTGCCTGCCCCACGGGCTATAGTTGAACTCGTCAAATGTGGCTGCAAAGCAGGGTGCAGGGGAATTAGGTGTAGCTGCTTGAAGAATGGCCTGCCCTGCACTCCACTCTGTAAATGCTATGGCGGTGACTGTGCAAATACTATTCGGGATGATACTCCAGATATGGACATCGATGAATAGCGTACTGATTCTTCGGAATTTCTATGTCGGATTTGACAGTTTTGCCAGCAAATACTTCAATAACTCTCCCAGAGGAACTTTGCAATGAATCAGCTCAGAGTTCTTCACAAAAGTTTCACAAATTGTGAAAATCTGATCATACATGGTGAGGATATGGAGCGAGACCCTATATACTGACCGGAAGTGCAAGAAGGAAACTTCCGGTTGATTTGTAAGCGTCATAAATCAACTCAGCATACCTGAAAACCTACAAATTGACACTTCAAGTATGAAAATCGGTCAATAACTTTCGGAGATAGGTGAATGGCCAGTTGCGGGGGGTCTCAAAATGGAACTGACCCCCCACGAAGGGGGGAGGGGTCTGAAAATTTGGACCCCATCATTTTCTGTAAGCCTGAACCCTATTGCAGCCAGAACTGCAAAAAAAATCAATTTTAGCACAAACATCCTACGGGAGCTGTTGTCCTTACATTACATACCACACTAATAGTGCTGCAGCATCTGCACCACATATTAGTATGCACTGATGGTGCTGCAGTGAAAAACAAAGTATCAGTATACATTTATACTAAGTTATAATGCCGCTAGCATTTGAACAACGTATTAGTATACACTTAGTTATAGATACAGGAAAAATCCGCCAGATCGCGGAGATCTTTCATCCCTGGTTAATATCGAAAGAAGAATTGAGTATACCCTGTCGATGCTTGAGTATACATAAATAGATAATTTACTATGATACAAAATCAGAAATGAAGCTGCCCTGGCATTAGCATTAGTACGTTGGAGGGAAATTAGATATACTGTAAACTCCACTATAAAGGATTTCCAGTTATTTTCAATGATAATGTATCTGAAGGAGGAAAAACCTGACCAAGCAAGTACTGATGTAATTATGGATAATGAATGACACGAAACCCATTTACTCAACATTGAGTTGCACATGATAATTGATACTGTCTGTGACATTTAGTTGTGCGCCTGTGATGCATGTATACTTATTTTAATCCTAACTTCATCCTAAAGTTACAAGTTACATTCGCGCTATCAAATTAGACAACTAATGAATCTGATTGGAAAGTACAACCCGTTTTTCAATTTCTGGTTTTCTCTCGTACAAATAAGCTCACAAGACAAAAGCTCACACCCTTAAAGTTGCATGGTCTGATGAAATATTTATTTTTCAAAACCAAAACATGTATCTTAATTTGATTATATATATCCATCTTAGATATTGGTGCATTAACAAGTGATTTGGTACAGCATATATGGAATAATCAGTGAATTTACTACCTCATCCTACTTTGAGAAACAAGGATGCCATTAATCAATTAGGTCAATCTCGTGGCCAGTAGACTTGACCTCATTCCAAGCACCTAGTCAGGTTCCAGGATGTCCAGTGGTAGTATTGATGGCACCATAGCCTGGGTTGACATAAAGTTGCATGGAATTTTGTATTAAATAATTATTACAGATCTGAATAAGAGTGATGTAATGATTATGTATATTATTATCCAGGAACAATACATTTGATAATCATGCAAGTGACATGATAGAATAGCTGTACAAAAATATAGACACTTAAGGTCAAACAAAGATTTAACAGCTATAAAGAAACAACACATGAAGCTAACTGAGTTGATTTTTTTCGTTTTAATAAATGCTTTGTTAAAGTTGTCTTACATGCCATAGATGTTATCAAATAAATATTGACTGAATACTGATGCAATTATTATTATTATTATTATCCTCTTTTCATAACGATCAATTTGATATATTTATCTAAAAAATAAGACAAACATTCAAGCGCCATCGGACCATGCAACTTTAAATAAATACAATTTATTATGTTAAAAATATACATATATATTACCAAATGATACTGATATTTGTAATGTCAAACATACCCCTGTATATGGGATAAATGTATAAGTAAATATTATATTGGGTGATATTACACCACTGCCAAACAGCCAATGTATACAGTTAAAAGTATACACAAAAATACTAACACTAAAATTAATCAAACAATGCTAGGGTAAATAAAATATATAAAAATATCACATCACATGATAGTGCAATGGCGCCATCAGGGGAAGCTACAAGGAGACCAGGCTACATTTGAATTAGGTCATCCCACATCACGTGGTCATCGCAAGACGTCAATACGCGTCATAGCAAGAAGACTTTTGGGAAGCTTGTCGAAAGTATTTTGAGCTCCAATTGCTTCAAAACTAGCCATTTTTCCTCAAAATTACTCCGGACTAATGATTTGTAAGTTATAACGATCAATTTGATATTTGTTCTAAAAAATAAAATTAAAATTCAGACGCCATCGGACCATGCAACTTTAATTTAAAAAAAGAGACAAAAGCTCACAAGCTTTAATCAGAGGTGTTCTCAGTCAGTTGTTCTCAAGTATCACACCTCCTGAATCACATTAAGTATGTGACTAAATTTTGTTTCATGTAATTGGTACCATTGGAAAGATTTGTTTTGCTTGTTGGGGTCATAGCGTTGTCATAGCAATGTTTGGTCATATCAGGAGGAGTATTCAACTCATTGTAACTTTTATAGTGCTGCCCCACTGGGAAATCAGGTCGCTGGCACCATGACCCAAAATCCCACACTGGGCTAATCAGTCCTTGCTCTATCCTAATAATGCCGAGCACCAGGCTAGGTAGCAAAAAGTATAAATTTTGCAAGTCATTGGTTTGACTCGCCCGTGATTCAAACTCGAGCTTCCACATAGGAAGCCTGCGCTCTGCCTACTCGGCCACCATGTCTGGTTCCATTGAATTGTCTTCCTTTGTTTTAATGGAAAACCCCTGACCAGTCCCCTAAGAAATACATTTCAATATAGTCCAGCTTATTTGGTTGGTTGGTTGGTTGGTTGGTTGGTTGTTCTATGTCCTGGCAACATCCAAGTCATCAGGATGAGTATACTGACTTGTGACTGCACACTCGTGGGGACTTTATAGTGCTGTCCCACTGGGAGACCAGGCTGCCAGCAACATGACCAGTCACATCCTGATACCGAGCCAACCAGTCCTTGCCATACCCTCATAATGTTGAGTGCCTGGCTAGGAAGCGACATTTTTTTGTGGCAATTTTGTAAGTCATTGGTTTGACACCCCAGAGGGGGCCTGCATTCTACCAATTCGGCTACCGCGTCCAGTCCCAGCTTATACCTGTTACATTTATATGTATATATGTATGCCTGTATACATTACAAAAAAAATTGTTTTGAGCTTTTGTCTCTTTTCCCCCCTTGTGAGCTTTTGTCTACTCACCCCCAAACACAACTAATTTATACACGGTCCTTTTGAGTGGTATTTGCTCTGAACAGAATGTGGGCTGAATAATGACCTTCAATCTGATTAGTTGATAAACATGTTGCCTGTGTTGCAACATAGACACGTGTTTTAATATAAACAAAGTCCTGGCTCGGTGAAGTCTACTGCACCACCGAATAACAACGCACGAAGGAAATATCTGAATGTACCCACGTCATTAGGGAGTAAATAAGAATATAACTTGGTATTTCCATTAACGTAAATTTATAAAGTGGGGTGGGGAGGGAGCTACTAGGTAGAGGGTTATGACTGTGTTCTCACTAAGTTCATTAGCAATAGTACTAGTACTTATACATTGTATTACTGTATGTTTCAGATGACCGTCGTCATTGTTCAACACACTGAATAAATGGTTCCATACTTATCTATGACGACGGCCTAAACTGATGTGAAAAATCAACAACCATGCCTGCTGTGAGATGTCCAATACCTGACTGTGAATATATCACAGGAGACCTTGATGTCACTATAGTGGCTGCACTCATCACAGCCCACAGCACCACTCATGCACAAGGTCCAGCTACAGTCGAAAAAGTGAAGCGACTGACCATCTCAACTGCCGGATCCAGTACTTCAAATCACGATGGTCAGAATACGTTGTTGCCACGAAGATCACTTGTGCCGGAGCGAGTCGTGCAATTGCTGGAATGTTGTGATGAACCCCTACGCAGAGACCTCACACGATCAACCGGTACACTCACCGATAAGACTGTGGACGAGGTTCTGGCTGCCATGAAGAAGCTAGCGGTTCGTGAGGAGAACTCTATGGTGGCACGGGCAAAACTACACAACATGCGTCAGGACCGAGATGAAGCAGTGCGCAGTTTTGGAGCTCGCCTCCATGGCCAAGCAGGAGGAATCTGCAAATTCTTGCTAAAATGCCAGAACTGCGAATCAGACGTCAACTACACTGAAGCCATCCTTTGCGACATCCTCACACTGGGCATTGCCGATCCGGAAATTCAGCTCGACCTACTAGATTACAAAAACAAGGATATGACACTGGAGGAGGTCTTCCCGTTCGTCGAGGCCAAAGAAGCAGGAAAACGCTCAGCATCCCACCATGTCGATTTGCATGCCGTGGAAGCAGCGGGCAGCATGTATCAGCGCACCAAACAGATGAACATGAGGGGAAATCCTGCAGCCACTTGCTCATACTGCGGGAAGAAAGGACATGGCAAGAGTGCTCCAACCCGCATCCGGAAGCAAGAATACCATGCATATGGTCACAGGTGCACGCACTGTAACCATGACCACCACTTCGGGAGCATGTGCCACAACAAGGACAAGCCAAGGGTACCCACACGCACAACCTCGGGCGCCAAACCAACCGCCCCTACTGATGGTGAAGGTGCCATGTTTGACGCCCTATGTGTCATCACGATGTCTGGAGAACAAAATGGTGGAAGATCAATCTCTCTTGATCACCACCTTCATGACCAGCTATCTGACACCTGGAGCCAGAAAAACTCAAGACCTCAGCCATTCATCGATCTCACTGTTTCAGTCAACAGTGACGATTACAGTGCCCTCAACTTCACCCTCAAGACTAGCTCAAGAACAGCTGTTCTCCCGGCCATGGCCGATACAGGCTGCCAAAGCTGTCTCGCAGGCATAAAGGTCATCCATCGCCTTGGACTACGCCAGATCGATTTGATACCAGTCACACTGAAGATGCATGCCGCCAACAACAAGAGCATCACCATCATCGGTGCCACAATCCTTCGGATCATGGGCAAGGATGAACGAGGCAACCATGTAGAAACCAGACAAATGACATATGTGACAAATGCCTCTGATAAACTCTTTAACCGTAGGGAAGCTTGTGTCTCCTTGGGTATAATCTCAGACAGCTTCCCCCGAGTAGGCGAAGCAACAGATGCACCCATGCCCACGAAGGCAACAGTGAAGGGGCATCACAGCTCCAGAATGAATAGCTTCCAGAGCAACAGCGGCCTGACAGCCCCATGTGACTGCCCAAGACGTCAAAGACCGCCTTCAGTCCCAACTAGGATGCCATTCCCTGCTACCGAAGCTAACCGTACAAAGCTGCAAGAATATCTATTGGACTACTACAAGGCCAGCTCCTTCAACACATGTGAGCACCAACCGCTGCCTCTGATGGTAGACCCAGATGCAGAACCAGTCGCCCACCCCACACCTATACCAGTACCGCTCTACTGGCGGGATGACGTCAAAGTTGGGCTTGACCAAGACGTCCGCCTAGGCTTGCTGGAATCAGTCCCCATCGGCAAACCCGTCACTTGGTGTCACAGGATGGTGGTAGGTGCAAAGAAGAGTGGTATGCCTCGCCATACCGTCGACTTCCAGCCTCTCAATGTACACGCCTTACGTGAGACCCACCACACCATCACCATTTCACCAAGCCCGATCAGTGCCACACGGCAAGAAGAAAACCGTCCTTGATGCCTGGAACGGATACCATAGCGTGCCGATCCGTGAGGAGCATCGTCACTTGACAACCTTCAATTCAACCTGGGGCCGCTATCGCTACAAAACTGCACCTCAGGGTTACATTGCCACCGGTGATGGCTACACCAGGTGCTATGATGAAATCATCTCTGATATCCCAAACAAGACAAAATGTGTGGATGATGTCCTCCTCTGGGCCGACACAATCGAAGAAAGCTTCTTCCAGGCTGTCCAGTGCCTTGATCCATGGGATCGCTCTAAATCCAGAAAATTTGTATTCTGCCAGGACGTGGTGGAATTTGCCGGTTTCGAGATAACCCCGAATAACGTCAGACCATGCAGAAAGTACCTTCAAGCAATCCTTGACTTTCCGGCTACCAATGACATCACAGATGCAAGATCCTGGTTTGGCCTCATCAATCAGGTGTCCTACGCCTTCAATATGACGGAAAAGATGCAACCATTCAGGCAACTCCTCAAGCCAGGATCATCCTTCCAATGGAATGAACACTTAAACAAACTATTTGAAGAATCAAAGGCTGCAATTATAAGCGAAATTGAAGAAGGAGTCAAGATATTCGATCCAAGAAAGCCAACCTGCCTTGCCACTGACTGGTCCAAGACAGGCATTGACTTTTGGCTGCTCCAAAAACATTGTACCTGCCTCAGCTCAGAGCCATTCTGCTGCAAAACTGGCTGGAAAATTACCCTTGTGGGTAGCAGATTCACCCACTCGGCCGAATCATGTTATGCTCCAGTGGAGGGTGAAGCCTTGGCTATCGCCGATGCCCTAGACAAAGGGAGGTACTTTGTACTGGGATGTGAAGATCTCATCATCGCCGTAGACCACAAACCTCTCCTGAAGATATTCGGTGATCGATCTTAGGAGGACATATCTAACTCCCGCCTGAGAAATCTGAAGGAGAAGACCCTTCGATACAGGTTTTGAATGGTACACATCCAAGGTGTCAAACATCGCGCTACTGATGGAGTCTCGCGTCATCCCACAGGCAAAGCTGAGATGATGACCCTCCCTGATGATGTAGCGGCCATCAATCCTGACATCCGTAGCTCCTACCCCCCCACCTCCATCCTGGCTGGCTTACGTACCGCACCACCAAGTGGTGACAGCATTGAAGAGAATGTAATCTCAGCTGCAACTTCCTCCATCAACTCACTAGACATCAAATCAGTGACATGGGAGAGAGTGCGTACCGCGACCACAAGCGATAGTTGTATGCAGAAACTGGTTGACATAATTGAATCGGGTTTCCCAGAATACCGCCATGAGCTACCTACCTCCCTGCGTTAGTACTTCCAGTTTCGTGATGACCTCTGCACAGTGGACGGAGTCGCACTCTACAGGGACCATGTGGTGGTACCGCCTACCCTCAGAGAAGTACTAGCCGCCCTACACTCGGCCCACCAAGGCGTCACGGCAATGATATCTAGAGCCGAAGTGTCTGTGTTCTGGCCTGGCATCACTCCAAACATAACTGCTTATCGTACCAGGTGCAACCACTGCAATCGCATGGCCCCCTCACAGCCAAATCCACCACCGACCCCATTGACGCCGCCAGAATACCCATGTCTGTGCTGATTTCTTCCACTACAAATGCGTCAACTACCTAGTTGTGGTAGACCACTACTCCAACTGGCCAATTGTAGAGAGGGCATCCAATGGCGCTAATGGACTCATCACATGCTTGCGGCGCACATTCGTCACATTTGGTATCCCTAACGAACTGGCCTCAGATGGGACATGGGACTCCTGAAAGATTGTGGTGTACACCATAGATTATCCTCCATGGCCTACCCACACAGCAACTGCCGTGCTGAAATTGGAGTTAAGACAGTCAAACGTCTCATCACGGACAACACCGCTACAAATGGAGATCTTGATACTGATTCATTCCAGCGTGCAATGCTCCAGTACAGAAACACACCCGACAGAGACACAAAACTCTCACCATCCGTGTGAGCATTCGGCCACCCAATCAGAGACTTCATCCCAGTCCCCCCCCCCCCCCCCCCCCCCAGGCAGATACAAGCCGCACAACACCTGGCACGAAACCCTGCTCACTCGAAAAGAGGCACTAGGCAACCGCCACATGAGAGCAGCAGAATGCTGGTCAGAGCACACCAAAAGATTAGCACCACTTGGTGTTGGAGATCATGTGTGCATCCAGAATCAGGCAGGCCAACACCCCCTCAAATGGGACAAAACCGGCACTGTCATCGAGGTTCGCCAGTTTGACCAGTATGTCGTGAAGGTTGACGGATTTGGGAGGGTCACACTACGCAACAGAAAATTCCTTCGCAAGTACATCCCCATCCAGATACCTCCACCAAAGATGAGCATCGGACCCAGGATACCAACACCAACAAGGATGCCTCCAGATAGCGAGGCACCAGCCACACCACAGCCGCTCATGCCATGCGCCGACAGCCCGAGTACCACAAGTGATCCACCCGTGATGCCGCCTCGCACACCAACTGGACCAGCTACAGCTCCTAAATTGGGAACGTGTCCTGAATGTAGTACAGATCACAGGCGTCGCCATTTGGTCTACGATGATACCACTCCATTGGGGCACACGGCCTCACAGCCTGCCAGTCCACTAAGCACCCAGGTATCGCCAGATGGTGGCATCGCCTCAAAGCCCCCTCTGATGCCATCAGTTGATGCAACTCCACCGGCTGGCCCAAGACGATCGGGACGGGCTACCCGCGAGCCTGTATGGATGTCAGACTATGACAAGTGAATAACTGAGGATGAACAGTCGCCACGCCGAGATGTTATTCAAGACAGTATTTCAAATATTAGTTCAGTTTTACTCTTCCTATCTCATACATGTTAACTAGCATACGTGTCAGTACAGCATAGTATATTTTCACATTAGATAACCTTCGCTTGTCATATAGTATGTATTACACATATCTAGCTTAGATAAGTTTTACTTAGCCTAGCATAACATGTGTAATCTATTTGTGTAGTTAAGTCAGTCTTTACCATCTAATCGTTATGATTAACAATACCAAAGATTTGGGCGAGATAGAGGGTTATGACTGTGTTCTCACTAAGTTCATTAGCAATAGTACTAGTACTTATACATTGTATTACTGTATGTTTCAGATGACCGTCGTCATTGTTCAACACACTGGTTCCATACTTATCTTCAAATTGTGTGCGTTTTCGCATAAAATCGAATCGGTTTAGGTAGCAACTTAAATTACGGGACGTAAAACCTTGTTCATTTATCCGTGATGACCAGAGCGCTGACTAGTAGTAGTACGCACTCCGTTATCACGTCGCATCCCCTTCGTGTTAGTCTAGGAGGCTAGGTTAGGGTTAGGATAACTTTGTTCTTGTTTTACGTCCTGGCAACATTTAAGGTCATATTATGACGGGGCTTAGGACAACGGTTATGGTCAGGATAAGGGTAAGGTTAGGGCATGGGTTGTTTCATCTTATGATTGGACCCAAGCTCATCACGTGACTACCGCCGTACTAATAAGTGCTCTGGCTATTGATACGGTCCCGTATGAATAGCCACTGCCTAAATTAAAATAGGATATTCCGTAATATAAGGTCACATAATGATTGTTTTCAAACAGCAAATTGCCCAGAATGAAACTTTCCAATGCGCAGGATGAGTAACTAAATGGGGTTTTATGTCCGTACATCAACTGAGGTTATATCAAGATTGATATTGATTTGGGGCAGTGTGCCCTGATGGTCTTACCCCCCGGCCACATTTTCTTTCTTTTTAATTAAACAAACAAAAATCATACTAGAACAAACATTTTTGTAATTTTACACTCGCGTGTAAATTGCTTTGCGTTTTTATGCGTCAATGGGCCTAGCTTCCATAATGGTGCTGTCACACTACGATGTAACGCGCCGACGTGGGTGCAACGTGAAATGTATCGAAAATCCCGATGTGATATGCAAATACGGGCCCAAGTTGGACGATACCGCAGCGTGGTCGACGAGGTCATAATGTCGGTCTAGCGTTGTCGGAACGAGAGAGGATGTAGAAGATATTAATTTGGCGAACGTGAAGGCAGCGAGATCCTCGCGCGCTCGATGTCATGGAAACGGGACCCAAGCGGCGGCGTAACGCCGAGGGGGCGTGATGACATCCGTCCCAGCATGGACACGTCCAACTCAACGGTTTAGCGCGACGAGAGAATAACGACGGACTAACGTCGTCGCTCCGTTGCTCTGATGTGGCGCTAACGTGGTCGACATGATCGCGATGGGGCTTCGACGAGACTTTGATGTCGTCGCAATGTGACACGTTACGGCCACGCTAGGCGATCGTCGACGATGTTGGCGTGGACGTGAGGCGACGTTGACCTAACGTAGATGACGTGCTCATAACGAGACCCTAACGTGACCGTAACGTGGCGCGAACATCTTATCATCACGTCGAGCTACTTCGAAAGTTTTCAACATGTCCAAAACCTCAACGTCCTCCGCCATAGCTTGACGTGAGTGGACGAGACGCGACATGACTTTAACGTGACTCTAATGTGATCCGACATTCTTCGACATAATGACGGAAAGTCACCCACGTCAAACTCATGTTGGCCATTACGTTGGCTGTCATAGTGTGACAGCACCATAATAGGACTAGAGTCTCTATCTATTTCTTAGATAACAGATTCACCCCGTACTTGTAGTACGGGGTGAATCCTTTATATATCTATTTCTATGCTTCCATATGGAAGCTGCGTACTACCTGATACTAAAAAAAAAAAAGTATATTAAAATATAGGATGTTTTATAACATTTTATTCCATCGCGTTTTATTCCAATACAGCAATACCGTTTTATTTCATCTGCGTACCACCTGAAAATTGGAAGCTAGGCCCCAGTTAGACAACAGATTCACCCTGTACTTGTAGTACAGGGTGAATCCTTTATCTAGGCTCCAGTGAACTTTAATTTGTCACGTAGGCCTATTTTCACAATTTTCTTCGTGTCCCACTAGCCAGTTGCAGATGCCGATAATCATACCAAAAACCAGAAAGGAAGCATTAACAGAAACCGAATGTTGAACAAAGGACACTAGAATGCAACATGATAAACTGACTGGGAGAAGTAAGCAGATTTCAATTACCTCTCACAACACACTACGGTTGTCACGGTATCAATATACATCTTACTTGGTTTCGAAAGCAGTTTCATCTGCTGCCAAGAACATTGTGGAGAACAGCTCGGGTAGAATATTCAGTATGGCCATAATCCCACCAAAGACACGCATTGGTATGAAAGCGATAAACTACTCCCAAACATGTCGGTGATAAGGTATCTTGATACACACAGTGAATTACAGACCTATGGGTGTGTTGATAACACTCAGATATGTGACGTGACGTATGAAAACGGTGCTTTGTTTATTAGATGTTAGCAGCACAATAGTCGGGTTCAAGTACCGCTAACCACACGCAAAATAACTGTTTACCCGCCAGAGAAGTAAGCAATTCATTACGCACACAACCACCAATTTAAAAAAAGTTATAAAAATAGGACCTACCTCAATGAGAAAAGAAAAAAAGAAGCAACTATGCCATTCCTCACCACCTATATTCTGTAAAAAAAGATTCACTATTACAATAAGCATGTCAGACCCCGTGTTGCAGTTTCCGCGGCACACCAGTTTGCGAGGGACACATCGCTTCTGCGCATGTGTCAAAATCGAACAGCATCGTCACTAACCTTATAAATTTAATATAATGTTTTTTGGTAAAGATGTTTTCCATATGTGTACCAAGCGATTTGTTTCTAGGTGGTGTCGTTTTAGAGATATTTCACTTTTTCTGTATGAATATTGCTCACGACCATTGACAATGCCTTGAGTTTGATGGTATGCACAGTGCAAAACATTAGTTTTATTCAGAATTAATAGAAATCAAGAACCCTAACCTTATAAATTTAATATAATCCTTTTGGTAAACATGTTTTCTATAAGTGTACCAAGCGATTTGTTTCAAGGTGGTGTAATTTGAGAGATATTTGACTTTTTCTGTATGAAGATTTGCTCACTGCCATTGGCAATGCTTTGAATGGATGTGTCCCTCGCAAACTGGTGTGCCGCGGAAACTGCAACACCGGTGTAGCAGGAAATCGCAAACCCTGTAAATCGCAAACCCCCACTTGTGATTTCCTAGGAAATCGCAAACCCCCATGCCATATATGGCCATGGGGGGTTTGCGATTTCCTAGGAAATCACATATCCCCCCTGGAGATCGCAACCCCCCCATGTTAATGATACAGATAGTTGTTGTGGCTTTTCTTATTGATGTAGTCTAGTATCTTTGACAACAAATTGACCTGGTCCCCTAGCCTTCTTGTGCGCAGTGAATAATGGCCCTTGCTGTGAGAGGCATGAAATTAAAAATAATCAATTAATCCATCTCGTGAGGGATCCCCCTTATATGAAAATAAATGTGGCAGCCTATGTATGTGCAAAGTGACTGATAGTTTTGTAGGGAATTAGATATTTGTTAGTTCAAAGTGTTTAAAGAAGTTGTGCTGGCTTTTCTTAATGTTGTAGTTTAGTATCTTTGACAAAAATTGATCTGGTCCCTTATCCTTCTTGTGAGTCAGGCCTTTGCTGTGACAGCATGACATCAAAACTAATCAATTAATCCATCTTGATCCTCCTTGAATCCATTTTATCCCCCAGATCTGGTAGAAGTTCAAAATCAAACATAGGCCTATAGCTGCCCTACTTGTGGTGATAAATGCTACAAAGCATGGGGGGGTTTGTGATTTCCTAGTAAATCACAAACCCCGGGGTGTGCAATTTCCAGGGGTTTGCGATTTACTGCCACACCGGCTTTCGCAAACCACACAACACGAGTTTTACATGTGAAACAGTGACAGCTTATCAGAATAGCAATGCCCACTCACTAACAATTTACCGATGTGTCTCAATGACATCAATGTTCACAAAACTGAAAATGTTGCAATCCAATTAGTGTTAACAAAACACAATGAAACGCCGGTGTTGCGGATTCCGAGGGACACCAGTTTGCCAGGGACACTTCCATTCAAATGCATAGTCAACGGCCGTGAGCAAATCTTCATACAGAAAAAATCAAATAGCTCTAAAATTACACCACCTAGAAACAAATCGCTTCGTACACATAGAAAACATCTTTACCATTACGATTATATTAAATTGATAAGGTTAGGGTTCTTGATTTCTATTAATCTTTAATAAAACTAATGTTTTTCGCTCGTCTGCATACAGAAAATACAGGGAAAGTTAAATATCTCTAAAACGACACCACCTAGAAACAAATCGTTTGGTACACATATAGAAAACATCTTTACCAAAAACATATTAAATTTATAAGGTTAGTGACGATGGTGTTCGATTTTGACGCATGCGCAGAAGCAATGTGTCCCTGACAAACTGGTGTCCCTGGGAAACCGCAACACCGGATCAGTGTGAGGGGGGGGGGGGCAGTCATTTACCGTGACGCCGCCATCCCCTTCCTCACTTTGTCCGAGCACCACCTATTGAGGATTTACATGGACGAAACCATGCAACCTTTTGTTTGTCATTTTGAGTTGCAAGCTGTGAGTTGTAACCAACATAAAATAGGCTTGGATATCATCAATCTTTGGACAGTCACTGCATATTTTGAAAACAGGGGCCAAGCAAGAGTAAAGCCTTGAGGTTGGTTGGTTGGAGTTTTACGTCCTGGCAAAATGTAAGGTCTGGAGGTGATGAACCAAGTTTAAACTTTAATGCCTCCAGTAAGGCTACCTATAGCAACAGTTTAATACATCAATGTCATGTCCACATATTTAGCACTTTCTAAATTTTGATTTAGACATGTAGATTTAGAGCAAGAATCACTACTGTGGCTGGTATCTTTGTTTACTTTGCTGGTAAAGAATTCAGCATCACATTGTCATGTAAAATTTGTGGGTTTTTTTTCCCTTTTCTATTGCGTATCCTGGTTCATAATTAGGACTGAGATGGGCAGAGAGAGAGTACAGTGATCAATGTATACAAACCTAGAACATGCTTTTACCATTCAACATACAAAAAAACCCACACGTGGTCTCTGACGTCACAAGCAAATCTTGACTCCATACACGGACATGGGTATGTGATTTATTCATCACCAGTATAAGCAATGCCAATTACACACACAATCACAGACCCTATCAACAACACATTTACATTATCATATATATATACATATATATATATATAATGCTAATGATTCGAAACCGGAAATGCGTTATTTCCCTGGGCTGTATCCTGTATCCTGGTGGTTACAGCCCGATGTAATATAGACACATAAACATCGACGATTCCACATTTAATGGCGCTCAAATTCGCGATTACTAGGCAGACCCGAGTCCTATTTCATAACCATCATAGTTTCTACGCACGCCTACCATTATAAATATACAGCTATAATATATATCCATATATATATATATATATATACTCTGCTTAATAATAATCATAATTAATTTCTGGCGAATAGCACCTCTAAGAAACCTGACCAAGTTTTAAAAGGTCACCAGTCATGCGCAGTGACTGAAACCTTGCGACTTGTACTGTATTACATATGAGCAAACATGTATAGCGTTCACCGGCTAGGTGGCACTAGCGATTCATTTTGGTCCATGGGGTTCATAGGAATATGAATCTGTGATATGGGTTGTTGTACCACTGGAGCGCGAAGCAATGAAATCAATCTCTACAGACTGTCTCTCTAAGGAAAGGTACACACCTACCGTTTATCCGCACCCACCTACCGTTTACGATCTAAAACTGCCCGTTTCGCGCACAAAAATCACTAGGTGTGCGCTCCCCGCGCACACCTAGCGATTGCGATTCGCGACTAAAAACTCAGTTTTAGGGCTAAAACGGGCCGATTACGATTGCGATTCGTGATTCGAAAAATTAATCGGCCCGTTTTCAGTTTTAAGGGGGTTGGGTCGAGTCGCGAGTTTTAGTGCGCGAATCGTATATGGTAGGTGTGTACTTGGCATAAGGAAAGGTAGATAAAGCAGAAATATACAATACATTGAGGGACTTTAATTTTCTGATTGTAAGTCTACGTGAATAGCCATGCTGGTGTTTTCCTTCGACACCTGTCATATTAGAAGTAATTATGTGATGTATAAAATAATATTTAAAAGATAATTAGAAAAAATAAGTAATGTAGTGAAAACTTCTCTCCCCCCCTCAAAATTACATTGATCAAATAATTAAAAAAATGTAAGCACCAATTCAATGCGATCAAAATCTCTACCAAGTTACTATTTGATCCAGTAATTACTCTCAATTTACTATTCATTAAGTAGCTCAAATTAACATCCATAGGTTTGTTGTTTTACGTCATGGCAACATCTAATGTCATATCAGGACGGGACGCCCAGGATGCGATCAAAACTTCTCCCAATTCACTACATTGAACTAGAATCAACCGTAACTAAATCATGCAAAGTAAACTCTTAATTTACTGGTATCGATCCAAAAGCAAGTAAATACGCTTTTAATACCATATAAACAAATGAGAAATCGCAATCAAATTCTGTTCTTTAAAAAAAAAAAAGCCCCAAACAAATTACAAAATTTAAATCCAGCACGTAGTAATTGAATATGTTCGTGTGAATTATGTAACGAGCGAGGTGAATAATTGGTAGGTATGGTAACTTTCAATTTGAACAGTAGATAACATCTAGAGATTAAATGTTATAAAATTAGAAGAAAAAAAGACCAACCTGAATAGGTTTCATGGATAAGGTTTGGTATGACGTAAGAGGCAAGGTGAATAACTATGCTGTTGGTAATTTCCAATTTGAATATTAGAAGCTTCATTTGGAATAAATTTGATTAAATTACACACATAAAAATTTCAACAATGGAGAGTTGTCTAAATAACGTGCTTAATATGTTGTCTTTTCATAATTATTTCTTTATAGAAATAAGTTGATTTTGATTATGGAAGACCCCCCTCCCTGAAATAAGTATGCATGCAGAAGGAATGGAGATGATAGACGGAATTGTAACGTTTGGGATGGAATACTCTGACATACTGAGAGGATAGACACGCCATGTTAACAATTCAGCTCAGCTCTTTAGTGATCCACCACTGATTGAAGACAATAAATACCCAGCTAATGTTGATACACTATATAAATGGCACAATATAGGCAATGCTGAAATTCACTAACACAATGAATTAATGACACTCAATAAAATAAATACAATTTGTTAAATAAATCGCGCACATGAAAGCAACAATGATCTTTAAAATGAAGGAAGAAAAAAATCCCCACCCCTTTTAAAAAGAAGGAAGAAAAAAGCCCCCCTAACAATAATTGTTGCTTTTAGTTAATAATTGATGTATACAGCGTTCAAGAACAATGATATAGGTTATACAATTTACGCCAGTGGTTTTAGGTTATAGATTGGTATATACCTCTACAATATGGAATAACTAAATCACCCATGATTTATTCTATTCGGGACATACACAAATGAGTGAGCTGTATTTATATTGATATAATCAAGCCCTGCAAAATAGGTTACTGACTCACATGAGAGTAGACTAGGATTCCCGGTAGATGGCATACCAAAACATTACATAATCATATTAATGGCTGGGCGATCACATGCAATGAGCAACCAGTTTGATTTTTAACTACCAATTTAATCCCTTAATTGAGTAGCTAGCCCACCGTATTATGGCAGTTGGTAATAGGGATACATACTCATTTAATATCAATTTGACAAAACACTCCCCCCCCCCCACCCCAGACAAGGAAATATCATGTCATCGCCATATCATTATTGGAATTCGCTTCATTTGATACATATTGATTAAATAAGACAACAGATTCGCATTCAGCCAAATAAGCCGATCTTCTAAATATTATATCCCAAATGAATAACTTAAATAATGTTTTTTTCAACATTTATCAGATGGGTTATATAATAACAATAATGAGCATTGATAATTATTGTCTTCATGAATATCAACTATCCTGATGTGCAATGATTGATAAGTACAGGCCAGCAAAATAAATACCCCCGAAAATGCATGTTTTCTTTTGTCTCTAAGCTATTCCGCCGTATTGTATGACTAGGTTCTGGTCACAACCATATCTTTGTTAGTCCACCATTATCAATTCCTCGCCATGAATTAGTTTAATTGGTAAATTATTTGCTACATTCAATTCCATGAATTATGGACTGCCTGCCACACACATCACTGACAGTTCTAAGCGGATAATGAGATAATGCTCGACCTTAAGATCGCCCGGTGTACTCCACTGAGACAAACAAGCTCCGAATGTAATTTACGAATGATGTCACAAATGGGATTCCCTCATCACATGACCTAATATGGTTCCCCAAATGACCAAATATGGTTCCCAACAGCCGAGAATACCAAGGAACCTCTTTAGGTTGCACTTGCACACTAGCAATTGTGGCACACTCCCTCCACATATTCAGCTGCACAAACTGAAAAGGTGTGCTTGGAGAGCATTTGTCGGAGTACAGTTCCAGTCTCAGCAGCCTATATTGGTTCCCTTTAACCAGGTCGACAAGATGGCGCCCGACAGACGCCTACTGACCAATCGGGGCTGCAATATTGCTGATATATTCAGGACTGCTGACTACCGGTCTGCAGTTGCCAACCAGCTAAAATATACAAAAAAAGGATTTAAATTTGGCACTAAGGCAACAACAACAAATTGTTGATAGTCCCCCCCCGCCTGTGCTTGAAAAATTGTCCGCAACTGATTAAACATTTTTCTTTATTAAAAAAACTAAACTTAAAAATATGTTGGGGTAGCAGCAATTCAACTTTGTAAGCACACACTTTGTGCAACATAGTTACGTGTTACGTCTACGTCATACTCCAGATGTCATATTTAACTATGTATGGACAGCAGTAAGCACCGTAACACCATGTGCATGCACTGAAATTAGTCTTTATGTCATTCCGTTGAAATCATGTAAGAAATACTGAAAACAATAATAACAATTATAAAAAACCGCCCGCCCAACCCTAATTTTTGCGATCAAAGGGACGATCACCAACTCTTAAAAAAAAAAAATTAGTCTAATTGACCTTGTAGCCTACAGTGAACCATCCTGCCGACAATTGGTGATAGACTGGTCGGCTGCAGTCTCCTTCGTTAGAACTCCGCATTATTAGACTCAGCGCAGGAAGATAGTTGTGTGTGAAAGTAGTTCTTATGTAGAAAACAGAAACCCTTTTGAGATATACAATACAGGACTTTGGATTTGAACCAATTGTTGATAGAAACATTGTCAGTTTTGTGAATCTTATATATAATTGTTCAATTCGGGAGTAGGTCTACTTATGTAGGAACAGATTTATTTTGTCTTTACGACATTGGGACACAGTGCGATGTAGGCCTATTCGTGGAGATAATTACTAAATGATATCATGGCTCATCTCTAAGAGAAATAATGTATATAGCACAAAAGATAATGTATGACACTTGTCTTTGATAGCACTTAAAACAATAATGTGGAAATAAAAACCTAGACTTAATATACGTTTAAACCCCCCAAAAAGAAGAACGTGTCCATTTTAATATTTTGGGCTGACACTAGAACAAAAAAAAAGCTTGTTAATAGTATCATGTAAACTGTCAAATGTATGGCTGTGGTATCTTGCTCAGCTGTAAGTATAATTAAAACCACAGTGTCATTTGATTGTATTTATACAGTTTATGTCCAGTGTGGTGTGTGGCTTCATAAACCTCGCCCCCAATGTGTCACACCACTATGCTGATGCACTTCCGGCTTGGAATGTCGCCTAGCTGCATCAATAGTCTACACTGTGTCCGGCACTATTTATAGGCTTCACATTCAGTGTGTCAATTGGATGTATCTATCCATTTCAGACGTAGCGTATAGTTTGGTAACACATTAGATCAAAGATTCACCCCGTACTTCCAGTACAGGAGTGAAAACCAGCCTTATATAAAACCGGTCGGAAAATTGGGCTAATGAACTGAGTCTTTATGAGAGCCTAATTTCACAATCTAAGAAGCAAGATTTATTCTTGTATATGTCTTCATGTTTACCCGTTACTTTTGAGTTGGAAAATATAATAAAACATATACTTTAATGCAATTTAAAAGTGAAATCAATGGCGTTCTCTCGCCACCATCTTGTCTTTTTGCATTCTCTCCCATTTCACCAACTCTGTTCTGATATAAGTAACCATTTGACACTGGTGCCAGGCATTCTACTTCTTGTTCCATACTAATGCTATTTTCGCCCGTATTTATATAAGGCTGGTCTTTACCCGTGTACTACAAGTACCGGGTGAATCTTTTTTCTAGTAACACATATACACTGCACCACATGTGTTCCTCATGTGTATTAATACATTTCACGCATCATGTATCACACATTTGTATCAATGCATATCACACATTTATATCAATGCATTTCACACATCTGTATCAATGCTCTTGATACCTTATAATGTGCAAAGCACGTGTATCAATAACACCATCACTCAATACATTACACACCTCATGTGTCACACTTCTGTATCAATAGACTTAAGCACAGTGTGTCTAATAATTCAATGTATCAATAATATGTATTAATACATTTCAAGATCATGTATCAATCATTAGTACCAATACACTTCACACCTCAGGTGTCAATCATTTGTATCAATGCAAGTCAATCATACGGATCAATGGACTTGAACAGCACATGTCAATCATATGTATCAATATACTTAAACATCACATGTCACTGTGGGCTACAAGGTCATACGTATCTTATTTCAATCATATGTCAATCGTATGTATCAATACACTTAATACATCATGCACAACTTATCTGTATCAATGCACTTGATCATGTATCTGTATCAACACAGTATGTGTCAATCATCTGTACCAATACACGTCATGCGCCATGTGTTACTCAGTTCCACATAGATGTTGCTAGGATGTACAACCCCAGCAAGCAAACACAGTTACTCGGTTGTGCCTATTTTTCTCACCTAATTTTGTGCCAGTTAACTGATCCCACCTAGTGCCTCTACTCAGCTTATAAACTCCACGCCTAGTGCTGCCACCCTGTATCCTGGCGGTCAGTTATGACAATATGTCCCTCCTCCCCTCCCATCCTCTCCCCTCCCTTTCCCTCACATAACTTGTGGTGAAAACTCTTGAACACCATAACCCCTCTCACCTTTACCCATGCGCACATTTTTATCTGATGGGAGCTTCTCCTGGTTTTGATCATCGAGTTGCGAAATAAACAGCGGCCTAGAAACAATAGCCGATACACAACTTGGAAAAGCCGTTGACATTGATACGTTAACCTGTGTCAAGTTAACCCGACCACTGTAGATAACACGCGCGCCGTCTGGTGGTACGTGTACTGGAGGGAACCGAGCAAGTTGTGCACCACGTGACCACACCGGCTCAAGTAGTACTGGCCAAAGTGAAGGGTCAAGCCCCTTGCAGTAGTACAATCACTAATGTGGTGAGTAGAACTACAACAGAGAAGGTGGTCTAAGAAACCGCTGCAAATGCACTCTACTTACTGATTTATTTAGTGTTCAGCCGTAGTGTTTAATTAAAAGAAACTATTGCAGACAACAAAGCAATTACCTCCAATATTCTAATCACATGTAGTATGCCTCCCCCCCCCCCAACACATATGGCTTTTTGTAATATATAATCTATTCAGGGTTGAGTTACCTTGATAAACAGGATATCTCCATCTTTAAAAAGAAAAGTTATTTAAATTATATTATTTAAAGCTGCATAGTCCGATGAAGCATCAAATTTTCAAACCAAAGCACTCCCCTAGATTTGAGTCTATATATCTAACTTAGATACTGGTGCACTTACTAAGCATTTGTTGCCACATACTGAATCAATTTAACAGAAGTTCTTACCACATAAGTCTGTGGAGTTTTGGCGTGCTTGGCAAAATTAATTTAACATGTTTGCACTTCAAATATCTCAAAAGTTAGTCATTTAAAATAAAAGTTACTTCAAACTAAAATAAAGTAGAATAAAACGATCAATTTAATATATTTATTTCAGAAAAATGACTAAATCCGAAAACCATCGGACTGTGCAACTTTAATATTATACATGACAAAGGAGGCAGGTCCTATTTTAAAATCTATTTATCTGAGAGAAGCCTCGATTGTACATAATATGATTCAGGTTTTCTTGGACGTAAAACCTTGTTCATTTATCCGTGATGACCGGAAACCCAAACTACTTATTGTTCAAATATCAAAGAAACCGGCACTTCAAAGATTGAGCAAATTAGGATATATATAGGCAAAAGAAGCCATATTAGATTCCAAAATGGCTACCTCCTGAGGGTTCTAGAATTGCTGGTGTCTTTGCTTCAAACATGGCTGAAAATCTGGGATTTTCATCTACTTGCTATCTGGAGTTTCCCTAAAATGGTTCCCCATCTGAGCAACTAAAGGGGGTGTCACATTACAACACATCGCGCCAACGTATGCCGATGTATATGAATTCTGGCCCCTACGTCGGGATACGTCGGGATACGTCGTTATGCATTAGGCGCTCGTTGGTATACGTCAATGTATGTCGACGTTAGTTGAGATATGGCGTCATGCGTTAGGGGGTTGGCAAAGTTTTGTGCATGCGCAAAACTTTCAACGTACAACAACGTTTGACAATGTGTGGACTTTATGTCGGCCGTTCGTTATGTATACATTAGGCGTACATCGATGTACGTTAGATGTATGTTAGACAAACGTTGTTCACTATGTTGCACTGCGTTGACCTATGTTAAAGGCAGTGGGAATGTACACTCCGCGTACTGACAACGTATGGATAACATACATCTAACGTACATCTAATGTACGTTTAGCGTTTCTCCAGCATGTCTTGACGTATGTGGCGTAGTTCTGGCGATCGAATAATTATCTACCATTCACCGGCGTTCTGTGAACGTACCATGAGCGTAATTCAAGCGTTTTTCACCCAGAAGCACGTTAGCCATATGTTGGTCATACAATGGCCATACGCTATGTATACGATATGCATAGGCCCTACATCCAACTTTGCCCCCCACGTCGAAAAGTTTGACACTTCTGGATGTAAAAAAACACGTTGGTGGCGCACTTGCGAGATGCGTCGTAATGTGACAGGGCCTTAACATGAATGGCCCCAAAGACATAATGCGGTGGGGGGTGGGGTGGGGTGGGGTGGTGGGTACAGGTGTATGTTTCCTTCATTCATATTCTTCTTCTTTCAAATTAAAAATAAATAAATAGAAGCGTTCACTTGTTACATCAATGTCATCACAGTTTCAAGAGTTCAATTTTATGGAGCTGTTTACATTATATCAACCAAAAACGTTCAAGTGGCCATGGAAACCAATTCACCAAGATGTACACTAAACGAAGCTACTTTAATTTCGAAAATTTGAATTTGAATTTTTGTAAATAATGACGATGACCTCTGACCCATTATACCTGAACTGAAACTGAAACGATACAATGTCTATTAAAACAGAAGTTATTTCAAATATGCTCAATTGAAATCTGAACACCACACCCTCCCAGGAGATTGCCTTCTGAAGCACATCTTGGTAGATTTGGAGTTGGTTACCATAGTCCACTCACATGGTTAAAACTATGATTCAACTACATGGCTTCAGCAATGCTTAATGAATTACATACAGCGTTGAGAACCTCTGACCTAATTACTCGAGTCGTGACTGGGCCATTCATTATATTCAATAAAGATACCTTTATTCACACCAACAACAAAAATCCACCCACCCCCTCCCCCCGACCAGAGACCATTAATACATGACATATTAATATCAACTCATTATATACCACTTGAATTGTGTTGTGAATTGTTAGTAAGTCGGACACCGAATTGCATTCACAGTAGTTCCAGTTTCCACCACCAGTTTCACCTGACAATTCCAATGTGGCTTCATCTTCAGAAGCCTGCTACGCCGTAAACCTCTCTATACACCAACGCCTTCACAAGGCCTGGTGAGAGCCACCCCACGCACACGGTGCTAGGATGTATGGCATGTCCTATATCCTGTATCCTATATCCTAGAGTGATGCAAAATGCAAGAATGTCTGTCAAATAGACGGCGGGGCTCAGTTCAAGTTGTCCAATGTTGATAGGAATGAGTGCGACCTAATCGTATGTGTATATATTTATTTATTATGTATATATATAATTTTATATATATATATATATATACTCATTGATCATTAGGTCGTGCGTTCACTGATAAGCACTTAGTGCAATCACTTTATAATTTTTATAGTTTCTTTAGTAAAGCGTACCTTAAAAAACTCATATATATAAATACTATATAAAATAAATATAAATTACTTCAAATCTATACCTTCTTATATACTATGTGCTAGTCCTACACAACGCCCCCCGCCCTTGCTAGACTAGTGCGCAGACTAAGTGCGAATGAAGGACACTACTTCTATCAGCCTAGTAGCACCACCATTGTGACCGCCCACCTGGGGATTGGTCAGCCAGCAACCAATCAGAGCACAGAACCTCACCCCTCTTCCACCCCAATTCAAACACCCTTATGGGGAATCACAAAAAAAAACACCACTATAAAGAAATATATACTAAGGAGATTCCTTTTCTTATACATACAAACAAAAAGGGGGAAGAAAACAGTCAATTGATTTGGATATCACCGGAAAATGAGAAAAATTAAACAATAACAAATCAACAATTAAAATATTGAAAAAAGTCACCATCGATAAGTCAAATTGATAACCACAATATTGCAAAGGTTATCAATGATTAATTCAACGTGTCAAATCAGTGAGTAAAATATTGCAAAGATTATCAAACATAAGTCTGTGTCAGGCTTATTTCACCAATATACTTTTGAGATGAATTACATGAGCTTGATTTCAGAAGTGAATATAAAGCTGTCAGTTTTACATCTATAAGATACAAAATAAAGATAAAACGAAGTGCTCATACCTCTACCGACCCACCCACCCACCCATCCACATAGTAGCCAATGTTTTTGTTGCACATGACTTCCATGAACACACTGCATTCCCTTGAAAATTAATTCCCCTTTTTTTTCCTTTTTTCTTTATTTTACCCACTAAAGCCATTACACATCCAAAGCTCCGGGTCTTTGCGAGTTTATCAAAGCAGGCGAGGGGATAGATATAAAGATTCACCCCGTATCTACAGTAGGGGTGAAGAACAACCCATTGGAAAAAGTGGCGAAAACTGTTAGGTGTTAAACAACCAATCAGAGAAGGTGAGCTCCTCGTTCCGTCATGCAGTGTTTATCCATATCAGCACAAAGTTGATGAAATTAGAGAGAATGCAAAAAAAGACAAGATGGCGACTCAAAAATGCTCCCGATTCGACATTTAAAAGTCTATTAAACTACATGTTTTATTTTTTATTTTCTTCCAATAAAAAAATAACGGGTAAATATGAAGATGTATGTGATGAATATATTTTGCTTCTTGAATTAAGAATTTATTTGCTGATTTCATTTACCCAGCCTTTCGCTACTTTTTCTCAAAGGGTTGTTATTATTCACTCCTCCTCTAGATACGAGTGAATCTTTTATCTAGCGAGGGACTGCTGGGATTGCTCATGGCGGCCACCAATCATCAGGTGGGCGTTATGTTGGCAGGCGATGTCTCGCATCGCAGAAACCTGCGGCGCGTTCGCCCGCAGAAGCCGAGGCATCCCCTGTCCGTGTCGTCACTTCCTCTGCGCATGTGCGTGCGCAGCGTCCGCTCGCGCTGAATGTCCACCAGGCATTTGTCGTAGTAGTCCAGTTCCTTCAAGTACCTGCAAAGAGACAATGATGTGTTAGTTCCGACGCGTCCCGTTACACCACAGGAATTTGTCGTAGTAGTCCAGTTCCTTCAAGTACCTGCAAAGAGACAATTATGTGTTAGTTCCGACGCGTCCCGTTACACCACAGGCATTTGTCGTAGTAGTCCAGTTCCTTCAAGTACCTGCAAAGAGACAATGATGTGTCAGTTCCGACACGTCCCGTTACACCACAGGCATTTGTCGTAGTAGTCCAGTTCCTTCAAGTACCTGCAAAGAGACAATGATGTGTCAGTTCCGACGCGTCCCGTTACACCACAGGCATTTGTCGTAGTAGTCCAGTTCCTTCAAGTACCTGCAAAGAGACAACGATGTGTTAGTTCCGTCGCGTCCTGTTACCTCCAGCGTCACCACTCGGCGGCTTTCTTTGCTTGAGGTTTTATGTCCCAGCAACATCTAAGGTCATGTCAGGATATATGGGTACCGACTTGTGACAGTGCGCACTGATTCATGGCGACTTTATAGTGCTGCCCTACTGCCACCATGACCCCCCGATTTCGCACTCATTCAAATTATTCGGATACTGGGCTCCAGTCCTTGGCCTATCCTAGTAATGCCGAGCACCAGGCTAAGTGATGACAAGTATCAATTCTGTAAGTCATTGGTTTGACTTGACTGGGATCAAACTCCTGACCTAACGCAAAGGAAGCCTGCGCTCTACCGATGCGGCCACCGGCTCCAGTGGGCACTTGGCAACTGAATTTCTTTGAGTTGTATATTTTACTATGAAAATATTATAAAGAATGGAGCAGTGCTGCCTGGTGAGTCCCTTGTAACCGGAACTGACCCCCCCCTCCAGACCCCCCCCCCCCTCTCCAGACCCCCAAAGCCCCCCCTCCAACCAGTTCAGCCCACATCCGGTGGGTAGGTCAGACGGTACCTCCGCCCCTCCTTCCCAACTACGATACACTCACAACTAGATCCTGTCCTGATATGACCTTAGATGTTGCCAGGATGTAAAACTCCAACAACCAAACCACAACTAGATGAGAGTGGCCTCCAACAACAACAAAGGCGAAAATCTTGTTTGTTTGTTGTTTTACGTCCTAGCAACATCTAAGGTCATATCAGGACAGGCACCGACTTGTGACAGTGTGCACTCATGGCGACTTTATAGTATTGCCCCACTGGGAGACCAGGCCGCCAGCACCATGACTTGATATCCCACTCAGTCACATTATCCTGACACTGAGCCAACCAGTCCTTGCCCTATCCTAATAATGCCGAGTGCCTAGCTAGGAAGCGACAAGTATCAATTTTTATGTCATTGGTTTAACTCGACCAGGGTTCGAACCCACGATCCCATGGTCTACCAACACGGGAGATGGACGCTCTAACTCATTCGGCCATCCCGTCTGGTCGCGAAAATGTTACTTGCGGTAAATGTTCTAGTGCCAAGTAGGCTACCCTACATGAGGGGTGGAGTATTCATATGAGCAGGGAACGGGGGAGGGGGTGGGAATCGTAAATCCACTAAAAAATCATTAATTTCTAATCACTTTAGATGACTGGTGTTTAGATAAAAATAATTCTTTTATCTAACCGGTGTTGGGTCAGAAATGACGGAAGGACTCACCGCCTATGTGGTTTTTTTTTTCTCTTTAAGATTTATACTGCCTATCATGGACAAGTCTGAATAGACTTGTTTTCACCATTAGACAGTTTGTCGATAGAAAGCCTGAGTCTACACTTTTACCGACCCTAGGGATTTTTAACCTCCCACAGCACATAGACATGGTATGAGAGCAACTGGCCTTTGACGTCGCTGTAAGTTATACACAGCGGTGGAAATCCAAATTGACAGAGGTGGGGGCCACGGGGAATCAAACCACCAACCATCAGATTAGGAGTCCGACCTAGAAAAAAGTCAGACACTCTAACCACTCCGCCACATGTGTTGAAGTTTTGAACTGTGTCAACTTACTAACGTGTGTAAAGGTCCATTTTCATATGGCCAGAAGACATGTTCTATTTATTTTACTTCAATATTAATATTATGGTATAACCTACTCTACTGTTTATAGTTCATAGAAACTTTCATTATCTGACTTGAAAGCAAATAATAAAAATAACTTGTGTGTACACCAAGTTCAACACACCATTCTTAAGCTAGGTCAGGCTGCCATCAAAGTTTGATGCTCATATGAGCAAAAGCCCCAAAGAAATCTGTTGAGTGCCCCAGTGTATAAGTTACCGGGCGCAAGTTGTTCAGTCCAGCGCCGGTGGTGGCGCCACCGATTGTACAGGTGGTGGGCCAGACATAGAGTAAGACACAATATAGTAGGTGAGAAGTGGTAATGGACAGGAATTCCCTTCCGCGCTTTTATACTCGCATAATAGCTTATACATCACTTAAAATGTGACCGTCCAAACGGATGTGTAGGCGATAACGGCCAGACGCATCTAGCATACAGTGGTCAGAGACCCTCATAGATGGCGCCGATGTGGCCAATACTGTAACTACACAAGGCCAGTTAGACATCATATAGTGAGTACACTATAAATTATAATATAGGGAACTGAGGATAGATAGTGTCCTTGTTTATATTCGCATAATAGATTATAGAGCACATATAAATAAATATATTTACATGTGATCAAATGTCGGGAAATGTTTCAGTTTTGAAAATATTATTTTTTCATCGGATTATGTAACTTTAAACAAATATTACTTAAGAAGAATAAGAGAGTACGAGCCCAGCTGGCACAGCGCACACCTACCAGACGGGAGGCCATCGGTGCTTCGCGAGGTAAATCTGGTTGTCAGGTTTCAAGGTCTGCAGAAGTTTGCTGCTCTTCTTGTACATACTCTGGTAGTTGGTGGACAGGAACCACAGGCACCACTCACTCAGCTGGGTAGCGTTGTGCAGCTGGAAGTGTTCACGAGACGCTATATTATAACAGGGTCCGTACACATGTGAAGATATGGAATTCAAGGCTATTTCAAGGCTTATCAAGGCTGTTTAAAAAAAATAGGAATTCAAGACTATTTTCATTTCGATTTAAGGAAAGAACGATAATTGCGAATGGCGATTTCGGAGTAATTTAGATCAGTGGGAACAGTTTAAGGCTTTTCAAGACTAATTACCCAAAATAGGTTAAATTCCAGGCTTTTCAAGGTTTTGAAATGAGGCAAATGAAGTTAAGAACTTGTCAAGACTTTCCAGGCCCCATACGGAGCAAAAAAAAAGATTACAAGAAAACAAGATACAAGAAAAAAGTGGAAAAACGTTTGCTTAAATACATGGTGTCAATATTTCACATTTTCACTTATTTCCAACATACTTAATATACATAGGGAACAATAACTATTTGACTTGTTACCCGACCCCTCCAAAAAAGAAATAATCATTAACATTAACAATGTAACGTCGACACCACATATGTGGTACGCAGTTTCTGAAAACGACCCACATACATACACCGAGACACACATACACACACATAGATCTACACACCAAGGCACTCAGATGCACACATTCACACTCACACACACATGCTCACTCATACACATACACTCACACAAACACTCACACACACACAGACACACACTCACACACACATGCGTGCGCGAGTGTGTGCACTCACACACATACACTCACACATACTGTATGTCTATACACACTCACACATGCTCACACTCACACACATACACTCACACAAACACACACACACACTCACTCACACACAGACATACACAGACATACACACACACACTCACACACACAGACACACACATGCTCACACACTCGCACACACACACACACATACACTGTATGTCTATACACACTCACACATGCTCACACTCACACACATGCACTCACACAAACACACACAGACACTCACTCACACACAGACATACACAGACATACACACACACACACCTGTGCCGGCTCCAGAAGCATGAGGACGTCCTCGTTCATCTCCGGGTTGGACGCCCCCTCGACCACAGACAGTTCGTGAATGACGTAATCCTCAGTGAGCGCCAGTAGCCGCCGTAAACACAACCTGCTCAACACACAGGCCAACTCAGAAGGAGACGCGGACAGCAGCACATGGTGGCTGGAGTAGGGCAACATGTACAGGGTCTGCACACATGTATGTGAAGATATGGAACTCAAGGCTTTTCAACGCTGTTTTGGTAATAGGAATTCAAGACTATTTTCATTTGGATTTCAAGAAAATACACCAATGGCAAATGGTGATTTTTGACTAATTTAGATCAGTGGGGACAGTTTAATGGAATTAAAGGTTTTTTAAAGACTAATTACCCAAAATAGGTTAAATTCAAGGTTTTTCAAGGCATTGAAATAGGGCAAATGAAGTTCAAGACTTTTCAAGACTTTCCTAAAAAGAAAATTTGATTTAGGGTAAATTAGTTGATTTAAGCATGGGAAATTTCAATCGTGGACAATTGGTCTTCCTCATTCCACTGCTCCTTGCCCCATCCTAGTAATGCAGAGTGCCAGGCTAGGTAGCGACAAGTGTACATCTTTAAGCCATTGGTTTGACTCGACCAGGGTTCAAACACTTATACCTATCCTCTTCTGTTTATATATTTAGGCGTTAATCGCCTGTTAACAGATTTGGCTTGTCTATATATGACCTGTCATAATTATAGTGGTCATGTGGCGAGGACTGACTACATCAGGTCTGTTTTTCAATGCATTTAGTGATGGAGCTTCGACTATTTTGGGTGGAAGCCTATTCCACATGTTTGCCACTCTGCACAGAGAAAGTTTTTCTTCACTCACCGGTGAAGTGTGGCATTGTGGTGTTATTATGGTACTGTTCTTGTCGTAGTATATTGTGGTGGTGTTTTTTGTAGCAGTATTTTGGTGTTCTAGTGTTGGTAGTGAGGTGGTGTGGTGATAGTAATGTGGAGGTGTTGTGGTGTTGCTGTTGTGGAGGGCTCTTTTATCTAATGCAACATATTTGTTAGAACAATTTCACTGCAATCATTACAAACAAATGAATGGCAAGTGTCCTACCAAATTTGATCATCCGGAAACATGTGTGGTTTTTGCCTAGTCTTTCAGTTTAAGCAACCAAATATGCGGAGGGAGAGTGCATTTTACAAAACAGCAGGAGCAACTGACCTCAGCACTCTCCATCCACATATAGGTTGTACTAACTGAAAATCTAGGCAAAGGTGTGCTTGGAGAGCATTTGTCGGAGTACAGCTCCTGTCCCAACTGTTTATAGCAGGTCCCTTTAAGCGAATACTAATAGACCCTGCCAGTTAAGCTGGAAAGTACCCAAATAGAGTGGTTCCAGGTTCTGCCGATAGATGTCACTACCTTAACTGGAGGGGTGTAATACATGAAGAGAGCGGCGGTGAAATTCCAGAAGA
Source organism: Branchipolynoe longqiensis (assembly GCA_030323885.1). Classification (NCBI taxonomy): domain Eukaryota; kingdom Metazoa; phylum Annelida; class Polychaeta; order Phyllodocida; family Polynoidae; genus Branchipolynoe; species Branchipolynoe longqiensis. The sequence goes on along the minus strand of CM059190.1, from coordinate 29,217,585 downwards.
AAAATACAAGATAGTTGTCTTTAAAAAAAATATATTACAAGGATAAGAGCTTGAATATCTGAATACAATCAGGCATTTTATTATTTTTCCAGGCTTTCTTCATGGAGATATATATATAGCATGTGATATCATAGGCACTCGGGTAATGTACCAGACTAGAGTGGTTCCAGATTCTGCTGACAGATGTCACTAGCTTAACTAGCAGGGTCTATTCTGTGTGTATTTCTCACCGGTTTGCGAGTTCGATGAGCTCTATGCAGTCGACGTCCATCTGTTCGGGACACACCCCCGTGTACAGGTACTCCTTTAACGCCACAAACGTGTCCAGCGTCACTCCAGGGAAATGGATCTGCAGGACACCTGGCGTCAGTAATCAGTACTACACAGCAGGGCCCGCCTGAGCAGCTGCGGGGCCCAACTGGGAACATTTATTGCGAGGCCCCAGGTTTGTTTTTTTTCAAATATTTTTTCCCAGTTGAATAATATCTTTTTTTTCAGCAGCGAGATGCTATTTTTCCAGCCTTAACAATTACCGTATATATGTGACTATAAGTTGACCCGACTATAGGTCGAGGTCCTTTACTGACAAATTAAACGTCATTCATACACATGCAAAAATATTCAACAAGATGACAACACCTGGTCACTCAAAAACCTTCAAAGTCAGACTCATCTCTAGACTCCTCCAGTAACTGCAGTACCTGCTCCTGACTAAAGGGGCTGTCACATTAGGGGGCGTACAGCGGCGTAGGCACGCTACGTCATATACGTTGGCATACGCCGCCGTACGCTACACATATGCTACGCATACGCTACACGTACGCAATGCATATGCTATGCATATGATACACGTACGCTACGCATACACTATGCGGACGCTTCGCATAGGCCATCATGTGCCGGCCTATGCCGGCTTATGCCGTCATACGCCGCCATACGCTTTCTCCCATCCGTCCGTCCAAATTTTGTTGTGCATGCTAAAAAAATATTGACCTATGGGAGCGTATGGTTCATACACTACTCATACGCTTCTCATACGCTGGCATACGCTCCTCATACGCTAGGGGTATGCCGGCGTACACTACTCGTATGCTCAACTTGCGTCACGGGCATATCTCTGGCGTATGAAGCGTACGCAGAACCTACAAGTTGCGTATGGGAGCGTATGCGGAGTGTATACAAAGCGTATGGCGGCGTATCCCCGACCTATGGTCTCGGTATATAAAGGCGACGCACTATATACCCAGGAGCCACCAGGTGGCGGACCGAGGAGAGATAACATAGGTCTCGCATACACTTCGCATACACTCCTCATACGCTCCACATGCCAATCAAAACCGTCAAAAAATGTCACAGTACGCTCTCATACACTCCTCATATGCTCGTCATAGGTTACGCATACGCTCAAAAACACCCGAGAGGTCACCAAAAGTTACGATACGTCATCCCGCGCAGTTTTTTCCCATTTTCAACGTAGGTTTTCAATACGCTCCCGCCATACGCTGTAATGTGACAGGGCCTTAAGAGCATCAATGTAATATTCATCACCAGCATTAATGGCAAAGTCCTCAGAGTCATCATCACTGATTGAGTCAGACTCATCTCTTGCCACAAGATGTTGTCCTGGGTGCCATCAATGCTCCTTCGGGGGGTATCGTAAGTATAAGATGACCTCAGATTAGGAGATGTTTTGTGTGGTAAATTTCCTCGACTTATATTCGAGTATATATGATGCATAATTATGAACTATTTCTGGATGAGATAATGAGATGGTATGACACAATATAGACAATAGCAGGTAGCAATCAGGTATCTTATTTTCTACATGTAGACTGGAGAATAGCCATTTACGTTTATACTATATCATTGATTTGCTGATCATACCTTTTGGTTTTAAAATAACACATTAAGTAATTAAAACATCACATAATCAAACTGGTTTTAAAATGTCCATCTAAATATCACATAAACATACTTGTTGGTTTTAAAATAACACATTAAGTAATTAAGACGGGCGGTTGTTGGTCGTAACAAAAGGGTGGTCGTTGGTCGCGTTAGACGGGTGGTCGTTGGTGAAGGGTAATTTGTAGTTCAAATATGCTGCTGCATTGGAATTCTGGCAACACCCAATAACCGATGTTTACTTTTTGTGCTGGGTGGGGTGTCGTTAAATAAATAAACAAACAAACAAAATGGAATTCTGGCCGTATATGGCAAGTGGTCGTTATTCAGGTTGTTCGTTTAAGAGGGGAATCACTGTTGGTTGGTTGTTGGAGTTTTACGTCCTGGCAACATCTAAGGTCATCTCAGATTTACGTCTGCCATATGGAGGCATTGGTACAAACTACTGTATGTAGATCAACATTTGGATATTGGTTAGAATGGTAGTATTCATTCTATTACTTATATCTTATTCACATTAATTTTTATATCTACCTACTATGGACCAAATTATGTAACTACCATAATCCTGAGTCTGAAATAAAGAATTGAATTGAATTGAATATCAGGATGGGGGACCGATGTATATCAATAGACATTTGAGAATGGGATACGCACCACTTTGGCTGAGCTTTCCCTGAAATTGTAGCTGAACATGCCGAGCATGACGTCACAGCGGGCCGTGAGCAGAGCCTTGTGGGCAGGCACGACGCCATCTTCTACTTGGAACGTCACATCTAGGAGGGAGAGAGCAGGGCTGGGTTAATGGCGATATCCAAGTATTCAAGTCGCTTATGGAAGAGAATGAGCAAGGGTCATAGCACAGCGTTAAGATATACAAAGCGTAAGTCATTATTCACAGAAGGGGCCCCATTAATTGAGAGGGAGCGGGACGTAGCTCAGGCGTGTCCACCTGTGATGGTGTGGGTCATCCTATCGATCCTGCTCAGTGGACACATTTGCAGTTTGGGCTATTTTACGTTCCAACCAGTGGTCCACAACTGGTTCGCCAAAGGCTGTGGTATGTGCTGTCCTGTCTGTGGGAAAGTGCATTTAAAATAACCTTCGCTGCTTATCGGAAGGAGTAGCCTTTGTGGTGGCAGCGGGTTTCCTCAAAATAAATATGTCAGAATGACCATATGTTTGATGTCCAACAGCTGATGATAAAAATCAATGTGCTATAGAGGCGTCGTTAAATAAAACTAATTTTCCTTTTCATTAATTGAAGTAACATATAGTCAGTGAGTAATGTATTGGCAACAAAGGCTATAACCATGGTGAGGCTGGTTGGTGGTTTGTTGGAGTTTTAAGTCCTGGCAACATCTAAAGTCATATCAGGATGAGTATTGACTTGTGACTGCACACTCATGGCAACTCTATAGTGCTGCCCCATTGGGAGACCAGGCAGCCAGCACCATGACCTGCTATCCCACTCAGTCACATTATCCTGACACTGACAAGCTGAGTCAACCAGTCCTTACTCTATCTTAATAATGCTGAACACCTGGCCATGAAGTGACAAGTATCAAGTTTTGACTCGACCAGAGTTTGAATCCGTGGGCTTGAATCCCACCATCTACCAAAACGGGAGACGGACGCTCAACTCATTCGGCCATCTATCTACATGTGTGCCATCTAATTTAGACATGTGACTCAAAACCATCATATTATGCATCTTTAACGGAATTTCAGTTTTGACTTGAAGTTAAAGCCGTATAGTCCGATGAAAACATCAAATTTTCAAAACCAAAACAATTATCTAATTTGATTCTATATATTGAACTTAGATACTGGCACACTTATTAAACATTTCTCACCACATAGAAGGGAGTACTGAGGCAATTTAATAGAACCTAATACTGCAGAAGCCTATGGGGTCAAGAGCTTTGGCGTGCTTGCAAAATTAATTTTGATACGTTTGCACTTCACATATCTCAAAAGTTTGCCATTTAAAATAAAAGTTACTTCAAACTAAAGTAAGGTAGATTATAGCGATCAACCTAATATATTTATCTCAGAAAATGACAGAAACCCCACACCATCAGACTATTCAACTTTAAGCGAGTGCCAGTTGGTCACGTGGCTTACCGGCCAGCACGGACCGCTTGATGGTGAACTCGCGGAGTCGCTCGACCCGCTGTTCCAGGAAGCGCTCCTGGCTGGCCTTGTTTAGGTAGATCTCCCCGTTAATGATGTTAGAGACCATCATCAGCAGGTCCTGCAGCCCCAGCAGGAAGGCAGACCGCCGGATGTCCTACAGGAAGCAGAAAAGGCACACTGACAAATGACAAATATATGACAAATATTTATTTGACTCTATCGACCTCTTTCGAGGTATGAGAGCAACAAAAACATACATCTTTGATTCGGTTCAGCTGAGCATTGTTGCTCACAACAGAAATAGCCTGGATATACATACATGTTGAAGAATTGACAGAGTAAGTATACATTTTCACTTAATAACAAATTACTTTATGCATCACTATAACCAAGGTTTGTATTATATGTTTTCTTGTAATGAAAATGCTCAGAGTTACATACATATTGAACAACAAATATTGAATATAACATAACATGGCCGGAAGACCAGTGCCTCGCGTTGAAAAAATACCTTTATTCGCTGAATAAAATGATAATTTAACCCCCCAAAAAGACTGCTTACACTCATCTAATGACCAACACTGGTTCTCAAGGTCGGGCTTGAGCACCACATCGGAACAGAAACCCAGCATCTTAATTAAAGCTGTATAGAGGGGGTGTAATGACGTCACGAGGCAACTTTCGGTGGCCATATTGGATGACATACAGAAGGCTTGCAACTGCCGACACTGTGGTTATTTACTCATTTGTTGGTTTATTTGTCACTGTTTTGAGCAGTTTGCCCTCAGAAGTTGTTGCTAAAGTGCTGTAAGTAAACACACTGGATGTAAACTGCCCAGAACCTCCCATAACACAAGAAAACTCTGTTTTACTGCATCTGCGTGCATTCACAACATGGCTAGGGAGGGTGCTCGTAATCCAAGATGGCAGCCCGCTGACCACTGATTGCTAAGTAATGACGTCACGTGCACTCCCTCTATAGTCCGATGCTTTTGAATTTCTGTAATTTTCTGAGATAAATACATTAGACTGATCACTATAACCTACCTTACTTTAGTTTGAAGTAACTTTTATTTTAAATGGTAATGTTACAGATATTTGAAGTGGAACCAAGCAAAATTAATTTTTGGCAAGCAAGCCAAAACCCTGACACCATAGGCTTCTGCAGTAACAGGTTCTATTAAATTGACTCAGTATTCCATTCAATGTGGTGACAAATGTTTAATAAGTGCATCAGTATCTAAGTTAGATATGTAGAATCAAATCTATATAATTGTTTTGGTTTAAAAAAATGTATTTTCATCAGACTATGCAGCTTTAATGAAGTTTGAATTTGGGATCTATGATTTAAAAGATTTTTTTTTTTTTAATTATTTTTTTTTAGTCATATGACCATAGATGTTGCTAGGGGGTAAAACCCCAATGTGCCCACCTGCAGGAGGAGGTCTTTGGCGTGAGGCGCGCGTCCCGTGTATAGGAAGGTGAGGATGTATTCGAACACAGCCGGGCTGATCTCGTCGTTCAGGGTGACGACAGTCTGCAGGATGCGGCTCCCCGGGGAGAACACATCCTCACAGTATTGCAGCTGGATAACAGCGAAAGGCACCGGAAAGTCAGTTTAAAGTCACGTGGTTCAGGCGCGGAGGAACGACAAAGGAGCAGGCGTGCGGGTAGATACAAGATTCACTCCCTACTTGCAGTAGGGGTGAATGACAACGTAGTCTAAATACGGGTGAAAATAGCTTCAGTATGGAACAGGAAGTGGAATTCTTGGTTCCAGTATTACGTGGCTACTTACATGGGCACAGAGTTTGTGAAATGGGAGAGAACGCAAAAAGACAAGATGGTGACCATAGAATGCTGTTGATTTCACTTTTAAAGTCCATTAAACTACATGGTTTATTATAATTTTCAAATCAAAAGTAGTGCGTAAATAGTAAGATATATGTGAATAATATATTTTGCTTCTTAAATTAAGAATTTATCTGCTCATTTCATTTACCCAGCATGTAGATCATTTTCACCACTTTTCTAATGGGTTGGTTGGTTTTTACCCCTACTGCAAGTCCGGGGTGAATCTTTTATCTAGCGTGCGGGTGAATAAAGTTGATTGAAAACAAGGGAACACCCGAGACAAGCCAGAGAAGGGCCGAAGTAGCGTCAAGGAAAGAAGCAGACAGGGGGAAAAAAGAAGTAAATCTTGTTTTATTTAATGACGCCTTTAGATAGCATTGATTTTTATCATTGGCTGTTGGACGTCAAACATATGGTCATTCTGACATTTATTTTGGAGGAAACCCACTGCTGCCACATAGGCTACTCTGTTAGCCTTCAAATGCAACTGATTTCAGACATTCCCTCCCAATGCATATAAATTACCCAAGAATTTGTTTTAGTTTCTTGTTGTTTTACATCCTAGCAACATCTAAGGTCATATCAGGATGGGTACTGACTTGTGACAGTTCGCACTCATGGTGACTTTATAGTACTGCCCCACTGGGAGACCAGGCCACCAGCACCACGACTTGATATCCCACTCAGTCACATTATCCTGACACTGAGCAAACCAGTCCTTGCCATATCCTAATAATGCTGAGCGCCTGGCTAGGAAGCAACAAGTATCAATTTTTAAGTCATTGGTTTGACTCGACCATGGTTCGAACCCAAGAATTAGCTGGCTATTTATCATTATATATTAGCTACGTGTGTTTATACAGGAGGTCGTGAGTTCAATCCCTCGCCGAGTCAAACCAAAACTTTAAAAATTAATACTTGCCGCTACCTTGCCTAGTGCTAAGCATTCACTAGAACAGGACATGGTTTGGTTCGCTCAGTATCATGATAGATGTCATAGATAATAGATGATATCATATCATGATAGATAGATAGAATGTCTGTATCATAGCGGGGGCAGCATTATAAAGTCGCCATGAGCACATGGTGTTATTTATCTAGTACTGATTTGGTAGGCTGTGAGGCTTTATGACAATATCTACAGCACCTGACATTTCCAGGTGGCCATCCATCCAAGTACTGACAAGGCTCAATACAGACGGGATGGCCAAATGAGTTAGAGCGGCCGTCTCCCGTGTGGTAGATCGTGGGTTCGAATCCTGGTCGAGTCAAACCAATGACTTAAAAATTGATACTTGTCGCTTCCTAGCCAGGTGCTCGGCATTATTAGGATAGGGTAAGGAGCAGTGGAATGAGGAAGACCAATCACCTCTGACTGAAATTTCTCCTGCTTAAACAACTAATGTACAAAAAAAATAAAAAAAATCGTTTAACTTTGATGATCAGATGAAAGCTGATGTTTCCAATATGGTGATATTTGTCCTTATAAATAGGTAACAGTCCTAATACCCCCCTCCCCCCAACACCCCACTAACATGGATATATCCCATACACTTCTTTTCGCTTTGCCACCATCACATGAGTGCCAAAACAACATTATATGTTCTATCCAAATGTCAGGTGCTGTAGACATCTTGTCCAGGCTCACAGCATACCAAATCAGTACAGGCTAAGTAACACCATGTGCTTGTGGCAACTTTATAATGCTTCCTCCAATGGGATACAAACATTATGGCTGGCACCATGACCAATTTGATCCTGATACTGAGCCAACCAGACCATGTGCTGTAGAACATAATGAAATCTACTGAAACATCTACAACCAAGCACGAAGCTGCACACAAATGCTAATACTAAATGCAATGTGATTGCCACAACCCAGAATGAAGCACAGAAACACCCTCCCACCTCCCCTACTGGACATGGGTACCAGTTAAAGTTGCATAGTCCAATGGTTTTGAGTTTCTGTCATTTTCTGGGATAAATATATTTGTGGTGTTCTCTGTGGCGGAGTGGTTAGAGTGTCTGACTTTTTTCTAGGTCAGACTCCTAATCTGAAGGTCAGTGGTTCGATTCCCTGTGCCCCCCCCCCCCCCACCTCTGCCAATTTGGATTTCCACCGCTGTGTATAACTTACAGCGTCATCAAAGGCTGGTTGCTCTCATACCATGTCTATGTGGTGTGGGAGGTTAAAAATCCCTTGGGTCGGTAAAAGTGTAGACTCGGGCTTTCTATCGACAAACTGTCTAATGGTGAAAACAAGTCTATTCAGGCTTATCCATGATAGGCAGTATAAATCTTCAACAATGTTGATTATTATAATCTACTTTACTTTAGTTTGAAGTAACTTTTATTTCATATGGCTAACTTTGGAGATATTTGAAGTGCAACCAAGCAAAATTAATTTTGGCAAGCACGCCAAAATCTGACACCAGAGGCTTTAGTAGTAACAAACTCTATTAAATTGACTTATTATGCCCTTCTATGCAGCAACACATGCTTAATAAGGACACCAGTGTCTAAGTTAATTATGTAGAATCAAATCTAGATGAGTGTTTTGGGTTTGAAAATTTGATGTTTTTATCGGACTATGCATTTTTAAATACTTACACCTAGATGACCAGTTCTGTTTACGCTGAGAAATGACCTATTGACCTGAATTAAAGATGGCTTCCAAATGGAGTGCTGCAGCATTGCCTCACCTGGAGTGTGCGGAATGCTGGGTGGTTGAGTGTCATCTGGGGGAGGCAGCCTGGGTCACGCTGCACCTGATGCATCATGTCGTCATCCGCATCACCGCTCGACGTCTCCACCTGCAACGACAAGTCACAGAGTTTTATGTCCTGGCAACATCTAAGTTCATATCAGGACGGGTACCGATGGCTCCATACATTAAATTGGAAATATCACCAATGGAGATCAGAGGACACAAACTTAGACTTCAGAATCCAAGGACCAACCGGCGAGTGAGGAGCGGCAAACACATGGAATAGGCTTCCACCCAAAATAGCCGAACCTCCACCACTAAATTCATTGAAAAACAGACTTCGTAAATTTTTTACTGGTATCAGTAGTCAGTCCTCACTGCATGATCATTATAATTATGACAGGTCATATATAGACAAGCCAAATATGTTAACAGGCTATTATGCCTAAATACATCAAGAGAAGAGGATAAGTAAGCATAAGCATAAGTAATTGTGACAGTGAGCACTCATGGCGATTTTACAGTGCTGCCCCACTGGGAGACCAGGCCGCCACCCCATGACCTGATATCCCTCTCAGTCACATTATCCTGACACTGAGGCAACCAGTCCTTGCCCTCTCCTAATAATGCTGAGTGCCTGGCTAGGAAGTGACAAGTATCAATTTTCTAAGTTATTGGTTTGACTCGACCGGGAATTGAACTCCCAACCTTCCGCATGCGAAGCCCATGCTTTACTGATTCGGAGACCGCGCCTGGTATACATTAGTTGATTAAAGCTGCATAGTCCGATGAAGCATCAGATTTTCAAAACCAAATCATTCACCTAGATTTCATTCTACATAACTAACCTAGATACTGATGCAATTTAATAGAACCTGTTACTGCATAACCCTATGGTTGTCAGAGTTTTGGCGTTCTTGCCAACTTTTGCACTTCACATATCTCAAAGGTTAGCAGCTATTTCAAATAAAAAATAGTTCAAAGTAGAGTAAGGTAGACTATAACGATCAACCTAATATATTTATTTCAGAAAATGACAGAAACTCCAACCCATCAGGCTATGCAACTTTAAGAAAATAGCAGAAACTCAAAACCATCGAACTATGCAACTTGAAAATCAACAAATCCATCAATGTCCGGAAGTCACACACACAAAATATTTCAGCACCAAACCTAAAGCACACTTTTTCTTACCCCCACCCCCCACTCCTCACCACAACCTCGATTTAAAATTTGCTAACATGCGCAGACAAACAAACAAACAAACAAAAAACCAAACAGACAGCACTCACCTCCTCAAAGTCGAGCAGCTTTGTTGTGTCGGCTGACTCCTTGCGCGCGTGCGCATGCGCGTTGTCCACCTTGCTTCCGCTTCCGGTGGCGTTGCCGTTGATGCTGTTGGCTCGGTGCAGCAGCCGAGACACCGAGTTGGACTTGGGGATCTCGGCTGGCGGGCTGGAGAGGTCCGACAGGAACAGCTCCTCGAAGATGGAGGAGGCGCCGAGAAGGCACACCTTGTGGGCCTGTATGCACACGCCACGCGCCACGAAGATGACGTCACAGAAGGCCTGGTTCTGAAGTGTGGGTGAGTGAGGGGAGGGCATGATACCAAATGTGTTAAGGGACATTCGTGAAAATCTATATATAGTCACACAAACAAAAGAGATTCATTCACCCCCCCCCCCCCCCCCCATGCGCCATCAAGATGATGTCGCAGAAGGCCTGTTTCTGAAGTGTGGGTGAGTGAGGAGAGGGTGCGATACCAGACGCGTTATGGGACATTTGTGAAAATCTATATATCGTCACAAAAATTAAACAGATTCACCCCCTCGTGAAAATCTATATATAGTAAGAAAAATGAAAGAGCTTCAGCCCCCCACCACGCCATGAAGATGAGGTTACAGAAGGCCTCGTTCTGAAGTGTCGGTGAGTGAAGGAAGGGTGTGATACCAGACACGTTATGGGACATTTATGAAAATCTATACATAGTCACAAAATCAAAAGAGATTCACCCCCTCGTGAAAATCTATACATAGTAACAAAAATTAAAGAGATTCACCCCCGCCCCCACGCGCCCTAAAGGTGACGTTACAGAAGGCCTTGTTCTGAAGTGTCGATGAGTGAAGGGAGGGTGCGATATCAGACGCATTATGGGACATTTGTGAAAATCTATATATAGTCACCAAAACAAAAGAGATTCACTCCCTCGTGAAAATCTATATATAGTAACAAAAATGAAAGAGATTCACCCCCTCCCCCCCAACGCGCCATAAAGGTGACGTTACAGAAGGCCTCTTTCTGAAGTGTTGGTGAGTGAAGGGAGGGTAGCATACCAGACGCGTTATGGGACATTTGTGAAAATCTATGTATAGTCACAAAAGCAAAAGAGATTCACCCCCTCGTGAAAATCTATATATAGTAACAAAAGTGAAAGAGATTCACCCCCCCCCCCTACGTGCCATGAAGATGACGTCACAGAAGGCCTCGTTCTGAACTGTGGGTGAGTGATGAGAGTGTGCGATACCAGACACGTAATGGGACATTCGTGCAAATCGATTTATAGTCACACAAACGAAAGAGGTTCACCTCCTCGTGAAATCTATTTATAGTAACAAAAACGAGAGATTCACCTCCTAGTGAAAATCTATATATAGTAACAAAAATGAAAGAGATCCCCCCCCCCCCCCCCATGCACCATGAAGATGACGCCATAGAAGGCCTCGTTCTGAAGTGTGGGTGAGTGAGGGGAGGGCGTGATACCAGACACGTTAATGGACATTCAGGAAAATCTATACGTAGTTGCAAAAACAAAAGGATTTGTTTGGGTTAGACCCCGATGCAACGCAGTTCGCCCAGAGCAGTGCAATTGGACAGGATTTGTTTGTGCAACACGGACATTACCGTATATATGCGAATATAAGTCGACTTTGAGTATAAGTTGAGGGGTATTTTTAAAGGAAATATATAGAATTAGGCATAACCCGACTATATGTCGAGCTTCATTTTATTTACTGACAAATTAAATTTCATTCATACACATGCACAAATATTCAACAAGATATCAACACCACTGGTCACTCAAAAACCTTCAAAGTCAGACTCATCAATCAGACTCCTCCAGTAACTGCACATGACTAAGAGCATCACTGTAATATTCATCACCAGCATCACTGTCAATGTCCTCAGAGTCATCATCACTGACTGAGTCAGAATCATCTTACCACAAGACGTCATCCATGCTCCCAATCGGGGTATCACGAGTATAAGACGACCTCAGAATAGGGGATTTTTTTTGGTGGTCAATTTCCTCGACTTATATTCGAGTATATACAGTACAAGACGGCCTACCTGTAGGAGGCTGTCCAGGTCGTCGTTCTGGTCAGAGGGCGGTTCGCGATGGGTCGGTGGTTTTGGTTTCGGGGGCAAGAATGGCTCTTGACACAGTGGCCTGGAGATGCGCTTGAGGTTCCCGAGGATGTTCCAGAAGTGCTTTTCACGCTTGTTGATCAGAGCGCACCTGGCAAAACATTACCACACAACCATATGACTATTATCAGCACGACTGACAATGACAATGGCGATGATTTATATTGTGGCTCGCGACTCCTCATGGGGTATTAAAACAACATTATAAAGTACAAGTTTATAACACACTGGATAAATACCAAATGACACGGTTTTAACAAGCAAATGATTATCCAAGGTAAACACTGTCAGAAAGAAAACACACAAAAACCTAAACATGTACATGTTAGAATTGGTGCATAATTAATTTGACAAATTTAGCAAGATTTGTCAACTGTTTAGTACTTGCAACGTTAAATAGCTGAGATATTTTTAACACATTGGGTCTGACAGTGTAGTATTTTTTTAAGTACATTTCCCTGAGACCATTCAAGGCGGGGCAGACTAGAGTATAATGGTATTACCTGCAGAACATTCATAATCAAAACAATCATGCTAAATTTGATCCAACATTTAGATACCACTACATTCATCAAACATCTATTGTTGCATCGAAGGAAATACCAAGGCTATTTAATAGAACCTATCTATCACAGTTGAAGTCTATGATGTCCAGCATTCCGGTGTGCACACCATAATTAATTCTACATGTCTTCACTTCAAATATCAGCTCTGAGATGCCAATGATGGTCAACATTCGGTCACAGGTCAGAGAAGGCCAACATAACCAGTGTTCCACAACTGGTTCATCAAAGGCTGTGGTATGTGCTGTCCTGTATGTGGGAAAGTGCATATAAAAGACCCCTTGCTGCTTATCAGAAAGAGTAGCCTATGTGGCAACAGCGGGTTTCCTCCAAAGAAATATGTCAGAATGACCATATGTTTGACGTCCAATAGCCGATGATTCGAAAATCAATGTGCTGTAGAGGCATCGTTAAATAAAACAAGTTTTACTTTATTTTTTAGAAGAGCCACATAAGAATATTTGAAGCCCTCAAGCAAAGCAATGTACTGGGGCCCTTAAGCCCCGCTCACCACCAACAGTAACGCACATTATCACCCATATCGAACATTGATTTTGCATTCAAGAATGCCTTGATTTCACATTAACACAAATAATATGAATCCCAATTTTATTTTTTATATTGAATTTTAAGGCCCTTAAAACCTCGGGGCCCCCAGGGGTACTGCCCAGTGTGCCCATGTGATAAGACGGCATTTGGTCAGACCACTGGTCATGCCGGACGGGTTCATCAAATACTGTGTGAGATCAGGAGTTTGATTCCTAGTCAAGTCAAACCAATGACTTATAAAATTGATACTTGTCGCTTCCTAGCCTGGCGCTCGGCATTAATAGGATAGGGCAAAGACTGGTTAGCTCAGTATCAGGATAATGTAACTGAGTGGGATATCGGGTCATTGTGGCAGCACCCTGATTTCCCACTGGGGCAGCACTATAAAGTCACCATGAGCACATACTGTCCTGATATGACGATTAGATGTTGCCAGGATGTAAATTTCCAACAACCAACTGACTCGAAGAAAGCCGGAAAGCTTACCTGATGACATTGGTGAAGACATCTTCGATGCCGTACTGCTCAAGCACGCTCGTCTCGTAGTAGGCGGCGTCAATCTCATTGGCCACGGCGCGTCCCATCTCAGGGGTTACGATGTCAGACTCGTGAATCTCCCTGCAGAAGGAGGAGATGTTGAAGAAAAAATGTGCCAACAAAGTTTTGCAACAGCAGCAATAACAACAAATAACATCAGTGTTATACATGACCTGTATCTTCTATAACAGAATTCATACACATTTTGACATCAAATTCGAGGACTTTCCATGGCTTTCAAGAACCTTTCAGTGCAAAATTCCATTTTTTTAAAAGATGTTTATTAAATTTAAGTGCCTCGAAACACGGCTGTATTTATAGTCGATTCACTGTGCAAGATGTGAAGTGTAAATGAGCATTAAAAAAATAACAATGAGTATATGTGTGGTTTTAATATAAAAATCAAGAGGCAGGATAACATTAACAAACCCACAAAAAAAATCACTTTTCATACAAAATGTTACTGATTAATGAATAGAGAACATATGCATATAACATCCCAGCTATTTATGATTGAAGGATCTTTAGACAAATTTCAGGAATTTCCATGCCTGGAATACTGAATTATCAAATTCCATAAACCTTCTAGGTTTTCAAGGACACATATGAACCCTGTATAATAGGAGTGTGTATTGGGAGGAATAGGAACACTTAAGGCTGCAGTCCGGTGAAGCACCAAATTTTCGAAACACAAAAACAATTATTTAGATTTCCTTCTGTATATTTAACTTAGATACTAATTCACTTATTGAGCATGTATGGCTACATAGAAGAAAATACTGAGTCAATTTAATAGAAAATGTTACGGCAGAAGCATATGATCTCAGAGTTTTGTCATACTTCAAATATCTCCAAAGTTAGCCATTTAAAATAAAAGTTACTTCAAATTAAACTAAACTAGACTATAATGATTAGCATAATGTATTTATCTCAGAAAATGGCAGAAACTCAAAAGCATCGGACTATGCAGCTTAAGGCTGTGTATCCATAGACTGTTCCCTTGTGGCGTGTTGTGACCTGTGACACGCCACACAGACAATGAACATGTTCATTCTCAATGTTCCCGGTCAGTACATCACATGTGCCGTGCACAAGGCCATACGGTCCCTGGGTCCTACCTATCGGAACGGCCACTAAGCAAAACACAGGCTCATTGTCTGTGTGGCGTGTCACAACGTCACAAGCGAACACGGAACAAGGGAACACACCACAAGGGAACACCGCCTTAAAAATACCTGAAGAATGGGCCTTTGTCGATCTTGATGAAGTCCTCGTCCATGTACATGTAGCGAAGGTCTGCCTGGCAGCCGCACAAGATGACAGGCACACCAGGGCACGATCGCTGGATCTCAGGCCACCAATGGTTGACGATATTCTGCAGCGTCCTCGGACGGACGACAGAGAAGCAGGCCAGGATCACGTCCGCCCTGCACACAAAAGTACCGTTACTCTTTCGCGAATGATTTGGCAGGCGACACGCCTGTATCACTAAAACTTATAAGGATGTCTTCAGCACCTTGTATTCACAGGCGGTCACCGATCGAAGTACTGACGAGGCTCAATGTTGCTGATCAGATGAGACCCGGTGTTTCTAATGTGATATTGGCCCTATTTTAACTGTCACCTCTTCTCATATTTATTCTCGTCAAAAGTTGTTGTTATAACATAAAAGCCTATGTATTTTTATTGCTGTACATTAGTTGATTAAGCAGGGGAAATTTCAATCGCGGATAATTGGTCTTCCCCATTCCACTGCTCCTTGCCCTATTCTAAGAATGTCAAGCGCCAGGCTAGGAAGTGACATGTATCAAGTCAATGGTTTGACTCACCAGGGTTCGAACACACGACCCCACGATCTACCAACACGGGAGAGGAACGCTCTAACTCATTCAGCCATCCCGTCTGGTTTATTAAGTGTATGTAAGTGTATGTAACAATCGAAGTTTGTGATTTCATGATGGGCTGACATAATAAACAGACTCCCATTTGGAATCCCTCTGCCCACCCATGAGAAGTGTCTAGTGAAAACCTATGAATAGTGAAAACTTTTTAACAGCGAAAACCTGCGAGTCGAGAAAACCTAGTAACAACCAGACGGGATGGCCGAATGAGTTAGAGTGTCCATCTCCCGTGTTGGTAGATCGTGGGTTCGAATCTTGGTCGAGTCAAACCAATCACTTAAAAATTGATACTTGTCGCTTCCTAGCCAGACGCTCGGCATTACTAGGATAGGCCAAGGGGCAGTGGAATGAGGAAGACCAGTCACCTGCGACTGAAATTTCCCCTGCTTAAACAACTAACCAAAAACAAACAAAAATGGTGAAAACCTGATACAGGTTGTACCTCTTTAATTTGGCATTCCCTAGGACTACTTCAGCAACTCCCATGTTCTGGCAGATTTTTACACAGCAATGTGTTGTGGATTAACCATATGGTTACATGGGGGGGGGGGGGTTCTCTTAGGGGGTCTACAGTCCTGATATGATCTTAAATGCTGCCAGGATGTAAAACTCCAACAACGAACCAACTTCTGTGGTCCGGTATTTTCTGTAATTTCACAATAGCCAGGTTCCAAGGTTGTCAGATCAAGGAGGTTAAACCTGGTAATAGCGAAACTTGGTAATAGAGGGGGTGCACGTGACGTCATCACTCAGCAGTCAGCCATCTTGGATTACGAGTACCCTCCCTAGCCATGTTGTGAATGCATGCAGATGCAGTAAAACAGAGTTTTCTTGTGTTATGGTAGGTTCTGGGCAGTTTACATCCAATGTGTTTACTTACAGCGCTTTAGCAACAACTTCTGAGGCCAAACTGCTCAAAACAGTCACAGATTAACCAACAAATCAGTAAATAAGCACAGTGTAGGCAGTTGCAAGCCTTCTGTATGTAATCCAATATGGCCACCGAAAGTTGTCTTGTGACGTCATTACACCCCCTCTATAGTGAAAACTTGTGAACAGCGAAAACCTGCGAGTAGAGAAAACCTAGTAATGATGAAAACCTGGTACTGGTTGTACCTCTTTAATTCAGCATTCCGTAGGACTACTTCAGCAACTCTCATGTTCCAGCACATTTTTACACAGCAATGTGTTGTGGATTAACCGTATGGTTAGATTTGGGGTTCTTTTAGGGGGTCTACCGTCCTGATATGATCTTAAATGCTGCCGGGACGTAAAACTCCAACAACCAACCAACTTCTGTGGTCCGGTATTTTCTGTAATTTGGCAATGGCCAGCTTCCAAGGCTGTCAGATCAAGGAGGTAAAACGTGGTAATAGCGAAACTTGGTCATAGCGAAAACCTGCAAATAGCGAATTTCCGCGAAAACACGGCTCCCCTCCCCCCCCGCCCCCCGCCATCCCGCCCCCATTGGATTAGCACTGTCAATGAATCACAGAAAAATGCCGGAAGTCAGGTTTCAGCTATCGTTGTTGACGATATATTATCGCCCATACCTAACACTTTCTTGCTTGGGTTTTATGCTCTCACAACATCTAAGGTCATCTCCGCGGTGGAGTGGTTAGAGTGTCTGACTTATTTCTAGGTCAGACTCCTAATCTGAGGGTCGGCGGTTCGATTCCCCGTGCCCCCAGCTCTGCCAATTTGGATTTCCACCGCTGTGTATAACTTACAGCGTCATCAAAGGCCGGTTGCTCTCATACCATGTCTATGTGGTGTGGGAGGTTAAAAATCCCTTGGGTCGGTAAAAGTGTAGGCTCGGGCTTTCTATCGACCAGCAGTGGAGTGGGGAAGACCAGTCGTCTGTGACTGGGATTTCCCCTGCTTGGGACAACTAATGTACAAAAAAAAAAAAAAAAAAAATGAGAGACAACTAAGTGTTCGCACTTCCTGTCTACCATTCGCTATATCGCTATATAAGAACTGGTTTTGAACCAACCACATGTTGTCAAATAGGCCTACATTCTGATTCCTTGGAATGTTATTTATTTAACATTACTCGGTAAATATAATTAAAATCGCGGAAATCGCGGAGATCTTTCATCCCTGACATACCTAAAGTTGGATAGTCCGATGGTTTTGAGCTTCTGTCATTTCCTGAGAGAAATAAATATATTAGGTTGATGGTTATAATCTACTTTACTTTAATTTTAAGCTACTTTTATATTAAATGCCTAACTTTGGACATATTTGAAGTGCAAAAATGGTAAATTTATGTTGACACACATGCCAAAGCTTTAACACCATGGCATAGGCTCGTGTGGTAACAGGTTCTATTAAATTGCCACAGTATTCCCTTCTATGTGGCAATAAATGTTTAATAAGTGCGCCAGATATGTGTAATCAAATCTAGATAATTCCTTTGTTTTTTTTTAAATTTGAAGCTTTCATCAGACTATGCAGCTTTAAGCTAAAAAGTTGCATATTTTTAGATGATGATGGCGATAACGCGTAAAAGCAAAGACTTACCGCCCATAGGCGAAGCGGCGATCCTTGTCGTGGTAACCAAACGTGTCCCACAGACGCAGGGAGACGCTGGGCACATTGTCAATGGTCGTCCATGATTGCAGCAGAACCTGCCCAGATCAAACAAAGCCTGTTTTATTAAACGACGCCTCTAGAGCACATTGATTTTCATCACCGGCTATTTGACGTCAAACATATGGTCATATTTCTTTGGAGGAAACCTACTGCTGCCATATAGGCTAATCTTTCCGATAAGCAGCAAGGCATCTTTTATATGCACTTTCCCACAGACAGGACAGCACATACCACAGCCTTTGATGAACCAGTTGTGGACAACTGGGTGAAACGGAAAATAGCCCAAACTGCAAATGGGTCCACTGAGCAGGATCAATTGGATGACACACACCTTCACAGGTGGACACTGTACCACCTGAGCTATGTTCCACTCCGCCAGCCAAGATCAAACATGCGCAAGTATGACTTAAGTGCTGTTAGTGAATTAAACATGTTGGCTGCAGGCTTACAGGGGTAATTTGCACACGAGGCACCTGTTCTATTTTTAGCTTCTTCGTGAATCTCGCCACCCCTAGCTGGTCAGTTCGCCACTGGCTGCTCTCCACACCACTTCAATCACCCACCCACCCACCCACTATTTAAGGGTTTGAGCGCTGCACGGCTGTCGTCTCTACTTGATGACCTCTCTTCATCTCCACGAGTTGCTCATACTCTATCTGAACTGATCTGCTCAGGGCATCTGGGTCCCCGTACCTGGACCTCCACCTGCTGCTCCGCTGATATGTCAGCCAAGATTAAAATGTACTAAATTTGATTAAATAAATAACAATTAAACGATGCTCTGTTCTTGTCTTCCTGTTTGTTTGTTGTTTGTTTGTTGTTGTTTACGTCCTAGCAACATCTGAGGTCATATCAGGACGGGTACCGACTTGTGACAGTACGCACTCATGGCAATTTTATAGTGCTGCCCCATTGGGAAATCAGGCGGCCAGCACCATGACCCGATATCCCACTATCCTGACACCGAGCTAACCAGTCCTTGCCCTATCCTATTAATGCCGAGCACCAGGCTAGGAAGCGACAAGTATCAATTTTTAAGTCATTGGTTTGACTCGACCGGGAACCGAACTTGCGAACTCCCGATCTTCCGCACGCGAGGCCTGTGCTCTACCGATTCGGCCACCGCGCCCGGTCTTCCTGTTTGTATGAGTGTGTGAATTAAAAGTCTATATGAGGAATAAAGCATTTATCCAAATATCATTCACTAATGTAATTAACCTGCTTATTATTATTATTATTATTATGTTATTGACTTCTACTACAGCTCCTGTAACCTCTTTTGATATGCTCCTTTGTAGACTGGGTTACTCGAGACTGGGACGCGGCATGGAGAGAGGGAGGGGAGGCTTGCTTCCAAGCGGCTCCTCTAATTCTCCTCCACCTCTCCAGGCAACCCCTCCCCCCCCCCCCATCTATCTCCCCATTTCGCCACCGATTTTGCTAAAGAAAAAATGTAACAGTAGGTCTTAAGGGCCAGCCAAAGTCTTAGGCTTGATTCATATATTTCTGTCTTTTCTCCTATTTTGTTATGGACGGAATTACTAATATTATTATTCAGGAATTAAAGTGGTCTCTAGCAAAAATAAGCGGAAATCTATGCCTACGGTGAGGTTCTCTGTAAACAACGACGTTCCGCGAAAACATGGATATTCTCCCATAGGCTTAGAACTGTCAGGGAATCGCGGAAAATTCGCAGAAATCAGGTTTCATACATATTGGTATACACTGATAGTGCTGCGGCATTTGAAAACGCATTAGCATACACTGTTAATGCTGCAGCATTTGGACAATGTATTAGCATACGCTGATAGTGCTGCGGGGTTGCAGTACAGTAAAAATCATGGGAAATCCGCGAAATCACGGAGATCTTTCCTTTCATCCCTGATTATTATTGATTTTGTACTAGATATCAGTCAGGGTTTTAGCCAGACTAACTGTCATCGTGATATGACCTTAGTTGTTGCTAAGAAATAAAACTCCAACAAGCATACACTCAGAATAACCAACTGGGTAGGATCATCGAATGAGTAGAGCATCCGCTTCATGTGCGGAATATCATATTGTCAGATCAATCCTCGACAGAGTCAAACCAAAGACGTACAAAATTAATACTTGTCGCTACTTATCTTGTGCTCTGCACTACAAGGGTAGAGTGATGATTGATTGTGTCAGTGTAAGGATAATGTGACTGAATGGGATATTCTGTCATAGTGCTGCTGGATTTGTATCACAATGGGACAGCACTATAATGCCCCATTAGATTACACCATCACAAGCTGTTACAGATCTTATATGTTTCTAGGACAGATACCTCACTCCCAAATTACCATGTCATATTAAACTGACTTCCAAATTACCGTCATATAAACTCACTCCTAAATTAGCATGTCATACCCTTAGGTTCCAAAGTTTTCCACTTGGGTTCAAAGGATGGCATAACTTACTGTAGTCGTCCGCAATGAACCTCACTACCACATGGTGGCAGTGGTGATAACGCTAACCCCTGTTTGCTAACGAGTAGCAACAGGTGGCAGCACGCTAGCTGGAACAGTTCCTAGGGTGGACGCTTCCAGCCATTGCTAGCCCCGATGGAGGCGACATGCTAACGGGATGGACAGTGACAGGGCATTCCTATTGCGACTTTGGTGGAATAAACCAGGGAGCGCCCTGTGTGTTGAAACAATCTCAGTGTTACTCTTTTAGTCCTCAAGCGGAGACTGACACAGTCCATCAGACCACCAGACCACCATTAGAAAGTTGGTTAATTAATATGGCTGGATGTGAATTTGTTTGTTCTTTGCTTTAATTATTAACAGGTTTTGTACAGTTTGCATGCCTGGCTATAAATGTATGACACACTAGTCAGTAATGATTATCTAAAATTCTCTCATTTCTGGTTTTAATTAGAGTAACAGCGCTGTTATTTGATAGAACAACACACAGAACATTATCGACTCTGCATGGGTGTTCTCTCAGGATATATCGCTTTCACCAGATGTTTTCCATCAGGTTAGGCAATTTTTGAACCATCAGGACAATTAGGCTGTGATTTTGGAGGGGGGGGGCTGACCTGACAGTTGGCAATGTATCAATCAATCATAACCTCTAAATTGGAGTAGTTAGTTGACCAGATCCATTATTGGCCTCCTTGTTTAAGTGCAAGCAGGAATGGATATAAATCAGATCTAGTACCGCCGCATCACACCAGGGGCGCCAGCTGGCTGTCCTCCAGTACCCCAGCAGCCATTGGTTGGTTGCTTGGTTGGTTGATTGTTGGAGTTTTACATCCTGGCAACATCTAAGGTCATATCAGGAGGGGTACCGACTTATGACAGTGTGCACTCATGATGACTTTATAGCATTGCCCCTCTGGGAAATCAGGTCACTGGCACCATGACCCGATATCCCACTCAGTCACATTATCCTGACAATGAGGTAACCAGTCCTTAGCCGATCCTATTAATGCTGAGTGCCAGGCTAGGAAGTGACAAGCATCAATCTTAAAGTCATTGGTTTGACTCGACCGGGAACCGAACTGCCGACCTTCCGCATGCAAGGTCCATGCTCTAGTGATTAGGCCGCAGCCATTGGTTAAAGCTGCATAGTCCAACGAAAACATCTAATTTTCTAAACCAAAACACCCACATAGATTTGATCCTACATGTCCAATTTAGATACTGCTAAACATTTATTGCTGCCTAGAATGAATAGTAAGTGACATCAATGGAACCAATCACTGCTGAGACCTATTGATGTCCAGCATTTCGGAGTGCACACCAACATTAATTTGGCGTATTTTCACTTCAAGTTCAAGTATATCTACAAAGTTAACCCTTTAAAATAAAAGCTACATGAAACTAAAGAAAAGTAGATAATAATCATATTTATCTAAATAACCTAAAAATAAATAAGTACATACTCATAGATAGGTAGACCATCACTAAAAGGACAGGCAGGTAAATCATGAGACCACTAATTAAAGTACATAATCATAGATAGGTAGACCATCACTAAAAGGACTGGCAGGTAAGTCATTAGACCACTAATTAAAGTACATAATCATAGATAGGTAGACCATCACTAAATGACAGACAGTTAAGTCATTAGACCACTAATTAAAGTACATAATCATAGATAGGTCATCATCATCATCATGCTGTCGGTCGCGATGCGACAAAGACTGCTTTCATTACTTGACTGCCGCTCTCCATTTAGCTCTCTGCTGTGAGAGTTGCGTCCATGAGTCGGTCTTAATGTCTCTCAGCTTCAGGTTTCTCTTGATGGTATCTTTGAACCGGAGACGGCAGGTAAGTCATTAGACCACTAATTAAAGTACATAATCATAGATAGGTAGACCATCACTAAATGACAGACAGGTAAGTCATTAGACCACTAATTAAAGTACATAATCATAGATAGGTAGACCATCCCTAAAAGGACTGGCAGGTAAGTCATTAGACTAGCAACAATTACTGACTTTAATTAGTGGTCTAATGACTTATCTGCCTGTCCTTTTAGTAATACTAAACTCACTCACTGATTATGTACTTTAATTAGTAGTTTAATCACTTACCTGTCCATTCTTTTAATAATAGTACCCATGGTAACATAGTCATGAAGATGGCATACCTCTCTGTCCTTACAGTAATGGTAACCATGACTCTTAACTGTCGATCTCTCTGTCTTTACAGTAATGGCCTAACCAGGGCTCTTAACTGTCTACCTCTCTGTCCTTATGGTAATAGCTGAACCAGGACTCTGACCTCTCTGTCCATGTGGTAATGGTCTAACCATGACCATTGTTTAACCATGACTCTAACGGCCTCCATGTCTGTCTTGGCGGAAATGGTCTAACCAGGACTCTAACTGTCTATCTATCTGTCCTTATGGTAATTGCTTAATCGATACTCTAACCTCTCTGTCTTTCCGGAAATGGTTTAACCACGACTCTAACTGCCTACCTGTCTGTCCTTACAGTAATGGTCTAACCATGACGCTAACCACCTACCTGACTTTCCTTAGAGTAATTGTCTAACCATGACTCTAACCGCCTACCTGTCTGTCCTTACAGTAATGGTCTAACCATGACACTAACCACCTAACTGACTTTCCTCAGAGTAATTGTCTAACCATGACTCTAACCGCCTACCTGTCTGTCCTCACAGTAATGGTCTAGCCATGACACGAGTAGCCTGTCTGTCTGTCCTTACAGTCATGGTCCAACCAGGACTGTAACCAGACAGTAATGTGCTAATCATTACTCTAACCACCTACATGTATGTCCCTACAGTAATAGTCTAACCATGACTCTAATTGCCTACCTGTCTGTCCTTACAGTAACGGTCTAACCATGATGCTAACCGCTTACCTGTATGTCCTTCCAGTAATGGTCTAACCAGGACTCTAACCACATACCTGTCTGTCCTTAGAGTAATGGTCTAACCATGACTAACCACCTACCTGTCTGTCCTTAGAGTAATGGTCTAACCATGACTAACCACCTACCTGACTGTCCTTACAGTAATGGATCTAACCATGACTCTAACCGCCTACCTGTATGTCCCTACAGTAATGGTCTAACCATGACTCTAACCACTTACCTGTCTGTCCTTACAGTAAAGGTCTAACCATGATGCTAACCGCATACCTGTATGTCCCTACAGTAATATTCTAACCATGACTCTAACCGCCTACCTGTCTGTCCTTACAGTAAAGGTCTAGGCATGCAAACTGCCTACCTGTCTGTCCTTACAGTAATTGTCTAACCATGACTCTAACCGCCTACCTGTCTGTCCTTACAGTAATGGTCTAACCATGACACTAACCACATACCTGTATGTCCTTACAGTAATGATCTAACCATGACTCTAACCGCCTACCTGTCTGTCCTTACAGTAAAGGTCTAAGCATGATGCTAACTGCCTACCTGTCTGTCCTTACAGTAATTGTCTAACCATGACCCTAACCGCCTACCTGTCTGTCCTTACAGTAATGGTATAACCATGACACTAACCACATACCTGTATGTCCTTACAGTAATGATCTAACCATGACTCTAACCACCTACCTGTCTGTCCTTACAGTAAATGTCTGACCATGAGACTAACCGCATATCTGAATGTCCTTACAGTATTGATCTAACCATGACACTAACCGCCTACCTGTATGTCCTTACAGTAATGGTCCAACCATGACTCTAACCACATACCTGTCTGTCCCTACAGTAATGGTCCAACCATGACTCTAACCGCCTACCTGTCTGTCCTTACAGTAAAGGTCTTACCATGATGATAACCGCCTACCTGTCTGTCTTTGCGGTAATGATCTATGGCCCACACTGTGGGCACGTGGGTCTGTGTGAGCTGGTGCAGTTTGTACTCCGTCCCGCACGCCCGCGAGCAGATCAGCCGCGTCTTCCCGACTCCACTGTCACCGACCACAACGCATTTGACAATGTGGAGATCTTGTCGGACGGGATCAAGATAGGTAATGTTTTCCATCGCAGCGTGAGGCTGTGGTGCTGGCGACGTGGGGCCGCAGCCATAAAGATGTTGCTTCCTGAAATGAGAGGAAGGAATCATCAATCAGTCAACATTTTGTAAAATATTCTGATTTAATGCATTAGTGGGGGAATGCAAATGTTCTATTACTGATCGGGTATACGTGAACAAGTGCATGTATGTGTATATCTAGGTGCTGGTGGTGCCTGAGTGAGATGTAAATAGACACAGTGGTGCAGGCTGGGCTGTGTGTAAGGGGCACTCAGAGCCTACCCCCCCCCCCCCCCCCATCTGCTAGGTAGGATCACCACACTCAGGCTCAAGGCAGGTGGTGGTCAGGGGAGCCACCCAGCTTGGTGGTGGTGGGCAGATCACTGGTAACCATGGGGACCAGGAATGCTGGATCCCTATTGGTAGACCTAAGAATGCTTGTTTCCCATTGGGGGAAAAGGGTGGGGTGATACTCTACAATGAACCCATGTACTATATAAATAATAAACCAGAGGGATTGACTCTCTCTCTCTTCTTTCACACTTTATACTCTTCCTTTCTCTTTGTCTGTATTGATTTCACTATAGCCTGCCTACACAACCATGGATTTGAGCTTTAGCCATTCTACAATTTGAATTGAAAGGTTTTTTTGGGGGGGAGGGGGGTCTGTTTGGTTCATTTTGTGAATATTTAATGCTGCAAATATCTAATTTTTGGAAAGCCATATGCTACCTAGTGGCTATCAATTCAGGGATGAAAATGGTCTCCAGCGTCCGTACACATGTGAAGATATGTGATACATGTATGTTTATATATATATACATATATATATGCATAATATATAATATATTGACATTTTGTGAACAACGCAAACCAGTGAATATCAACAATCACGGAAATCTGCCAAATCGTTTAAATCTTTCATCTCTGCTTGATAGATAGGCACAGGGAAAGACTATAAACATCAACACTGGAGGCAGCACCACGTGACTTCCTGAAGTCGATCAACTTAACCATATAAGGGCAGGGGTGGTCCGGGCTCTTAATTGGCAACCGACCCTTTCGTCATGCTGCTAAGGGTCTGACTTATTAAAGTTGCATAGTCAAATGGTTTTGAGCTTCTGTAATTTTCTGAGATAAATATATTAGGTTGATCGCTATAATCTACCTTTCTTTAGTTTAAAGTAACCACCTTTATTTTAAATGGCTAACTTTGGAGATATTTAAAGTGCAACCATGCAAAATTAATTTTGGCAAGCACGCCAAAACTCTGACACCATGGGCTCTGTAGTAACACGTTCTATTAAATTGCCTCAGTATTCCCTTCCATATGGCGAGAAATGCTTAATAAGTGCACCGGCATCTAAGTTAAATATGTAAAAAGAAAGTTTGTTTTATTTTACGACGCCTCTAGAGCACCTTGATTTTTATCATCGGCTATTGGACATCAACAGTTAAATATGTAGAATCAAATCTAGACAATTGATTTGGTTTTGAAAATTTGAGGTTTTCATCGGACTATACAACTTTAAGCTGCACAGTCTGGAGAAAGCATCAAAGGTTCAAAACCAAGACGCTCACCTAGATTTGATCCTACACATCCAACTTAGATCTTAGCGCACTCATTAAACATTTATTCCTGCACCGAAGGAATACTAAATCAATAGACTAGATCACCATTCCAGCCGCGTGGTGCATTGTGGGATGCGTGGAAGAAAAACAAACCACCGCAAAGCACATGGCTAATGCTAAGACACTGGGTGCAGCTATGAAATGTGCTAGTTTCAGCTCATCTCAGCTCTTGTTTGAAACATAGAATACCAAATAAATAAAAAATATATATATATATATATATATATATATATATATATGTATGTATATCTATATAATAAATTAAGATGTTAATCTATTATCTAGCATTTCATTTACATCAATCTAATCAGCACATCTTATACAATCTGCAATTAGATTAGACAAATCTGGGCACTCAGACTAGTGTTAGAGCCATAGTCAGAGTCAGTTTTACTTATTGTATTCATGTTTTTATTTAGATCCTATGGTTAATAACATTTGTTGGGAGAGGAAATGTGTAGGGTTAATCAGACATTTGTTATATATTTCTTTGAAACAAGTTTTTGTTGACACATTTGACATTTTAATATTTAGAACAAGAATTACTTATGTCTAATCAATGGTGATGCAAACATCAGCCAGTAAAGTGACTGAAAATGTATGTTTCTTAGCTCAAAATGCTTAATTATGTAGAGTTGTGTCTTAAACATATTCATTATATTATTATATTGCATCCATCCATCCATGTTTGTGCCAAATTGTTATGTATTTTTAGTAATTTTGAATAAAACCGAAGTTTTGCCCTACGCGTATCGCAAAACTCAATGGCAGAGCACCTTTGTTTTTCTCTTGACGCCTTTTTCAGTGCATGCGCAGTCGGAATGGCGATCTCGCCTATTAAAAACCCATCACTGCTGAATGAAGTCTGTGATGTCCAGCATCGCCAACATTAATTCTATGTTCTCATTCCAAATATCTCTACAGTTAACCCTTTAATATAAAAACTAGGCCAAACTAATGACCTCGGATACCAGGAAAGAACCCTCTAATACCCTCTTAGAACAGTGTTATTCATGAACTCATACTAGGAAAGAACCCTCTAATACCCTCTTAGAATAGTGTTATTAATGAACTCATACTAGGAAAGAACCCTCTAATACCCTCTTAGAATGGTGTTATTCATGAACTCATACGCAGAGAGAACCCTCTAATACCCTCTTAGAATGGTGTTATTCATGAACTCATACTAGGAAAGAACCCTCTAATACCCTCTTAGAATGGTGTTATTCATGAACTCATACTAGGAAAGAACCCTCTAATACCCTCTTAGAATGGTGTTATTCATGAACTCATACTCGGAAAGAACCCTCTAATGCTCTCTTAGAATGGTGTTATTAATGAACTCATACTAGGAAAGAACCCTCTAATACCCTCTTAGACTGGCGTTATTCATGAACTCATACTCAGAAAGAACCCTCTAATACCCTTTTAGAATGGTGTTATTCATGAACTCATACTCGGAAAGAACCCTATAATACCCTCTTAGAATGGTGTTATTCATGAACTCATACTAGGAAAGAACCCTCTAATTGTCTCTTAGAATGGTGTTATTCATGAACTTATACTAGGAAAGAACCCTCTAATGCTCTCTTAGAATGGTGTTATTAATGAACTCATACTAGGAAAGAACCCTCTAATACCCTCTTAGAATGGTGTTATTCATGAACTCATACTCGGAAAGAACCCTATAATACCCTCTTAGAATGGTGTTATTCATGAACTCATACTAGGAAAGAACCCTCTAATACCATCTTAGAATGGTGTTATTCATGAACTCATACTAGGAAAGAACCCTCTAATGCTCTCTTAGAATGGTGTTATTCATGAACTCATACTAGGAAAGAACCTGCTGATATCCTCTTAGAATGGTGTTATTCATGAGCTCATACTAGGAATGAACCCTCTGATACCCTCTTAGAATGGTGTTATTAATGAACTCATACTAGTAAAGAACCCTCTAATACCCTCTTAGAATGGTGTTATTCATGAACTCATATTAGGAAAGAACCCTCTGATACCCATTTAGAATGGCATCTATCATGAACTAATCTATCTACAGGATGCGGTGGCCGAATCGGTAGAGCGCAGGCCTCCCGTGCAGAAAGTCAGGAGTTCAATTCCCAGTCGAGTCAAACCAATGATTTAAAAAATTGATACTTGGTGTTTCCTAGCCTGGTGCTCAACATTATTAGGATAGGGCAAGGACTGGTTAGCCCACTGTCAGGATAATGTGACTGTGTGGGATATCAGGTCATGGTGCTGGTGGTCTGGTCTCCCAGTGGGGCAGCACTATAAAGTCATCATGAGTGCACACTGCTACAAGTCAGTACCCATCCTGATATAACCTTAAATGTTGCTAGAATGTAAAATGCCAACAACCAACCAACTAATTTATCTACATTCGTTAAAGGGGCAGTAAGATGGCTAGCACAACTTTACTTATTCACAAGTATCATGATCAAATCTCAATCAATCAATATCAATCAATAGGATACAGCTATAATAGGCCTTGGACCTGTTAGCCTCTCTTAATTAATAGAAATGGAGACAGTTCTTCAGATGTGGTGGATTGTAGCAACTCTCACTGGCTCCAAGATATACGTAATGCTTGACCAGTATGCATCCAGTCGGGACTTGAAACAGTTCACTGACTCTGCTGCTACGACACTCTCCGGCAAGTAATTCCACAGGTCAACCACCCTAAAGCTGAAAAAGTTGTGTCGCAGTTCCAGTCTGGAGTACCGCTTCCTCAGCTTCAGGGAGTGTCCTCTGGTCCTGGTGTTGGAGTCTCTGATAAGGGGGCTGCCTGTCTTGTAGATACCATGGAGATATTTGAATACTTCAATCATATCCCCCTGGGCCCATCTGTAGTACATGCTTGGGATCTTCAAATGACGCATACGTTGTTCATAGGGTATTTCATCGAATCCATGTACAAACTTTGTTGCCCTTCTTTGGATCTTCTCAATTGACTCAGCATCCTTCCTGTAGAGTGGTGACCACACAACATTTCCATATTCCAAAAGTGGACATGCAAGAGATGTGTACAGTCTGCACACAACATCCTCGTCTAGGTATGTGTACGATCTTCGAATGATGGCCAGTATTCCATTAGCTCTGTTGGTGGCTTCCTGGATGTGGTTGATGAATGTCAGTTTGGTGTCTACCTTGACACCCAAGTCCTTTTCTATTATTGTTTCGGAGAGCGGAACATTATTCACACCATCGTTCATTACATAGATATGCTTGCTGTTTTTGCACCCTAAATGCATCACTTTGCATTTTGAAGCATTAAACTTCAGCTGCCAATCACTTGACCACTTCTGGATGTTGTTGAGGTCCTTCTGCAAGTCCCCTGAGTCACTACCTTTCTGCATACGGCGGAATACTTTGGTATCGTCAGCAAACATTTGGACCATAGAATGTACAATTTCTGGTAAGTCATTGATATATATCACAAATAAGACTGGTCCAAGCACGCTGCCCTGAGGTATTCCGCTTTTCACCGAGCACCTTCCTGATGGTTTGCCATTTACAATGACTCGCTGTCTTCTGTGACTCAGAAAATCGTTTATCCAGTGTACAACATCTCCTCTTATGCCCATACATAGCCATGCAATATTTTTAGCAGTCGCTGGTGTGGAACAGTGTCGAATGCTTTTTGGCAATCTAGATAAATAGCATCCAGATCTCCAAAGTCATCATTCTGGGAGTTATTTAGGGTCCAACTAAAGCTGAGGAGGGCATCTGTGGTTAAAGTTGCACGGTCCAATGATTTTGAGTTTCTGTCATTTTCTATGATAAATATACTAGGTTGATCGTTATAATCTACCTTACTTTAGTTTGAAGTTACTTTTATTTTAAATGGCTAACTTTTGAGATATCTGAATTGCAAACAGGCAACATTAATTTTGGCAAGTATGTCAAAACTCTGACACCATAGCCTTCTGCAGTAACAGATTATATTTAAATTGTGTAAGTTTTCCCCTCTATGTGGCAACAAGTGTTTTATAAGTGCACCAGTATCTAAGTTAGATATGTAGAATCAAATCTAGATAATTGTTTTGGATTCTGAAAATGTGATGTTTTCATCGGACTATGCAGCTTCATGATGTGTGACTATTATGGTCGTTCAGCCCAAATGACCCTCCTAATAGCCCTGTCACACTACGACGTATGTCGCCGGCGTGCCGCCAACACCCAAAATCACTTTTAATCGTTGAGAAATGTCAAACTTGTTGGCATCAGCGCAAAGTATTGGTAGCCTGCGGCCGACGTTGTGGTAACGTATATCGACGCGTGAGGGAAAAAAACAAAAAAGTTTGGCGTGCCGTCCTGATGACCTTAGATGTTGCTTGGACATAAAACAACAATGCACCAGTTTGGTGCAATGTGTGGGAACGACCCTCACACGTGCGCAGCGTATGCCTAGCTTTCGCATAACATTATTCCAGTGCGTTTAACGTATCTCGACGCACCCCTAATGTCTCCATAACGTTAGCACCCACACGTTGGCACACGTCGAAAGTTTTGTGCAAGCACAAAACTTTCAATGCACCACGACGCGTGCCGCCGATCCTCGCCGACGGTCACCATCCATCAACAATTACCAATATGCGCCTAACGCGCACATGACGCTTCCAGACGTCTCCTGACGTTTCGCCAAAAAGTGACACACGTTGATGCGCGTTGGCGAGAAACATCGTAATGTGACAGCACCATTACCTGTTAGAGTGACGTGGGATAATCAAATCTGTTTTTTCCCCTTTAGAAGCTGCCACCTTCCCTATATAATGCCATACTCATTACAAGGTCCATACACATTTGAACATATGGCATTCAAGGACATTTCAAGGCTTTTCAAGGCTATTTTTGATAGGAATTCAAGACTATTTTTCATTGGGATTTCAGGAAATAAACAACAATGGCGAATGGCGATTTGACACTAATTTAGATCAGTGGGGACAGTTTAATGGAATTCAAGTCTTTTCAAGACTAATTACCCAAAATAGATTAAATTCCAGACTTTTCGAGGCCTTGAAATGGGGCAAATGAACTTCCAAGACTTTTCAAGAGTTTCCAGGCCCCGTACGGACCCTGCCAATATGATGTTTGTTTTGTTTGTTGTTGTTTTACGTCCTAGCAACATCTAAGGTCATATCAGAATATGAAATTGATAGATTAAGTTTAACTGGAAAGCACAATAGTAAATTCCAGTTGACAGAAAACAACTAAAATGGATTTGTCGGTTTTTGAACCTTAACCCTTCAAAACTGTGTTTCTATTTCTTTACGAGCACCACATGGATAGCGACTATTCGAGTAAATACGGTAATTGAGCATGGTTATGCATGCAATTATGATAAGTGTGTTGCACAATGCTATTCACATACATATTACATGGCTTATTTACCCTTGAAATTGCTCTTTAATGAAAAAAAAGTTAACTCATTCCATGTAACAAAAATAATGACACTGAATTGGAAGTAATTGCAATGCCACCCACATATATTCTATAATCTTGATGCATTTTGGACTAAAATCTCCCTTCTTCCCCCGCCTGACTACCATGACTCATGTCTAGTCAGTAATTGTTCCAACTTGTCCATCTCTTGCACAACAATGTGACCATGCATTGACTACAACTGACAGGGTTTGTGAAAAATCAACAACTGCTCAGTTTAGGATGGAAACATCAGTTTAGGATGGCATTATCCTAACACTGAGCCAACCAGGATTTTCCCTATCCTTAAAACTCCGAGCATCAGGCAACGCACCAACAAGTAAATACTTGGTAAGTCTTTGGAATGACTCGGCTGGGAATCGAACCCACGGCCTACGGTACGGGAAGTAAGCGTTCTACTGACTCGGCTATCCATTATAAGGAGCTGTGGTTAAATTATTGGTTAGTGTATGGCAGTCATCACCAGTCACCGGGCGCGGTTGCCTAATCTGTAGAGCACGGGCCTCGCATGCGGTAGATCGGGAGTTCGGTTCCCGGTCGAGTCAAACCAATGATGTATAAAATTGATACTTGTTGCTACCTAGCCTGGCGCTCAGCGTTAATTGGATAGGAAAAGAACTGGTTAGATCAGTGTCAGGATAATGTGGCTGAGTGGGATATCGGGTCATGGTGTCAGAAGCCTGATTAATAATACTTGTCGTTACCTAGCCTGGTGCTCAGCATTAATAGGATAAGGCAAGGACTGGTTAGATCAGTGTCAGGATAATGTGACTGAGTGGGATATCGGGTCATGGTGTCGGCGGCCTGATTTCCCAGTGGGCCAGCACTATAAAGTCACCATGAGTGTGCACTGTCACAAGTCGGTACCTATCCTGATATGTCCTTAGATGGTGCCAGGATGTAAAACCCCAACAACCAACCATTACCAGTCTATGCGTCATCCTCAATCTCTTCAAACACTACTCCTGCATATCATTATCAATATAATTTCACCTTATGTCACCCCCCTCTCCCCCCCCCCCCCTCCTACTATCAACTCCCCCCACGCCCACCCCAACTGTCCTGGCATGCTGCAAAGACCTCAAGATGAGTTATTTTTTATTATTCACGTCATTATTAAATCTAGTCAAAAAAGAGATAGATAGTCCTCTCAGACACCCACTAAGGGCTCTAGCCATTATTCCCATAAATATACTCGATAACATATATACAGGATAACACGGGGGGGGGGAGTGGTTAGATGAGAATAGAATAATGTGAGTGAGTGAGGCATCAATGAGAGTTAGGATAATGTGACTGAGTGGGGTATCAAGTCATGCGGCACTAGTGCAACATCCTATCGTCACTATAAAACCACCGCGGTGCACATTGTGAGACGTCAGTACCTGTATGACATATGTTTGTATCACATTTATCCCTAACCAATCAATCTTGTCATAGTGTATAGGGGTCTTGGAATTACTTTCAATTCAACACATCAACCATGAGCTGTCGTCATTTTGTGGCATAAAAAAACAACACGAATTAACTATGATCGTCACTTATATAAATTTGAAACTCAATTTCTAACTTAGATACCGGTGTACTTATTAAGTATTTGTTGTTACACAGAAGGGCATACTATTACTCACTAAGTCAATTTAATAGAACCTGGGGGCGTGCGGTGGGTGCGAGGGGGGAGTGGCGCTCGGGTAGGGGCCCAACCCACCCAGTGTCCCTAGCATTAGGAACCTGAGTCAGGAGTGAGTCACCTGGGAGGGGGAGGGGGGGGGGAGGGGGGAGGGGAGGGAGGAGGGGGAGGGGGAGGAGCTGGGGGTGATGGTCGTCCAGTGCATGAATCCGATGCCCACCATTCAAAAGCCTGGGAAGACTTCATCTCGGGTGGGCGGTAGGTTTGTTTGTTTGCTATTGTGTTACATCCTAGCAACATCTAAGGTAACATCAGGACGGGTACCCACATGTCACAGTGTGCACTCATGGCAACTGTACGGTGCGGCCCCACCGAGAGACCAGGCCGCTGGCACCATGATCCGATATCCCACACAGTCACATTATCCGGACCCTCTGCTAACCAGTCCTTGTCCTATCCTATTAATGTCAAACACCAGGCTAGGTAGCAACAAGTACCAATTTTAGTCATTGGTTTGACTTGACAGGGAAGACGAACTTGCTATCCAGACCGCACTTCGTCCACACCTCTCTCTATCTTCTCTCTGGTGGCCTTGCTCCTCCTTGATATGTCTGAAAAGAGTTCCAGGAGGGGGAGCCTGCCAGCATTTTACTTTCTACTCTTACTCTGTCCGTGTCTATGGCTCGCTGGTTGGCCACCATAGAGCAAATAGACATGGTCCTTTGACTCAACTCTCCTGATTTCTCTTTCCTAGACTCTACCCTTTCTATTTCTCCCAGGCATACTTCTCCCCCTGACCAGGGGAGTTGTGTGCTTGGGTGGGGCTTTGTTCTTGTTGCTGGAACCACCGCTGCACCCATCTTTACCTGCCCTTCCTTGAAACCCTTGCTGCAGTCTTCTGGATACAAGTACTCAACTACCGCCGGACCGAAGAGATTCAGTGCCGCCCCAACACTTCGCAGTTACAACGTTGTAAAGATGTCCCCAGCTTCTACAACGGCCCCTCCTGAAGATTAATCTTCAACTAAAGATTGGGCCGATTTATCGGAGCCTCTCTATAATGTTGCAGTTCTGCAAACAGTAACCATCGTAAGGTTACAAACCACCCCAAGCAAGCAGCTTGACAAGGAACCAAACTCCCGACCTTCTGCACACGAGGCCTGCCCTCTACCGATTAGTCCACCGTGCTCGGTAGGTAGGAGGTGGGGGTGGTGGTGGTGGTGGGGGTAATTGGCACGGGGGGGGGGGGTACATATTTTATTCCTCTGACTTATTCTTTTTTTCAGCGACAGGGAAATGTCCTTCTACTGTTCCAGCCATTCACAATAGTTTTGATTTACACAGAATCTACGCACGTTGTTTATGGGTGATTAAACATTTGTTATTGCATAAAAAGGGAGGACTAAGTCAATTTAATAGAACCTGTTACTGCTGGTGTCAATGGTGTTCATTATCTTTTCGGTGTGCACACCGAAAGGATAATGCATGGAGGTGCTTATATATAAACACACACGCCTATATAGTTATAAGCATATAAAATACATATGTGTATATATGAGTTTGATCAATTCTGGCATGCAATACTTATAAACTAGCATTTGTTTATGGATATGTAGTTACCATAACTGTGTGTGGCACGAGGGGGGGGGGGACCCGTATACAACTCCCCGACAGCTGGGGGGGGGGGGGGGGGGGGCACTCCACCAATGCGCCGATGGTGGAAGTAGCAAAGTATATGTTCCCCTAGCATGTATTCTTGTATAATGCGTTATACATCACATACATATAATATATATATATATACATATTTCTATATATATATTTATGTATTTATATATATTATAGCGGTGCAGTACAGGACAGCAAGCTATAATCAATTAGTATTAAGCTCACACTTTATTCGGACTATGCAGCTATAAGTAAGTTATTTGAGCACAGATGCGAGTTTTACTCCTAACAATATTCGTAAACAAAACCAACAAACGTACAAATAAAGAAAAGTTCGACACTTGTTCGCGCCGTCTGCTATAAACAAATGTCGTCTGCTATAAACAAAATGTAATGTCGTCTGCTGCCACCGGTAACAGCAGACGATATGTATTACCCGACACAAACTAGATGCAGTTTGGAGAAAAAAACAATACACCCAAGTGAATTTGACTGAGTTAGTTAGATTAGTTCAGTATATTAGGGTTTTACGTCCTAACAATTTCTAAGTTCATATGAGAACGGGTAGGCCAACAGACTTGTGAAAGTGCGCGCTCATGGCGACTTTTATAGTGAATGTATCCCTCCCCCGCCCGAAAAAAACGCACACACACACACACTCACATAGACACCCACACAGGCGCACACACGCACACGCACACGCACACACATAAACCAACACGCATCCGATCTGTGTCGTATTATGAGCCATCCTCGGTAAGCCGTTGAGTTGTTTTTCGCGGTAAGAAATATGAGAACAGAACGATCAGCGTATCACAGACAAGTATATGTCTACTACAACACGCTATCACGTGACTATCTAAGAAATGGCCGCTGTAACGGAAGTGTGGGTGTATTGTTTATTGCACACAGATTACTTTGATACATGGTGACTTTATTCTCGTTCAAATAACACAAACACCATATAAAATTACCAGACTATAGTTCCATACACAAGACGGGATTGCTGAATGAGTTGAGCGTTCGCCTAGCGTGTTGGTAGATCGTGGGCTCGAAGCCAGAGGTTGGAACCCTGGTCGAGTCAAATCGATGACTTAAGAATTGATACTTGTCACTTCCTAGCCAGGCGCTTTGCATTATTAGGATAGGGCAAGGACTGGTTGGCTCAGTGTCATGATAATGTGACTGAGTAGGCTATCAGGTCATGGTGCTGGTGGCCTGGTCTCCCAGTGGGGAAGCATTCTAAAGTTTGTTCAACGACCCCCCCCCCCCCCCCAGCGCAAAAAGTTAACATCGGCTATTCGGGGGCATTATAAAGTTGCTATGAATGTGCACTACCACAAGTCGGTACCCATCCTGATTTGTTGCCTGGACATGAAACTCCAACAACCAACCAATCATAATTTACTTTACATTAGTTTGAAGTACCTTTTATTTTTAAATGTTAACTTTGGATATATTTGATGTAAAAACATGCAAAATTACTTTCGTCATGCACACCAAAAATAGTGGAAGCCGTAGGCTCAAAGTCAAACAGTCCCAGGTTCCATTAAAACTTCCCTGCAACCACCAATGCTTATTAAGTGCACCAGTTCCCAAGTTATGCGTAGGATCAAATCTTGTTTTATTTAGAGCACATTGCTTGTTATCATCGGCTATTGGACATGAAACATATGGTCATTCTGACATATTTCTTTGGAGGAATTTTAACAAATCAAACCAACTTGATTAGGACATGATAGTGGAATTTTAACAAATCAAACCAATTAGATTATTGCAGGATACATGGAGTTTTAACAAATCAAGCCAACTAGATTAGGGCAGGATAGTAGAATTTTAATAAATCAAACCAATTAAATTAGGGCAGGATAGTGGAATTTTAATAAATTAGCGAAGGACATATGGAATTTTAACGAATTAAACCAACTAGATTAGGGCATGATACATTGATAGTGAAATTTTAACAAATTAAACTAACTATATTAGGGAAGGATAGTGGAATTTTAACAAATTAAACCAACTCCAAATTGCATAAGCCCACAATTAGTTGGGGTTTTTTGTTGCGAATTTGATCCAGAGAGCAGACGACATTTAGCCAGAGCAGACGGCACGATTATGATGTGAATGTAAATGCGGGAGAATGGTGTCGGGGTGGTGCTGGAGGGCGGTGATGGGGTATGGGGTGAGGGGGGGAGATGGTGTGTGTGTGAGTGTGTGTGTGTGTGTCTGTGTGTGAACGGTGTTAAGGGGGTGTTATAATAGGGGGCGTGGTTATAGCGGGCGTGGCACTCTCTGCACACTGAATAGTCACTAAATATGTACCTCCAACGGTGGTGCATTTATTTGTTTTGTTTATTGTTGTTTTACGTCCTAGCAACATCTAAGGCCATATACGCGGGGACCGAATCGGTAAAGCGCGGGCATCGAGTCCAGTTCCCGGTCGAGTCAAACCGATGATTTATAAAATTGATATTTGTTGCTTCCTACGCCTAGCATGGCGCTCGGCATTAACATGATAGGACAAGGACTGGTTAGCTTCCTAGCCTGATGCTCGGAATTAATAGGATAGGGCAAGGACTGGTTAGCTCAGTGCCAGGATAATGTGACTGAGTAGGATATTGGGTCATGGTGCTGATGGCCTGATTTCCCAGTGGGACAGCACTATAGAGTTGCCATGAGTGTGCACTGTCACAAGTTGGTACCCATCCTGATATGACCTTAGATGTTGCCAGGATGTAAAACTGCAACAACCAACCAACCCCTCGCACGATGTGTTAATGGAATCTCGGCTTTAGTGCCATAAGCCAGTTTTACGTCACCCTCCACTTCCCCATCTCCCGCCGCTGGTGGTCTCGAGTCCAGCACCTGCTCATAGTTACGGGGATGTGTGAAGAAAACACCTTAAATACAAACACTGCGTCCTAGTGCATATTCAAACAAATATTCACTTATGTAACTTCCCCGGTGGTAAAACATTGGTTGGTTGGTTGTTGGAGTTTTACATCCTGGCAACATCTAAGGTCATATCAGGACGGGTACCGACTTGTGACAGTGCACATTCATGGTGACCTTTATGCTGCCCCACTGGGAAATCAGGCCACCAGTACCATGACCCGATATCCCACTCAGTCACATTATCCTGACACTGAGCCAACTAGTACTTTGCCTATTCTAATAATGGCGAGCGCCAGGCTAGGAAGCAACGAGTATCAATTTTTAAGTCATTGGTTTGACTCGACCAGAGTTCGAACCCGTGGGTTCAAATCCCATGATCTACCAAAAAAAGGGAGGCGAACGCTCAACTCATTAGGCTATCCCGACTGGTCGGTAAAACATCACTACATTGAGAACAGCAGCAGGTCATGTTCATGACCTTACATGTTGCTAGGACGTAAAACACCAACAAACAAACAATGTTCATGTTCATATCCATTAAAATAAATAACCTTAAATTAAACGTTGGAACCTATCCCACCAGCAGACTAGATGGTGAAGTGGATTCAACACCCGCTTCCCACGTGGCAGGTCATGGGTTCGATCCTTAGCCGGATCAAACCAAATACTTAAAACAATGATATATGTTAGGAAAATGTGATTGAGATGAGTATCGGGTCATGGCGTCGACGACATGGTATCCCGGTGAGGCAGCACTATAAAGTCGCCAGGAGCCGCACTATAAAGTCGGTATCAGTCATGCCACTGCCAGGCCGTAAAAACCTCGACAAACTTAGCCTATAGAACTTCTGTATGGTTTGGATTTTCCCAACTGTGTTGGAACTGTAAAGCAACAGATTTAAGGCTCAGTCACACCTTACCGGACTGGGGAATCGGAGAGAAACCGGACATTGTCTGGTGAAATACGTCAATGTCCATTTTATATACGGTAGGCATCCGGCGTGTCCATTCTATCTCCGGTGGTGTCCGGTGTCGAGTTTTGAACATGCACAAAACTTGTACCGGACACCGCCGGACTGATGTGTACGGTTGGTGTCCGGTTTAAGTCCGTTTAGTCCGTTTCATGTCCGGCACCCATCCATTATGTCTCTGGTTTGCTTCCTGCAGTGTCCGTTGAAGGTGTTGCGGGAATTCGGTCAGTATATGTTTTCAGCGCGTCTGTGACAGTCTGGTATGTGTCCGTTTGGTGTTCAGTCCATCCGTTTGACATTCGGTGGTCGTCCGGTTATCATCCGGTGGCTATCCGTTCATGTCCATTTCATGTCCGTTTCATGTCCGTTCGTCCGTTGACGTGATAGCGCAACATTTTGACACATTTTGATACCGAACACCACCGGACTAGACAATTCTTTGTCCGGTTTATGTCCGTTGCTCAATCCGGTAAGGTGTGCTAGGCGCTTTAAGGTCAAACCGGTGCTAATGCCTGGTGTAGATCGGGCTACCCATTGTGGTGTGTGGGTTCGCACCACTATAGTGGGGCAGATAACAGATTTTTTAGAGGAATCGTGCAAATGATGATACAAGCATCAAATTTGGCACGCTTGTTCCCCCAAGTGATACTAATCAAATCTGCCCGATTGGCCAATTGAAAATCCAAGATGGCAGCTATTTTTCAAGATGGCCACCAAATTAGCCACCCGAAGTTGATGTTTTGCTTACAAGTATTTGTAGTTGTCCGATTTGTATGATCTAGGTGTGGATTCCTATGTTTTCAAGCCTGCTGAAGTAGATTTTCCTCTTTATAAAAGCACACTGACACATATTTTTTAAGATGGCCACCAGATTGTCTGTTTTTCATTGTGTAAGATTTTCCCCAGCTAGTAAATGTTCAAAGTTATGCATACCATGCCACTGGTCCTCCTGCTTCTACTGTTCACATATGTAGCTGCAGAGTGATGTGCAGGGGAGCTCTGACTGAAAAAACTTGCACCTTCCTTTGCAACCTTTCTTACAGGAACACTTTGTCAGTTCCCGACAGTTCACTGCAATAAGGGGTAGTGTTATCTAACATATCTGCCATGTCTCTCCTTTCTGTGTCCACCCCCATTAAGGGGGACTGCTCGTGTCTGGATTGGATATGGTTGCCTGGCCCCAGATGATCCCAGCCCGATAGGCCACACGCTTTGCATGTTCTCTGAGGGCTGTCTGTGTTGGTGGAATTGAGTTGTACGCCATAGAGATCTAGTCTTGCTTCGACCACACCAGTGGCTGTGCTTGATCTGTTGTACATGAGGACAACAAATCTCCCCAGCCTCTGCAGGTCAAGATCATGAATCAATGTTGGATGCTAGCTGAAATTAGTGAATGTTTCAGCAACATCATCAAATACATTCCAAGTCTGCCATGCAGATTTCTTCGTTTTCCCATGGAAGGCAGACACAACGTCACATCCAGTGAATGCATGAAAGTATGGGATCCCTCTAGCTTTCTCAAGCCCTATTGCATGGACTGGAATCCATCGCATTTTGGCTCCTTGCCCAAAGGCAATCCACATTTTCTCGAGACCTAGTTCCTGTAAGGATGGGCATTACAGATATTGCTATGACTAGCATGTCCGTCTCATTAGCCTTAATGATAATAGACTTGCTCCCATCAGTCATTACATCCCTGGTGTGTACAAACATTCGACTGTCAGCTTCTTCATGACAACATTGGGACACAGCATCCAGAGACTTCCTTATGTTGCTAATGGCAGCTTCTCCTTTTGTGACGATGACTGTGCTTGTCGTCTCTGTTTCACACATCATGCTCCAATCAGAGGTATAACGTATGCGCAACCGTTGGGGACCTCACACACTTGCTATCTGGACCGCACTTCATCCACACTTCTCTATATCTCCTTTCTGCTGGCCTTGCTCCTCCTTGATCATGTCTGAAAAGTTTTCATTTTCTACTCTTACTCTGTCCATGTCTTTGGCTCACCGGCTGGTCACGATAGAGCAAAAAGACATGGCCCTTTGACTCAACTCTCCTTTTTTTCTCTTCTCCCAGGCTTACTCCCCCCCTGATCAAGTGAGTTGTTTGCTTGGGTGGGGTGATTAACCTTCACACCAAAGATCGGACCGATTTATCGGTGGCTTTCTATATTGCTGCAGTTCTGCAGCTGGTAACCGTTGTAAGGTTACAAACCCCCCAGAAGTCAAGGGGACCTCACAACCTTTCCTGCCACTGGTATGTTTGCAAGTTGGAGCTGAGAAATTTGTCTTTTTGTATTGGTATGGCATTTGGGGACCAGCCCGATGCTGATTGTGTCGTGTATTCCATAATAAATGCATCAACCATCCACCATTGTTTGTCGAGTGTGAGCTTACATATGTTTTTTTATATATTACCCCACCTCACATATTGCCACATATATGAACATATTATGATATATGATGGCTTGGATGTAAGTCTAGATTATGCCTATATCATGTAATCTACATTTATATTATACATATATTAAATGCTGTAAACATATATACCTTATATAATACATGTATATCATTTATTCAACCAAGTTCGCCTGGAGAATCGTGATACAAAGCATTTATCTCTTTTTCAATAGTAAAAGGCATTACCTGAAATTGCGAAACACATTTGGCGCTATAACAATTTTTTAATAGATAAAATACTATACAAAACAAGTAATTACCAATCAATTTAAAAGTTGAAAAAGAATTATTGATTAATCAACATTTCCTAACCTAAATGTACATTGTCCATATTGCTGTGGCAATATGGGTAATTCGGGGGAGGCGGACGACCACCCTCCCCTTGGCCTACCGCCCCTCCTACTCCTTACCCACTCCCCACACACCCTCTTTCCCCCCTCCTATTCCCCCCCTCCCACTCACTCACCCCTCCCCTCACCCTCACCCGCCTAGATGGCGCCACCACCTCCCTTCCCTCACTCACCCCACTCCCTCCAGATGCCGCCACCACAACCTCCTTCCCCGCTGGTCCCGCCGCTGGTCCCGCCGCTGGTCCCGCCGCTGGTCCCGCCGCTGGTCCCGCCGCTGGTACCTCCCTCCCCCCCCCTTCCTTCCGCCTCCCCATCACCTCGGCCACTTCTCCTCCTGCCACAACACCGACAAGACCTACTCTACTCTCATCATCACTCACGCCTCAGGCAGCTCACCACCGTCGATACGACAGTTCACCACGCCACACCAACTCACCATGCCGGCACGGAAATCCACACGACGCGCCACTGCCACAGATGCAGCACACACGACGCCCAACGAAACAACACCACGAGTAAGGGGGCGCCCGCGCTCAGTCATCATCAAACCTAAAACTGCGGCAGCGTCTCAGGACGACACTGAAGACAGTACGTGCGCACACGCACAGATACTGCTACTCAGGCAGTCAGTGAACGAATCCATCCACCAACAGGCTGAACTCGCTAAGACCGTCACCAGCAGGCTTTACGCACTGGAAGAAGCAGGCCTCAACAAACGCACAAGGAGCAGCTCAACAGACAGGAAAACGCCGCAGAAAAGGAGACGCCGCGCCACCCACGACTCGTCAGGATCGAGCCCGTCACCCTCACCACGTGGCCGTTCACCACGACCACACCGGACAAGATCACCACGACCAACCCCACGATCCAACCGACACGTGAATGACGACCACGAACGGAGGAAACAGAGGCGGTCCCGCCACGCACCCCACACACCGACCCCATCATCCACCGACGACGACGAACAGCGAGATGTAGTAGACGCCATAATAGGAGCTAACAAGAGCCAAGGACGAACAACCAGCCGAGGTAAGGCGCAACTCCTCCCCCACACATACGTCATACGGGACGAGAAAAAAGGCAAGGTAGGACCAGGCGAGAGCACGTGGCATGAATACTTTGCGGCACTCGCACAAATGAGAAAGGATCCCAAAGTGCCGCGCTCATGGACCAGACCCATACTAGACCACCAGGACGACATATTTGAGATGGCGGCCGACTGGAAGTGGGACACGTGCCTCGCCTGGTCGGAGAAAGTGTTCGCCATGGTGGACGACGGACGACTACCTAAGGCTTGGAAGGACGAGCAGGCCATAAAAGATCTGCAAAGGGCAGCATGCCTGGCCGGTATCCAATGCGAAGAAAAGAACCGATCGGCACGTGCCGCACAAGGCAAAGGAGACAAACAACACACGGCACCAATAAACACCCCATACAAAAGACCTGAGTTCAACCATGACACCGACGGCAGACCCTGCCACAGATGGAACTGGGGAACAGACTGCGGCCACTCCACCTCCCACGGCACAGGCAGTGATCGACGCGAACACGTGTGCGGGTGGTGCGCAAACAAATACACAAAGGCGAACCCCCATAAGGAGCAAGACTGTAATAATAAAAGACGGCAGACCGAACGCAAGGCGACGGCAACAGACACAGACGAACAAAAAATGGATTTTCACTAGATGGCCCTGGCCAGGCCGAAGAAATTGCCGAAACCGACGAACACACAAGCGACACGGAATCAAGAGACGAACACCAACCCCTCCTTAAAATTGTGTCGGTAACGCTCGCCCTCAACACACCCACACAACCATGGACCCAAACCAACCGCACCACCAGCTCATCGGAAGAAACCGACACCAACCACCACGTGGGCACGCACGCGTCAGCCGACCCCTCACCAGACACCAACAACTCCGGTGCACACAGTCACCATAACCCCCCACAAAGCGCAATATCAACACGACGAACACAGCGCGGACCAATCGAACCCAGCTGGGCCGGAGACAACCCACACGAGGCAGATGCGTTACCCGACACTACAGACAACTCTCCCGCCAAAACCGGGAACAGCTCAACTGCCACACAAGACCATGTGGCGTGGGATGCCGCGCGACACCCCCCAACCGCCACCCCCACCCGCGGCGGCTACACCCCATTAAGCCCCGATAACCGACCGCGGCACGGCGCCACCTGCAATACATCAGTCGCCTCACGCACAGTCGCCGCCACGAGTGACCCCCGTAATGAGAATTACGGCGCCGCATGCAATACATCAGTCGCCTCACGCACAGTCGCCGCCACGAGCGACCCCCGTAATGAGAATTACGGCGCTCGCCTACCCGACACCACAGACCCGGAGACCCGTGAATATTACACCACAGACGCGGTCTACCACCCGACTCCACTTAACACCCGAACACCCCGGGTAGGAGAGGACAAAGCACACACCATAGAACACTGCCTACTTCCGGCCTTCAGCCCCACCCCACCTCCCACACCGGCAGACAGACCCTCACCCCATACCCCTACAACCGGCACGGGCAGCACCGACCACACTACTCCACCACAAAACCGAACACCCCCGGTAGAAGGAACTGGACCCGACGCCACACCAGCCCCCACCCCTGACTTCACCACACACACCCCCCACCCACCCCCACCACCAGAGACGAAACCCACCACCACCGCCACGGACCAGCCGAAACCGCCACCACCGACATTGTTGCCCACCACTCACTCAACCGACTAACTGTCGCATGCGTACAGCCTCTCGTCCCCACACGCACCACCCACCACCACGCGACCGACCCCGCTGCAGACAATGGTGAACCACCAGACGCCCTCCTCACCCACCACCAACGCGCACACGCGTCGGAGGACATCGAGGATGTGACGGACGACTACGGCACCCAGGCCGCCACCCCCTACAACCCACCCCACACCCCACTCTCATATAAAATCACACTCGACAGGATCTGGCCAGTATCGGTAGCAGCGGCCTGGGCCAACCAGGTATACTAATATATCTACAACCAGGTCAGGGAAACGGCACTCCCAAACCATGTCGTCGCACGCATCCCGGTCCCCTCGGGCCTCAGGATCGACCGATGGAGGCACTTGCTCGCCGACTACCACGACACCGAGCTCCTCGACTTCCTAGAATACGGCTGGCCAGTCGACTACACTGCAGACACGGCCCCAGTACCGTCGAG
The DNA here is from genome assembly GCA_030323885.1 of Branchipolynoe longqiensis. NCBI lineage: Eukaryota > Metazoa > Annelida > Polychaeta > Phyllodocida > Polynoidae > Branchipolynoe > Branchipolynoe longqiensis. Next base: position 29,172,628 of record CM059190.1, on the reverse strand, counting down.
GGCAAACCACCGCGAGGACCCCGAGAACCTCCAATGGATTGAAAAATACATACACGAAGAAACATCACGAGGGGCCCTCCTCGGGCCATTCAGCCAACCACCCTTCCTCCCCTGGGCGCAGATCAGCCCGATGATGACCCGGGCAAAGAAGAACACCACCGAGCGCCGGGTCATCGTCGACCTTAGCTTCCCGAGGGGAGCTAGCGTAAACTCAGGTATACGGAAAGGCCACTATCAGGGCCGCCCCGTCACCTACACCCTCCCCAACATAACAAACCTCACTGACGAGGTCACCCGGATCGGCCAAGGAAGTTGGATATGGACGATCGACCTTGCCCGCGCCTACTGGCAACTCCGCACCTGCCCCCTCTCCGTCCCCCTCCTCGGAGTCACAATAAATGACGAACTCTACTTCGACATCGCCCCTCCATTTGGGTCCCGCATGTCGTCCATGGCCTGCGCATGGACCACCAACGCCGTGACGTACCTACTCCCCAAAAAAGGCCATTTCGTCCTATGCTACCTGGACGACTTTGTCGGGGCGGCACCCACGGAGTACCAGGCAGTCGAGGCATATGTCGACACCGTCCAGCTTGCCGCCGACCTAGGGTTCGAGCTCTCCACGCACAAGTGCGTCCCACCCTCCCAAAAGACGGAATGGCTCGGATTCGAGGTCGACACTACCGACATGGTCATCCGCATACTGGCACTCAAACTCCACGAGGTCGTCACCGAGTGCGCCGCCTGGACACCTGGATCAAAAGCATCCAGGAAAGACCTCCAGCGCCTCGTCGGACGACTACAGCACATCGCAAAGTGCGTGCGCCCGGCGAGGAGATACATGAACCGGTTCCTGGCGGCACTCAGAGCCACCCACTACAGCGGGAAACACACAATAACATACGAAATGACCCTCGACATCGAGTGGTTTAAGTCGTACGCCCACCTCTCGAACGGCATCGTCCTCCTCCGCCCACCACCCAAAGACGAATGGGTTATCGAGTGTGACTCATCCCTCCTCGCTGGAGGAGCGCACTCCCCAGGAGGGTACATCACAGAGGAGTACCAGCCCGAGTACCTCGCCGATGGTCACAATATCGCACAGCTCGAGGCGATAAACCTCGTTGTCGCACTCCACGCCCTCACTCCGCCCAACTCCCAGGACTATGCCGTCGTCGTCAACACCGACAATCAGGCCTCACAGATCGTCCTTGAATCCGGTGCCGGCAAGGACCCCACCCTCTGCGCCTGCGCCCGAGCCGTCTGGAGGTTTGCGGCACTCAACTCCTGCGAGATCCGCGTCGTCCACAAGCCCGGCACTGAGATCGCATTCGCCGACGCCCTCATCAGGGCGCCCTTTGACCGGGCGGCCAGGCAGAAGGCGGAGCGATTCGTGGACAACATGGACCTCGTCCGGGGGCGTGTCGTCCACAGTACCTCCATACTCGACTCAGACGAATAGCCTGGGTAGAGATAACTATTTGGCTCTCTCTCCCCAGGCAGCCAGCACGAACAGAACCGAATCGCCCACCTCTTCAGAGCCGGCCTCGCGAAGGGCACCTGGAGAAACAAAAAACGCCAGATAACGACCTACCTGAGACACTCCCTCGACAGAGACTACGACCCTACCCGCCCGACTCAGCTCAACATAGCATCCTACCTCGCCTCCATCTCCGCATCACTCCGCTCCCCCGGAGCCGTGATGAACCATCTCAGTGCCGCGCGGACATGGGTCAGGCTCAAGGACGGCCGAACAAGAGGTTTCGACTCATACCTCATCACAATCATCAAAAGAGGGATCACCCGGGAGTCCGACCACATGCCTCGACAGGCCCCTCCCCTCACCCCTACTGACCTCAGCGCCATCACCACCTTCCTCCGTCGGGCTGGTAACAATGCAAAGGTCCTCACAGGGGCCATCCTCATCGGGTACCTGAGGGTGTGTCCCGATGACCCGGGACACACCCTCAGGTACCAAGAGGTCACCAGCCACCGGACCCACCTGACCCTCATTGTCCGCTCCGCCAAGACCTCCAGAGCGCGATCCGACCAATACGCAATAACGATCCCTCGGATCCCGACCTCCATCTGCTGCCCCGTACGAGCCTGGAGCCACTACTCGACCGCCACTTCACCCGGACCACTCGACCCTGCCTTCATGACCCCGGACGGGTCCCCACTCACAGTCAAGACCCTCACTACGGCCCTACGTGCTGCATTACACCACTCGGGGTGCCCCAACCCATCCGGGTACAGCCTCCACAGCCTCCGTCGGGGTGCCGCACAGGCATGTGCCGCCGCCGGAGCACCCCTTAAGGACGTCACCAACCTTGGCCACTGGCGGTCGTCTGCGGTGCACTCATACGTTCCCCAGCATGCCTTCACGGTCGCGACCCGGGCACTCTCAACACTATTTGGTTGAGGCCCGGGTCACTTAAGACTCTAACTAACGATAAATGACATTACCTATGACATTTGACTTTGAACATTACTGCTTTATGCATTATACTTACATTGCCTTAACGATCTGTCCAACTTAACTTCTCTACTCACCTATGATTACATTACTTCACTGTTACATTGCCTGTTCTTGAATAAATTGCCATACTATAGTCCGCCTCCTGTCCTGAATTGCGTCATAAAAAAACTCTATCTCATATATAATACATACATATTAATATTTCATTAAAAAAATAACAACTTGAAGAACTCAATGTAAGTCACAACCCTTTCTAAGTTCACCCCTCGCATGGAGCTTACCCTGAGTCGTTGCCCATGGCGATGGTGTCTTCTGTACTGTCTTGTCCACAACTGGATCATCAAAGGGTGTGGTATGTGCTATGCTGTCTGTGGGAAGGTGCATATAAAAGACCCCTTGCTGCTTATAGTAAAGAGTAGCCTATATGGCGGCAGCGGGTTTCCTCCAAAGAAATGTCAGAATGACCATACGTTTGGCGTCAAATAGCCGATGATATGAACATCAATGTGCTCTAGAGGCACCGTTAAATAAAACAAGCTTGATCTTTTCTGTGCTGTCTTCAAGTTCAAGGGGTGTCTTCAATATACACTGTCCTGTAGACACAGTGTGTTGTCTCCATACGGGCAGTGGCGGATAGACACTGCTAGAGTGGGTGTGTATGAGGACATACTTGGTGGTGGTGGTGGGTGGTGGGGTGGTGGAGGGAGGTGAGGAGGCGGGGGGTACTCCCCGAACCACACACTTTACATACTGTAGGGGCGCTGACATATGGTGTGTCCGCATTCAGGGGAATCCTAGCAATTGCCCAAATTTTGTTCTTAATTTTTTTTAACAAAAAAAAACAAAAACACAAAGAACACACACACAACAACATAGTTGACTAATGCAATGGGTTGCAGTGAGCACTTCATGATCTTAATTTAAGAACAAACAAACAAAAATAACCCCACAAAACAAACAAATACAACAAAATAGTTGACTAATGCAATGGGATGCAGTGATCACTTCATGATCTTAATTTAAAAACAAACAAAATAACCACAAAAAAACAAAGAAAGCCCAAACGAATATAACAAAATAGTTGACTAATGTAATGACACCACTTCCTGATCTAAATTCTTTTTAAAAAAACAAACAAAAACAAAAACACAAAAAGAACAGACAAATACAACAAAATAGTTTACTAATGCAATGTGGTGCAGTGATCACCCCCTTCTCGGTGGTACACTCTACTGTCTTTGAGGGCAAGAAGCTAAAAGAAAGCCCTTGGTTTTTGCGTGTCTCACAGCCACCCCAACTTGGTCACACTGCGCATGCGCACGGACATGCGTCAACAGAATAACAGTTAAAAGAATAATTTTAAAAAATGTAATATATTTCCACATGATCAATGTACACACAAGTTGATATTTTATCAATGATCAATGTACACACAAGTTGATATTTAATCAATCTGTTATTGCAGAAACCTATGGTGTCAGAGTTTTGGCGTGCTTGCCAAAATTAATTTGGCATGTTTGCACTTCAAATATGTCAAAAGTTAACCCATTAAATAAAGGTTACTTCAAACTAAAGTCAGGTAAAAATGGTAGCATTCAACCTAATATATTTATCTCAGAAAATGACAGAAACTGAAAACCATCGGACTATACAACTTTAAATTAATTAACGCATTAAAGTGATTCAAATCACATTCTTTTGTTGGCGCTTCCAACTTGGTGTGTATATTTACTGTGCTTAGTGTAGCTATATAATCTAAAAATGTTCATTATCAAACTTTCAGCAAGTTTGTGTGGTGTGTATAGTGCAGCTATATAATCAGAAAATTCATATTATCCAACATTCCAGAAGTTAAACTCAGCATATCTGGAGCGTCAAGGGAATTTCTAAATACACAACACATGAATAGCGGACCCAAAAGAGGAGACCCAAAACAGTGGAGACTAAATATTGAATCCAAATATTGCACCAATAATATTCAACCCAAAATATATTGGACCGTAAATAGTGGATCAAATATTTACCACAAATATTGGACAGCAAATATGGAACTAGAACTATATAGGATCAATACTATAGGACCAGAACTATGGGATTAGATATATAGGACCAGATCTATGAGACTAGATATATGAGACCAGATATATGGGACCAGATATAATTAGACTAGACATATGGGACCACAATATGGGACCAGATATATGGGACCAGATATATGGGACCATAAATTATTAGACCAGATATATGAGACCGGATATATGGGGACCGGTAGTCTTCCCAGGGAAAGTCCCTCCCAGTCTTTATCTGACAAACAACTTAAAGGCAAACCAGACGGGATGGCCGAATGAGTTCAGCATCCGCCTCCCGTTTTGGTAGATCGTGGGGTCGAACCGTTGTGGAGTCAAACCAATGACTTAAAAATTGATACTCGTCGCTTCCTAGCCTGGCGCTCAGCATTATTAGCATAGCACAAAGGACTGGCTGGCTCAGTGTCAGGATAATGTGACTGAGTGGGATATCAGATCATGATGGCGATGGCAGCCTGGTCTCCCAGTGGGGCAGCACTATAAAGTCGCCATGAGTGTGTACTGTCATAAGTCGGTGCCTGTCCTGATATGACCTTAGGTGTTGCCAGGATGGAAAACTCCAAAAACCAACCAACTTAAAGGCAATGCACCGGGGTGTGTGGGCAGTACCAGCTAGTAGTATAGTAGTAGTACTATAGTAGTAGTAATACTGATTGTGGTAGTAGTAGTATGAACGGTGTAGGTATCCGTGAACAATCCACAAGTCATATAAATGCGCCGGGTCAATGACGATGGTGTCCGTAAGGTAATTCCACTGCGTTGTAAACCACCACCACCACGAGCGCCATCTGGTGGTGGAGAGTGCACTGTATCGTATGAGTGCCGGGCAAGGCGCCTCCACCGGACACTGTGTGTGACTGTGTGTGTATGTGTGTGTATATGTGTGTGTATGTGTGTTTGTTTGTTGGTGTTTTACGTGATAGCAACATATAAGGTCATATCAGGAGGGGTATGTGTGTGTGTGTATATGTGTGGGGAGGGTGTGTGGGTGTGGGTGAGTGAGGGGGTGAGTGAGTGAATGAGTGGGTGATTGAGTGGATGACTGAGTGAGTGAGTGGGTGAGTGAATGTACACCCCACCCCTCTGGTTGGTGGGTGTAAACCAGCCCCCCCCCACCCCCACCACCCATAACTCCCACCACCCCACCACCCACTCCTCCCACACCCACACCCCCCGCGTCCCCACCGCCTCCTCCCACCACCCCCACTTCCCCACCTCCCACCACCTGAGGGGAGTCTAGGGGGAGTCTTGGGGGGGAGGTCTGGGGGGGGGGGGGGGTCCACAGCAAATGGTTGCCGACGTCGGTACGTGTGCCAGTGCACACGCACATGTACCATTATTTCGCCAACGCACCGACTTGGTCAACATACATTCCAACACTCTCATCCGCCCCCCACCCCCACCCCCACCCCCACACACCTTCCCGGTAACGTCAGCAGCGAAAACCGGCCTCAGTGCAGTCAACCATTTCTTGTGACAGAATGTATGGCTGTGTGTTGGTGCCGAGGCACGGTGTGGCAATTCAAATTAAGTCAGATTATTATGGTATACTTTGACACTAGTGTGGAAATACTAATTGAGTCAAGTTATTATGGTGTACTTTCACACTGGTGCGGCAATTCAAATTGAGTAAAGTTATTATGGTATACTTTCACACCAGTGCGACAATTCAAATTGAGTCAGATTATTAGGGTATACTTTCACACCGGTGCGGCAATTCAAATTGAGTCCGGTTATTATGGTGTACTTTCACACCGGTGTAGCAATGGTGTGGCCACCGGTGTGGCAATGGAGGGGACATGTTGCGTAGTTCATTTTCTGACACTTGGTGGCGCGTCGGTACTAGTGGGCCTACTCGGTATTGACAATGCTTTGCGTTTGCCGGTACGCGCAGTGCAACACGTATATTTTATTCAAAATTAATAGAAATACAGAACCCTAACCTTATAAATTTAATATAATCTATTCGTTGTATGTTTTCTGTATGTATACCAAGCGGTTTGTCTCTAGGTGCTGTGGTTTTAGAGATATTTGACTTTTTCTGTATGAAGATTGCTCACGGCCATTGACAATGCACTGAGTTTGGCGGTACGCCCAGTGCAAAACGTTAATTTTATTCAAAATTAATAGAAATACAGAACCCTAACCGTATAAATTTAATATAATCTATTTCTTGTATGTTTTCTATATGTATACCAAGCGGTTTGTCTGTAGGTGTTGTGGTTTTAGAGATATTTGACTTCTTCTGTATGAAGATCGCTCACGGCCATTGACAATGCACTGAGTTTGGTGGTACGCCCAGTGCAAAACGTTTATTTTATTCAAAATTAATAGAAATACAGAACCCTAACCTTTTAAATTTAATATAATCTATTCGTTGTATGTTTTCTATATGTATACCAAGCGGTTTGTCCTGTAGGTGTTGTGGTTTTAAGAGATATTTGACTTCTTCTGTATGAAGATTGCTCATAGCCATTGGGTTTGCAGTGTGACAGTGTGCCGAATAGGCCCACTCGTTCAGTGGCGACGCGAACGGCAGGAATTTGAACTAAAAAGTCGGAGGTCCCCCATTCAAACTGAGTCCGGTTATTGTGGTGTACTTTGACACCGGTGTGGCAATTCAAACTGAGTCCGGTTATTGTGGTGTACTTTGACACCGGTGTGGCAATTCAAACTGAGTCCAGTTATTGTGGTGTACTTTGACACCGGTGTGGCAATTCCAACTGAGTCCGGTTATTGTGGTGTACTTTGACACCGGTGTGGCAATTCAAACTGAGTCCGGTTATTGTGGTGTACTTTGACACCGGTGTGGCAATTCAAACTGAGTCCGGTTATTGTGGTGTACTTTGACACCGGTGTGGCAATTCAAACTGAGTCCGGTTATTGTGGTGTACTTTGACACCGGTGCAGCAATTCAAATTGAGTCAGATTATTAGGGTATACTTTGACACCGGTGTGGCAATTCAAATTGAGTCCGGTTATTGTGGTGTACTTTGACACCGGTGCAGCAATTCAAATTGAGTCAGGTTATTATGGTGTACTTTCACACCGGTGCGGCAATTTATCAAATTGATACTTGTCACTACCTAGCCTGGCACTCAGCATTAATAGGATAGAGCAAAATCTGGTTTCCACAGCATAAGGATAATGTAACTGGTCTCATCACTGTAAACACACTGTACAGACAGTAATAACCATTGGTTTAAACTATCTAGATACCATCTGATATCCCAGATGTTATCATACTTTATCATTTATCATAAAATAAATATACCTTACTATTCAAAAATCTAATATCTCGCTTGTGAGTATATAATATTTAGACCTGTCATGTAAAATGACTGGAAAAGCAGCGCTCTGCTGATGAGAATGGAACTATTCAGATGAATAAATAATTATATATATACTGTATATGTCCAAATAGATGCGCACTGTGCGAGTGCAGACACATGGATGCGCGTCTATTCAAAGTTTAAAATTGTCATGGATTTGTCTTTGTTGTGCCTCTGAAATAAAGTGTGTTGTCTTATTTTATGTGCATTCTGTATGAATATGAACGTACATTTTTATTTGTTTTTGTCATGCCTCTGAAATAAAGTGAGATTGTCTTATTTTATGTGCATTCAGTCTGAATATGATCATAAATTTGTGCGTGCTTTCAATCTTGAAATGGGGTGGTGTGCTTCTATTGGACAGCGTGCTTCTATTAGGACATATACGGTACATATATATATATGTGTGTGTATATGTGTATATGTGTATATATATATGTATACACATACCTCGGCCCCTTTCCCCCATCACTACCACCCCACATTCTTTACCTGCCCGCGTCCACATGTGTGTTTCCGTGAACTGTCACCTCTTCACCAGGCCAGCTTCCGTTTTATTCACAATTTCACCTTCTATCCCGTGGGGTGGTTTTGTTTTGGGGGGGGGGGGAGGTTTACTTCTTTTAAAAAAAATGTCTGGCGTCATGCAGTTGTAGTGTCATGAAAGAACGCTACATTCAATGAACATGTGATTAATGCTAACACCTGTCCGGCAGAGCTACAGGGTTGGATCCGAACCCATGGGTTCGAACCCTGGCCGAGTCAAACCGATGGCTTAAAAAGTGATACTTGTCACTTCCTAGGCGCTCGGCATTCATAGGATATGGAAAGGACTGGTTGGATCAGTGTCAGGATAATGTGACTGAGTGGGATATCAGGTCATGGTGCTGGTGGCCTGGTCCCCCAGTGGGGCAGCACTATGAAGTATCCATGAGTGTGCACTGTCACAAGTCAGTACCTGTCCTGATATGACCTTAGATGTTGCCCGGACGTATAAACTCCAACAACCAACCAACCACGGGGTTGGAATGTGGTCGAGAATTATGTCCACGTGACATGAACACCCCACATGACATGGACATCCCACGGTACATGGACACCCCATGTGACATGGACATCCCACGTGACATGGACACTTCCCGTACGGTGTGTGTACGTTATGTATACCCCCATTTTTATCCCCCGCCGCTGAAAAGTTCGACGAATGCCGACGTACTGGCAAATTTTCGAACGTTGAGCACGCGCTGATGCCGTATGTTGTACTGTGACAGGGCCTTAACAAACACACGTCTGGGTAGAGTCTACTAGGTGTGGTATATTATTGTTATAGAGAGTGGACGGAGTGGCCGAATCAGTTGAGCGCAGGCTTCCCGTGCAGGAGATAGGAAGTTTAATTCCTAGTCAAATCAAACCTATGACTTATAAAAATTGTATACTTGTCGCTACCGAGCCTGCCACTCGGCATTAATAGGATAGGAGAAGGACTGGTTAGCACAGCGTCAGGATGATGTGACTGTGTGAAATATTGGCTCATGGTGCCAGCTGCCTGGTGTCCCAGTGGGGCAGCACTATGCAAGTCGCCATGAGTGTGCACTGTCACAAGTCGGTACCCATCTTGATGTGACCGTAAATAACTCCCTGAGAATAAGTTGTTTCAAGATATATACAAAACATGGAGCCTTCCGAGCCTATTTGCTATGGACAGAATAAACATCCCATCAAACAAAATATATTTAAAAAATGGACCAATCATGTTATTTGGGAATAAGTGAAGTTAAATTGATCATGTTACTACTGCCCTTTACTACCTCTATAATGTTTATAAAATATTGTGAAGTTTGCAGAGCTACATCTACCACACTACCGACCATCGTGGTTTTCGGAAGGTGTATGGCAAGCATTAATCTGGTGTATGGTGGGAATGGTGTATGGCGGGCATTTATCTGGTGTATGGCAGGCATTTATCTGGTGAATGTCCGGCATTAACATCTGGTGTATGGTGGGTATTGATCTGGTGTATGGCGGGCATTTATATGGTGTATGGTGGACATTAAAAGCTGGTGTATGGCAGAGATGTATCTGGTGTATGGCAGTCATTAATCTGTTGCATGGCGGTCATTGATCTGGTATATGGTGGGCATTAGCCTGGTCTATAGCGGACATGCATCTAGTGTATGGCGGGCATTAATCTGTTGCATAGCGGGCATTGATCGGATGTATGGCGAGAAATAATCTGGTGTATGTCGGCATGTATCTGGTGTATGGCGGGCATTAATCTGTTGCGTGGCGGTCATTGATCTGGTATATGGTGGGCATTAACCTGGTGTATGGCGGACATGCATCTAGTGTATGGCGGGCATTAATCTGTTGCATAGCGGGCATTGATCTGATGTATGGCAAGAAATAATCTGGTGTATGGCGGACATGTATCGGGTGTATGGCTGGCATTAATCTGATGTATGGTGGGCATTAATCTGGTGTATGGGAGGCATTAATCTCGTGTATGGTGGGCATTGATATAGGGTATGGTGGGCATTAATCTGATGAATGGCAGACAATAACATCTGGTGTATGGCGGGCATTAATCTGTTGCATAGCGGGCATTGATCTGATGTATGGCGAAAAATAATCTGGTGTTTTGGGCGGACATGTATCGGGTGTATGGCGGGCATTAATCTGGTGTACGATGGGCATTAATCTGGTGTATGGTGGGCATTAATCTGATGAATGGCAGAAAATAAAATCTGGTGTATGGCGGGTATTGATCTCGTGTATGGGGGGGGGGTATTAATCTGGTGTATGAGGGCATTAATCTATTGTATGGTGGCCATTAATCTGGTGTACGGCGGGCTCCTCACAAGAGTGAACTGTATATGTATTTATTTATTTATTTTTATTCATCTTTATTTCCAAGTCGGCCTTTGAACCACCCACTTTTTCGTCTAGGTTTGCTTTGTTGTGCTATTGGCTCAATTCGGACTGTTGATAGCCCCCCCCCCCCCCCCCCCCCCCCCGCTGCCCACACACACAGACACAACACACACACAAACACTCATGGGTTTGTTGCCGCTATGGTATGCATCACTTAGTATCAGCGGATGTAAACAGGCATAGTGGTGCTGTACCGGACCATATCGATATCGCGGATGTGCCCCAATGTATTCGTGGCATTATTTATTGTACATGTCTGGGGTCTGCTATATAATATATAATTTATATAATATATATAATATATATGATATAATATAATATATAATATAATATATAATATATGTGTATTATAATGGATTATAATAATATAAAACAACGTAGCATAATCCAAGGTTTATATATTATATCATTGTACATTTGGTATTACATGTATTCGTAGTCTCGCACCCACCTTGATCAGGAGTGCGCGAATGGGGTGCCTCCTGCGAAGCGCAAATTGTACCAAAACGTGACCTATATCTCTGTTACTTCGTCTGTAATTTTCTTTTTATGTAGGTGGGGCGTATAGTTCCCCTGCCAGATAACTATTAATAAATAGACTCAGCCTAACTCTGCCTTCTTCCTTATTTGCCGAAGTGGTTATAATATATAATATAATATAATATATATTCATATACATAAAACGAGTAGAAAAGGTTCACCAATTCTAAAGAAAGTTTGAATTACCCGATTTGAATGGAGCACTACTGTAAATATTTGGGCTTTCTGTCTGTTGCCATGACAACATGTGCATAGAGGGGGTGTAATGAGGTCACAAGACAACTTTCAGTGGCCATATTGAATGACATACAGAAGGTTTGCAACTGCCTACACTGTGCTTATTTACTGACTTGTTGGTTTATTTGTCACCGTTTTGAGCAGTTTGGCCTCAGAAGTTGTTGCTAAAGTGCTGTAATTAAAACACATTGGATGTAAACTGCCCCGAACCTCCCATAACACAAGAAAACTCTGTTTTACTGCATTTGCATGCATTCACAACATGGCTAGGGAGGGTGCTCATAATCCAAGATGGCAGCCCGCTGACCGCCGATTGCTAAGTAATGACGTCACGAGCACTCCCTCTATTGTTCCTCCTGTCGCCAGTATCTACGTGGTGACCGGATGGACTTCTTTTCCCACATGAAGTTTCTAAACGTTTTTTATTTATTTAAACGATACGTGACTTGTTTCTGAAGTAAACAATGATAATATATATGAAGAGTTCATGCGCAAGTCTAGATAGCAACAAGAATAAATGTATTAGCAAGCTTTTGTCATTCCAGCCGCGCGGTGTATTGTGGGATGCGTGGAAGAAAAACAAACCCAAACCCGCGCAAAACACATGGCGCATGCTAATACACTGGGTGCAGCTATGAAATGTGCTAGTTTCAGCTCATCTCAGCTCTTGTTTGAATTATAGAATACCAACTAAAAAAAAATATATAATTAGTTAAGATGTTAATCCAAGATGTTAATCTTTTAACCAGCATTGCATTTACGTGAATCTAATCAGCACATCTTATGCCATGTGCATTTAGATCTAGACAAATCTGGTCACTCAGACTAGTGTTAGGGGCCATAGCCAGAGTTAGTTTTACGTATTTTATTCATGTTTTTATGTATATGCTATGGTTAATGACATAGGTAGAGCTAGGAAATGGGTAGGGTTAGTCAGGCATTGGTTATATATTTCTTTGAAACAAGTTTATGTTGACACATTTGACATTTTAATATTTAGAACAAGAATTTAAAATGGTGATGTAATCATCAACTTGTAAAGTTACTAATTGTTTTTTGGGGGAATTGTATGTTTCTTAGCTCCAAATCTTTAATTAATTATATTTGTGTCTTAAATATATTCATTATATCATTATATTATTATATAGCAAGCATGAATCCATGTTTGTGCTAAATTGTTCTGTATTTCCATTAATTTTGAATAAGATCTAAGTTTTGCCCTACGTTATCGGCAAACTCAATGGCCGTACGCCTTTGTTTTGCTCTCAACGCCATTTTCAGCTCATGCACAGTCAGAAAGACGATCTCGTCTATTGAATTGAATTCCTCCTATATGTAACCCCCCCCCCCCCCCATTCCGCTTTAGAGAGTGACCAGACGGGATGACCGAATGAGTTGAGCGTCCGTCTCACGTTTTGCTAGATCGTGCGATTCGAACCTTGGTCGAGTCAAACCAATGACTTAATAATTGATACTTGCCACTTCCTAACTAGGCGCTCGACATTATTAGGATAGGGCAAGGACTGGTTCACTCAGTGTCAGGATAATCAGACTGAGTGGGATATCAGATTATGGTGCTAACGGCCTGGTCTCCCAGTGAGGCAGCACTATAAAGTCAAGATGAGTGCGCACTGACATAAGTCGGTGACCAGATGGGGTGGCCAAATGAGTAGAGCGTCCGTCTCCTGTTTTGGGAGATCGGGAGATCCGAACCCCTGACTTCGTGAGTTCGAATCCTGGTTGAGTCAAACCAATGACTTAAAAATTGATAATTGATCAAGTCGCCATGAGTGCGCACTGTCACAAGTCGGTACCCGTCCTTATATGACCTTAGATGTTGCTAGGACGTAAAGCAACAATAAACAAACGTAAGTCGGTAACCGTCTTGATGACCTTAGATGTTGACAGGACGTAGAACTCCAACAACCAACCAATAAAAAAACAATGAGCAAAAATAAATGAATAAATAAATGGACAGTTCCGTCTGAAAACTGTCGGGCTTCCCGCGTTATATAAAACGTATAATAAATTATATGAGTATAAATAACGAAAATTGTCTATCTAACTACTATGCCCAATCTAACTGCCGCGCTCACCATACTAACCACTCCCAATTGTCAGTCCCAGCGGGAAAACTATATATAAATATATATATATAAATATATAAATATATATGTATGTATGTGTGTAGTATAAAAATATATTCATGCAAATATTATTAGGATATGCTACGGGTAGTGGGTTGGACTACTGGGTCTTACAATGTATTCTATTGTTCTGTGTTGTTGGAGCAGTCTGGTGAGCCGGTGGGTTGTGTTGAAGTAGGTGTAGTAGGCCTGGGCTGCAGCCAGCCGATCGGGAATATATATATATATATAGTATAGTTATATGAATCTTACCTGGGTATAGATGATGGATAACTGTTGTTTTCCTGAGGTATAAGCCTCGGATAGACGTGGCTAGGGAGAAGGAAACACATCTGGGTCCAGCAATCTTTACCTACTTATTCGGGATAAAAATGATCTTAAATACAATCGATACTATTATGTTTTCGTCTTGGCACAAGCAATCAGAATAGACATGGTAGGGTGTGGTGGGCGGGCCCTAGCCCACGTCTATCCGAGGCTTATACCTCGGGAAAATAACAGTTATCCATCATCTATAACCAGGTAAGATTCGTATAACTATACTATTTTACCTCGGTACTATATATATATAGGTCACTCTCCTGAAAACTGGTCAGCATGGTATTACAAATTCAGATATTAGATGTTAACTCTCCATATGACACTTCTGGCTAGTTTTCAGGAGAGCGACCCATATACACACATATAATACCCAAGGTTGCTCTTTTTAACTAACTCAACTCGATTTGTACTTCACTCCCCACTCTGTCTGTCTGTGTGTGTGTGTATGTGTGTCTCTGTCTCTGCCTCTCTGTCTATAATATATATATATATATTATATATATATATATATATATATATATATATATATATATATATATATATATGTGTGTGTGTGTGTGGGTGGGTATGTTTGAGAGTCGGAAGTCATAGGTTGGCCACATCCGGGTGCTAACCGGATGGTAGAGCCCATTCACAGATTGGGGGAGGGGGTCGGAGGGTAGAGGTTACACAAGCAACTTCCGATTATTATGGGCGATAATGGGGATTATGAGTCTGTATTATTACAAAAGCACTTTAAAGCGCACAGGAATGGGCCGAGCACCGGTTACCAGCGCACGGTGAACGCTGCATCAGGATATTAACCACCTGGTGACTCATTACGGAACTACTTGATGGCATTTTCCTGAAACTCGTAACGATGCGTCAGTGGGATAGGGCATGAGTGAATTGTATACATAATGCAACGCGCTACATTAGATAAAAGATTCACCCCTACTCTGCCTAGAGGTGAAGAACAACCCATTAGAACAAATGGCGAGAGGTTGGGTAAATGAAATGAGCACATCAATTCTTAATTTACTAAGCAAAATATATACTTCACATACATGTTCATATTTACCCGTTACTTTTGATTTAAAAAATATGATAAAACATATAGTTTAATGCACTTTAAACGTCTAATCGACAGCATTCTGGAGCCGCTATCTTGTCTTTTTGCATCCTCCCCCATTTCACCAAGTATGTGCCAATATAGATAGCCAATGGATACTGGAACCAGGAATCCACTTCCTGTTCCATACTAAACCAGTTGTTGCTTGTGTTGTCATTCATCCATACGCTGGGTAGGGGTGACTATTTCATCTAGTTCTACATGCACTGAACTCGACTGTAATTCCTGATACATAACAAGAAGGTCAACACAAACCAATTCCGTATATCAACCATACCATTATGCCACTATTGTGTCATAATTATGTCACAGGTTTTTAATACTGATATTGTTTGTCACTCTACATATTTTTGTTTGTCAATGGTGTTTTACATCTTAGAAATACCTACGGTCATATTAGGAGGTCTACCAACGTCTGACGGTGGACACTCATGGTGACTTTATAGTGCTGCCCCATGAGAAGACCAAGCTATCAGAAATAGCACACTCAGTCACATTATCCTGACACTGAGCCAACCAGTCCTTGCCCTATCCTAATAATGATAATGCCGAGCGCCTGGCTAGGAAGCGATAAATCTTTAAGTCATTAGTTTCACTCGAGTATGGTTCGAACCTGCGGGTTCGAATTCCACAATCTACCAAAACGGGAGATGGACGCTCAACTCATTTGGCCATCCCGCCTGGTAAACTACTTATGTGGATTACTTGGTACAGTTAACTGATGACCACATCAGTCTACTGTAAGTGTAAGTAGTTACATGTACTTTAGCTTCCATTCCGCTTATACCGGGCGCAGTGGCCGAGTCGGTAGAGTGCGGGCCTCGCGGGCCTGAGATCGGGAGTTCGGTTCCCAGTCGAGTCAAACCAATGACTTAGAAAATTGGTACTTGTCACATCCTAGCCTGGCGCTCAGCATTAATAAGATAGGGCAAGGACTGAAGAGCTCAGTGTCAGGATAATGTGACTAAGTGGGATATCAGGACTTGGTGCCTACAGCCTGATTTCTCAGTGGGCAGCACTATAAATTCACTATAAGCGCGCACTGTCACAAGTTGGTACCCGTTCTGATATGACCTTATATGTTGCCAGGACGTAAAACTCCAACAACCAACAAAACAACCATTCCGCTTATCAGCTCAGTACTTCACGATTATAAGTATTATTATTATCACATGTTGTGAATATTAATACTGTCACGCCACATACACACTTATATTCCGCCTTCATATATACTATTAATAACCCAGAGAACATGTTTAGGAAATTGTCATAGCAACAATCGCTTTTCAACTTGGAAATTGCTCATATTCTGTTGCAATTTACATACAGGGAACATTTTGTTTTGACAATTTTGATTAGCAACAATTGCTAACCAATTTTGAAATTAATTAGTAATTTATATAACTTGTATCGTGATTCGCAACACGGTACCAAACAAAATGTTCCCCGTGTAACGGATATACACAGGGAGCATTTTGTTTTGAACATTTTGATTAGAAACAATTGCAAACCAATTTGGAAATTGATTAGTGATCTACATAACTTGTATCGCAATTCGCGACACAATACCGAACAAAATGCTCCCTGACCTTATTACACTGCTAAATATAGTTTGCAATTTGACACAATACACTTTAAAATTGCATAATAATCTGTGTAACTTGCATCGTGATTCAAAATACAAACTTGTTCGAAGAATACCTTTATCTTTAGACATCACAAATCAGATATAGCTGAAATAATGGAAATAAATACCAAAACATATTCATGTCTTTTGAGTTAGATTTTGCTGTCATTTGACACAAATTTAACCACTTCAAGATTGTGTCTGAGATCAACTGTTCTGCTATTTGACACATATTTAACCATTTCAGATTTGTGTGTCAATTCCAATGTAAACATATATAATACAGTGTCTGAGCAACATTTTCTGTGAAACCAAAGTGACAGAATAAATTTGACTAAATGTTGCCATGAATATGGTCCTTGCTGCTGACACACCATCAATCAATCATCATACAGGACACTAGATAAAAGATTCACCCCGTATTTGCAGTATTACAAGTACAGGGTGCTCAGTTATCTAACAGCCCACCTACACACAACTGAATAAATCGAATAACATCAGACCACCCTCGCCCTCTCCCGATCAATTCCACTGCCCTTCTGGAGACAAGCGTGCTACCAGCTAGTCTCCCCGATGTCCACCTGCCCACTTGGCGCTTTACCATGTGAGGTGAGTGCAGAACGCAACACTGCCAAGCTATGTGAACATTGCATTCGCGCCTGGCCAAAATCATAGCCAAGTCTATGTTATGTGGTTCAGCCAAGATGGATTTTTGTTTGTTTGTTTGTTGTTTTACGTCCTAGCAACATCTAAGGTCATATCAGGATGGGTACCGACTTGTGACAGTGCGCACTCATGGCAACTTTATAGCCATGGTCCTCAACCTCGGGAAAACACCAGATATCGATCAACTGTACCCAGGTAAGATTCGTATAACTATACTATATATATAAAAATTTACGGTACCCAAATAACATAAAGGAGAGAGAATTAGTTGTGTGTGGCACGAGGGGGGGGGGGGGGGGGCTGCCCACCAATTGCCTCGACAGCTGGAGGGGGGGGGGGGTACCACCAATTCGCCAAGGAGGAAAAGATATATACATTATATGTTCCCCTTGCATTTATACTCGTATAATGCGTTATACATCACATATATATACACATATATACATATACAGTAAAACCTCTCTAAATCGACTGACCTTAGGACCGACTATAAATGGTGCATTTAGGGAGGTGGTCGGTTTTGTGATATCCCACTCAGTCACATTATCCTGACACTGAGCTAACCAGTTCTTGCCCTATCCTTAATAATGCCGAGCGCCAGGCTCGGAAGCAACAAGTACCAATTTTGTAAGTCATTGACTTGACTCGACCGGGAATTGAACTCCCGACTTTCCAAACCCGTGGAATCCTGCGCTCTACCGATTCGGTCACTGCTCACGGTGGATGGCGTGGTAAGGGGGTGGTGGCAACGCACCCCTGGTGGGCTGGAGGTGTCGACATCTACCTACTTCCGGTGATGGGAACCGGAGACGCTGGTATCGTTCCGACAGCAGATAGAGTGAGCACTGAACGCAAATGGAGCTGGCCATGGTTTACAGCCAGCCGCAGCTAGCCGGTGTCGCAGTTTGAGCGCCGTGCCAGTTTGAGCGCCCTGCCAGTAGTTGTATACTTTTTTTGTAAGATAGATTTAAAAGCTTTCATTGGATCGATTAAAAATATCTTAATGCGCAATTGAAGAGGAAGATCTGAAGTATTTAATGTAACCTAAGAGCAATTTACTCTGAAAGTAATAAAAGAGAGATAATAGTGAAAGTTGGGATATTCTGAGTGTCAGTGCCAGTGTTAGCCTTACCAGATCATGGCCTCAAAAACTATTTTCGCAAACTAAATCCAAGAACTTCCAATTGGCTGATAAAAAAAAACCTCAATGTGAAATTGTAGAGAAAGATCTGAACTATTTAATAGAAACAAGAGAAATTTGCTTTCAAAGCACCACAAATCACAAATTACTGTGATAGTTAGGGTGGTTTTAATGTTGTCTCTATCCGCGCATGCGCAGAAGCAACAGGGCGCTCAAACGGGCAGGGCGCTCAAACTGCGACACCGGGGACAACTACCCGCTTGGGAACACGCCCTGGGAAAACTGCAAGTTGTTGGACTTTTACATCCTGGCAACATCTAAGGTCACATCAGGACGGCTACCTACAGACTTGTTTGTTTGTTGTTGTTTTACGTCCTAGCAACATATAAGGTGACATCAGCACGGGTACATACAGACTTGTTTGTTTGTTGTTGTTTTACATCCTAGCAATATATAAGGTCATATCAGGACGCGTACCTACAGACTTGTTTGTTTGTTGTTGCTTTACATCCTAGCAACATCTAAGGTCATATCAGGACGGGTACCTACAGACGTATTTGTTTGTTGTTGTTTTATGTCCTAGCAACATCTAAGGTCATATCACACGGGTACCTACAGTCTTTTTTGTATATTTGTTGTCGTTTTATGTCCTAGCAACATTTAAGGTCATATCAGGATGGTTGCCAACTTGTTTGTTTGTTTGTTGTTGTTTTACGTCCTTTGTTTGTTTGTTGTTGTTTTACATCCTAGCAACATCTAAAGTCATATCAGGATGGGTACCGACTTGTGACAGTGCGCACTCATGGCAACTTTATAGTGCTGCCCCACTGGCAAATCAGGCCGCCGGCACCATGACCCGATGTCCCACTCAGTCACATTATCCTGACACTGAGCTAACCAGTCCTTGCCATATCCTATTAATGCCGAGCGCCAGGCTAGGAGGCGACAAGTAACAATTTTAAAGTCATTGGTTTGACTCGACCGGGAACCGAACTCCCGACCTTCCACAGGCGAGGCCCATGCTCTACCGATTAGGCCACTGCGCCCAGTGTGTTTTACGTCCTAGCAATATCTAAAGTCATATCAGGACGGGTAGCTACAGACTTGTATGTTTGTTGTTGTTTTACATCCTGCAACATTTAAGGTCATATCAGGACGGGTACATACAGACTTGTTTTTGTTGTTGTTTTAAGTCCTGGCAACATCTAAGGTCATATCAGGATGGGTACCTACCGACTTGTTTGTTTGTTGTTGTTTTACATCCTAGCAACATCTAAGGTCATATCAGGACGGCTGCCGACTTGTTTGTTTCTTGTTGTTTTACGTCCTAGCAACATCTAAGGTCATATCAGCACGGGCACCGACTTGTTTGTTTGTTGTTGTTTTACGTCCTAGCAACATCTAAGGTCATATCAGCACAGGCACCGACTTGTTTGTTTGTTGTTTTATGTCCTGGCAACATCTAATGTCATATCAGGACGGGCACACTCAGAGTGACTGCTTAATCACCTAATGTAGACATTTTAATTTTTTTTTAAATAATGCTGCCCCACTGGGAGACCAGGCCGGCAGCACCATGAACTGATATCCCACTCAGTCACATTATCCTGACACTGAGCCAACCAAAATGTCACGAATGTGGCACAAAAAAAAAAAAACATACTTAAGGCTAGCCACTAACAGCTAAGATGACAAGGTAACTACCAAATTGAGACTATTGCTGTTCAGCGAAGAGTAAATAAGTCATCACAAGAAAACAACAACAAGACACAGTCCTAGCCCTTTCCTAATAATCCTGAACGCCTGGCTAGGTAGTGAGTGATAACTATCATTTTTTAAGTCATTGGTTTGATTCGACCAGGGTTCGAAGCATACGATCTATCAAAACGGGAGACAGACACTAAACTCATTTGGCCATCACGTCTGTCTAGAAAACCACCCGGCTTGGGAACAGGCCCTGGGAACCACAAGGTCAGTCACGTGATCATAGCATGCATCTACTGCAGCGTGTATTCCTTACAGGAAAGCAACCGGGCGTGGTAGTCTAATCAGTAGAGCGCGGGCCTCATGTATGGAAGGTTGGGAGTTCGGGTCCTGGTTGAATCAAATCAATGATTTAAAAATTGACATTTGTCGCTTCCTAGCCTGGCGCTCAGCATTAATAGGATAGGGCAAGGATAGGATAGGGCAAGGACTGGTTAGCACAGTGTAAGGATAATGTGACTGAGTGGGATATTGGGTTATGGTGCCATGGCCTGATTTCCAAGTGGGGCAACACTATAATATATATTTTATTTGACAGTGTTAATTTTCAATTTCAATAACAACTGGTTAAAACTAATTGAAAATCAATAAACTCCTTCCTCTAATAATAGCTTTCTTCCAATGAGGGCTATGAATCAATAAACGTTGGAGGTATTGAGCGAGGTTATATATATATATATGAAGTGGGCAAGACTATAATCGAGCTGTGGCCGGTGTGGGCTTGGGTCAAGCAGCCCGCATAGGCAAATGCGGGCTGCTTGCCAAGACAAACCCGCATTGACCATCAAATGCGGAGAAGGGTTCACTGCTGTAACTCGTTGCTAGGAGACGCGCTGCGGCGTCCCACGCTACTCTCCTAGCAACGTAGAAGGTTCGAGCTGTCGGGCCCGGTTAGATGGTGTTGGTAGGAACAGAAATAAAGTTGTGAGCTCTTAAAATTTGATTGAGACTTTCCTTGCATTCCTTACCCTTTACCAACAGGTCCCTGATTACACTAACCGTCGAGGGAGTAATGTAGACATCGCAGTATGTAGCATAACCCTCTTCTCGGGACTAGTAACCACCTTCTTAATACAGAAAATAATAATATTAGGTAATATCTCGGGTGTTTACAAGTGACAGGGGCGGCAGAGTACACGGTCGACCATAGCTATGGAAGTGGAGGTAATGGTAATTAATACACATCAGATGCGGGGTAGAGCCCGTGAACATGTAGTACATAGGCTGTCAGCTCTCGGGCAGGATTATATAAACAAAAACGTGAAATGGCTACAAGAAGATGAGACAGTGGCAGCCAGCAGCAGGAGCGGGGAATCCATTGTATATTAATTGAACTAAAGGAATAGAACGGTTAAATATACATATAAATAAATATATATATATATATATACATACATATATATATATATATATATATATATAGACATCCCTTGAGTAAAAATACCAGTTTGTTCATTGTTGCTTTACATCCTAGCAACATCTAAGGTCATATCAAGTAGGGCACTGACTTGTAACAGTGCACACTCATGGCAACTTTATAATGCTGCCCCACGGGGAGACCAGGCTACCAACATCATGACCTGATATCCCACTCAGTCACATTATCCAGATTCCCTGCTAACTAGTTCTTGCTCTACCCTATTAATGCCAAGCGCTACACTGGGAAGCGACAAGTATACAATTTTAAGTCATTGGTTTGACTTGGATGGGATTCGAACTCATAGGAAGCCTGCGCTCTAACGATTCGCCCACCACATCCGGTGTAAAAAATACCTTCTACGGCAAGAACTGCATAAAAATTGCAAATGAAAAACTGCTTCAAATCAAAACAAATTGGTGGCACTATATGTTGGTACTTATCAGATCAAAATAGAAAGAGTGGCAGGGGTGAACGGATGCGCGTGAACACCTCCCAGCCGTTTCGACATTACTAGGGTTACCGGTGTAGCAGGAAATCGCAAACCCTGTAAATCGCAAACCCCCAATTGTGATTTCCTAGACAATCGCAAACCCCCATACCATATATGGGCATGAGAGTTCTGAAATTTCCTAGGAAACCACATATCCCCCCTGGACATCGCAAACTCCTCATGTTTGGCAGTCTTAAAGCAAGCACATGTGCTTTGTGCAGGTTTGTTTTGCTTTTAAAATTCTCATAATGCACCGTGACGCTGGAATTACGAACTGGTCTATTGTAAAAATTGTATTTATGTAAGCATGATTAAGCCACATTTATTTTTATATAAGGGGGATCCCTCACAAGATGGATTAATTGATTATTTTTAATTTCATGCCTGTCACAGCAAGGGCCATATTCACTGCGATCACTCACAAGAAGGATAGGGGAATAGGTCAATTTTTGTCAAAGATATTAGACTATATCATTAAGATTGATTGATTGATGGTTGCTTTACACCGTGTCGGCAGCATAGGCCATATTCATGGCAAGAAATGTTTGTTTTTTGTTCAAACCAACGCTTTTACATGTAAAAGCAGACAATCAATTATGTGTCTATTGGCACTAATTAAAAAGCTCACAATCATATATTTGTGGCCAAGGGAAACAAATTCCCGTAGAAAAAGAAAGGTTTTATTAATAATTGATAGAATTTATTTAGTAAACTATATGAGGTGGTACAGTCCAGCTGCCCTCAAAAGGGCTCAAATGTTTTCTTGTTTTACTATAGTAAAAAGGTCATGCAAACTGTCTGCACTGTAAAATTGCTGGCGCACTGCCAAATCATCAACACAACTTAGTAAAAATGTGTTTGAGAGTCAGCGGAGACTGACACCCAATACATTCATGGAGGGGGGGGGCTCCCCCTTGAGCAGAAAAGCATGTGTAAGCCACGAGTGGCCAATAGTCAGGGGAATAGCGAATAGTAAGGACTGCCTCATCTCAACTACTGTCAAGCCAAATCTGCCTGACCAGTCAGAATGAGCTATCTGCCGCGGCTATGGTAAAGTCAGGGGAATAGTAAGGATTGCCTCGTCTCAACTACTGCCGAGCCAAATCTGCAAGAACAGTCATAGTGAGCTATCTGCCTCAGCAACAGTAAAGTTAGAGGAATAGTACTGCCTCGTCTCAACTACTGCAGAGCCAAATCTGCCTGACCGGTCAAAATGAAATGAGCTATCTGCCTCGGCTACGGTAGAGTCATGGGAATAGCAAGGACTGCCTCGTCTCAACTACTGCCGAGCCAAATCTGCAAGAACAGTCATAGTGAGCTATCTGCCTCAGCTACAGTAAAGTTAGAGGAACAGTACTGCCTCGTCTCAACTACTGCAGAGCCAAATCTGCCTGACCAGTCAAAATGAAATGAGCTATCTGCCTCGGCTACGGTAGAGTCATGGGAATAGCAAGGACTGCCTCGTCTCAACTACTGCCGAGCCAAATCTGCAAGAACAGTCATAGTGAGCTAACCACCTCAGCTACGATAAAGACAGGGGAATAGTAAGTGCTGCTTCGTCTCAACAACTACTGAACCAAATCTGCCTGACCAGTCACACTGAACTAGCTGCCCCGGCTACGGTAAGGCCTGTCGATTCAAAACAATGACTTATCAAATGGGGGACCTCCGACTTTTTAGTTCAAGTTCCTGCCGTTCGCATCGCCACTGAAGTAGTGGGCCTCTCGGGCACACTGTAACACTGCAAATTCAATGGCTATGAGCAATCTTCATACAAAAGAAGTGTAATATCTCTAAAGCTACACCACCTAGAGGCAAACCACTTGGTAGACATATAGAAAACATATTCAACAAATATATTCTATTAAATTTATCAGGTTAGGGTTCTGCATTTCTATTAATTTTGAATAAAATAAACGTTCTGCACTGCGCGTACCTGCAAACTCAATTCATTGTCAATGGCCGTGACCCATCTTCATACAGAAAAAGTCAAATATCTCTAAAACTACACCACCTAGAGACAAACCACTTGGTATACATATAGACAACATATTCAACAAATATATTCTATTAAATTTATCAGGTTAGGGTTCTGCATTTCTATTTATTTTGAATAAAATAAACGTTCTGCACTGCGCGTACCGGCAAACTCAATGCATTGTCAATGGCCGTGACCAATCTTCATACAGAAAAAGTCAAATATCTCTAAAACCACACCACATAGAGACAAACCACTTGGTACACATATAGAAAACATATCCAACGAATAGATTATATTAAATTTACAAGGTTAGGGTGCTGTATTTCTATTCATTTTGAATAAAATAAACGTTCTGCACTGCGCGTACCGGCAAACTCAATGCATTGTCAATGGCTGTTTATGCCCACTAGTACCGATGCGCCACCAAGTGTCGGAAAAACGAACTAGCCCACATGTCCCCCATTGATACTTGTTGCTTCCTAGCCTGGCATTCGGCATTTATAGGATAAGGGGAGGACTGGTTAGCTCAGTGTCAGGATAATGCTACTGAGTGGGATATCTGGTCATAGTGCCTGCAACCTGATTTCCCAGTGGGGCAGCACTATAAAGTCAAGCTCCAACAACCAACCAACCTGAGGAGTAGTGAAGCCTCGCACACGTCAGTCTGAGGAAGCTGCCAGCATCCAGGTTCGCCGACGTCCACCAGGAGGCCCCTTATAGCCCCATTAATAAGGCACTCCGCCCCCAAATGGCCACTGACACATAATTAATTACACAGTGTAACTTCTGTCCGTGGCAAAACAACTGATATTGACGATTAGCGTCTGGAAGCTTGCATCCACTGACCGTTCCAATTCACTAAGGAATCGCCGCTCAAATTACTCCCCCCCCCCCCCCTGACATTGAAAAAAAAAGAGAGAAAAAGGAAGGAAAGGTTGTTTTATTTAATGACGCTTCTAGAGCACATTGATTTTTATCATCGGCTATTTGACGCAAGCATATGCTCATTCTGACATATTTCTTTGGAGGAAACCCGCTGCCACCACATAGGCTCTTTCCGATAAGCGGCAAGGGGTCTTTTATATGCACTTTCCCACAGACAGGACAGCAGATACCACAGCCTTTGATGAACCAGTTGTGAAACACTGGTTGGAACGGAAAATAGTCTAAACTACAAATGGGTTAACTGAGCAGGATCGATCGGATGACCCACACCTTAACAGGTAGACACTCTACCGCCTAAGGTCCGTCTCTCTCCGGTAACATTGAAAATATTTCCCAATCACATAATTTCAAGTTTCTGACAATATCTATATCAATTGATATAGGCGAAAGGGATCGATGGAATTCTAGTGAAACTGCCTGTTGGCCACCAGCCTTTGGCCCTTGCGGATCGATACTAGACGATATCCGGTTAACCCCAACCCGCCCCCTATTACTCTGAGAGGGGAATGGGTGGGGTGGGGTTACTCAAAAACACACCAACAAAAACATCACACACATTTAAAAAATAAGTAAGCATTAATTTGATCAAACTGAATAAAAAATAGCCAGATGATGTACTTATTCTACAACTCGGTTGTTTCCTTATCTGGGAATAGCGGGGCGAACTGTTGGTGAAATATCACAATAAGGAAGGCCTTTGATATGCCACAGATGAAGATACCATATCTACATTGTCTCATGTGTCCATGCTCCATGCGGTCAATGGAGCACGTCAACATTATTATTTTTTGTTCTATTTTGTTCTTTTTCTTTCTTTCCTTTAAGAACAATTTTTAATTTAACTTTTTACACAAGCGCAGTCTTAAAGTGGTAGTCCGATGGTTTTGAGTTTCGCACATATTTATCAGATAAATATATTATGTTGATCGGTATAATCGACTTTGCTTTAAAGCGGCTGTCACACCTCGTGGGATTGAACAACGGACAGAATTGTCTAGTCCGGTGGTGATAAGTATCAAAATGTATTAAAATGTGTCAAAATGTTGCGCTATCGGGTAAATGGCCACTGGACGAACGGACATGAAACGGACATGAACGGATAGCCAATGGAAGAACCGAAATCAAACCGGACAAGAACCGTAGACGTCAGTCCAGTGGCATCCATTCCTAGTTTTGTGCATGTTCAAAACTTGTACGGACACAAACCGGACATTGTTCGTTTTCTGTCCGTTTCCCCCAATCCGGTAAGGCGTGACAGCCGCTTTTCTCTGAAGTAACTTTTATTTGAAAGTATTCACTTTGGTTATATTTGAAGTGAAAACCCGCCAAATTACTTTTGGCATGCACAACGAAATACTGGCCACCATATCCTTCAGCAGTGACAGGTTCCATTATAATTTATATTGACTTAGCAGCAATATGTGTTTAATAAGTGTATCAGTATCAAAGTTCCATATGTAGTAGTAGAATCAAATGTAGGTAATTGTTATGGTTTTGACAATTTGATGTTTTCTGCATAATCCGACTCGCCGTGAATATGGCCTATGCTGCCGACACGGCGTAAAGCAACCACCAATCAATCAATCAATCAATCGCATAACCGATAAGGGCATCCAATTTGTTGTGTTTAAAACCACCAAAACAATTGCCTACATTTGATTCTAGTGATACCTAGAGAGGGACAGACAGAGGGAGAGACAGAGACTGAGAGACACAAAGAGAGAG
Source organism: Branchipolynoe longqiensis (assembly GCA_030323885.1). Classification (NCBI taxonomy): domain Eukaryota; kingdom Metazoa; phylum Annelida; class Polychaeta; order Phyllodocida; family Polynoidae; genus Branchipolynoe; species Branchipolynoe longqiensis. The sequence goes on along the minus strand of CM059190.1, from coordinate 29,145,684 downwards.
ATGGTGAGACTTCGGGAGAGATGTAGAGAAACATAGAGAGAGACATAGAGAGGGAGAGAAAGGGGGAAAGATAGGGAAAGAGACCCAGAGGGAGACCTAGAGAGAGGCAGACATAAACAGAGAGATGCAGAGAGATAGAGAGACATATGTAGAGACAGAGACATAGATAGATATAGAAAGATGTAAGGAGGGGGTGTTGATACCATGTGGTGGATGTGAGGGGGTGTTTGGTACGACGTGGTGGATGTGAGGGGGTGTTGGTACGACGTGGTGGATGTGAGGGGGTGTTGGCACGACGTGGTGGATGTGAGGCGGTGTTGGTATGACGTGGTGGATGTGAGGGGGTGTTGGTACGACGTGGTGGATGTGAGGGGGTGTTGGTACGACGTGGTGGATGTGAGGGGGTGTTGGTACGACGTGGTGGATGTGAGGCGGTGTTGGTACGACGTGGTGGATGTGAGGGGGTGTTGGTACGACGTGGTGGATGTGAGGGGGTGTTGGTATGACGTGGTGGATGTGAGGGGGTGTTTGTACCACGTGGTGGATGGGACGGAGTGTTGGTACCACAGAGTGGATGTGGTGAAGGGTGTTGGTATCATATGGTGGATGTGCTGGAGTGTTGGTACCATTTGGTGGATGTGCTGGAGTGTTGGTACCATGTGGTGGATGTGAAGCCGTGTTGGTACCACGTGGTGGATGTGAGGGAGTGTTGGTACCACATGGTGGATGTGAGGCAGTGTTGGTACCACATGGTGAATGTGCGGGAGTGTTGGTACCATGTGGTGGATGTGAGGCAGTGTTGGTACCATGTGGTGGATGTGAGCCAGTGTTGGTACCATGTAGTGAATGTGAGGGAGTGTTTGTACCACGCGGTGAATGTGAGGAAGTGTTGGTACCATGTGGTGAATGTGTGGGTGTGTTGGTACCACGGAGTGGATGTGAGGGGGTGTTGGTACCACGGAGTGGATGTGAGGCAGTGTTGGTACCATAGAGTGGATGTGAGGGGGTGTTGGTACCATATGGTGGATTTGAGGCAGTGTTGGTACCATGTGGTGGATTTGAGGCAGTGTTGGTACCATGTGGTGAATGTGCGGGAGTGTTGGTACCATGTGGTTGATGTGAGGGAGTGTTGGTACCATGTGGTGGATGTGAGGGAGTGTTGGTACCATGTGGTGGATGTGAGGGATGTGAGTGAGTGTTGGTACCACGGAGTGAATGTGAGGGAGTGTTGATACCACGTGGTGAATGTGCGGGAGTTTTGGTACCACGTGTTGAATGTGCGGGAGTGTTGGTACCATGTGGTGGATGTGAGGGAGTGTTTGTACCACATGGTGGATGTGAGGGAGTGTTGGTACCATGTGGTGAATATGCGGGAATGTTGGTACCACATGGTGGATATGAGGCAGTGTTGCTACCATGTGGTAAATGTGCGGGAGTGTTGGTACCATGTGGTGGATGTGAGGCCGTTTGGTACCATGTGGTGGATGTGAGGGAGTGTTGATACCATTTGGTGGATGTGAGGGAGTGTTGATATCACGTGGTCAATGTGAGGCAGTGTTGGTACCATGGAGTGGATGTGGTGAGGGAGTGTGTTGGTACCAAGTGGTGAATGTGCGAGAGTGTTGGTACCACATGGTGGATGTGCGGGAGTGTCAGTACCATGTGTGGATGTGATGGAGTGTTGGTACCACATGGTGGATGTGAGGCAATGTTGGTACCATGTGGTGAATGTGCGGGAGTGTTGGTACCATGTGGTGGATGTGAGGGAGTGTTGGTACCACATGGTGGATGTGAGGGAGTGTTGGTACCACATGGTGGATGTGAGGGAGTGTTGATACCATGTGGTGGATGTGAGGGAGTGTTGGTCCCACATCGTGAATGTGTGGGAGTGTTGGTACCATTTGGTGGATGTGAGGGAGTGTTGGTACCATGTGGTGAATATGCGGGAGTGTTGCTACCATGAAGTGGATGTGCGGGGCTGTTGGTACCATGTGGTGGATGTAAGGCAGTGTTGGTACCATGTGGTGAATGTGCAGGAGTGTTGGTACCATGGAGTGGATGTGAGGCAGTGTTGGTACCACATGGTGAATGTGCGGGAGTGTTGGTACCACATGGTGAATGTGAGGGAGTGTTGGTACCATGTGGTGGATGTGAAGGAGTGTTGGTACCATGTGGTGGATGTGAGGCAGTGTTGGTACCACATGGTGAATGTGAGGCAGTGTTGGTACCACATGGTGAATGTGAGGCAGTGTTGGTACCACATGGTGAATGTGAGGCAGTGTTGGTCCCACGTGGTGAATGTGCGGGAGTGTTGGTACCACGTGGTGAATGTGAGGCAGTGTTGATACCAAGTGGTGTTTGCTGCTATCGACTCGATCACTGCGGGGGTCACACCCCACCCGCCACGGGCGGTGGTCACTACTTATCCACACCCCTCACTTTCAATGAGAACGCTATCAAATTCTCCGCCCGTTCCGGACACCGCAGTTAAATAGCTCATACCCGCCGTGTTGCGGAGAAAATAGGCTCCCCCACATCTCCCCCCCCCCCCACCCAACCCACCCCCTCCCTCAACCACCACAACCTCCCTTCTCAGCCATCCTCCAACGTATCCAATAAAATATGGCCGCTTCGTGGGTTTTCTCTCTCTTTTATTCATTTTTTGTTGTTGGGTGATGAATATATATTACCCTGCTCATCACGGATAGGTGTGTTAATAACATTACAGCATTTACACCCAATATCCACCATTTCTGACCATATTTTGCCAAAGTCTACCATTAAGACCCACCATTTCTGTCCAAATTTGCCTAACTCTATCGACTACCAACAAGACCCACCATTTCTGTCCAAATTTGCCTAACTCTATCGACTACCAACAAGACCCACCATTTCTGTCCAAATTTGCCGAACTCTATCGACTACCAACAAGACCCACCATTTCTGTCCAAATTTGCCGAACTCTATCGACTACCAACAAGACCCACCATTTCTGTTCAAATTTGCCGAACTCTATCGACTACCAACAAGACCCACCATTTCTGTCCAAATTTGCCGAACTCTATCGACTACCAACAAGACCCACCATTTCTGTCCAAATTCGCCTAACTCTATCGACTACCAACAAGACCCACCATTTCTGTCCAAATTTGCCGAACTCTATCGACTACCAACAAGACCCACCATTTCTGGCCAAATTTGCCAAACTCTATCAACTACCAACAAGACCCACCATTTCTGTCCAAATTCGCCGAAGTCTAACGATTACCAACAAGACCCACCATTTCTGTCCAAATTTACCTATCTCTATCGACTACCAACAAGACCCACCATTTCTGTCCAAATTCGCCAAAGTCTATCAATTACCAACCAGACCCACCATTTCTGTCCAAATTCGCCGAAGTGTGTGGACTGCCACACAGACACATATAGGCTTCTCGTGACATCGAGGTGGAGGGATGTGGACAGCGAGTCCTAAATCAATGCAAATACTGGCTACGTTATTAATTAGCTGGCAACAAGAAGACCAGGCGTCGAAACCATTATCGAACACCAGTAATAGATACCGCTTGGGGTTACACACATCATAGAAGAGACCAGCACCAGCACCACGACCAGCAACAGCACCACTATCACCACCACCACCAGCAACAGCACCAGCACCATACACACACTACCACGGCCATCACCACCACGACCAGCACCATGCACACACTACCACCACCATCAGCACCACCATCAGCACCACCGGCACAAGCACCAGCACCACCAGCACCATCACCATCGTTTTCTGCGCGTGCGCAGGTGGAATTACGAACCCGTCTATTGGGCTGTAAGAAGTCAGGTAACACTCCATCACAGCCGTCTCACCTGGAGCCATTGGCTGACCCTGGAAGGCGGGCAGATCATCGTAAACTTTACTTTGTCGTCTGCTCAGGCCTATTGTCAGCTGCCAAAAGGCACTAACAGTGAAAAGGGATTATGGTTGCATTTAAACAAAGTTTCCGCTGAAATGAAACCAATTCCACAGAAAGAGCAAACTAGATATGTTACTTATGAGACATTGACAGCAGAATATTTGCTGCTTTCTTACTGTATGCTCTATAATCTATTATGGGAAATATAAACAAAGACACTCTCTATCTTCAGTTCCCTATGTAATAGTATATTCACTGTATCCTATCTAAATGGCTATGAGTAGTAGAGTATTGGCCACACTGGCGCCACCTGTGAGGGGCTCTAAGCACTGTATGCCAGCTGTGTCTGGTCATTATCGCCTATAGACCCGTTTGGACGGTCAAATTAGATTATATATAATCTATTATATACATATAAACGCTCGGAGAATTATTTATTATGTATTATTCGATTTGGCTCGAGTTAAATATTAGCCAATCGCCGTCGTCAGGCCATTGACTGCGTCCTTTGGCCCCGGCGCTTGCTCTCAAGAGGTTCAAATCTTCACTTCCCTACAGTTTTTTGCTTTTGAATTAGGTAGGGCATTTATCGCTCAGCCCGGAGTCGAATAAACGATCCAACCCAATCTGCTGGTCTCCTTGTCATTCGTAGGGAAGTCTTATATATATATAATTCCTCGTTGCGAATGAACAGATGCAGGCGTCCGTTAGGGACGAGGAGGGCCGGTGGCGGCGCCACGAGTCTGATCATGGTGGTAAGGATGCACAGAGTAGCAAATGGGTACCTATAATAACAACAATAACAATAATGGAATTCTCTTCTGCGCCTTTATACTCACATAATACATATACATCACACATATATATATGTGCTCTATAATCTATTGTGGGAACAAGGACACTATCACTCTTCAGTTATATCTATTATTAGTATATCGCGAACCTCGGCAACTGTATACCAGTTACTAACCGATGTAGTTTCATATTTGCCCACATCAACGCCACCTATCAGGGGCTCTGACCACTTGTAGGCCAGCTGTTTTTGGTCGTTATCACCTCCAGACCCACTTGGATGGTCAATGTTTAACTATATCTATGTAGTAGTATGCGCTGACCTTGCAGGCAAGGAGCCGTATAGACAGCTAGGCATGGGTAGGTTAGTAACATCAGGGAGCTTAAGTGGTGGAATGGTTAGCACACTGGCCTGGAATGGAAGAGATGTGGGTTCGATTCCCGTTCTAGGCTCAATATTTCCTAGGCCGCCCGCACCATGACCCAAAATCGTAGAGATCTTTCATCCCTGATACCCAAGCGCAACAATGCGATATACACACGCTGACGTTCACAACCTGTCGCTGGTTAATCCAAAATACACAGAGGGCCACCTTCCTATGTATGTATACAAACCGGAAATGACTCTATGGAGAACGGCTACATAGCTAAGTGCAACAATGCGATATGCACACTGACGTTAACAACCTGTCGCTGGTTAATCCAAAATACACAGAGGGCCACCTTCCTATGTATGTATACAAACCGGAAGTGACTATGGAGAATGGCTACATAGCTAAGTGCAACAATGCGATATGCACACTGACGTTCACAACCTGTCGCTGGTTAATCCAAAATACACAGAGGGCCACCTTCCTATGTATGTATACAAACCGGAAGTGACTATGGAGAACGGCTACATAGCTAAGTGCAACAATGCGATATGCACACTGACGTTCACAACCTGTCGCTGGTTAATCCAAAATACACAGAGGGCCACCTTCCTATGTATGTATACAAACCGGAAGTGACTATGGAGAACAGCTACATAGCTAAGTGCAACAATGCGATATGCACACTGTCGTTCACAACCTGTCGCTGGTTAATCCAAAATACACAGAGGGCCACCATCCTATGTATGTATACAAACCGGAAGTGACTATGGAGAACAGCTCCAAAGCTAAGTGTAACAATGCGATATGCACACTGACGTTCACAACCTGTCGCTGGCTAATCCAAAATAAACTGAGGGCCACCTTCCTATGCCTGTCTATAAACCGGAAGTGACTCTATGGAAAACAGCTCCATGACCAAGTGCAACAACAATGTGATATACATGCTGACGTTCACAACCTGTCGTTGGTTAATCCAAAATACACGCAGGGCAACCTTCCCATATCTGTATATTCCTTAAAGAGCACAAATACCCTTCGACAAGCAAACCAGACGGGATGGCCGAATGAGTTGAGCATCGGTCTCCTGTTTTGGTAGATCGTGGGATTCGAAACCACGAGTTTGAACCCTGGACAAGTCAAAGCAATGACTTACAAATTTATACTTGTTGCTTCCTAGCCAGGTGTTTGGCATTATTAGGATAGGGCAAGGACTGGGTTGCTCAGTGTCAGGATAATGGTGCTGGCAGCCTGGTCTGCCAGTGGGGCAGCACTATAAAGTTGCTATGAGTGCACACTGTCACAAGTCGGTACCCTTCGACGTCCAATAGCCAATGATGAAAAACTATGTGCTCTAGTTAAATAAAACAAGCTTTTAGAAGTCGGTACCCGTCCTGATATCACCTGAGGTGCTGTCAGGTCATAAAACTCCATTAACCAACTAACCCTTCGACAAACAGCATGCAAGGTCACAAATATGCATCAAATGGTCTCCTTACCTCCTCAGCCCGCCCCGTGCATCTAGTGATCAAACACATAGAGCATCACAGGCGCAGCACCTATCCCATAATAACAACCGGAAGTGGCCTTGTGGAAAGCAGCTCCATAACCAAGTGCAACAATGCGATACGGACGTTGACCCTGTTGCTGTCCTGGCTTTTTGCTGTTTAATCCAGATGTGTTATGGGGGGGGGGGGGGGGAAAGGGGCGAGTGGGGGGGGGGGGAGCGAAGGGCCACCTTTGCATATCGGTCTGCCCTCTCAGGACACAAACACCGCTACATAAGCCGGTCACAGATTCACAGGCGGGATGGCCGAATGAGTAGAGCGTCCGCCTCCCGTTCTGGTAAAACCCATAGGTTCGAACCATGGTGGAGTCAAACCAATGACTTGAAAATTGATACTTGTCACTTCCTAGCCTGGCGGTCGGCATTATTGGCTGGTTGGCACAATGTCAGAATAATGTGACTGAGTGGGATATCGGTCATGGTGCTGGCGGTCTGGTATGCCAGTGGGGCAGCACTATAAAGTCGCCATGAGTGTGTACTGCCACAAGTCGGTACCCGTCCTGATATCACCTTATGCCCGGTACACACCTACCGTTTACGATCGTTTTTGCGCACCCACCTACCGTATACGATCTAAAACTGCCCAAAAGTCGTGAGGTGTGCACTCCCCTAGCACACCTACCGATTGCGATTCACGATTTTTAGGGCTAAAACGGTAGGTGTGTGCTAGCATTACGATTGCGATTCGCGATTCGAAAAATGAATCGGCCCGTTTTCAGTTTTAAGCGGATCGGGAGTTTTAGTGCGCGAATCCTATACGGTATGTGTGTACTTGGCATAATGCCAAGTACACAAGATGTTGCCGGACCCTGCTTAATCAACTAATGTACCAACAACAAAAATATGCATCAAGCAGTTGCCTTACCTCCTGCTGACAGCCTCCAGATTCATCTGGACACTCTGAAGGCTCGGACAGGAAGGCGCAAACACCAAAACGCAAATCAGGTGTGGTACTACTTTGTACAGCGACGCCTTGTACTAATAATGCGATGACCAAAACTACTTAAATGAATATTGTACATAGACCGTAGTCATTCGACGGACTAAAAAAAAAAAATTTTATGAATTTATTTACCCGGCTCATAACTGATAAGTGTGTTAACACTTGTTTTCACCGCTGGGCAGCACTAATCCAATATATATTGTGTACATTTGGACAATGGGGGACATGTGGCATAGTTAATTTTTCCGACACTTTGTGGCGCGTCGGTACTAGTGGGCCTAAACAGCCATTGACAATGCTTTGAGTTTGCCGGTGCGCGCAGTGCAAATCGTTTATTTTATTCAAAATTAATAGAAATGCAGAACCCTAACCTTATAAATTTAATATAATCTATTCGTTGAATATGTTTTCTATATGTGTACTAAGCGGTTTGACTCTAGGTGGTGTGGTTTTAGAGATATTTCACTTCTTCTATATGAAGATTGCTCATGGCCATTGACGATGCATTTAGTTTGCCGGGATGCGCAGTGCACAACGTCTATTTTATTCAAAATTAATAGAAATGCAGAAGACTAACCTTATAAATTTAATATTATCTATTTGTTGAATATGTTTTCTATATGTGTACCAAGCGGTTTGTCTCTAGGTGGTGTGGTTTTAGAGATACTTCACTTCTTCTGTATGAATATAATTCAAGATTGCTCACGGCCATTGACAATGTATTGAGTTTGCCGGTACGCGCAGTGCAAAATGTCTATTTTATTCAAAATTAATAGAAATACAGAACCCTAACCTTATAAATTTAATATAATCTATTCGTTGAATATGATTTCTGTATGTGTTAAAAGCAGTTTGTTTCTAAGTTGTGTGGTTTTAGAGACATTTCACTTTTTCTGTATGAAGATTGCTCATAGCCATTGAGTTTGCAGTGTGACCGTGTGCCGAATAGGCCCACTCGTTCAGTGGCGAAGCGACCGGCAGGAATTTGAACTAAAATGTCGGAGGTCCCCATTGTTAACCAGCCCTAGGTTGAGTGATTCATGAGTGCGTTAGACTTAGAGAATCATCTTTGGGGGAAGTTTTGGGTATGATGGAATACATATTTATTTTACATCCCTGTAGAAATGATATTAAAAAGAAAAAAGCTATGGTGTTGTTAGTAAGAACGTGGCCTGTACGTAGGGATTTAAGTGCATTGGTGCAAATGAGAGGTGGGAAAAGAGAGGGGTCGCAGAAGGAGAAGGGGAGGAGGGAGGAAGGGAGGGAGAGAGGGAGGGAGAGAAGGAAGGAGGGAGAGAAGGGGAGGGAGGGAAGGGGGGAGGGAGAGAGAGGGAGGGAGAGAAGGAGGGAGGGAGAAGGGGAGGGAGGGAAGGGGGAGTGAGGGAAGGAGGGAGGGAGAGAGGGAGGGATGGAGACAAGGGGAGGGAGGGAAGGAGGGAGAGGGAGGGAAGGGAGGGAGGGAGGGAGGGAGGGAGGGAGGGAGGGAGGGAGGGAGGGAGGGGGGAAGGAGGGAGGGAGGGAGAGAGTTGGTTGGTTGGTTGTTGGGGTTTTACATCCTGGCAACATCTAAGGTCATATCAGGGCGGGTATCGACTTGTGACAGTGTGCACTCATGGCGACTTTATAGTGCTGCCCCACTGGAAGACCAGGCCACCTGCACCATGACCTAATACCCCACTCAGTCACATTATCCTGACACTGAGCCAACCAGTCTTTGCCCTGTCCTAATAATGCTGAGCGCCTGGCTAGGAAAGGACAAGTATCGACCAGGGTTCGACTCCCACGATCTGCCAAAACGGGAGGTGGACGCTTAACTCATTCGGCCATCCCATCTGGTCGGGGAGAGGGAGGGCTGGAGGGATAGAGGTATGGAGGAAGGGAGGGATGGATGGAAGGACGAAGGGACTGTGGAGGGAGGGAAGGAGGGAGAGAGGAATGGAGGAATAGAAGGAGGGGCGGAGCGAGGGAGGGGAGGAGGGAAGAGGAGGGAGGGGAGGAGGGAAGGAGGGACTTGACAGGAAGGGCTCAGGAAGATCCTCCAGTGATTTGTGTTAATGTGATTGTCTGGTTCGTTCAATCTGACAGCGAGCTTTGACCTTGCTTTAAACATAACCAAGTGTGCCTCATGTGCTATGCACGGACAGGGAACTTGAAATGCAACAGGCACCAACTTGGAGTGTACAGTGGTGCTACAGAATCATGTACAAATCTGCTTACATTTTAGAAGTAGAATGGGCAACTAACTGTCTGCCTTTTTTATGTACTCTCTCTCACTAATAATAAAGACCGGACGCAGTGGCCTAATCGGTAGAGCGCGGGCCTCGTGTGCGGGAGATCGGGAGTTCGGTCGCAGTCGAGTCAAACACAATGACTTAAACATTTATACTTATAACTTCCTAGCCAGGCGCTCAACATTAATAGGATAGGTCAAGGACTGGTTGGCTCAGTGTCGGGATAATGTGACTGAGTGGGATATTGGGCCATGGTGCCAGGGGCCTGATTTCCCAGTGCAGTGGGGCAGCACTATAAAGTTGCCATGAGTGCACCCTGTCACAAGTCGGTTACCATCCTGATATGACCTTAGATGTTGCCAGGATGTAAAACTCCAGCAACCAACCACTTATAATAATGACCTAAAGATTAAAATAACATGATTAATAATCCATGGTCGTAATAATGGTAAGACTAGTGTCTTAACGTTCATATTACAAATATTACAGGGTGATACTAATATTACTACATATCAGTTGGCTTAAAATAGTCGAGAAACTATTCATAAACGTGGCCCAAGGAAACCAACCAGCGGAGTCTCCGGAGTGGTGTACATTCATTCTCCAGGCAGAGGTTCGGTTGGTGTTAAAGCTGCATAGTCCGATCAAGCATCAAATTGTCAAAAACAAAACAATTATCTAGAATTGATTCTACATATCTAATATAGATACTGGTGCACTTATTAAGCCTTTGTTGCCACATAGAAGGGAATAATACCAAGCCAATTCAATAGAACCTGTTACTGCAGAAGCCTATGGAGTCAGAGTTTTATCATGCTTGCCAAAACTAATCTTACATGTTTGCACTTCAAATATCTTAGAAGTTAGCCATTTAAAATATAAGTTATTTCAGACTAAAGTACGGTGGATTATAACGATCAATTTAGTATATTTATCTCAGAAAAATGACAGAAACTCAAAACCATCGAACTATGCAACTTCAACTTTAAGTGAATGTAGGGTAATAAGGTCTGTGCTCGGAGGCAGTGTTGCACATGCTCTACAGGGCTAACAGTATGTGAGCCACGTGGCTGTTCACTAATGCCATACGTCATCAGCGTCAAACCTGAAATTAGGCCAAATAAAAAAGAAATTGTTGATCGTCCCCACCCGTGTCTAAAACATCGCCAACACCTCATTGTTTGTGTCGGTTTTTTTTAAAACTGTTAAAAATGTGTCGGGCTAGCAGATAATTCAACTTTCGTAAGCACACATTCTGTGCAACATAGTTACGTATTACATATACAGTATGCGCCAGATGTTATACGTAATTGTAAAAATAATTTATAAAAATAAAAACCGCCCACCCAACCCTGATTTGTGTGATCAAAAGGGTGATCACCAACTTTCATTTTTATTTGGCCTTCGAGCCAAATTCAATAAATAACCACTGCCGGTAATGTTGTAAATAACACTAGCATAACTAGTTGGGTCTCATATTGGAAAGGTAAATGTACAATATAATTTAGACCAAACGTCATTGCCGAATCGATAGAGCACTGGCTTCCCGTCTGGAAGGTCAGGAGTTCGAGCCCAGCCGAGTCAAACCAATGACATATAAAATTGATACTTGTGACTACCTAGCCTGGCGCTCGGCATTCATAGAATAGGAAAGACTGGTTGGTAAAAGGGTTCCCCAAGCTGCTCAAACTACCGAACAGATAGGCATATCAAAGCCGTTCCGTTCGTATAATATTTATATAAATACTTTAATATATCATCTCAGGATAATGTGACTGAGTGGGATATCGGGTCATGGTGCTCGCCACCTGGTCTCCCAGTGGGGTAGCACTATAAATTCGCCATGAGTGCGCACTGTCACAAGTCGGTATCAGTCATGATATGACCTTATGTAGCAGTCACACTACGACGACAATGGGAGGACGACAGCCCGGCGGCTGGAATTTTGAGAAATCACGATGACATATGCAAATTCGGGCTAAGTTGGACGACAATCGGACGACATCCGGACGACAAACGGGACGACAGCGGGACGACAGTGTGTGTGTCTGTGTGTGTGTGACTGTGTCTGTGTGTGTCTGTGTCTGTGTGTGTGTCTGTGTGTGTGTCTGTGTGTGTGTCTGTGTCTCTGTGTGTATGTCTGTGTCTGTGTCTCTGTGTGTGTCTGTGACTCTGTGTCTCTGTGTGTCTCTATGTGTGTGTGTGTCTCTGTGTCTGTGTATGTGTGTATCTGTGTCTGTGTGTGTGTCTCTGTGTCTGTGTGTGTGTATCTGTGTCTGTGTGTCTCTTTGTGTCTGTGTGTGTGTCTCTGTATGTGTCTCTGTGTCTGTGTGTGTGTGTCTCTGTGTTGTGTCTCTCTGTCTCTGTGTGTCTGTGTGTGTCTGTCTGTGTGTCTGTGTGTGTCTGTGTGTGTGTCACTGTGTGTGTGTCTGTGTGTGTGTGTCTCTGTTGTGTCTCTGTGTGTGCGATAAACCACACACACTCACACTCACTCACACTCACATTCACACTCACATTCACACTCACTATCACACTCACTATCACACTCACTATCACACTCACACTCACTATCACACTCACTATCACACTCACTATCACACTCACGATCACACTCACTATCACACTCACACTCACTATCACACTCACTATCACACTCACTATCACACTCACACTTCACGATCACACTCACTATCACACTCACACTCACTATTACACTCACTATCACACTCACACTTCACGATCACACTCACTATCACACTCACTATTACACTCACACTCTCACTCTCACTCACAGCCACATCCACACCCACACTCAGACTCACACCCACACTCACACTCACTCTGTGTGTGTGTCTCTGTGTCTTGTTGTCTCTGTTGCAGAGACACACACACAGAAACACTGAGACACACACACAGAGACACATACACAGAGACACAGACACACACATAGAGACACACAGAGACACAGACACACAGAGACACAGACACACACAGAGACACAGACACACACAGACACACACAGAGACACACAGACACACACACACACACAGACACACACACACACCACCACACACACAGAAACACACACAGAGACACACACAGAGACACAGACACACACACAGACACACACATAGACACAGACACACACATAGACACAGAGACACACAGAGACACATACATGGAGAGAGAAGCAACTACAGCTTAACGACAAGATGACAGTGCCGCCACAGTGCTGCCACAGTGCGACAGTGCCGTGACAGTGCCGCAAAATCGGCTGTCGTCGAAGTTTTTCAACATGTCCAAAACAACTACGACAACCCGGTGACAGTCGAGAAAGTGCGGAGAAACTGGAGGTGTCACGGCGACACCTCCGCGACACCTGCGCGACACCTGCGCGACAATCCGCGACAGACCGGAAGTGGGTGTCACAGGGCTGTCGCCGCTGCTTGTCGTCGTAGTGTGACTGCTACATTAGATGTTGGTAGGAGGCAAAATAACAACAAAGAATCAAACAATAATATAATTTATCAATAACATAATACCAGACGGGATGGCCGAATGAGTTAGATCGTCGTCTCCCGTGTTGGTAGACCGCTAGCTCAGTGTCAGGATAATGGGACTGAGTGGGATATCAGGGCATGGTGCTGGCGGTCTGGTCTCCCAGTGTGGCAGCACTATAAAGTCGCCAGGAGTGCGCACTGTCACAAGTCGGCACCCGTCTTGATATGACCTTAGATGTTGCTAGGACGTAAAACAAAAACAAACAAAACAAAACAAACATAATATAATCTATCATTGATGCTTCAAGTCGGTCCCAAAGTGGGTCGATTTAGCGAGGTTTTACTGTATATGTACACTAAACAAGCCATTATTTGAGTATACATAGAGTAACTACAATAAAACCTTTGTGATCGACCACCTCCACAGATCGCCTGTATTGCTCGCTTTATTTGGGTCCCAAACGATCAGCCATACAATACCATTCTAACGATAAAGAAACTCCCTGAACCGACCACCTCCCTAAATGGACCATTTAAAATCGGTCCCATAGTCCGTCGATTTAGAGAGGTTTCACTGTATATTATATATGTGCATTAGATCAAATAGCATCAGTCATGATGTCATATTAGATTATTATATGCATGCTAAATAAGCCATTATATAAGTATAGCTATTGGAACTATATCAAATATGTGTAGTACATCAAATAATATTAATTCTGATGTCATATTGCATAACCATGCAGCTTTTATTTGGAGGAGGGGGAGGGGGGTATTCGGTGTAATAAAATTACATTATCGGCATGGAGCATATATCTTACAAAAGATGGTATCCTCGCATCTTACAAAAGATGGTGGTATCTTCGCATCTGTGAGAGGTGGGAGGATGAGGGTGTGGATGGTGTTTAGGGTGGGCTTTGGATGTGGCTGTATGTGGGGTCGTGTATGTGTGTATGTGTGTGTGTGGGGGGGGGGGCGGGGGGGGGGGGGGGGGGCGTTAGTGTAACCCCCATCTACCTTCTGGATCAATCCGTCTCAACCTTCACATCCCTGATGGAGTGCCTGTCAGAAACCCGCATTTTCTTATACTACTCACACCCCTTCTTTGGGCACCATCCCTTTTTCAAAGTGTATCCTTTGTGGCAGTTGTTGTTATCCCACTGCAGCGCCGACCTCTCGGCTATAGAGTGGGAGTGTGTGATGAGTTGTTGTCGTCGTCGCCACGGATGGACAACCAGTTAAAAGAGTGGGATATTAGGTCCTGAGCGCCCTATAAGTGTGTCTGTTTGGTAAAAGCCAACGCCTCGTTGCCTCACTGAGGTGTATGGTTACATTATGCAATACGTCAGGTTAACAAGGTAATGTGGCTTATTAATGGTGCTGTCACATTACAACGTATCACGCAAACGTACATCGATGTACGTGATTTTTTTTGCCGCTACGTCGGGATACGTCGTTATGCATTACGTGTGCATTAAGCACTTGTTGGTGTACGTCAATGTATGTCGACGTTCGTCGAAATACGGCGTCGCACGTCAGGGGGTCGGCAAAGTTGTGTGCATGCACCAAACATTCGGCATACGACAACGTGTGGATTTTAGTCTGCTGTACGTTATATTTGCGTTAGGCATATGTCGATGTATGTCAGACATACGTTAGTCAAACATTGTTCACAATATTGCATTACGTTGACCTACTTTAAAGGCAGTGGGAACGTACAGTCCATGTACTGACAACGTACGTCTAACATACGTCTAACCTACATCTAACGTACATTTAGCGTTTCTCCAGCGTGTCTTGACGTATGTAACGTATGACGCGTAGTTCTGGCGATCGAATAATGTATATAACATTCACCGCGTTCTGTGAACGTACCGTGAGCGTAATTCAAGCATTTTTCGCCGGTAGGTACGTTAGCCATAAGCTGGTCATACGTTGGCCATATGCTATGTATACGGTATGTATACGTCCAACTTTGCCACCCACGCCGAAAAGTTTGACGCTTCTCGACGTAAAGAAGTGATTTTACGGGTTGGCGGCGTGCTGGCGAGATGTGTTGTAATGTGACAGGGCCATAACACTGACTTTGTTAACCTTTGAACCGGCTCCAGACGGCCACTGGGTCCCGGGCGTTCAGCCCTCAGCTTTCTTTCCAAGGGAGCAGGACGTACCTCAGGCAGTAGAATGTCCACCTGTCGGTCATCCGATCGATCCTCCTCAGTGAACCGCTTTGCAGTTTGGGCTATTTTCCCTTGCACCCAGTGGTTCACAACTGGTTCATCAAAGGCTCTGGTATGTGCTGTGCTGCCCTGCCTGTGGGAAAGTGCATATTAAAGACCCCTTGCTGCTTATCGGAAAGAGTAGCCTATGTGGCGGTAGTGGGTTGCCTCCAAATAAATATGTCAGAATGACCAAATGTTTGACGTCCAATAGTCAATGATAAAAATCAATGCATTCGAGAGGCGTCGTTAAATAAAACAAACTTTTGTTCAGCCTTCTTTACGGTCAGACAAGTATAGACAGCCAACCCGCCACCGGGCGCGGTGGCCAAATCGGTAGAGCGTGGGCCTCGCGTGTGGAAGGTCGGGAGTTTGGTTCCCAATCGAGTCCAACCAATGACTTATCAAAATTATACTTGTTGCTTCCTATTCTGGAACTCACCATTATTAGGATAGGGCAAGGACTGGTTAGCTCAGTGTCAGCATAATGTGACTGAGTGGGATATTGGGTCAAGGTGCCAGAGGGCCTGATTTCCTGGTTGGTCAGCACACGCCTCGTTACAAACAACTGTTGGTTGGTTGGTTGTTGGAGTTTTATGTCCTGGCAACATCTAAGGTCATATCAGGATGGGGACCGAATTGTGACCATCAATGTTCTCCAGAGGTGTCGATAAATAAAACAAACTTTCTTTTTTCCTAGCCAAGCGCTCGGCATTATTAGGATACGGCAAGAACTGGTTGGTTCAGTGTCAGGATGATGTGACTGAGTGGGATATCAGGTCATGGTGCTGGTGGCTTGGTCTCCCAGTGGGGCAGCACTATGAAGTCACCATGACTGCGCACTGTCACAAGTCAGTACCCATCCTGATATGACCTTATATGTTGCCAAGATGTAAAACTCCAACAACCAACCAACATTTTCAACCTTAATAAACCTCCCCGGGTCGGTCTATATATATATATATATATATATATATATATATATATATATATATATGTGTGTGTTGTATAAGCATTATACGAGTATAATTATATGTAAACTGATTATCCTCTAAAGGGTGCCTCGGGTTGCACCAAGTCTGGACACTTCACAACTCAGGCGGAGTGGACAGGCTCCCCCTCCCCACCTTGCCTGGTGCTGCCACCTGGCCTACTCAGCTGTCATGGTTCAGCCTCTTGCCTGTACCACTTGCTTAATAATTTTTGTTTATCGGCAGAGGGCACTTACCTCTTGCCAGAGAATACAGTTTTCCATCCCACTACCTTGTTTGTCTTTCCTTCCATCTTGTAGGAAATAATTGTATATATATATATATATATATATATATGTATATATATCCAAATATATATAATACCCCCCAGAATATACAAATACACATATTTGTATATGAATATATATAAATGTAATATGAATATATATATAAATGTTATAGGAAATAATTGTATATATATATATATATGTATATATATCCAAATATACATAATACCCCCCAGAATATACATCTATTTGTATATGAATATATAAAAATGTAATATATACACATATTGGTATATGTGTATATATGTCGCCATGAATATGGCCATAGTTGCCGACATGGCGCAACCCCCCCCCCCCACCTCAAGTCACTCACTATATATGTATAATGTATAAATGTATATATATATATATAGATATGATACATAAGCAATTATGCGAGAATAAATGCGCGGAAGGGAATTGTCACATTACTGTTCTTTATTGCACTTATTGAGTATCATACTCTGTGTCTGGCCCCTCCCCCACGTGCCACCACCGGTAGGAATCCAAACTGGCAGTGGGAGGCTCTACTGTGTATATCGAGCCCGAGGATATATAATGAGACTGTCTCAAAAGGTGCTAAGCAATATGGGACACAACTTTGTTCATTGTAACGATCAACATACTATCTGCTTATGCATTTGCTCAGGATAAACTGATTTGTTGTTTACATGGTGGTTCATAATCCCAATAGAATACATATTGATTTGAAGCAAATGTCCTTGTGTTTTCAGTGTATTCCTTTCTGTGCTGTTTTGTGTCAATCGTTACAATGGACAAAGAACATAGAGTTACCACCTTTTGTGAGAGGCTCATATACATATATATATATACATATGTATATTTTTATATACATATGTGTATAAACAGATACATCTGAATTAAAGTCTAGTGAATGATGTGGGTTTGATAGACATGCTGGAGATATAGCTATGACGGTGTGGCGGTTTCAGCCGTGCGCCAGTTTCAGCCGTGCACGTACCGTCAAAATCAAGGCATTGTCAATGGTCGTGAGTCACTAACCTTATAAATTTAATATAATGTTTTTGGTAAAGGTGTTTTCTATATGTGTACCAAGCGATTTGTTTCTAGGTGGTGTGGTTTTAGAGATATTTCACTTTTCCTGGATTTTCTTTATGAAGATTGCTCACCACCATTGACAATGCCTTGAGTTTGGTGGTACGGGCAGTGCAAAACATTAGTTTTATTCAAAATTAATAGAAATCAAGAACCCTAACCTTAGAAATTTAATATGATGTTTTTGGTATAGATGTTTTCTATATGCATACCAAGCGATTTGTTAATAGGTGGTGTGGTTTTAGAGATATTTCACTTTTTCTGTATTTTCTATATGAAGATTGCTCGACCATTGACAATGCCTTGAGTTTGAGTATGCGCACGGCTGAAACTGGCGCACGGCTGAAACCGCCACACCGGTATCAAAACGAACAAATCAAACCAAACAATTAGAAAATTTATACTTGTCACCTTGCCTGGCGTTCGGCATTCGACATTCAGCATTACTAGGATAGGACAAAGACTGGTTGGCGCAGTGTCGCGATATAATGTGACTGAATGATATATACGGTTATTATTCTGATGGTATGGTATCCCAGTGGGACAGCACTACAAAGTCAAAATTTCATAAACCAGCATCTGTCCTAATGTGACCTTAGATGTTGCCAGGAGGTAAAATCCCAATAAACATACAAATAATCCCAATGTGCCATGTCAATTGTCATTGTTCTTGTTGTTTTTCGTCCTGGCAACATCTAACGTCATATCAGGGCAGGTCGTGCCATTTATCTCTAGCTTATTGGGAATGCTATTTTGTGTGTTGGTACCGACTCGCACTCTGACCCCTGACCCCTGCCCCCCCCCCCTGGCCATTTTGTGGGCGGTGCAGTGGTGAAGGAGGCTCACTCACTCTCTGTACAGTCAGTGCAATGCATCAAGAACACCCAAACACCTAAACACAGACGCAGATGAGACCTTAACTGTGGCACACTGTACTAACATTTAACAACCAATTTTCTCCTAAACACTTTTTAATTTTTTTAAATGAGCTAGCATTCTCAAATAACGAGTACATGCGTGTTTGTTTGTGGGAGTTTTACATCCTAGCAACATCTATTATCATATCAGGATGGGGACCAACGTGCGACAGTGCGCACTCATGGCGATTTTATAGTGCTGCCCTACCATGAAATTAGGTCGCTTGCACCATTGCCAATATCCCACTCAGTCACATTATCCTGACACCAAACTAACCAGTCCTTGCCTTATCCTATTAATGCCGAGTGTCAGACTAGGAAGCGACAAGTATAAATTTGATAAGTCATCGGTTTGACTTGACCATGAACCGAACTTCCTACCTTCCGCATGGGAGGCCAGCGCTCTACCGATTCGGCCACAGCACCCGGTGATTTGTTAGGAAGACACACACCGAGTTCTGGGAGCGGAACACAGCTGTGCCTACTCACAGCCTCCCCGTTTAATCAGAGCCATAAGGAAGGGTGCAGCTAACTGTGCTACTGGTACTACAACATGAAACCGCAAGTAGTAGCCGGATCGGTAGAGCGCAGGCTTCCTGTGCGGAAGGTCGGGAGTTCGAATCCCGGCCGAGTCAAGTCAATGACTTCCAGAACTGATACTTGTCACTTCCTAACCTGGCGGTTGGCATTATTAGGATAGGGCAAGGACTGGCTTGCTCAGAATCAGGATAATGGGACTGAGTGGGATATCAGGTCATGATGCTGGTGGTCTGGTCCCCCAGTAGGGCAAGTACTCTAAAGTTGCCATGAGTGCGCACTGTCGCAAGTCGATACCCCGTCCTGAAATGACCATGTATATGTTGCTAGGACGCAAAACCCCAACAAGCAAAAAATATATATCACACTATATCAAGCGTGCACCATATCATATGGAACATAATATATACTTGAAATGTCAGTAAATGATGAGTCTCACATCCTCAACAATCACACACACATATGACATCAAGGGCGATCCCAGAGTCATCACACATACACCTCGTGTCATAATGGTCGAGTGCAGATCACAGATGCAGTGACATCCAACTGAAGCGCAATGCGCCATGACATGGGCTAACTACCAACCATGTAAATGGAGGAAGGAGGACTGGGAGCGGCGGTGTGTGTGTGTATGTGTGTGCATGTGTGTGTGTGGGTGGGTGGGTGAGATTGTGTGTGAGTGAGTGTGTGTGAGTGAGTGTGTGTGTCTGGGTGTGGATGTGTCTGAGTGTGTGTGTGTGTGTCTGGGTGTGGATATGTGTGTGAGTGAGTGTGTATGTGGGTGGGTGTGGATGTGAGTGTGTGTGTGGGTGGGTGTGGATATGTGTGTGTGTGTGGATATGTGTGTGTGTGGGTGTGTGTGGGTGTGAGTGAGTGTGTGTGTGGGGCTTGGATATGTGTGTGAGTGTGTGTGTGTGGATGTGTGTGAGTGGGTGTGTGTGTGTGGATGTGGATATGTGTGTGTGGGTGTGTGTGGGTGTGTGCGCGTGAGTGTGTGTGTGGGGGGGTGGCAATCTTCCATCTAAAGCCCCAGTCACACTACGACTTGTGACCGCTTGTGACCACTTTGCAAGCAAAGAACCCACAGTCATCAAATTTACTGCCTTGTCGACCAAACCAACATATGAAAACGGTCGCCGACCGCCGGGTGACCAGTTTGGTCACAATGTTTTTAGTTCAGCAGCTGCAACCTCCTTGTGACCAGTTTGGTCAGAAGGAGGTTTTAGTTCAGCAGCTGCAACCTCATTGTGACCAGTTTGGTCAGAAGGAGGTTTTAGTTCAGCAGCTGCAACCTCCTTGTGAACAGTTTGGTCACAAGGAGGTTTTAGTTCAGCAGCTGCAACCTCCTTGTGAACTGTTTGGTCACAAGGAGGTTTTAGTTCAGCAGCTGCAACCTCCTTGTGAACAGTTTGGTCACAAGGAGGTTTTAGTTCAGCAGCTGCAACCTCCTTGTGAACAGTTTGGTCACAAGGAGGTTTTAGTTCAGCAGCTGCAACCTCCTTGTGAACAGTTTGGTCACAAGGATGTTTTAGTTCAGCAGCTGCAACCTCCTTGTGACCAGTTTGGTCACAAGGAGGTTTTAGTTCAGCAGCTGCAACCTCCTTGTGAACAGTTTGGTCACAAGGAGGTTTTAGTTCAGCAGCTGCAACCTCCTTGCGACCACAATGGTCACCAGAAGGTTGGCAACCAGTCAGGACCAAATAGAGATCTTTTTTATGACCACTTTTCGACCATCCGTTTTTTAGGTAGCAAAGGGGTCGCAAGCCTAGTTTAACTGGGGTATAATAAGTGCATGCTTAGATCTTTAGAACCCAGTTGTGGACCTAATACTAGTAATACTAATAGGTTGGTTGGTTGTTGGAGTTTTACGTCCTGGCAACATCTAAAGTCCTATCAAGATGGGTACCGACTTGTGCAGTGCACACTCAAAACGACTTTATAGTGCTGCCCCACTGGGAAATCAGGCCACGAACACCGTAACCCGATATCCCACTCACTCACATTATCTTGACACAGTTAACCAGTCCTTGCCCTATCCTATTAATGCTGAGTGCTAAGCTAGGAAGTGACAAGTATCAATTTTGTAAGTCATTGGTTTGACTCAACCAGGGTTCGGATCCCCCGATCTCCCAAAACAGGAGACGGACACTCAACTCATTCAGCCACCCCGTCGGTGACGCCTGGTAATAGATGATCCACTAAACTAGCACTGCTGACTCAAAAGAAACTTTATTACTCAACCATACAATTAACTTTCGGGATTCTTACTAGTTCATTTGGTTTCAATGATAAATCGTGCGATGTCCAACCACCCCCCCCCCTTATTTATGCGAAATTCATTCCTATAAAAATAGATTAAAACACTAGGAAATGCAAGGTAAAATAACAAGACGAGATAGACAAATTCATCGAGTCGATGGAAAGGTTAATTTATATGAAGATGGGTAATGTGTTTGAAAATGTAATGCAAAACAACAAAGAAAATAGACAACCATTCGCACAGACCATGGAAAGGTTAATTTATATGAAGATGGGTAGCGTATTAGAAAATGTAATGTACAAAGAAAATGTAATAAGAGAATTGTAAGAAAAGAAACAAAGAAAGGAAATCAAGAAAAGAAGCCATAGCTACCAATTTGTTGGGACCATGAAAGACGGTTAAAAACCATTCTTGTATATAACTCTAGATGGATTAACTTGACCTTCAGTGCAGTATATAGGTACTAAGGTCATTCACATAAGGGGAGAATAGAGCTAAAGAATAGAGCTATTAGAATTTTCCTAACAAACCAACATTTATATACCGCTTGCCTAACTGTAACTGAACATTAAAACTTACTACAAGTTTACCAACTGAATACAGAAGATAACTTCTGCTTACATTCTAAATACTATGTAAATACTCACATTGATCTGACTAATATTGATCTGGTTATATGACAGTACTGTACCATATTGCTATGGAACTTTTGGGTTTCAGAATTTCATTGTGTTACATGGTGCAAATTGTCTATTCAACAGGTATTGTACACCTTATTCTATATACCTTTTGTGTAAATAACCCTGAATTGAAAAATGGCTGGAAGACCAGTGCTTCGGCACTGACAAAAGACTTATTCAGCAGAATAAACATATTTACCCCCCCCCCCCAAAAAAAGAGGTGCGGCTAATAGACAACGTCGGTAGGGGTGGTGGGTGTGCGCGTGTGTGTGCGTGTGTGTAGTCTGGCGTCGGTGGTAGGGCCTGTTCTATCAACAGAACACTCAACTATTTCACCCAAATATTGATATATACCTGATATATCCGCTATATTAAGATTAAGATTAAGATTAGGATTGATTTATTTCCACATGATCATTGTACATACAAGCTGATATTTATGTACCATGTATCATTTAAGTAATGTTTCGCATGAAAAAGGAGAAAGCAAAAGTACAATACTTTTGAGGCGCTTTCCCTAGTTAAAAATAACACATATACATTGCTAATACAATAAAAATGATAAATTTTAAATTTTAAAGTAGAAAGTATATTTATTACCTTTAATAGTGTAAATGACATTTCATTGTTTATATACTAGACTACTATGTATTTTCACTCTGGTAAAGCTTAAAGATTTTCTTTTGATACATTTGTTGAAACATATATATGTTCTTTGAACATTTAATATTATTATCAAGTGAATTTCATGTATAGATAGATATACATTGAGACTTTAAGGTCTTTCTTGCGAATACTTGTCTTAGATTGTTACTCTGCCGCGTATCATGGCTACTATCTGAACTTATTTTGAATAATGACTGTAGACTTTTTGGCAGTAGCCGTTTGTTTGCATTGTAAATTACCATACGAGATTTGATCTTAACTAAGTCTATTAATTTAAAAACATTTTGACCAAGGAACAGTTTATTTGTGTGTTCTCGATATCCAACATTGCAAACAATTCTCAGTGAGTTCTGCTGTAGCAAATAAATACACTCTATAGTTGTTTTGTATGCATTTCCGCATACATAACAACAATAAGATACATAAGGCAGAAATAATGAATAATACAATATTAAACAAGCATTTTTATCTAGTACATATTTCACATAATTGTATAATTGCAATAGTTTTGGCCAAAATAGATTTAATCATACTAATATGCTTTTTCCAATTAAGGTTATGGTCTATTAGCACACCTAGAAATTTACTTACATAAACCATTTCAATCAGACTCAAACTTCGTGCTAGGGAGATAAAGCAATTCTGAAATCACAACTTTAGTTTTCAAACTTTAGCCATTTTGTGAAGTAGAAAATGTATTTTCAATCGATCAATAGTTCCGTCCTCTAGTTGAGGGTTGGATGCAATGGTTCTCCACTTGTCCCGATGGTGTGCTGTTCTGATAGACTGTGAATAATTCAAGCCTGTCCACTGTGAAATATTTGTAAACCATGATGTTCTTGGTCTCCCTCTCCCTCTGCTGCCATTCACCTTCCCTTCGAACAATGTACGGTATATTGAACTCTGACGAATGATGTGGCCAAAATAAGTAAGTTGCTTTGTCTGTATAGTGGCAAACAAGCGTTTCTTATTTTTAATTTTTCTGAGAACTTCTTTGTTGGTGATCTTCTTTGTCCATGATATTTTCATCATCCTTCGATAAGTCCACATCTCAAATGCTGCTAAACGTTTGTACATTTTCTTAGAGATTGTCCATGTCTCAGCCCCATACATTAGAGTAGACCACACATAACCAAATGTATTTTAAATAACCACAATACCAAAAAGTAATATTGGATGGGCCACTTAATATGTAATATGTAATATATATGTGATGTATAATTTATTATATGAGTATAAAGGGGTGGGGATAATGTACTATTATTAATATGTAATATATGTGTGATATATAATTTATCAACAGGTGTCTTACTGCTGTGTGGGGCCTGCTTATAAACCCCATCACAACACACAATCCCTACTTGAATGCACACACAAGTGCTAGCCATACAGCTCAAGCTATTTGTTCTAGAACTTTCCACATGCCTTCCTACAACTAATCTATTCCAGTTCCATTAATATAATATTTATATAAAACTCCATTTTTATATTTCATATAAAAGGGCAGAGATAATGTACTATTATTTACTTATTTATCACTATCTATTCTATTATTATTTATTCTAAGGTACTATTTATTTGCTGCGGGTCAGCCATGCATTCCGTGTTGGTGGCGCCACCACCGCTGAGTTTACACGCCATTCAGTGCGCCTCAATGCCACTTGATCTACAATTTTTAACTTGAGTTTTGTATAGGTAGGGCAATATTTGTTTGACCAGGGCCTCAACAAATAAAAGAGGCTTCCCTCCACTCCTCGTCTAATGTCTGCCTTCATTTAACATAGCTGAATTTATATATATATATCCATACGGTAAATATATATGCTGCATAAGCCATTATAAGAGTATAATATCGCCCGAAGCTTCCACCTGCTCCTCAGCCCTGACTCCTTTCTGAATAATCGGCTGCTGGAACCTGAACTCAGTCATCTACTGGTGTAACCTATCCAACCTCAGGTCGCCTGTGGCGCCACGTGTCTGCTCACGCATCTAACGGTTATTTAATATTAAGGGAAATATATATATCTCTGGTGTAACCTATCCAACGTCAGGTCTCCATGGGGCCACCTGTGTGCTCACGCATCTAATGGTTATTATATATTAAGGGATACATATAGAGATATATATAGAGTAAAACCTCTCTAACCGACCACCTCCACAGATCGACTACTCCTCTATATGAATCACTTTATTTGGGTCCCAAGAATACCATTGTACCCAAATCCTAACTCCCTAATCCGACCCCCTCCCTAAATGGACCAATTAAAGTCAGTCCGAAGTGTGTGTGTGTGTGTGTGAGAGAGAGAGAGAGAGAGAGAGAGAAAGAGAGCGAGAGAGAGAGAGAGAGAGAGTGGTTGGTTGGTTGTTAGAATTGTTACGTCCTTGCAACATCTAAGGTCATATCAGGATGGGCACCGACTTGTGACAGTGCACAATCATGATGACTTTATAGTCATCATGAGTGTGAGCTTTCTAATTTAATGAGTGTCTATTGGCAGATAATTGATTGTCTGCTTTTACATGTAAAAGCGATGGTTTGAACAAAAAACAAACATTTCTCGCCGTGAATATGGCCTACGCTGCCGACACGGCGTAAAACAACCACCAATCAATCAATCAATCAATCAAATTTTATAGTGCTGCCCCACTGGAAGGCAAGACCACGAGCACCATAAACTGATATCCCACTCAGTCACATGATCCTGACATTGAGCCAACCAGTCCTTGCCATAAGCTAATAATGCCAAGCACCAGGCTAGGAAGTGACAAGTATCAATTTTTAAGTCATTGGTTTGACAAGACCAGGATTCGAACTCATGGGTTCGAATCCCACGATCTACCAAAACGGGAGACGGGCGCTCAACTCCGTTCGAAGCCCACTCATGATGACTCTATAGTGCTGCCTCACTGGAAGGTAAGGCCACGAGCACCATAAACCGATATCCCACTCAGTCACATGATCCTGACACTGAGACAACCAGTCCTTGCCCTAAGGTAATAATGCCAAGCACCTGGCTAGGAAGTGACAAGTATCAATTTTTAAGTCATTGGTTTGACAAGATCAGGATTCGAACTCATGGGTTCGAATCCCACGATCTACTAAAACGGGAGACGGACGCTCAACTCCGGCTTGATAGCTAATTGCTCGGTTAATACCCTCTTTATTGCACTAGGACAGAATTAGTTAACCTTGGCCCTGCTGGATGCGAATCAATCTCTGCTTTGAATCGATCAATACCCGCCACATAGCCCTGCGGAGCTTAAATAAAAATAGATGACGGTATGTTGATGTACATATGAGAACATAAGTAGGCTATAAAATATATGTTGACGTCAAATTAAAGGCGAACCAAAGTTTCACCCTCGTGTCCCTTTACTTCATATAAAAAAGTTGGTTAAACCAAAGTTGGTTAATCCAAATTATCGGTTAATCCAAACAAAATTGTCGGGCCCCAGACCAGTCCCGGTACGGTTAAACCAAACTTTCATGTGGTTATAAGGTCATCTGAGATCCCACCAACTTTTTTATATGATAAATGGTAGTATTTTGCCTGGCCGCCAAAAAAAGTTTAGATTAACCGATCGTTTGGTTTAACCGAGCTTGGTTTAACAGGGTTATACTGTATATACATAAAAAAAACAATAATCAAAGTGTCCACATACATTGTATATTAAATTCATAATGCACCTGCGTTTTTGCCAAAGTCAAGTTAAAATCGAAGCCAAAGCATGGTTAAACCAATGATCGGTTAATCCAAACAAATTTCTAGGGTCCCTTCAAGTTTGGTTTAACGGTTATACTGTATTACGGTGGCCTAAAAAAAATTAATTCAGTTTTGTTTGTTTGTTGTTTTACATTCTAGCAACATCTAAGGTCATATCAGGACGGGCCCAATTTTGTTGTTGATTTCCTTACATCAATACTAAAATACTGTGACATTCCCGTGTGTTTAACAGTAACAAAACGATGACGCTACGTGGGGTTAATTATTTAGATGTATTGGCGGTTCACTCCAGGGTGGCTGCAATTTGTTAGCAAACCGCCGAATAAGGATTTTTTTTTTCTTGAAGATTTATACTGCCTATCATGGATAAGCCTGAATAGACTTGTTTTCACCATTAGACAATTTGTCGATAGAAAGCCCGAGTCTACACTTTTACCGACCCAAGGGATTTTTATCCTCCCACACCACATAGACATGGTATGAGAGCAACTGGCCTTTGATGACGCTGTCAGTTATCCACAGCGGTGGAAATCCAAATTGGCAGAGGTGGGAGCACGGGGAATCGAACCACCGACCTTCAGCTTAGGAGTCTGACCTAGAAAAAAGTCAGACACTCTAACCACTCCGCCACAGAGAACACCAAGGATGCTTTCGATCTAGGTCAGTCACCCGTTTCCCAAGCAAATGTTGGCCTGACGTGATTAGAAAATGATGACTGACGGGTGCCCAAGCAATACTTAGTTAGCTGGTAAGGTCTCTTCATTTAAACATATCAGTTGATGCTCGCAGTAGGGCCTTCTCGTTAAATGTTAGTTGTTGGAGGTTTACATCCTAGCAACATCTAATGTCATATCAGGACAGGTACAGACTTCTGTCAGTGCACACTCATGGTGACTTTATAGTGCTGCCCCACTGGGAGACCAGGCCACCAGCACAGTGACCTGATATCCCACTCAGTCACATTATCCTGACACCAAGCCAACCAGTCCTTGTCCTATCCTGATAATGCCGAGTGCCTGGCTAGGAAGCGACAAGTATCAATTTTTAAGTTATTAGCTTGACTCGACCAGGGTTCGAACCCATGAGATTCGAAGCCCACAATCTACCAAAACGGGAACGAATCACCCTATTCTAGCAACAGTCATTTATAAAATGAACCAACTGGCAACGGATGGGTATGACATCCACCTGTGCTGGGTGCCTGGCCATGCCGGCATACAAGGAAACGAATGAGCTGATCGGGCTGCGAAGAAGGCCCTGAACTGTGATCTTGAACCGTGTCTGATCCCTCACTATGATCTGAAACCACTAATAGCCACCCACATAAAATCCAAATGGCAACATAAGTGGGATGAAAACATTAACAAACTTAAAGAAATTGAACCATCTGTGGGAAAACCACCACAGACTCGTGCAGGAGGTCGGCGGAACCAAGTGGTCCTTAGCCGCTGCCGTATTGGCCACTCGTGGCTTACACATGCTTTTCTGCTCAAGGGGGAACCTCCCCCTGAATGTATTGTGTGTCAGGCCCCGCTGACACTCAAACACATTTTACTAAGCTGTGTTGATTTTTTGGCCCTGCGCCAACAATTCTACAGTGCAGACAGTATGCATGACCTTTTTACTAAAGTAAAACAAGAAAACATTTTAGCCTTTTTGAGGGCAGCTGGACTGTACCACCTCATATAGTTTACTCAATAAATTCTATCAATTATTAATAAAACTTTTCTTTTTCTATGGGAATTTGTTTCCCTTGACCACAAATATATGATTGTGAGCTTTGTAATTTAATGAGCGTCTATTGGCACATAATTGATTGTCTGCTTTTACATGTAAAAGCAATGGTTTGAAAAAAAAAAAAAATTTCTCGCTGTGAATATGGCCTATGCTGCCGATACGGCGTAAAGCAACCACCAATCAATCAATCAACCAAAACGGGAGACGGATGCTCAACTCATTCAGCCATTCCGTCTGGTTAATGCTCGTTAAATACATTCAAAGAAGTTATCAAGAAGGCAAACCACAAAATCTGGATATTAGCGAATACCAGAAAATACCTTACTACAAATATGGCTATTAAAATCTAAAAAGGTATGATACTACCATACTTAGACTATGGTGATGTAATATATATGGGGGGTAACAAAAATATGTTGGATAAACTACAAATACTACAAAATAGAGCACTTAAGATATGTCTGAAGGTGGAACATAGACACCCAACTGATGATCTCCATCGGAAAGCAAGAGTCAACACACTAAATGACAGGAGAAAAGCACATCTCAAAATAGCAGCATTCAGGGAGACAAGGAAGCCTGGGAGGGTGCAGGTAACAAAAAAGGCAACAAGAGGTAGTGATGACCCCAGACTGATAATAAACAGAGCCAAAGACAGATCATATGAGAGGAGTACCGAGTACACAAAGGCAAGGGAATGGAATACATTGTGAGTAGAAGAAAGAAGTACAGGGACAATTGAAACATAAAACATTAATCAAAAGAGAGCTAAATGCACTGCTAGACTAATGACAACAAATGAAATGATTTAAAAAAGAAAAAGAAAGATAGATAAATAAATAAATAAATAGAAAATACACTGATAATTCAAGCAAAGTCTTAGAGGGTATAGATGCTAGGTATGATACATACAAAAGGTAAACTTTAAACTTAAAATCAAAACCTAATGACCACTAAGACAGCAAAGTGAAGACATTCCGAGAAATTAACTACTGGTAACCAAACAATTATCCGATTGTAGAACGAACAAACTCACAGAGGTTTGGGGGATGTGGGAGAATGCTTACAAACAGAGAAAGAATGCATGCAGTAGTTAGCTACACAACAACTGAAAGTGATAAAAAAGAAGGGGAGTCACAAGACTATTACTGTCTAGCGGCGAAAACAAGTCATTATACTTAACCGTTATGGGCAGCATAAATACACCCAATCCAAAAACAACAACAACAAAACTTAGGCTGCTGCTAGCGATTGTTTGTATTTATTTATTTATTTATTTTGTTCACCTCTTTTGGATCCGCGCATTGTACTCCATGCTCTTCAATGAATACACAAACAGTATGTATGTATTGTAGTAGTCTGCATTCATGTCTCAGGCAAAGAGCCACAGAGACAGGTAGGCATGGATAGGGTGATTGCATCAGGGAGCCTGGGTAGGGTAATGGTTAGCATGCTATGCCCGGAATGGCAAGACATGTGTGTTCAAATCCTTCTCTAGGCATATTTCCTATTTCCATCACCGCATGGCTTTGGTTGCCATGACCAGGATCCTGTACAAGCTACATGTTGTATGGTTGTTGAACCTACCCTGTGTATGTATGTGCAAGTGTATTGCCTGTATATATGTGATTGTAAGCATTAAACGAATCATGGATGTAAACCATTTAAAAGACTTACAATTCCACAGAAACACAGAAACACAACTGACCTGACTGAATACAGTACAATTTGGTCATTTATTTTTACTCCGATAATGAGCATTTTTAGACATTTGGTAACAAAGTAGGTGGCGCTTGTTGTCAGATATTGTGACACAATTACCTAAGTGTTCACAGACCAATTTTCACATGATTCATTTGAATGGAGATTTAAATGGAGCATAAAACTAACAAATGACAAAAATGTTTGAATCCTCATGATTTCTTTTTTTTTTTAAGCAGAGCGTTATTTTGCTTTGACCTTAGATGTTGCTAGGACGTAAAACAACAACAAACCTTTGGTGACAGAATTTATATTATTGAAGGTGGGTGGTAGATGAGCTGTTAGTAAACTGAGTAATGATGCTTACAGACGCTGACTACTGACAAGAACGCCCGCCTACCACCACCACCCGTCACTACTCCCCCCTCCCCCTCGCCCACCTCCACACACACACCGCGGTCCATCTCCAGTCATCCAGGCCTGGTAAGAAATGGCTCAAACCAAACCTTGCCCATATCGCAACACACAGCCCCTCCCCACCCCCACCCCCAACATGCAGGCAGCATTGCCCGTACTGATAGGACCTTAGATATTGCTAGGACGTAAAACAACAAACAAAACCCTACATTGCAGGTCACCCCCAATTCAACTAATTGGGGGCTGGGGGGGGGGGGAGCCACCCCCTGACTCCACCTGACATCTACCAGCTAACTCTCACTATTATCCTAATTATATGCACCCATGGCTACTCATTCAGCATTGCAAATAAGAAAAAGCCAACAGAATAGCAGGAAAGGTATGTAGCTACTACTAGTATCCTCTTTGCATCATACTTGATGTACACCGACCAATCAGAACCGGACGCGATGGCCGAATCGGTAGAGCGCAGGTATCCCGTGCGGAAGGTCAGGAGTTCCAATTCCCGCTCGAGTCAAACCAATGACTTACAAAATTGGTGCTTCTCGCTTCCTAGCCAGGCGTTTGGCATTATTGGGATAGGCCAAGTACTGGCTAGCTTGGTGTCAGGATAATGTAACTGAGTGGGATATCAGGTCATGGTGCTGGTGGCCTGGTCTGCCAATGGGGCAGCACCTTCAAGTTGCCATGAGTGCACACTGTCACAAGTCGGTACCCGTCCTGATATTTTTTGTTGTGAATAAAGTCTTTTGTCAGCGCCGTGGCACTGGTCTTCCAGCCATGTGACAATACAGTTATTTACAATATATGTAAATATATAGTCTGATATTGGCATCAGCAGCTAGCTCAAGTCAGCTGAAATAACAATATTAATCATTCCAAGACTTACATATGGTATAGTTTGACAATTCACATATAAAATAGTAGTTATATGTTGTATACATACATACTTAGATACATACATGTGTATTGATTAGACCTTAAGATTATGGAGTAGTTAGGTGCATAGTTTCCCTTCACAGGTTTGTATGCCTACTATGTTGTGAATTGCATAATTATCATGTTGTTGGAGATAGCATTTTGAGATGGAATGTTTGTAGAATGGTTTGTTTATTCTGTTAGATAGAGTGTGGTTAGCTTGTAGGGTTATGCTTAAAAGGTTAATACCTCGAGTGTGTTTTTGACTACATGCAGTAGTTTGAGTAAGTAGGTTGTTAGTAATGATGGGATAAACTATGCTTGGAGGATTGTACATTTCAGCCATTTAGTAGTCTAGTACAGTCTTTATTAGTGTCTATGTTTATAGCAATACTACCAGACTGATATACATTTTCTGAATTTGCTGGGCAAATAATTTGTATGGTGGATAACTTGATTTGTTGGCAGCGGGTAAAGGAGCGCACGGGTGGTGGTGGTGGTGGTGGTGGGGTGGCCATAGGTGCTTATAATAGATAGATAATTAAATATGGCGACCTCATCACTAGGCCTGTAGAAGGGCCTGATTAGACCTTAGATGTTGCCAGGACGCAAAGCTCCAACAAACAACCAACCAACCAATCATTGCACATGTATATATTTAAATAGGCTTTTATTGTCGCTTAGATCATATATAAAAGATAATTATTTATATAGCCCAAAAAGCTCAGACTAGTGGCCCACTCAGTCACGTTATCCTGACAGTAGGGCAACGAATGCCCTAATGGGTTGTTTTATTCAATTCAATCAAGTATATTTAATAATCCTCATTATATACAGGTACAATTTCCATGAAACTTAATTACAGTGGATGAAGAAAAGGAGAAGGAAAGAAGCACAATGCTTATTATATGAGCCTGTCTCAAAGGGTGCTAACTCTTCAATTTTTTGTCCATTGTAACGATTGACACAAAACAGCACAGAAACGGTTACACTGAAAACACAAGGACATTTGCTTCAAATCAATATGTATTCTATTGGGATTATGAAACACCATGTAAAAAAACAAATCAGTTTATCCTGAGCAAATGCATAAGTAGATAGTATGTTGATCGTTACAATGGACAAAGTTTTGTCCCATATTTCTTAGCACCTTTTGAGACAGTCTCATATACATTTCTCCTTTGGAAAAATATAAATATTAGACTTATACAACTTATACAAGCCAGTCAGTCCACGACTACTTACTTACCCTGAAGCCCGCAGACAGGGAGTCACATCTTGAAGTAACCAGCACGGCGACTGGCATTCATTCACCTCCAATCACACCTCGTACCAGCCTCCACTAATATTTCCATGTTTGGACAGACACCGAAGGGCAGCCTCGGTATAGACCGCAGGCGGTGACGTCAGACGGTTGGGGCGCAGACTCACAGCTGACTTCCGCCTACCTGCTTCCCCCCGCCTCCAACTCACCCACACATGGAGGGCACCTCCCAGGTTGGTCGGTTACAAGCGGTTGCTGGGGGTTTTATGTCCTGACAATGCTACGGTCAGGATGGGTACCGACTTGTGACAGTGCACACTCATGGCGAGTTTATAGTGCTGCCCCACATTGGGAGACCAGGCCACCAACACCATGACATCATATCCCATTCAGTCACATTATCCTACCACTGAGCCAACCAGTCCTTGCCCTATCCTAATAATGCCGAGCACCTGGCTAGGAAGCGACATGTATAAATTTTTAAGTCATTGGGTTCAAATATGTGTGTTTGAATCCCATGATCTACCAAAGCGGGAGACGGATGCTCATCTCATTCGGCCATCCCGTCTGGTCGGCACCTCCAAAGAGGCCAAACGCTGAGGGGCATTCACTGTCAACAGCAACCCCGCTATCTTCTATGACATAACTCTTGCATGACTACTGTTTGTTGAGGTTTTACGTCCCAGCTACATTCAAGGTCACATCAGGATGGGTACCTACCGAATTCTGGTAGTGCTCATTTTCTTGTAATATATTTAATTCAATGACTTGATAGTCTTTCATCAGCCCTGAGCGCTGGTTTTCCTGCCATATCAAATTACACTTTACAGGGCACCAACTTGTTACAGGCCGAACTAATTATGGCTTTATAGTGTTGCCTCCCCTTGGTCTGCCAGTACCATAGCACATTATCCAACTGAGCCACATTATAATTTCATTAAGCCAAGAAGTCCCTACCCCACTGTAGTAAAATCCAAGCTCCAGGAAATATAATGATAAGTAGCAATTTTGTAGCAATTACAGGGCACCGACTTGTTACAGGGTGAATTCATTGTTGCTTTATAGTGCTGCACCTCTTTGGTCTCCCAGTGCCATGACGCAATATTCAACTGAGCAACAATATATTTGCATTAAGCCAAGAAGTCCTTATCGGTTTATCCTAACATCCTAAAGCCAAGCTCCTGGAAATATGATGAAAAGGATCAGTTTTGTAGCAATTCTAGGGCAGCGACTTGTGACAGGCTGAACTAATTGTGGCTTTATAGTGCTGCATCCCTTGGTCTGCCAGTACCATGACACAATATCCAACTGAGCCATAATATAATTGCATTAAGCCAAGAAGTCCATACCCCAACGTACTAAAGTCAAGCTCCTGGAAGTATAATGATAAGTATCAGTTTTGTAATTTGATATATTATTCCATCAGGTGTGTGTGTGGGGGGGGGGGGGGGGGGGGGGGGGGGGAAGTATATGCTGATATATTGCAGTTGCTGTATAGCACATATTCACTGCTGGTACCACACAACAACTTAAACTTTAAAACAATGAACACGTATACACACTGCCGCATTCCAGTAGTCTTTGAGTTTGAAGCTTTAAATATGGCGAGTTAAGCGTTTTACTACGGATCATCGGTCTTTGTTTCAGTGGAGGTTAAAGCTGCATAGTCCGATGAAAGTATCAAATTTTCAAAACCAAAATAATTATCTAGATTTGATTCTATATATCTAACTTAGATAATGATGCACTTATTAAGCAAATACGTAGAAACAAATACCGAGGTAATTTAATGGAACCTGTTACTGCTGAAGCCTAGTGTCTGAATTTTGGCATGCTTGCCAAACTAATTTCACATGTTTGCACTTCAAATATCTGAAAACTTTGCCATTTAAAATCAAATTGATTTCAAGCTAAAGTACAACAATCAATCTTGTGTGTGTGTATGTGTGTGTGTGTATGTGTGTGTGTGTGTGTGTGTGTGTGTGTGTGTATGTGTGTGTGTGTGTATGTGTGTGTGTGTGATGAATTTATTTACCCTGCTGTGTTTTCTAAGGTATTTATCTCAGAAAATGCCAGAAACTTAAACCCATCGGACTATGCAACTTTAAACATGCTGGCAAACTTCCCACATGTTGAACTTTAGGGGTCAGATCGCCGCTTTAAATCAACCCCAAGGCCTTTGTGAGGTATGTTATCTATCACGGCAGCTGGTTTCCTCCAAAGAAATATGTCAGAATGACCATATGTTTGACGTCCAATAGCCGATGATATGTAAATCAATGAGCTCTAGATGTGTCGTTAAATAAAACAAGCTTTTAACAAAATAATTAGTGGACTGTGCGCGTGGAGAAGGTCTGATCAGTTGCTGTAGTCATCAAAGCTAACGGATATCGCGTAGTGTTCGCTTCACCTGAGAACCATCCCTGACCCCAGATTGACACCGTTCCACCCCACAACCCACCTTCAGGGTGGAGGTCCAGATTAGCATATTTCGCTTCAAAGCTTCTGGAAACTGTGAATGCCGCTGCTTGCTTTTGGGGTGGTTTGTAACCTTACAACGGTTACTGGTTGCAGAACTGCAACATTAATAGAGAGGCTCCGATAAATCGGCCCAATCTTTGGTTGAAGACTTAACTTCAGTAGGGAGTGTTGTAGAAGCTGGGGACATCTTTACAACGTTGTAACGGTGAAGCATTGAGGCGGCCCCGAATCTCTTTGGTCCGGCGGTAGTTGAGCGGTAGTTGGCACTTGTATCCAGTCGACAGCAGCAAGGGTTTAGAGGAAGGGCGGATAAAGATGGGTGCAGCGGTGGTTCCAGCAACGAGAACAAAGCGAGAGAAAACGTAAAGGTATATGGCCCCACCCAAGCACACAACTCCCCTGGTCAGAGGGAGGAGTATGCATGGGAGAAAAAAAAAAAAGGGTAGAGTATAGGAAAGAGAAATGAGGAGAGTTGAGTCAAAGGACCGTGTCTATTTGCTCTATGGCGATCAACCAGCGAGCCATAGACACGGACAGAGTAAGAGTAGAAAGTGAAATGCCGGCGGGCCCCTCCTCCTGGAACTCTTTTCAGACATATCAAGGAGGAGCAAAGCTGGCGGAGAGGAGATAGAGAGGTGTGGACAGAGTTCGGTCCAGATAGCAAGTGAATGCCGCTGCAATTATTTTGCAATTATGTTGAGGTTTTATCCTCCCTTCTCTCCACTCACCCAGCCATTTTCACAACAACAGCTGTCACATAACCAATCTAGGTCACCCTACACTACCAAGTGGAAAAGTTCACTACTAAGCATGCACCACCCTGTGGCAGAAATTAGAACTATTCCGAATTCGTTTGTTTTCCTGGCAAGGTATACCTGTCCACTTTAAACAACTGGAAACTGTGAATGCTGCTGCAATTATGTTGGGGTTTTACATCCTAGAAACATCTATGGCTATATCAGGATGGGTTCCGACTGACTTGTTGGTTGGTTGGTTGTTGGAGTTTTACGTCATGGCAACATCTAAGGTCATATCAGGTACCAATGTGACAGTGCACTCATGGCCACTTTATAGTGCTGCCCCACTGGGAGACCAGGTCGCCATCACCATGACCTAATATTGCACTCAATCACATTATCCTGAC
Source organism: Branchipolynoe longqiensis (assembly GCA_030323885.1). Lineage (NCBI taxonomy): Eukaryota > Metazoa > Annelida > Polychaeta > Phyllodocida > Polynoidae > Branchipolynoe > Branchipolynoe longqiensis. The sequence goes on along the minus strand of CM059190.1, from coordinate 29,109,320 downwards.
ACTGAGACAACCAGTCCTTGCCATATCCTAATAATGCCGAGTGCCAAGATAGGAAGTGACAAGTATACATTTTGTAAGTCATTGGTCTGACTCGATCGGGAAACGAACTCCCGATCTCCCACACGGGAAAATAAAGCACAGAAACCAGAGTTGTGTAAATTGCTCGCAAATCCGCAATTTAATTTTTGTATTTGTTTAAATAGAATGACACCACCATTAATGGCTTTCAATTATCACCTGAAAGAAATTATCCAATAAAACTTCTTTATTTTTGTAATTGTTATTATTATTTTTTATTTTAAATATGGGGCCGGGTTGGTTACATAAAGGTCGATGAGTGCATTTTCACATATGAATTAAATTTTCGAAATTTTAATTATTTTAGGTTTATTGAAAACGGCCCAGTTATCGTCTATAAATAGATCGGTCACAATTCCTAATTTGTGTGAACTGTTGGACTTGATTCGACAGGTCTCAAGTCCACCAAATATCGATTTCAGCTGCCAGCTGTCATTTGTAAATAATTAATGTAAGAAGGCCAAGACAACGACAGCGTGCTCTGTAATAATGCAACGTCGTCTGTGTGACCAGTTTGAACAGCTTTATTGATTGATTGATTGATTGATTGGTGGTTTCTTTACGCCGTGTTGACAGTATAGGCCATATTCATGGTGAGAACTGTTTGCTTTTTATTCAACCATCGCTTTTACATATAATGTAAAAGCATACAATCAATTATGTGTGAATAGACACTCATGAATTTTTTTTTAAACTCACAATCATATAATGTGTGGTCATTATTAATTGATCAAATTGGTTCAATAAACTATATGAGGTGGTACAGACCAGCTGTCCTCAAAAAGGCTAAAATGCATTTTCAACAGCACAAAGCCAAAGGCTGAGTGCTGCTGCAACAAATCACAGTGGAAGAAGAAGAAGAAGAAGAAGAAGAAGAAGAAGACGAAGAAGAGAAAAAAATAGAAGAAAATGAGGAAAACCAACAAGAAAAACAAGAAGAATTGAAATCTGACTTTTGGTAAATTGTCAATATTCAGTGATTAATCTTAAAGTTGCATAATTCGATGGTTTTGAATTTCCCGAACTCCCGATCTCCCGATCAGGTGATCAGGAAATGTTAGCCTTTGAACTCACCTTTGTAAGACGAGGGGAGACAATCTAATTGACCTTATGTAGACACAGGCTTGGTTTCATCGGTTTAGACTCATTGAACGTTACGCTAAGTAATTGAAAGGGCATTTTTTCCGGTCAGGAAAATATAACTAAATGCTAGCTTAGCAATATCAGGTCCATTATGCAGGTAAACTAACTGCCTAAACTGATGAAGAAAGGAGAAACACCCTTATCAGATGACACTCATCTCACCATGTTGCTATTTATAAATAAGCTAAGGTGGTGGGGGGGGGGGGGGAGTGTACTCGTGAGGTACATTGTTAATTTGTTTACTTTCACTTAATAGTGTAGTAGGCTGCACTGACCTCTCAGGCAAGTAACCACATAGACAGGTAGGCATGGGTAGTGTGTTGATATCAGGGAGCCTAGGTGGTGTAATGGTTAGCACACTTGCCCAGAATGCAAAGAGATGTGGGTTCGAGTCCCACGCTAGGCGCAATATTTCCCATTTTCGTCACCCCCATGACACTGGCACCGTGACCAGGATCCTGTACAAGCTACGCGCTGTATGATTGTTGAACCTACCCAGTGTATATATATGTGTAAGTGCATTGCCTGTATGTATGTAATTGTAAGCATTAAATGACCATTTAAAAGACTTACAATTCCAGGGAGACGAGTGTAGTAGGCTGCACTGACCTCACAGGCAAGTAACCACATAGACAGGTAGGCATGGGTAGTGTGTTGATATCAGAAAGCCTAGGTGGTGTAATGGTTAGCACACTGGCCCGGAATGCAAAGAGATGTGGGTTCGAGTCCCGCTCTAGGCGCAATATTTCCCATTTTGATCACCCCCATGACAATATTTACATAATATTTATATGGTGCATAATTTCATTCCATTTTGTTACTATAAATTGACTGTAGAGAGAGAGAGATATAAAGAGATAGAGAGAGAGGGGGTGGGAGGGCAGCCATTATAGCAAATCCTATTGTTTTATCGCTGTCATGTCCAGTACTATTTATAGAAGTCTAAATTGCAGGTGTGGCTGGGTTAAAGCGACGTGGGGTTGCAAACTGTCCTTTTCATATATGTATAAACAGTTGGCCCCCAAGTAAAAAGATCAAAATAAGACTGGAATATATATATTCTCTGACGGGAATATATTAATTGCCCACCTAAAGTTTAAAATTGGCCGTTCGAGTGGGTCTGGAGGCGATAACGACTAGGCACAGCTGGCATACAAGTGTCAAAGCCTATGAATAGTGGCTCCGGTGTGGTCGAATCTGGAACTAGAGCCGAGATAAATGGTGTATAATAATAGAGCAAACTGTCCTTGTTTATATTCCCATAATAGATTATAGAGCACATTTTTTTATATCGATATTATTGATCACATTACTGTTTGCATACAAATCACATTGGGAAATGTGGTTAATCATAAATCATCTGGGGAATTGTGGTTAATCATGAATTATATGGGGAAGAGTGGTTAATCATAGGTCAGATGGGGAATTGTGGTTAATCAGGAATCATATGGGGGAATGTGGTTAATCAGAAATCATATGGGGAAATGTCATTAATCCTAAATCATATGGAGAATTGTGGTTAATCAGAATTCATATGGGGGAATGTGGTTAATCAGAAATCATATGGGAAATATGGTTAATCATAAATCATATGGGGAATTGTGATTAATCATATTTGTAGACAGGGAAATTATGTTAATTTTCAAAGCCCTTCTAAAGCAATGGGGAGCTTTCAGGAGCCAGTTCTGTCACTTTACACTTGGTGGCAGCACCCGTTCCCGGTCCAAGTCGGCCATCATGGTTGGATAGAAGGGTGTATGTGTGTGGTGGGGGTTTAAGGATGTGGTGGGGGTGTAGGCATGTGTGTGGTGGGGGTGTGGTGAGGGTTTAGGGGTGTGGTGGGGGTGTAGGTGTGTGTTATGTGGTGTAGGTGTAGGTGTGTGGTGAGGGTTTAGAGATGTGGTGGAGGTGTAGGAGTGTGGTGTCTGTGGTGGTGTAGGTGTGTGGTTGGGGTGTAGGTGTGTAGTGTGGGTGTAGGTGTGTGGTGGGGGTGTAGGTGTGTGGTGGTGTAGGTGTGTGGTGGGGGTGTAGGTGTGTGGTTAGGGTTTAGGGATGCGGTGGATGTGTAGGTGTGTGGTGTCTGGTGGTGTAGGTGTGTGGTGGGGTGTAGGTGTGTGGTGGTGTAGGTGTGTGGTGGGGTGTAGGTGTGTGGTGTGGGTGTAGGTGTGTGGTGGGGGTTTAGGGATGTGGTGGGGGTGTAGTTGTGTGGTGGGGGTGTAGGTGTGTGGTGGGGGTGTAGGTGTGTGGTGGGGGTGTAGGGATGTGGTGGGGGTGTAGTTGTGTGGTGGGGGTGTAGGTGTGTGGTGTGGGTGTGGGTGGGTGGTGGGGTTTGGGGTGTGGTGGGGGGTGGTGTGGGGGGTGTGGTGTGGGGGGGGGTGTGTGGTGGGGGTTGGGGGTGGTGGGGGTGTGGGTGGGGGTGGTGGGTGGAGGTGTGGGGTGGGGGGTGTGGGGTGGTGGGGGTGTGGTGGTGGGGGGGTTAGGGGTGGTGGGGGTTGGGGTGGGGTGTGGGGTGGGGTGTGGTGGGGGTGTGGTGGGGGGGTGGGTGTGGGTGTGTGGTGGGGGGGGTGGTGGGTGGGGGGTTGGGGTGTGGGTGGGGGTGTAGGTGTGTGGGTGGGGGGTGGGTGTGTGGGGGGTGTGGTGGGGTTGGGGGTGTGGTGGGGGTGTAGGGGTGTGGTGGTGGGGGGGTGGGGGTGTGTGGGGTGTGTGGTGGTGGGGTGGGGGTGTGGGGGTGTGGTGGGGGGGTGTTGGGGTGGTGGGTTGGGGTGGGTGGGGGGGTGTGGGGTGGGGTGTGGTGGGGGGTTGGGGGTGTGGGGGGGTGTGTGGGTGGGGTGTGGGTGGTGGGGGTGGGTGTGGTGGGGTTGGGGTGTGGTGGGGGGTGTGGTGGTGGTGTGTGGTGGGGGGGTGGTGGGTGGGGGTTGGGGGGGTGGGGGTGGGGTGTTGGGGGGGTGGGGGGGGGGGTGTGTGGGTGGTGGTGGGGGTGGTGGGTGGGGTGGGGGTGGGGTGGGTGGTGGTGTGGTGTGGGTGGGGGTGTGGTGGGGTGGGGTGTGGTGTGGGGGTGGTGTGTGGTGGGGGTTTGGGGTTTGGTGGGGGTGTGGTGTGGTGGTGGGGTGTGGGTGGGGTGGGGTGGGGTGGTGGGGGGGTGTGGTGGGGTGGTTGGGTGGGTGTTGGTGGTGTAGGTGTGTGGGGGGTGTGGTGGTGTGGGGTGGGGTGGTGGGGGGGGTGGGTGGGTGGGGGTGTGGGGGTGGTGGGGGGGGTGTGGTGGGGGTGGGTGTGTGGTGGGGGTGTAGGTGTGGTGGTGTGGGTGTGGTGTGGGGGGGGTTGTGGGTGTGGTGGGGGTGGAGTTGGTGGTGGGGGGGTGGGTGGTGGTGTGGTGTGGTGTGTGGTGGGGGTTTGGGGTGTGGTGGGGGTGGGGGGTGGTGGGTGTGGGTGGGGGGGTGTGGTGGGTGTGGGGGGGTGGGGGGGTGGTGGGGTGTTGGGTGGGTGGAGGTGTGTGGTGAGGTTGGGGGTGGGGGGGTGTGGTGGTGTGGTGGGGGTTAGGGTGTGGTGGGGGGTTGGGGGTGTGGGGGGGTGTGGGTGTGGGTGGTGTGGGGGGGTGTGGGTGTGGGGTGTGTGTGTGGGGGGGGTGGTTGTGGTGGGGGTTTGGGTGTGGTGGGGGGTGGTGTGTGGTGGGGGTGTGGGGTGTGGTGTGGGGTGTGTGGTGGGGTGTTGGGTTGGTGGGGGTGGGGTGTGGTGGTGTGGTGTGTGGTGGGGGTGTATGTGTGTGGTGTGTGTGGTGAGGGTTTAGGTGTCTGGTGGGGGTGTAGGTGTGGTGAGGGTTTAGGGATGTGGTGAAGGTTTAGGGGTGTGGTGGGGGTGTAGTGGGAGCTTAGGGATGTGGTGGGGGCTTAGGGGTGTGGTGGGAGTGTAGGTGTGTGGTGTGTGTGTGTGGTGGGGGCATAGGTGTGTGGTGACGGCTTAGGGGTGTGGTGGGTGTGTGGTGGTGTGTGTGTGGTGGGGGTAAAGGTGTGTGGTTAGGGTTTAGGGATGTGGTGGAGGTGTAGGAGTGTGGTGTGTGTGGTGGGGGTGTAGTGGGTGGTGGTGGGGGTGTAGTGGGTGGTGGTGTAGGTGTAGTGGGTGGTGGTGTAGGTGTGTGGTGGGGGTGTAGGTGTGTGGTCGGGGTGTGGTGTGGGTGTAGGTGTGTGGTGAGGGTTTAGGGGTTTGGTGGGGGTGTAGGTGTGTGGTGGGGTATAGGTGTGTGGTGGGGTGTAGGTGTGTGGTGAGGGTTTAGGTGGGTGGTATGTGTTTTGGTGGTGTAGGTGTGTGGTGGTGGTGTTTGGTGGGGTGTAGTGTGTGGTGAGGGTGTATGTGTGTGTGTGAGGGTGTAGGTGTTGTGTGTGGGTGGTAAGGGTGTAGGTGTGTGGTGGGGATGTAAGTGTGTGGTGGGGGTTTAGGTGTGTGGTTGGAGGGTCAGGGGTACCAACCAAAGCATTACAGAGACTGGCATGAGTCGCCATCTGACGAGAGACTCATGCAAACTGAAAGGTCCCCATTCCTGGTTGGTTTTCTCCCCTGTAGCCATTTTGTTATTTACAATTAATTAGGATGTTTTGCCTAAACGGATTTAATTAACACTGCCGGTAAAGGATTGTCATATTGTCCTGGATCTGAAGCCAAATCCCCCCCCCCCCTCCAACTGAGCCCGTGTGGAGAGATTGATTAGAGCACCTTGTGTTGCCATATGTTACCAGACAGTGGATTAGCGAACAGCTTAGTTTTACCATTAAATGTCTGTCATGTGACCTCATATATCACGGACCAGATGGGATGGCCTAATGAGCTGAGCGTCCGTCTCCTGTTTTGGGAGATTTAGGGATCCAAACCCACGGGTTTGTGGGTTTGAACCCTGGTCGAGTCAACTCAATGACTTATAGAATTGATACTTGTCGCTTCCTAGCCAGGCGCTTGGCATTATTAGGATAGGGCAAGGACTGGTTGGCTCAGTGTCAGGATAATGTGACTGAGTGGGATATTGGGCCATGATGCCAGTGGCCTGATTTCCCAGTAGGGCAGCAGTGTAAAGTTGCCATGAGTGTGCACTGCCACAAGTCAGTACCCATCCTTATATGACCTTAGATGTTGTCAGGATGTAAACCAACCAACCAACCATAGTTAAATAGGGTATTCGAGTTCCGCTGGTCCCTCAGTGAGGACTGAAGCTGGGACCCCGCGTGCGGCAGTACAGAGTATTCGATGTAATATAATATATAACAAAATAATTCCTTTCTGTATCTTTATACTCATATAATGCACTATGCATCACATACAAATTTATATATGTGTGTGATGCAGCTAGAGGAACAACCCTATGTATATGTATATCCTCCGGTGCGACTGACACTGGTCTACATTCAGAGACGGCACAGGTGGCGCCACCGGTACAGTGTTGGGTCTTACGGAGTTTAACAATAATGATAATAATTCCCTCACGAATCTTTATACTTGAATAATTTGTTATACATCATATATATATATATATATATATATATATATATATATAGTTATGCGGGACGGCTACAATCACGGCGTGTTTTAGCTGGAGATGAGAAGGCATTGAATACCAATCAATGTATCGATCTATTAGCAGCTATTGATCTCTGAATGAGCAGTTCTGCTGAGCGGCCGAGTTGCTCTTATTAAACCTGTCTGCACTTGCGTGGCACGAACAGAGGCACCCAACAAAGAGGCAGCTGGAGAGGCAAAATGGTAGGGGCCAACTGTTACGGGACATATGTTGGTTGGTTGGTTGTTGGGGTTTTACATCCTGGCAACATCTAAGGTCATATCAGGATGGGTACCGACTTGTGACAGTGCACACTCATGGTGACTTTACAGTGCTGCCCCACTGGGAGACCAGGCTGCCAACACCATAACCTGATATCCCACTCAGCCACATTATCCTGACACTGAGCCAACCAGTCATTGCCCTATCCTATTAATGCTGAGTGCCAGGCTAGGAAGCGAGAAGTATAAATTGTTAAGTCATTACGTTGTCCTATGTTGACTTTCGTTCCTCTGACGGAGAGCGTTCAGTCCATGGATTGGCAACGTAACACCAACCTATGACGACGTTGTTCTAACGTATGCATAACGTATGGCCGATGCGCAGTTGGTGTTTCTCCGTGTCTCAATGTATTTGACATATACGGCGCGCATCTGGCACTCATTTAACATATATAATGTTTGTCGGTGTTCTGCGAATGTGCCGTGAGCATTTTGTGGGTTGGTCGGGTGCCCCCCCCCCCATGTTGGCATGCGCTACTCACACATTACGCCAATGTCACGCACGCTGGGTGCATGCTGGCGCAATGCCAAAATGTGCTGGACTGTCGTTGGACATGTGTCGCTCATGCGCTGGCACTATGCTCTCATACGTTGTGCAACACGTTTAACGGTCGCTAGTGGAACGTTATGAGTGCATTAAGCCAACGGTAGGTAAACGCCGCATGCGCGAGAGGCACATTAGCCACACGTTGTGTCAAACTTTTTTGTTTCTTTTCTCACGCGTCGACATAGGCTGCCACTATGTCAGACCGACGCTATGCTTACGTCCACTATGTTGCGCTGACTTCCAACTTCCCCCCCCACCCACGCCGAAAAGTTCAATGCATCTCGACGTAAAAAAGTGATTCTACGCATTGGTGGCGCGCTTGCGAGATGCGTCGTAATGTGACAGGGCCTTTAGTTTGAGCAGAGTAGGTCTGAGACAGTGGTGTTACCGGCAGGTGGCAGACATGCCGGGTTAATAATTTAGTCTGTGAAAGTTTACAAACAAACTAAGACATTGCACATGGCTAAAGACTATTTTTTGGTTTAAATTAAGTTTTCAAAGACACTGAGACCACATTTGGATAAAGAAATTAGTATTCTAAAATACCGCCCGAGATTAAAGAGGTGGAAGACTAAACTTGCTTTAAAATTTTAGCTTAGTAAAATACTAGACGTGGGTTAATTGACTGATTGTTGGTGATTTCATGGTGTCGGCAGCAAATGCCATATTCACAACGTGAAATACTAATTATATCAATTACAGTTTTCTAAGACTAGACATCGGGAGATCGATTCCCGGTCGAGTCAAACCAATGATGTACAACAATCATACTTGTTGCTTCCTAGCTTGGCGCTCGGCATTAATAATAACAGGATAGAGCAAGGACTGGTTAGCTTAATGTCAGGCTAATGTGACTGAGTGGGATATCGGGTCATGGTGCAGGCGGCCTGATTTCCCATTGGGGCAGCTATAAAGTCACCATGAGTGTGCACTATCACAAGTCAGTACCCGTCCTGATATGACCTCAGATGTTGCCAGGACGTAAAACTCCAACAACCACCCGACCAAGATCGCCAAGTGTGTTCTTTTGACAAGTAGCAGGCAATGTACCTGGCTCACCTAGGTCATCCTCAGGTTAATGGTGTCAGAGTACAGTCCAGTTGCGCTGTTTCTTGCCCAGGCTAGATGCCTTCAGTGCCGAGGCTAGCTCGCATCGTAAAGAACTGAATTAATAATTAATCCCCCAAGAGTTCTCCCTGTCTTATCGATCTGCCGATTGATTTCTACACTCAGTATGACCAGCTATTTCCCCCCCCCCGCCCCTCCCACCATGCCCCCCCCCCCCGCCTAGATAGGGGAAGGGGGGGGGGGGGGGGGTTACCAGGAAACTAGTTTGCGGGGAAACGCGGGACGGCCAGACCCCCCCCCCCCCCCCCGCGCGCACGGCATCCCAGCCTCAACTATATTGCAGGGGTGTGAAACTGTGACTAAACGGGCATGTTACCACAAACGACCCTCCTCAAGGTGCAATTTAGTAAAGTAACTTAGACTAGAGAAAACTCACACAAATTGATAGGGTGCCTATATGAAATAGACATGAAACACATTTAGGCTCAGAAATAACAGAATATGATTATAGACAGTGATGTACTCCACAACAAAAGAATATTACCATGAAGCCCACAAGGATTATTTGAGATTGTTATGCTATTTTCTTTCACATTACAACCCATTCAGCTCCAATTCAGGAATGTGGTCCAATCCTTTGGTGTGTATTAAAACAAGTAACAAAGTGAGCATTCTTAGAAGTTTAAGTTCAATATGGCTGAAAGTTCCAGGAGCTGTATATTTCCATAAAGATATGACGATTATTCGGAGTATACACGTTTAAGATATAATCACATAATTTTGACATGTATTCTTTATGACTATGAGAATATTCACGATATTCTAAGGAAATATTCAGCTCATATAAATCTCAGTCATATTGAGCTGCTATCATTTAACCTGGAATGATCATTGATATCCTATCCATCACCACCCCACTCCACCCACCCCCCTTTGTTTGGGGCACCACTGGATAGAATTGATGGCATCTCACACTGAACTGATTAAATTGATTTATTAAAAGGATCAAATGGTAGATTTCTTGAGACAGCCAATTCACTTCAGCCCATTATTTGCATGTGCATTTAATCAAGTCTGATTTTTTTTTAGAGGATGGTTTAGCACGAACAACAAATTCTGGCCAAGTGCATGTGTTTTGAAGAATATGTCGAACCCGATCCCGAAATAAGTACACCATATAATCATGGTCCCCCCAATGTGTTGCTACCTTGTCATGGTGGGGAGGCTTGCGTGCCTCCGTGACCATGATAGCTATACCGGCGGGGGCTAGCCCCCTGGCAAGTTTAACCAAGCTGGGCAGGACTCATGGTAGAGGACAGACTAAGAGCAGCAACTGGTCCTCCAGGTTGGGGGTTGGGCGTGGGGCCAACAACCCCACCCTGGAAAAAAGAACAATGTTACAGAATCACGAACAAGAAACTCAAGGCCCAGGACCGGGAAAACTGGAGAGCCCTTGTTTGTGGCCTATGCCCAAAGTTGGGCAGTAGGCGACACGTTCATCTACGACACGTCTGAGGAGGTGTTTGTGTGGGTGGGCGCTGATGCCTCAACGGGCGAAGAAGAAGAAAAATATAATCATGGTACACCATGACGTGACAATGTATCGCTTCCACAATATGGATATTTTTGATGAACACATATTATATTTCCAACCGTAGTTAACTATGACCAGGAGAGTATATGTTATAGGTTATGAAACAGGTATAGTTAGACATTTTGTATTAATGTTTATATGATCATAAAAATAAAATTACCATTAGCCTGTATGTTATCCGCTTCATCATTTGTATGCCCTAATAAATAAGCTGAGGCTAATGTGATTACAACAGAATCAGAATATGTATCTACATCGACCCCCTGACCAATAGCAGATATGAGTTAGACTGGCAGAATAGGTCACATTAAAAGTAGTAGGCCTATATTTACACAGCTAAGTCTAAGATCAAGACTAAGATAATTCCACAAGGTGACAAGGCTTTTATATATCTTTATATATAGGTACGGAGTATAACAATGGTAGATAATATATAATAATTAATATATAATGGAAACAATTCCCTTCGTATTTTTATACTCGCATAATGCGTTATACATCATATATAAATATAGGCGACACTCCACATGACAGTAGTTAGGACGCTCTCTAAATACTAAATAGGCACTCAGTGACTCAGCATCTCCACCACCAGGTCAATAAGGCGAGTGTTGTGACCAACGTAGTAGAAGCACACCTGACCTGCTGAAACTGAAAGCCAGCCAGCCGTGGGCCAGTGTTTTACTGTTTACACTCGGATCGGCGAGCCCAGCAATGCAGGATCAACACACTCTTTTCACCACGATTTAGTTTTTCTGTCTTGCGCTGGCACCGGGTATTGTACCGACGATGTTATTGTCTAGAAGCACCACGTGTTCCACAAAACTGTCGGCACAGAGCCCAACGTGGATCGTGGTGCTACAAAGCGATGAGAACCCATGAACAGACAAAAGAGACTGCGCTCTACGGGGGTAGTTCACATTTTCGGAGTGACAGCGCGGGATCAGAATTTTCTACTCCAACGAAAACAATCGCCAAAATGCAAAGAAAACGCGAAACATGGGAACCGGTGTTTGTGTTTGAGCTGACAATGCACGAAGAAAGGTTGATTACTTACCTTCTGCCTTATAATATGAAAATACAAATGATGGTTTGACGGCTTATAAGACAAGCAAGGGTCTGCATGTTTTCATCTACTTGTGGTAAATATTGCGACGTCAGAGTTTTGTGTGTAGTTGTCTGGCGGTTCGACTATCCGCCTCAGTTAGACTTATCGGCCGGATAATGGCCCGTTCCCGCGCTGTTGGGTGTCGCCGATAGATTTGACGCTTATTTGTGTTGCTTTAGGGTAGAGCTATTGAAGCAAACTCTCAAATTTAAAGCTGCATAGTCCGGTGAAAACATCAAATTTTCAAAACTAAAACAACTATTTAGATTTGATTCTACATATCTTACTTAGGTACTGGTGCACTTATTAACCCCACATAGAAGGGATGCGGTTAATGCAGTACCTCGGATACCTTAGGTGCTAAAATACCTCAAGGAGTTTGACGCCCCTGCCTTGCAAAGTTATAAACCACTGCCTTGTGGTACAAGTGTTGGTTCTTGATAGAATGGAAGGCTAAGGGAGCAAACCCTAACAGAAAACCATGTTATCGTGGCAGCATTAAGGGCGGATGAATGGAACTCCCAACATCTCCCGACCAGCCACTGCAGGGACAAATAGTTTGCGCCTGTCTTGACATGTTCTTGCCGGTGTGAGACCTCTATTTGAGAGAGTGCCGCTAGTAACTTGCAAAAGCCAGCAGCACTTCAACACTTTGCAAGCAGCTTTTGTGAAATGTACAACCGCACAAAGGGGCAGTTAGGTAGTGAAAGCAGTCTTTGTCACATTGCGACTGACAACATGATGATGATGATGAGAAGGGAATACTGAGACAATTTAATAGAACCTATTACTGCAGAAGTCTATGGTGTCCGAGGTTTGTGTGTTTTCACTTCAAATATCTTCACATTTAGCCTTTTAAAATAGTATATTTATCTGAGAAAATGACGGACTCAAAACCACCGGACTATGAAACTTTAAAGAAATGGCCATTCTACAAATTATTTCAAATTGCTATATTTTACTGAAAATATTAGAATTATTAAAAATAATTAGGGCCCCTACATTCTAATTTCTATAATTCTTACCCGGAACGTATATTATCGTGTGGTTCGGCGCGGGGGATATGTATTCAACAACAGCATAAAGCTGCTATATATATCAGCATACATACCGTCCATATTCACAATCTTTCATTCTGTCCCTAAGGGCCATGATATATGTGAACATATTTTTGCTGGCTTGATTATGTGAGTTGAAATGGTAACACATTATTATTAAGTTTGATTTACCGGTACAATATGCGTGAAATGCCTCCGTTAACCGCCCAATCTGGTCCTGCTTGGCAAGCATGATGGCCATGTTGCCGAAAACTTTCTGGGCTTCTTCGCCCGCGACATGAAGGAAGATACAGCATTGCACTATTTCTGTTTTTGTAACGACTCCTGAAGCCATGGCATATATATTATATGCTCTGATACATGTTTTCCAGTTTGAATGTGCGTTGTTGCAGAGGATGAGCTGACCTGGCAGTGTGAGGCCGGCAGTGTGTTTGCAGGCAGCATTGTCCTTATCTGACACCATGTGAAAGTACGATGTCTGAACACTTTGACTTCTGGATACTGAATCTTTATTCCCCGTCCAGGGACCTGACCCGCCGACACCCTGTGCCTCTGATGTCATCTCATTTACATATTCCTTTGTTCTCTGCTCATGCCTGGATGTCTTTTACGCATATATTACAGCAACCAATACAAATAGGAATATAGCAACCACCTCTCTCCACCTTCCATACATAGCAAATCGAACAACATGGGAACCAAACCTGGGTTCGCTCCACTGCTCTTGTTTTTATTCACTTTTCCTTCACAACATTACAATATAATTTAATACCTTAGTTCTGTTTTAGCCTGACAATAACAATGCCATCATATTATTAGCCTATATTTATTGGATATTTTACTGAGGCTATATATTTATGCTACGTTATAATGCCCATGTATAGCGCTGATTCACTTAGTGCTCCATTATTTAGGAACGTATCTAGATTGCTAAACGCCATACACTATATATACACTATATACATATATAATATAAGTATATATATATACATATTTTCTTTACATAGTTTGCTTGTCGGGACGGCTTTATAGTGCTGCACTACTGGAGAATGAGGCTGCCAGCACAATGACCATATATCCCACTCAGTCACATTATCCTGATACCAGCAAAACCACATATTGTTCTGTCCTAGCAATGCCAAGTACCAGACTGGGGAGTGACAAGCGTCAATTTTGTAAGTCATTGCATGGTTTCCCGTCCTGATATGACCTTAGATGTTGCTAGGACGTAAAACAACAACAAACAAACAGACAAACATGGTCTACTCGGACAGTACTCTTACCAATGGGGACCTTTCATGAGCCATTTCTCTCGCTATACACTTGGTGGCAGCACCCGTTCCCGGTCCAAGCCGGCCATCATGGTTGGAAAAAGGGTGTAGGTGTGTGTGTGTGTGTTGGTGGTGTATGTGTGTGGTGGGGAGATGGTGTGTGTTGGGGGTTTAGGGATGGGGTGTGGGTGTAGATATGTGAGTGATGGGGGTGTAGGTGAGTGGTGTGTGTGTGGTGGGGGTGTAGGTGTGTGGTGAGGGTTTAAGGATGTGGTGTAGGTGTGGTGGGGGTGTAGGTGTGTGGTGGGGATTAGGGATGTTGTGGTGGTGTAGGTGTGTGGTGGGGGATTAGGGATGTGGTGGTGGTGTAGGTGTGTGGTGGTGGTGTAGGTGTGTGGTGGGGGAGATGGTGTGTGGCGGGGGGGTTAGGGATGTGGTGTCGGTGTAGATATGTGAGTGATGGGGGTGTGGTGAGTGGTGTGTGTGTGGTGGTGGTGTAGGTGTGTGGTGAGGGTTTAGGGATGTGGTGGTGGTGTAGGTGTGTGGTGGGGGTGTAGGTGTGTGGTGGGGGTGTAGGTGTGTGGTGGTGGTGTAGGTGTGTGGTGGGGGATTAGGGATGTGGTGGTGGTGTAGGTGTGTGGTGGTGTAGGTGTGTGGTGGGGGTGTAGGTGTGTGGTGGGGGTGTAGGTGTGTGGTGGGGGTGTAGGTGTGTGGTGAGGGCTTAGGGATGTGGTGGTGGTGTAGGTGTGTGGTGGGGGTGTAGGTGTGGTGGGGGTGTAGGTGTGTGGTGGGGGATTAGGGATGTGGTGGTGGTGTAGGTGTGTGGTGGTGGTGTAGGTGTGTGGTGGGGGTGTTGGTGTGTGGTGGGGGTGTAGGTGTGTGGTGAGGGTTTAGGAATGTGGTGTAGGTGTGTGGTGAGGGTGTAGGTGTGTGGTGGGGGTGTAGGTGTGGTAGGTGTGTGGTGGGGGATTAGGGATGTGTTGGTGGCATGGTATTGGATGTGCAGGTATTGCAGGTATAGCAATACCTCAGGGAGTTTGACGCCCCTGCCTTGCAGAGTTGTAAACCACTGCCTTGTGGTACAGGTTCTTGACAGAACCGAAGGCTAAGGGAGCAGACCATAAACAGAAAACCATGTCACTGTGGCAGCATTAAGGGTGGTTGATGTATGGAACTCCCAACATCTCCCGACCAGCCACTGCAGGGACAAATAGTTTTGCGCCTGTCTTGACATGTTCTTGCTGGTGTGAAACCTCTATTTGCTCCCCGAGAGAGTGCCGCTGGTAACTTGCAAAAGTCAGCAGCACTTCAACACTTTTACAGGCAGCTTTCATGAAAACAGTCTTTGTCGCATGGCAACTGACAGCAGGATGATGATGATGATGGTAGCATAGGTGTGTGTGGTGTAGGTGTGTGGTTGTGGTGTGTGGTGGTGGTGGTGGTATGTGGTGGGGTTGTAGCTGTGTGTGGTTGAGGTGTGTGGTGAGGGTGTAGGTGTGTATGTGGTGAGGGTGTAGGTGTGTGTGTGGTGAGGGTGTAGGTGTGTGGTGGGGGTTTGGTTGTATGGTGGGGGTTTAGGTGTGTGGTGGGGGTGTAAGGGGTACTGGAGGTATCGGTGTGTGGCGTGGGGTACATGTGTGTGGTGGGGGTGTAGGTGGTTTGTGGTGGAGGTGTAGGGGTGTCTTGCAGAGCGGCACCTCACAATCTGTAGCATCCCTAAACCCCCACCACACCCCGTCACCCCCCACCACAGCCCATCAACCCCCACCACACACACCTACACCCTCACCACATCCCTACACCCCCACCACATCCTTAAGCCCCACCACACCCATACACCCCACCACACCCACCCCACCATACACCCCTACACCCCCACCATACACCCATACACCCCCACCACATCCCCCTAAAACCACATGCACATATCACAAATCGGTACCCATCCTGGTATGTCCTTAGATGTTGCCGGGGCGTAAAACTTCAACAACCAACTAACCAACCAAGCCAACGACTGAGATCATGTTCGGCCTTATAGGTCTCTGTCGCTTACGTCACAAGCCAGCTGTCCCGCGACCGGTAATTTGTCTGGATCAAGTTGGTTCTGGATTAGACTTGATCGTGAATTCAAGATTGTTCTGCGAAGTGGGATATCCCCTTCAAGTTACTTTGTCCGATGAAAGCATAATTTAATTTTTTTAAACGAAAATAAACAAAAAGAAAAAAAAGGCCAGATCGGTAAGAGACATTCTAATGTGTGGGTTCGAATCATATCCGAGTAAAACCAATGACTTAGAAAATTGATACTTTCCGCTACCTAGCCTGGCACTTGGCATTGGCCCATAATTTTCGAATTGTGGTTGATCCGGTGGCTGAAGCCCGAGACGCTCACATCATTAAGCAGCGCATGCGGCACCCTCCTCCTCCTCCCCACACCCCTGCTTGACTCGCATTCGGGCTACAGGTTCAAAGGTATACTGTTTTTAACCCAACACTCCCGCTTCCACCCACGAATCCCCCATGTCACAAAGCAACATAACAGTAAAAAAGGCACCCATGTCATAAAGTAACATGCAGCGAACCCGCCGCGCCAAAGCTCCTAGAGGTCGACCCGCAAAGCGTGCCTCTAGGAAGAGCACGACCACGCCATGGACCGACCCGAGCAACTCAATAAGCTGGCAAGATGGCGGCCCGTCCCTGCAGCCACCGCCACCCTCACTGCCGCTACCGCAAACCCACGCCGCCGAGAGGCTTCCCACTCACCGTCTACGCCACGCAATCTGCCAACACGGCGCCGACGCCCGTCTCCTGAATGGCACTGTCCCAGCTGGGCATGTACATTGTCACTGATTTCCCCCTCACCCGCCCTGGCTAGAGGTCGCACCGGCTCACAAGCAATTCGCGACGTCCTCCAAATAAGCTTGGTAAGCGTCTGGTCTTCACCCTCACCCTCGCCGCGCCACCGCTCCCAGCGCCGGGCCAACACGCAGGGGATCCACGCCCCCGACTGATACACCTCGCAGAGCCGACAACACGACAATGACGCATATGGCAGGGGCGCCCGCTCTACGGCCGAGGAGGCGGTCCGCTTGATCGTAGCGGGCGCAGACGGAAAATCAAACACCAGAAAGAAAGGTATTCCGTCCAAATACTTGTTTCCTTATGATCTCGTAGAGCAGGGGGGATGAAGGAAAGGCCATAAAGAAGGGGGAGGTGACCCGGGAGGAGTATACGTTGGGTTTAAAGCAACTCGAGTACCAGCGCGCATTCCCGGCGAGCGCCTCAGAGGCCCTCTCTCGCCACCAGGAGATGGTGGCACAGGACAACTGCACCCTAGCGTGGCCGGTGGTCATGAGATACTCCGAGGAGATCTTCACGAGGATCGCGGACGGTAGGCTCCCCGATGGCTGGAAAGATACGGCAGCCATCAACGCCGCCCGCACTGAGATCATAGCACCATATCCACCACCCCAGCCAACTCAGCCAACCACCAGCCAGGGAAGCAACACCAACAAAAGACCAGTGCCGACCCACGCAGCCAATACG
Source organism: Branchipolynoe longqiensis (assembly GCA_030323885.1). Taxonomy (NCBI): domain Eukaryota; kingdom Metazoa; phylum Annelida; class Polychaeta; order Phyllodocida; family Polynoidae; genus Branchipolynoe; species Branchipolynoe longqiensis. Next base: position 29,092,087 of record CM059190.1, on the reverse strand, counting down.
ACAAGGCACTGATGGGCACACCCTGCCCGGCATGGAATAAAGACCCTGGCTCCTAAGACAAGGCAGCTAAGGGCGAATCACATGCTTTGGGCGCACAAAAAATGGCGCACGTCTGCGGCTACTGCGCAAATGTCCGTAGAATAGTCACCAACCACACGGAGGCCAGCTGCTAATCCAAAAAATCAAGAGATCGACCCGGTAAGACTTCCCAGTGGGATTTTTAGTACACTGGCGGGAGGATGATGCATCCACGCCCCGCCGTCCCAATAACGCCCGAACCGTAGCATGTCCCCCGACTTACCGTGTAGCAGCTGAGCCTCCGGGCAAAAACTCTGTATTTGTTGACATTCTCTCGGCCCCGGGTGGCTTCCCTCTGAGCAACCCCCTAGCCACGGGGATTCCCCCCCAGTGACGTCACGTCCGCAGCCGGTTCCCGGCGGATCAGCAGGCCCCACCTTCTGGTATCACTGGGAAGATCAAGACTATGCCCACCATATCACGGTGTACACGGAGGAGGAGCTGTGACGGGGTGCGCTCTTGGGCTCCTTCATGGTCCCACCCTTCACGCCCTGAGCCCAGTGCAGCCACATCATGACGCGCCCTACGTCAGAGAGCGTATATATAAACAGATGAGAGGGACAACTCCCGCGAAAATCAGTAACATAGGCTACAGTGGCGCTCCTGGCGGTTATTGTTGAACAAGCTTTGAGTTTGACGGTACGTGCAGTGCAAAACATTTGTTTTATTCAAAATTAATAGAAATCCAGAACCGTAACCTTATAAATTTAATATAATCTATTCGTTGAGTATGTTTTCTCTATGTGTACAAAGCGATTTGTTTCTAGATGGTGTGGTTTTAGAGATATTTCACTTTTTCTGTATGAAGATTGCTCACCGCCATTGACAATGCATTGAGTTTGCCGTACGCGTAGTGAAAAACATCAGTTTTATTCCAAATTAATAGAAATCCAGAACCCTAACCATATCAATTTAATATAATGTTTTTGGTAAAGATGTTTTCTATGTGTATTCCAATCAGTTTGTTTCTAGGTGTTGTAGTTTTAGAGATATTTAGCTTTTTGTCTCTGAAGATTGCTCACTGCCATTGACAATGCATTGAGTATGCCGGTACGCGCAGTGCAAAACGTCAGATTTATTCAAATTTAATAGAAATCCAGAACCCTAACCGTATTAATTTAATATAATCTTTTCGGTAAACATGTTTTCTATGTGTATTCCAATCAGTTTGTTTCTAGGTGTTGTGGTTTTAGAGAAATTTAACGTTTTCGGTATGAAGATTGCTCACTGCCATTGACAATGCCTTGAGTTTGCCCATATGCGTAAACTGTTCAACAACCACCACTTGGAGCGCCACAGTCGGCAGCTGTTACACGGTCTAGTATGAGAGTTGTCCCTCTCATCTGTTTATATACACGCTCTCCGCCTACGTCCACCCCTGGGAAGCGCCGCATCATCGTGGACCTCTCCTACCCCCCGGGCTGCAGTGTCAACTCGGGCACCCGTAGGAGGGAGTACCTCGGCCACCCTTATGCCTACACGCTGCCCGCAGCCTCCGACCTGGGCCGACGATTGGCCCTCGAGGGCAGGGGCGCCTTCTGCTGGTCCACGGACATCTCCCGGGCCTACTGGCAGCCCCGAGCGGACCCCTGTCGAGCCCGTTCTTCTGCATAACGGTCGACGGGCGCTTAAACCTGGACATAGCATTGCCCTTCGGCTGCTGCACCTCGGGCGAGGCCTGCGTCCGCATCACCACCTCGGTCTCCTGGATGCTCCGGCAGCATGGCTTCTTCAGCCTCATCTACGTGGACGACTTTGTCGGCTGCGAGGCGTTGTTCTTGGAGGCCATGCATGCCTTCGATGCCATCCGGGAGATCTGCGCCACACTCGGGTTGGCCCTCGCCCCGACAAGTGCTGCCCACCGACCGTCCGGCTCATCTGGCTCGGGATAGACTTTGACACGGAGGCCATGGTCCTCTGTATTCCCGACCAGAATTTGCAAGAAGTCATCGGCGAGTGCGAGCGCTGGCTCGAGCGCCCGACCCTCACAAGGAAGGCCCAGCAGAGGCTCATGGGCCGCCTCGCCCACATCAGCACCTGCCTCCCGGTGGCGAGGAAGTTCATGGGCCAAATCTTATGCAGCCTGCGATCTGCCCCTGCGGACGGCCCTGCTGACATTGACCTTGACCTTAAGCACGATGTCCGCTGGTTTCGCGGCCGGCGGGAATGGTGTATGCCTCCTCCCACCCCCACCGCCGCCCCCAGTGGGTCATCAAATGTGACTCCTGCCTCACGGGCGGGGGTGCCTTCTCGATGAGCTTGTGCTTTGCGGAGGCGTATGATGACGCCATGATCGCGGCCTACCCCACCATACACGAGCTCGAGGCCGTGAACCTCATTCTGGTGGTCCAGACCCTGAAGCCCGAGGCCCCGGGGGGTACGAGGTCATCGTGAACACCGACGACCTGGCCCCGGCCCCTTATGACGTCGGGCAATTCATTGCCCATCTCCATCGTGAGCTTCCCTCCCCTGCCTCTGTTGCCAACGCCTTCTCCGGGGCCCGCTCCTGCGTCCGGGAGGCGTGGGGAGGACCTCGCCCCCTTCGACGCCCCATTCGCGGAGCGCGTCAAGAGGGGCGGCGAGAAGCTGTTCACCACCCTGGTGTGCAGGGCGCCCGCCATCACCCCCGACATGATACCCATCATCTACGTGCACATACGCTCCCAAGGACACCTCGGGGTCACCCCGTGGGCCACGGTCATCATCGCCTACTTTACCTTTGTCAGGCAGTCGAATCTGCTGTCCCCCTCCCATGCCCCGTGGGGAGGCCCACACATGCTTCGCAGGGATGACGTCCAGCGCGCCCCGGGCGGCCTTCGCGTGCGCATCACATCCTCCAAGACCATCCATTCCCCAGCACAGGCCGTCTCGCTCTTCATCCCTGTGCTGCCCGGATCGCCTGTCCGCGCTTGAGACCGTGCACTGGTGCCGGCGCCAGGCGATGCCCCGGCATTCCTCGCGCATGCCGGGATGCCTCTCACCCCCCGTGATGTCACCCCCCTCCTCCGGGCCGCCCTTGAGGCCACCGGAGTCCCCGAGGCTGCAAGATACACCCTCCATGGGCTCCGCAGGGGCGTAGCCCAGGCCTGCTCTTCGAGGGGGTTGGACCTCTCCGCGATCATGGCCCAGGGGACCCGGGAGTCCGATGCAGTCCACGCCTACGTTCCAAGGCAGGTGCCTGCAGACGCCCCGAGAGCCTTGGCCTTGTGTTTTGGGTTGGCTCCCGGGCCTACCTCCTCGAGCTCCCAGGTCCTCCCTACACCATCGGCCGACATAGACCAAGTGGACTGAACTATGAATGACATTGATCTAACCCTCACATTTAACCTTATGTACACCTTCCCATTTATTCAATAAACCCTATTCTCTCCCACTCCAGTCTCGAGCTTCCTCTGTCTGAATCAGCCCATAATTTTCTAATTGTGGTTGATCCGGCGGCGGAAGCCCGAGAAGCTCACATCATTAAGCAGTGCATGCGCTGCCCTCCTCCTCCTCCCCACACCCCCGCTTGACCCGCATTCGGGCTACAGGTTCAAATGTATACTGTTTTTACCACACTCACCCACCCTCTTTGTTACCGCCACTGTGTGTGGGTCGGCTCCCGGGCCTACCTCCTCGAGCTCCCAGGTCCTTCCTACACCATCAGCCGACATAGACCAATTGGACTGAACTATGAATGACATTGATCTAACCCTCACATTTAACCTTATGTACACCTTCACATTTATTCAATAAACCCTATTCTCTCCCACTCCAGTCTCGAGCTTCCTCTGTCCGAATCAATATGCTAGAGTAAGGACTGGCTTGCACAGGATAATGTGACAGTGGGATATTGGGTCATGTTGCCAGTGGCCTGGTCTTCTAATAAGGCAGCACTATAAAGTTACCATGAGTGTCCTCCTATGTATGCTGCGTTCCACTCCACCATCCAATCTGTCATGATATCAACCTACTTTCAACTGACCCTCAATGCTTGACCCCTACCGTCATCAGTGATTGACCTTGACCCCATGAAATCACTGTCTGTAAAATCTGTCAATAACCGGTTGGCTTCAAAGCTGAACATTTCGAAACTGAGATACATACTGTGAGAGTGAATGCCACATGTCTAAATTAGATACCAATGCACTTAGTCATCATGTAATTCCACATAGCAAGAAATATGGAGAATATAATTAATTACAGTATGACCCTATTAAACCAAACTTGAAGGGACCCTAGAAATTTGTTTGGATTAACCGATCATTGGTTTAACCGAGCTTTGCCTTCGACTTTGACTTGGCTTTGGCAAAAACTCAGATGCATTATGAATGTAATATACAATGTATGTGGACACTTTGATTATTGTTTTTTTATGTATATACAGTATAACCCCGTTGGTTAAACCAAACGATCGGTTAATCCAAACTTTTTCGGCAGCCCGGCAAAATACTACCATTTATTATATAATAAAAGTCTCAGATGACCTTATAGTTATAACCACATGAAAGTTTGGTTTAACCATACTGGAAGTGGCCTGGTTCCTGACAATTTTGTTTGGATTAACCGATACTCTGGATTAACCGACTTTGGTTTAACCAACTTTTATATGATAAATGGTAGTATTTAGCCGGGCCGCCAAAAAAAGTTTGGGTTAACCGATCGTTTGGTTTAACGGAGCTTGGTTTAATGGGGTTGTACTGTATATACATAGAAAATAATCCTCCGGTGCGACTGACACTTGTCGACACCTATTGGAGGCGAGGTGGGCCGCAGGTGGCGCCACCTGTCATGTGTGGAGTGTTATGGAGAATAACAATGGTAATGACTATAATATAATAAATATATAATGGAATCAATTCCCTTCGTAATTTTATACTCGCATAATTCGTTATACATCACATAAATCGGCGGAGAAATTGTAGTGTATTTATCATATATCATTGTACGATTATATATGTAAATGATTTAATGGCCCGTGGGATTTGACCGTGGATTTGCTGCGGTGCTCTACTAAGCCGCTGCCCAATGGTCAATTCCTTGTTTGAATGGTCAATCGCCGATAAATTTGACTTTTTGTCGGTAGGGTGGTTTAATGCGTTGCCCCAGAGGATTAAAGTGCTCCAACCCAACCTCGTCTGTCTTTCTCTTGTTTATTCCGTAGCCAGTTTTATACCAGTTTACTAGAACCTGTAAGTTGTGCTGAAACTTATGTTGTACAGCTTTTCGACGTGAATGCCAACACCTATTCTGCATGTTTAACTTCATATATCTTCAAAGTTAGCCATTTGCAATAACAGTTACCTCAAACTAAAGTGAGGTAGATTATAATATAGGCCGTATAATATATTTGTCTAAAAAAAGTAAAAAGTCATATGGCAGAAACTGAGAAAGTCAAAACCATCGGCATATGCAACCTCAATACAGTACAACCCCGTTAAACCAAGCTCGGTTAAACCAAACGATCGGTTAATCCAAACTTTTTTCGGCGGCCCGGCAAAATACTACCATTTATCATATAAAAAAAGTGGGTTAAACCAAAGTTGGTTAATCCAAACTATCGGTTAATCCAAACAAAATTGTCGGGCCCCAGGCCACTTCCAGTATGGTTAAACCAAACTTTCATGTGGTTATCAGGTCATCTGAGACTTTTTTTATATGATAAATGGTAGTATTTTGCTGGACCGCCAAAAAAAGTTCGGATTAATCGATCGTTTGGTTTAACTGAGCTTGGTTTAACTGGGTTATATTGTATATACATAAAAAAAACAATAATCAAAGTGTCCACATACAGTGTATATTGCATTCATAATGCACCTGCGTTTTCGCCAAAGCTCGGTTAAACCAATGATCAGTTAATCTAAACAAATTTCTAGGGTCCCTTCAAGTTTGGTTTAACGGGCTTATACTGTATAGGGGTCGATAGCATCTATCGCATATAGGCCTACTGTAGGGGGGGGGGGGGGGGTTACCTCAAAAACCACTATTTGTGTGAACCAGCAACCTCATTTTCCAACCACTGATAAACTGTTTTCAAGACAAAATATTGGCTAGTGTGACGCGGGCTTTAAGTTGCCACTTGAAAGCCGTTGACCCAGTACACCCCAGTGACCCTGCATATTTCGTCAGGTTTTAGCAATACTTCATCGAACACCTTCCACAAATGTATCTGTGATGTATCTAGAATTATGCGAGAATAAATAACTTCATACCCAGTTAGGGGAAGGGGAACGTATGTCAGGCGGTAGAGTGTCCACCCGTCAAGGTGTGGGTCATCCGATCGATCCTGCTCAATGGACCGATTTGCAGTTTGGGTTATTTTCCATTCCAACCAGTGGTCCACAACTGGCTCATCAAAGGCTGTGGTATGTGCTGTCCTGTCTGTGGGAAAGTGCATATAAAAGACCCCTTGTTGCTTATCGGAAAGTGTAGCCTATGTGCCAACAGTGGGTTTCCTCCAAAGAAATATGACAGAATGACCATTTGTTTGACGCCCAATAGCCGATGATAAAAAACAATGCGCTCTAGAGGCATCGTTAAATTAAAAAAAACTTTCATAGCCAGTGGTTTACTAAGCCGAATACCGATGCCACCACCACGGTTTGGTGTTCCATCTCACTAACTGATCCCTACCAAACCCGTCAGATGGTGTGTATATATATATATATATATATATATATATATATATATATATATAAATATATATATGTGTGTATATATATATATATATATATATATGTGTGTGTGTGTGTGTGTTTTTGCTGTGACTGACTGACACAGTGCACAAGAAGGTTGTAATGAGGTTAGACACCGGATGAGGGCGCCACGGGTACGTGGGCACGTGAGGAATAACATATAATATATATTTTGGAACTTCCATTAATTTGATGCGCATATACATACAATATATATAATAAATAAATATATATATATATATATATATATATATATATATATATATATACAGTAAAACCTCCCTACCCGACCACCTCCACAGATCGACCACTCCCCTATATCGATCGCTTCATTTGGGTCCCAACAATACCATTGTAACCATATTGTAACTCCCTAAACCGACCACCTCCCTAAATCGACCACTTAAAGTCGGTCCCAAGGTCGGTCGATTTAGAGAGGTTTTACTGTATATATATGAGTGTGCGCGTGCGAACGCACTCTGTTTGATTCGCCCAATCTGACGTAAGGTAACTCCATATTTTGTTGTTACCCACCCACTGCCCTCACATAGCTGTCATGTGTACGCCCGTGATAATGTTTACAATTGTAAATGGTCTACATTATAGAATAGATCTAGAGCCGTGTTCACACGGGCGAGTTAAGCCGATTCATATAAATCGCCTTGCCTAGTTCGCCTCACATTTGCCGTGTGAACGCGATGCTGAGGCGGATTAGGGCTGAATCGATTCATATGATTCGCTTTATATAAACCACCTCGCGAGGTAGTTTATATGAAGCGAACTAGCTTAGGTCGGCCCATCTCGCCCGTGTGAATGCAACCGACTTACTTGAGGCGGATTAAGGACGTGACAGTCGAGACCTGAGTTTGTTGACTTTCCGGTAAATTTGCTTTATGAACCTGCTAGAGGTGCACATATATTTTTTTCATCATTTATTTTTAGGGTTTCACTGCCCAGCAGAAGTTTTGACCGTTCCAAACCAATACGATTCAGTCAATACATATCTAGGTCGAACCCACACTCTCTCGTGCCGACGTCGACGAACCCAAAATGGCGCTGGTTAGTCTGGACTTGCTCATGCGCAGATATCCACTTCCGCCTTAAACCGATTCAAAGCACTGCCCGTGTGAACGCGAAACACTTTCAAACTAAATCGATTCATATAATTCGCCTTGTCTAAATCGCTTTATATTTTGCCCGTGTGAACACGGCATACGTTTGAGATGCTAACGCTAAATAAAGGCAGCATAGCCGATTGTTATCTTCAAGCAAATTACGAGGATAAGGCAAAGAGCTGTGGAATGAGAAAAACTGAAGGCAAGGAGCAGTGGAATGAGATTGACATTTCCCGTTTAAAGTTGCATAGTCCGATGCTTTTGAGTTTTTGCTATTTTCTCCGATAAATATATTATACTAATCGTTATAATCTACTTTACTTTAGTTTGAAGTAACTTTAATTTTAAATGGCTAAGTTTGGAGATATTTGACGTCAAAACATGCCAAAATAATTTTAGCAAGCATGCCAAAACTCTGACACCATAGACTTCAGTAGTAACAGTTTCTATTAATTGACTTATTATGACCTTCTATGCAGCAACAAATGCTTAATCAGTGCACCAGTGTCTAAGTTGAATATGTAGAATCAAATCCAGATAAGTGTTTTGGTTTTGAAAATTTGATGTTTTCATCGGACTATGCAAATTTAATTAACCAATGTAAAAGAAATTTGATTAAAAAACAGAGAAATATCGACATTCTATTAGACGATAAAAGTTGTACTTTACTGACAGGCCCCTTCATACTGTCGTATACTTTGTGTGACCGTGAAAATGTTGACCCCTTTGGACGGCCCCTAAGTAGGCCTAATACCAGCAGGACTGGTTCTGCGATACTCAGTTCAGCCAAACACAAAACCCTCCCTCACCACCTCACTCAGCTTTCACAAAATGTTCAAACCAGACCCGGTGGCCGAATCGATAGAGCGTGATCCTTGCGTTTGGGAAATCGGGCGTTCGGCTCCCGGTCGAGTCAAACCAATGACTTAACAAATTGACACTTGTCGCTTCCTAGCCTGGCGCTCGGCATTAATAGGATAAATAGGGCAAGGACTGGTTAGCTCAGTGTCAGGATAATGTGACTGTGTGGGATATCGGGGCATGGTGCTGGTGGACTGAATCCCCAGTGGGGCAGCACTTTTAAGTCGTCATGAGTGCGCACTGTCACAAGTCAGTACCCATCCTGATATGACCTTAGATGTTGCCAGGATGTAAAACTCCAACAACCAACCAATTAACAAAACTAACCAATAGAATGTTCAAATGCCCCCTCCCCCAGATGGAAACCAGCTATCCTGACCTGAATGCAACCCATATATAGGTCACGAGGATTACACCTACCATGTTTATATACTTACCAGAACGGCTCCAAGAAGTCCATGGCTTAAAAAGTTATATGCAGGATCCAAGTCGACACCGTGAAAAGGCTTAAGCTGCGAACACACTGGACGCGAATGTCACACGGTTCTCGTGCGGGCGTCACATGGAAAAAATTGAAATGTCTGTAATAAAGAGAAGCGGAACACACTGGCGCAGGCGGTTCTCGCGTGGTTCTCGCGCGGGTGGATAGCATCGCTCTTGGAGTGATTTTTGCTGCTTGACGCGTGGTTCCGCTGGGCTTTTGATCAGCTTTCCCTGACATTACCTGACATTACCTGACTTTACGCGACTTTGCCCGATTTTACACGACTTGACTTTACACAACTTGTCTTTACCCGACTCGACTTTACATGACGTGACTTTACACGATGACTTAATGGTGTCGTCTTGTCAAGTCGTTAAAGTCAAGTCGTGTAAAGTCAAGCCGTGTAAAGTCAAGTCAGGTAAAGTCAAGTCGGATAAAGTCAAGTTGTGTAAATTCAAGTTGTGTAAAGTCAAGTCGTGTAAAGTCAAGTCGTGTCAAGTCAAGTCGTATCAAGTCAGGCCGTATAAAGTCAGATTGGGTAAAGTGAGGTCGGGTAAAGTGAGGTAGGGTAAAGTGAGGCCAGGTAAAGTGGGGTCAGGTAAAGTGGGGACGGGTAAAGTGAGGCCAGGTAAAGTGGGGTCAGTTAAAGTGAGGTCTGGTAAAGTCAGATCAGGTAATATATCGATTTTTTGCCGTGCGCCAGACGCATCCAATGTGCTCGCTATTTCCTTGTGATAACTGCTTGCCGTCCGCTTGTACTTGCCGCCCGCATGACGCCCGCGTCCTGTGTGTTCCTAACTTTAAAGTTCCAGTTTGACAACCACGTTTTAACGCATGGACAGCCCTCTATCATGGCTAGAGCTTAGATCACTAGATGGAAATCCCTCTGGTTTCAGTGGCTTGTTTTGTTTTATTGAGGTCACACGTTCGCCGATGCCAGTAGATTATGTCATGTTCTTCTAACCTGCTTTCAACTTAGTCTTAGTGCCCTACTTATACACACACAAAACCACACACACGCACATATATATATATATATATATATATATATATATATTATAGATATACATATATTAAATAGTATATAGACTAACCTCACAGCCAAGGAGCAACATAGATAGGTTGATTGCACCAGGAACGACAGAGAGCTCAACAATTAGGACGCTCACTGCGGAATGGCACTAGTATGGGTTCGAGTCCCAATCTGTGCGCCAGCACCATGACCTGATATCCCACTCAGTCACATTATCCTGACACTGAGCCAACCAGACTTTGCCCTAACCTAATAATGCAGAGTGCCTGGCTAGGATTGATTGATTGATTGATTGGTGGTTGCTTTATGCTGTGTCGGCAGCATAGGCCATATTCATGGCGAGAAATGTTTGTTTTTTGTTCAAACCATCGCTTTTACATGTAAAAGCAGACAATCAATTATGTGCCAATAGACACTTATTAAATTAGAAAGCTCACAATCATATATTTGTGGTCAAGGGAAACAAATTCCTATAGAAAAAGAAAACTTTTATTAATAATTGATAGAATCTATTTAGTAAACTATATGAGGTGGTACAGTCCAGCTGCCCTCAAAAAGGCTAAAATGTTTTGCTGTTTTACCTTAGTAAAAAGGTCATGCATACTGTCTGCAGTGTAGAACTGTTGGCGCAGGGCCAAAAAATCAACGCAACTTAGTTGGCCTGGCTAGGAAGCGACAAGTATAAATTTGTATGTCACTGGTTTTACTCGACCAGGGTTTGAACCCATGATCCCGCGGTCTACTAACAAGGGAGAAGGACGCTCTAACTCATTCGGCCATCCCATTCTCTAACTCATTCGGCCATCAACAGTGTATATAACAGTATATATAACAGTATAGATGGACTATTTTGAAATCTATTAGTATTACTTAAGGGACTGGTCACGTGGCTTTCTTTGTTTTCCGTTAGAACAAATGACAAATATTCACCCCAATTGATAACTTTCAAAATGACATAACTTTCATCTTTGTGCTGGAATAAAAATTTAAAGACCATTTTAATAGTAATTCGCAGTTTTTTCCAATGCTTTTTTTTGTTGTGTTTGACAGTGTTATGCTTTTATTGGACTATGCAACTTTAAGTTTGCATATAACGGCTTCCCAAACGCACGGCGAACATCCTTTAGACTGCCACCATTTCACAAACATTAACAGACTCCTGTCATCATTACAGAGTCAAATAGAAGAGCTAATCAACTACATTATTTACAGATACTATATAATAAACAGCGATCGCGCAATATGGGGTTCAGGTTCGAGTCACCCTTGCATGAGAATTGTCATTGATTTTACTTTCTCCGACAGGCGTATCCATCCAGAAAGTATCTATATATATATATATATATATATATATATACTCTTATATACATATACTGTTATTTATACTGTTATATACTGCTATATATACTGTTATATGTACTGCTATATACTGCTATATGTTGTTATATGTACTGTTATATAATACTGTTAGATATACTGTTAGATACACTGTTAGATACACTGTTAGATATGGTTATATATACTGTTATATACTGTTATATATACTATTATATACACTGTTATATATACTGTTATATACTGCTATATATACCGCTATATATACCGTTGCACATACCGTTACACATACCGTTACACATACTGTTATATAGGCCTATTCTGTTATATATACTGCTATATATACTGTTATATATACTGTTATAAATATTGTTATAATTATTGTTATCTATACTGTTGTCATGGGGGTGATGAAAATGGGAAATATTGCTCCTAGAGCGGGAGTCGAACCCACATCTCTTTGCATTCCAGGCCAGTGTGCTAACCATTACACCACCTAGGCTCCCTGATATCAACACACTACCCAAGCCTACCTGTCTATGCGGCTCCTTGCCTGAGAGATCAGTGCAGACCACTACACTCGTCCCCCTGGAATGGTAAGTCCTTTAATGCTGACAATTACATACATACAGGCAACGCAACACACTTACATACACAGGGTAGGTTCAACAACTATACAGCGCATAGCTTGTACAGGATCATGGTCACGGCACCAGTGTCATGGGGGGTGATGAAAATGGGAAATATTGCGCCTAGAGTGGGACTCGAACCCACATCTCTTTGCATTCCGGGCCAGTGTGCTAACCATTACACCACCTAGGCTCCCTGATATCAACACACTACCCATGCCTACCTGTCTATGCGGCTCCTTGCCCGAGAGGTCAGTGCAGACCACTACACTGTTATATATACGGTTATATACTGTTATGTATACTGTTATATATACTGTTATATACACTGTTGAATCAGATGGGATGGCCAAATGAGTTAGTAGATCCTGTGTTGGTAGATCGTAGGGTCGTGGGTTCAAACCCTGGTCGAGTCAAACCAATGACTTAAAAATTTATACTTGTCACTTCCTAGCCTGGCACTCGGCATTATTAGGATAGGACAAGGACTAGTTGGCTCCGTGTCAGGATAATGTGACTGAGTGGGATATCAGGTCATGGTGCTGGTGGCCTGGTCTTCCAGGGGGCAGCACTATAAAGTCGCCATGAGTGCGCACTGTCACAAGTTGGTACCCGTCCTGATATGACCTTAGATGTTGCTAGGCCGTAAAACAACAAACAAACAAACTATATACACTGTTATATATACTGTTATCATCATCATCATCATGCTGTCGGTCGCGATGCGACAAAGACTGCTTTCATTACTTGACTGCCACTCTCCATTTAGCTCTCTGCTGTGAGAGTTGCGTCCATGAGTCGGTCTTAATATCTCTCAGTTTCAGGTTTCTCTTGATGGTATCCTTGAACCGGAGATGAGGACGCCCTCTCTTTCTGTAACCAGAAGACAGTTGAGAATAGAGGATCTGCTTTGGTAGCCTGTCTGATGACATCCTCATGAGGTGTTCAGTCCACCGGAGATTCTTTTTGATCAGAAGATCTTCCATAGAGGGCAGCCTCGTCCATTCGAGTATTTCCTTATTTCATTTCATGAAAGCTGCCTGCAAAAGTGTTGAAATGCTGCTGGCTTTTGCAAGTTACCAGCGGCACTCTCTCGGGGAGCAAATAGAGGTTTCACACCGGCAAGAGCATGTCAAGACAGGTGCAAAACTATTTGTCCCTGCAGTGGCTGGTCGGGAGATGTTGGGAGTTCCATACATCAACCGCCCTTAATGCTGCCACAGTGACATGGTTTTCTGTTTAGGGTTTGCTCCCTTAGCCTTCGGTTCTGTCAAGAACCTGTACCACAAGGCAGTGGTTTACAACTCTGCAGGGCAGGGGCGTTAAACTCCCTGAGGTATTGCTATACCTGCACACCTGTTATATATACTGTTATATATACCGTTATATATACCGTTATATATACCATTATACAGACCATAATATATAACGGTATATATATCATTATATATACTGTTATGTATACTGTTAGGTATATTGTTACATACTGTTATAAATAATGTTATATATACTGTTATATATACTGTTATATATCATCATCATGCATCATGCTGTCGGTTGCGATCTGACAAAGACTGCTTTCATTACTTGACTGCTGCTCTCCATTTAGCTCTCTGCTGTGAGAGTAATGTCCATGAGTCGGTCTTAATGTCTCTCAGCTTCAGGTTTCTCTTGATGGTATCCTTGAACCGGAGACGAGGGCGCCCTCTCTTTCTGTAACCAGAAGACAGTTGAGAGTAGAGGATCTGCTTTGGTAGCCTGTCTGATGACATCCTCATGAGGTGTCCAGTCCACCGGAGATTCTTTTTGATCAGAAGATCTTCCATAGAGGGCAGCCCCGTCCGTTCGAGTATTTCCTTATTTGTCACTTTGTCCTTCCAGGTTAGCCTCATGATTGAGCGCAGATGTCACATCATGAAGGCATGCAGCTTTTTCACCTGTCGTCTGTACACTGTCCAGGCCTTGGCTCCGTATAGTAGGGTGGATACCACGATTGCACGGTAGATCTTGCCTTTGACCCACATGGACACATGGTGGTTGTTCCAGAGTCTCTGGCATAGTCGGCCGAAAGATGCGCTAGCCTTGGCCATCCTCCTCTGTATTTCAGCACATTTCATGAAAGCTGCCTGCAAAAGTGTTGAATGCTGCTGGCTTTTGCAAGTTACCAGCGGTACTCTCTCGGGGAGCAAATATAGGTTTCACACCTGCAAGAACATGTCCAGACAGGCGCAAAACTATTTGTCCCTGCAGTGGCTGGTCGGGAGATGTTGGGAGTTCCATACATCAACCGCCCTTGATGCTGCCACAGTTACATGGTTTTCTGTTCAGGGTTTGCTCCCTTAGCCTTCGGTTCTGTCAAGAACCTGTACCACAAGGGAGTGGTTTACAACTCTGCAGGACAGGGGCGTCACACTCCCTAAGGTATTACCTGCATACCTGAGGTAATACCTGCATACCCGTTACTGTTATATATACTGTTATATATATTCAAAGCTTTCTGGACATTTTCTATATTAATTAATCTAATAGGCCTATGGGGGTGACATGACTGTATTATAGTACATATAACTCGAGGGACCTACTGCTAATCATCTTACTATGTGGGTAGAAATCAATCCAAATTAAAATCAAGAGAAAGTTCACTTACTTTATTGGCTTTATTACATCTAAACAGGTTTAACTTGTATCCAGGAGTGATTAATATATTGGATGAAGTGAGGCATTTAGTAATCTACTTAGTCGCACAGACGAACACGCGCTGGAGAATCTGCGTGCACTTACCAAGGCAACTCACAGATCTCGTCAGCAGACCCAACAGCTTGTTCGACGGCCCCAGCGCAGAGCACTCGCTTTGATGACGTAGTACACAAGCACTTGCGGTGAAGATGTCACGGGTGGATCTGAGTAAGAACAAAACCGCTTTATTGGTGGCATATGAAGATGTCACCAACACGAAATGCAAAACATCATGGTAGGTAACCACCTCAATTGGTTTGTGCAAATTTCGAGTTTGGATTTATGCCGCGCGTTTAGCGTGGGAACTTCTAGAATAGTTAGTTCCGACAGGTACCGGCTTCCGTTGCTGTTGGGCCTCCCTTTTCATTCGCCGTTTTGCTTCCTGATCAGTGACTCACTCAGTCACTCTTCCCTAATTAGGAGATGTATGCGAATAAATCAAACTGTATATGCTTGTATTACTGTTTCCAGTTAGTCGTAATGTACTGACCGAGTATCAGCGCATAACTGTAATCTCTGAAAACTGCCCCAAATGAAAATACGTAGCCACTTAAAAAGTTGGGCTACTACTAGTACTAGTACTACTCTTGGCACTTGGCGCCGCCGGGGTGAAGTGGCGAGACTACTCACTGACACTGTGTTAGTGTGTACAAAGACCCTAAAACACTAAGACGGCTCACTCAGCCTGTACTGTGTAATCAAGAGAACAGCCAGCACACCAGGTGGTGGGTTTGATCCTTTTGTCTTTTGATAGCATTGGAGTGTCAGAAGAAACCCTGCTGTCGTTTGGTACTACCAAGTGTGTGCTGGGGATTTAGGGATGTGGTGGGTGTAGGTATGTGTGTTGGTGGTGTAGGTCTGTGGTGTGTGCTGGGGGTGTAGGTGTGTGTGGTTGAGGTGTAGGTGGATGTGGTGAGGGTGTAGGTGTGTGGGGGTGGTGTAGGTGGGTGGCGGGGGTGTAGGTGTGGTGTGTATGTGCTGGGAGTGTAGGTGGGGGTTTAGGGATGTGGTTGGGGTATATGCGGTGTGTGGGGGTGGGGGGGGGGGCGGGGGGCGGGGGGGGGGGGGGGGAGGGTCAGGTGTGTGTGGTGGATGTTTAGGGCTGTGGTGTGTAGAGTTTTTAAAATATTTTTTATGATGCAATTAAATTAGTGATAGATCATATTTACAATGTCTTACGTCTCCTCACCATCCGGTCACAAAACTATAAAGCGGTGACTTTGCCTGTTAAGTATTATAGAAATGTACTGCGTGTTATAGTTATAGCCTATCCTCGTTTCGATTTACGAGCTCATGTGATTGTAACTGGAGCATAGAGACGGATGCCTCTATTGTATGTAGGTCATCGATGATGCGGCACCAATAACAACCGTGGTGATAAACTCAAAATTGACTGACCCAAATACCTTATTTAAGAGCCAATAGCCCGGCTGATGTTGATTTCTTACAGGCCCTTTCTCCTACTTAATGTCTAAATTAACTGATTTAATGTGATGTTAAAGTCACATTTACTCTATGTATCTAATTGTTTTGTCGGCTAATGAATCTATGATGGATAAGTGAAGGTGTCGGGTTGTTAAATGCTGCATTGTAACTACATTGGTGTGATTTAACTACTCCAGTCTGTGGTATATGGCTAGCGATTTTGGTGTCATTTGTTAATAGTTTATGTCCAAATTGATCATTTAATTCAGGTTCGCATCCAAATCGCATTGCAAATTACGTAGATTACTATGTAAGATTAATCTCATCGCGCAGAATCATAAACTTTGATTATCGATCTGATATATTAAATTTTTTTCTTTTAATAATAAAAGAATCCTTGTCGCAATGCATTTTAAATAAATATTTATGCAATCGTACCTGTTATCTACATTGGGTATCGAGATCCAAATACGCATTATTCAATCTTGCCATTTTAAGTAGGTTTTTTAAAATGCTATTAATAGGGAGACCCAATCTTGTGTCTATTTGATGGAGTGGGGCATGGGGGATTGAACCCAATTGATACTGTATGACCTCTCTTTAAAAAGAAATTACCAACTAATTGTATGCTTTATAGAAGCGGCCACATATCACCTTTGCTAATATATAAAACAATTTGATGCATGCAGGTTTCAGCATTTTTACTTTTGCAGATATGACTAAATTCCTTAAGGAAGGGCAGAAATGGTTGATGTGAATTAATAGAACATTTGTGAACTTTCTTTTGTGCCAAATATAAAAGAAAATCTCTTGTTGGTTTGAATACTTTTCTGGTGTATTTTTCTTTCATGCAGACTATTCGTACTGGGCCCATACTGTGTTTTATTGTTGTTAATTATGTCCCCCTCCCCACACTCCCCAACAAAGGAATTACTTAGATGCCATTTATAGGCAGACATATGATAAACGGGTTATGACAACCCATGAACCAACCATACTGCAATATGAAGTAATTGGTGTAGGTTAAATTAAAAAGATGTTCTTTATTCCTTTGCTTTATTTCCCGTGTGGAAGGTACGAAGTTCGATTCCCAGTCAAGTCAAACCAATGACGTACAAAATTGATACCTCTTGCTACATAGCCAGGCGTTTGGCATTACTAGGATAGGGCAAGGACTGGTTAACTTAGTATCAGGGTAATATGATTGAGTGAGAAATCAGGTCATTGTGCCTGGTCTTCCAGTGGGGCAGCACTATAAAAGTCACCATGAGTGTGCACTGTCACAAGGCGGTACCCATCCTGATGTGACCTGACCAACATACATCTGACAACTTTGCACTCCATTGGTCGTAATGCGAAGCATTACGTTTGATGCGAGGAAAGGAAGAGACCCTCCCCCGCCCGCGTGTCGCGCTGCCTCCACACCTCGGCCGACCGCGCAACACGCCGCCTCCTCCCCCCGCCCTCTCCCTGTCACGCGGCGCTCACGCCTCACGCGACCCCCGCTGCTCGCCACCTCTCACCCTCCCCCCGGCCCGCCAGCTTTCGCACCTCCCCTGCTGCCGCCGACTCCTTCCCCCTTATAAGGCCGCCCGCCGGCCTCCCTCAGTCACTCACCTCCCTGCCGTCTTCCTGCCCGCTTCATTTTCTTCTGTTTGGCTCTCCACCTCGGACCTCTGCCCCACCTCAGCTGCAACATGCCTCAAGGCAAAGGACGTGGACGGAAGGGCTCCCGGGCCGCCCCCCGCACCCCGGGGCCCTCTCCAAATCCCGGGAGGGACGAGTCGCCGGCCTCCGCCCCGGCATCTCCCGCGGCCACCTCGGGCCCCGCCTCGGGCTCCGAGATGTCGGTAGTGCTGGAGGCTCTCCAGCGCATCCAGCTGGAGCATCGCCAGGCCACAGCCGCCATCCACGCCCGGATCGACTCCCTGGGCACCGGGGAGGCCCCGACACCTCGGGCGCCTGCCACCACCACGGCCCGGCCCCGGCCGCCACCTCAGGCGACCCTCCCCGGGGCCGCGCACCCGGAGTACGAGAGGTACCGCCACCTCTCCACCCAAGCACCGCCCATCACCTCGCCGGCCCACCAGGAGGAGCGGACCCCTTACAGCCCCGCCTCCGCGGCCGACGCCGTCCGGGACATCCTGGCATCCGCCGAGGCGCGGCACTGCACCAGGCGCCAAGGGATCCCGGCCAACTACATCTTCCCCTCCGACCTGGTGAAGCGAGGGCCCGAGAGGAAGCCGGTGAAGAGGGGGGAGGCGACGAAGGACGAGTATACCCTCGCCCTCCTCACCCTCATCGACCATCCGGACTTCCCCGCCCACTCCGCCCAGGGACTCCACCACCACCACCTCACAGTCTGCCGGGATAACCTGATTCACCCCTGGGCGACCGTCCGCCGGTACTCCGAGACCGTGTTTACATCGATCGCGGACGGAACCCTCCCCCAGGGGTGGCATGACCCGGTAGCGCTGAACCTCCTCAGATTAGACTGCCTCGCCACGCCCGACGACCAGGCCGCCCGCCCACTCGACCCCCTCCACCGAGGCGCCCACATCCCCCGAGTCCAAGCCGACGCCCGCGCCGCCTACGATAAGGACATCCACGGGGCCCCCTGCCCGGCCTGGAACCGCGCCCCCGCCTCGTGCGACCGGGCCCACCTCGGGGAGGCCCACGGTGAGGCGGGGGACAGGCGCCGTCACGTCTGTGCTTACTGCGCAAACGTGAGGCGCCTTTTTACCATGCACAGCGAGGCCGACTGCATCACGAAGCAAACCCGTGAGCGCCACGCCCCCCCCGTCCACCTCGGCGGATTTTTGATCCGCCGGCCTCCCCCCGGCCGGCCCGGGGGCCCCCTCCGGCGCCTCACCTTCACCACTGCCGACAGCCCCGCAACTCCCCCCGACAACCTCCCAGCGACCACCGATCGCAGCGCCGCCCAGTCTCAGCCGGGGATCACCACCTCGGGCATCACGCCTCAGTCCACAGCCCAGCCCAGCCTCACGAGGAACCCCCTGCCGGCACCACAGCCGCCGACCGTATCGACACCGCCGTCCACCGACATCCTCCCAGCGACCACCGATCGCAGCGCCGCCCAGTCTCAGCCGGGGACCATCACCTCGGACCTCACGCCTCAGGCCACAGCCCAGCCCAGCCTCACCAAGAACCCTCCGTAGACATCGCAGCCCTGGACCCCCACGACACCGCCTTCATCGACCCACCGGACCCGCCCCCGACCGCCACCCCGCCCAGCCCTGAGGACTTCGCTGCCCCCCTCCTCGACCCTCGTCGGACCTCCTCACCGGATCTCGCCAAGGAGCGGGCCTCCTCCTTTTTGGCCGCCCGCTCCCTGCCGACGCAGGCCACGGACACTCGCCGCCCCCAGAGGGAACCTGACCCCTGACACACTGCCCCCCCCCCCGCCCCCCCCCCCTGCTGCCCCTGCCCCCGCCTCGGGCGCGCCTCGAGCCCTCTCCTACCTTTTGGTGGAGGGCTCTACTGACATTTGATACCACATGAACTTTTGACTTATCTACTCTTCTTACTTATTTGCTTGACATTGCTCCTATCTTACATTATTTACCTGTCTTTGCTCCTTACGAGCCTTCTATTGTTGCTCTGTTGTATACCCTGTATGTTCTTCCGAGGCGTCAATAAAGCGCCTCTTTTTCCACTTCCGCCTCTGCCTTCTTCCTTTTCGCGCATCGGTCGTAATGCGAAGCATTACGTTTGATGCGAGGAAAGGAAGAGACCCTCCCCCGCCCGCGTGTCGCGCTGCCTCCACACCTCGGCCGACCGCGCAACACGCCGCCTCCTCCCCCCGCCCTCTCCCTGTCACGCGGCGCTCACGCCTCACGCGACCCCCGCTGCTCGCCACCTCTCACCCTCCCCCGGCCCGCCAGCTTTCGCACCTCCCCTGCTGCCGCCGACTCCTTCCCCCTTATAAGGCCGCCCGCCGGCCTCCCTCAGTCACTCACCTCCCTGCCGACTTCCTGCCCGCTTCATTTTCTCCACCCACCCGCCCAACTCTTCCCCTTCTTCCTCTCCTTACTGGTGGAGGGCTCCTCGGCACCCCCTCACTCTACTGACATTTGATACCACATGAACTTTTGACTTATCTACTCTTCTTACTTATTTGCTTGACATTGCTCCTATCTTACATTATTTACCTGTCTTTGCTCCTTACGAGCCTTCTATTGTTGCTCTGTTGTATACCCTGTATGTTCTTCCGAGGCGTCAATAAAGCGCCTCTTTTTCCACTTCCGCCTCTGCCTTCTTCCTTTTCGCGCGACCCCCCATTAAAAGTAGGTACTCCAAACTGAATTTGTCTTTTCATGAAGTTAATTTGCAAATGGTACAGTTAGAAAGCTCTTATCATTCTGATTACAAATATATATAATAATGGAAGATTGGTCTATTGGTCCCTGAGTTATGGATCTTGTAATATTTAATTTTTGCCCTTAATTTTACACACATTTTTCATGATTCCACAAATGTTTAAATCCTGATGTTTGAGGCTGCCTGCTGAAGGCAAATTGCATTTTAATCACATCATTAATCTTTTAACTTATTATTTCTAGTACAAATTCTAATCTCATTTTTTTCAGACCTTCCAAATAAATATTTGTTGAGCAATTTGACATCAAACATGGCAAATCGTGTGATTTTCACTAACCGTCCTTATTAAAATCTTTAGAAAATTAATATCTCTGGTTCTATTTGAGATATTGACTTGATTTTTATATCAAAATGATCAGAATGCAAATATCTAATGTGATTACATTGTCTTTAAGCTATATCCACATGTAAACAATCTAAAAAAATTGATTGCTCTAATTAGCATACCCATCCTATGGTTAAGTCAAAACTGATGATAGTGAGTGCTAAATGGTGGTTAACAATCTACACAGATTCATAGAGAAAGAATTGTTCTATGTAATACTATATTTTTCATAAAAGAATATTTGGTAAAATTATGTTTTATGATTGTTGCAAAGTTTTCAAACCTCAATTTTTAAAATCTTTCCCACCTGAAGTCGGTCGTAATGGATATGAAACTAAACTAGTGATCTCTACTTTACTGTGAAAGTAGTTATTTTTAGCTCTATGCACTCACTCGCAGCAGACAACGCTCAAAGAGGGGTAGTCTGCTGAGAGCAAGTGTCCTATTTTTCCCAATGGGCAATCAACATCAGCAACCAGTCCTATGTTTGTAGTGACTATTAAAACGCTTTCCTAAGGAGGGGAGTACATTGAGACCTGTTGATATTAGGACCTCCGAAAGCAGAGTGGGACAGCACACAAACAGAGCCCCGCCCCCGCCCCCACAATATTCGATGTCTACTTTTTGTGTTGGTGGGGAGGGGGGGTCGGTAAATAAATATAAATGGACAGCACACTATAGATTAAATGTCATGTGTAGAGAACTGCTGAAGTAATTAGAAACCATATTTTATTGTCATAATCTCAACCTATTTGAGTTACTGGCTCCATTTGAGGTAAGCGCTATGGTAATTAAGAACCCTATTTTATTTTCATTAACTCGGCCTGTTTGAGTCACCCACTCCACAACGTCTCGTTCATTCAATGCGACAGAAAGCAACCTGATGTGTTGTACTATGCAAAAGTAGAAAACTTACATGGTTAATAAATTTACATTTCTTATATATTTATTTAAATATTTCATTATTATAATTGTTTTAATTCCTAGAGTCAATTCTTGCGTGTGATTTACTGAGTCCCTTTATTTAAGAACTGTGTTTGTTTTTGTATTTTTTAGGTTTACGATTTGTTGAGCGATGGGTATTTTGTTGATACAATAATACTAGAAGGTTGTACTGAAGATAATATTTCAAATTCCCTTAATTATATTTATTCCGTTATAGTGTGATATTGTTTGCATAGCATGTCTAGGACTGCGAGAGATCACCATACTCATATTTCAGGACAGTGAATTTAGCTTTTTTCTCTTTTAGTACATGTAGAAAGAGATGTATGTATGCATGTATCCAAAAGGTGTCACATACTGGTGATCCGTCTATAATAGAGGGGATATGATGCCATGGTCGAATCAATAGAGCGCAGGCTTACCGTGCAGAAGGTCGGGCGTTCGAATCCCAGTCGAGGTACAAATTAATTACAAAGTTGATACTTGTCATTACATAGCCAGGCGCTTGGCATTACTAAGATAAGGCAAGGACTGGTTAACTCAGTAATTTGACAATGTGATTGAATGGGATATTGGGTCATGGTGCCGGTGGCCTGATCTCCCAGTAGGGCAGCATTATAAAGTTGCCATTAGTGCGCACTGTTATAAGTCGGTACCTGTCCTGATATGACCATAGATGTTGCTAGGATGTAAAGCCCCAGCAAGCAAACTATAGTGGAGGGCAGGTAGAGCTTGGTGACTTAATCATCATTAAATTAATGGCCCTCACATGAAGGTCAACTTGTTACATGGGCCCACCATGCAACTAGCCACGACGGCTGAGTGAGTAAAGCTACAGACAGACAGGACGCGTGCGTCGCGCGGGTGGCAAGTAGAAGCGGACAGCATGCGGTTCTTACATGGGAATAGAGAACACATTGGGCATGGATGGCAAGCCGCAAAAAGCTATGCATATACCTCACCTCACTTTACCCGACCTCACTCTACCCGATCTGGCTTTATCTGACCTCACTCTACCCGACCTGGCTTTACACAGCTTGACTTTACACAGCTTGACTTAACTGACCTGACTGTCAGGTCTGGTAAAGTCATGTCGGGTAAAGTCAAGTCCGGTAGAGTTGAGTCGAGTTGGGTCGAGTCAAGTTTGGTAGAGTTGAGTCGGGTAGGGTAGAGTCGATCAGAGTTGGGCAAAGTCGGGTAAAGTTGGGAAAGGTCGGGCAACGTCAGTCAAAAGCCAAGCGGCACGACGCGTCAAGCCACAAAAATCGCCCCATGTGAGAACCGCCTGCGCCAGTGTGTTTGGCTTCTCCTTTTTACATACATTTCGATTTTTTCCTGCGCGAAAACCGCAGGACGTCTGCGTCCAGTGTGTTCGCAGCTTTAAGCATCCGCTGTATGTGAGGTCACGGGATCAATCCCCACATGAGTGAAACAAAAGAATTACAAAGTTAATACTTGACATTACCTTGCCTGGCGATCAGCATTACTTGAGTATTAAAACCAAGGTTGGTTTGGCTCAGTGCGGTGATAATATTACTGAGTGAGTATATTTTGTTATGGTGATTCCGGTGCAATATCCCAATGAAGGAGCACTATAAAGTGGCCGTGAGAGCACACTGACATAGGTCCGTACCCGTCCTGATGTAACTTTATTCGTTGGTAGGACGTGGAATCCTATTAAATTAAACCAAGTCTGGTATCACCGTGCCTGATCAATGCTGCAAGTGGGCCTCATAGCACTTAGCGTAGGTACCGGCAGAGCCCATTAAAATCCAGGAATGGTGCTTTTTTCATCAATATTCACATGCTTGTAACTATTTCTCTATGTATATGATTTAGATGAAATTACATAACCTAGAACATCAACATATGTTCTATCCGATGGTGTTGCTGGATAGAATATATAGTAAGTTGGTATTTAAGTAAACTCCATTTGTATGATGACTGTATTTAGTGAATATTCCTTCATTACTGATGTAAATGAAAACGACTGTGAAAAAAGGGTATCTTTAATGGACTTGCACTACCTAGTAGAAAGTCATGATGGTACCAGAAAAAGTGCAGCTTTCTAACCATATATGGTTTGCCCTAGGTCAAAAAGGTCGATCAGGTCAAATTCTGCAATTTAAATAATTTTGAATGTTTAAAGCGCATCTACTGAATTAAAGCATATTTTAAACCTAATAAGATTGGGTATGTATAGATAGACAATTTGATTCCCTTTCCAATAATACCAATCTTAGTATAGTGCTAGTTAGTGCAAGGAGCCACAGACAGAACATGTACATGACATTGATGTCTTTTGAGATATATCAGAGAATATATAATCTAATATTGGGCCAAATTTGGGGAAGATCCAACCATTTATCTAGCCACAGTGAATATTTAAAGATTTATTTAAATCAATATTTTTGGTTTCAGACACTTTTAATTTGTATTTGCCATCAAAATGCAGATTTTGATATTATTAGCTAAATTATTGTCATAGCTAATATCCATTAGTTCCGTATACTATGTCTGCAAAATTTGAAGAAGATCCACTTATTGGATGAGCCACATTGAGTGTTCAAAGCTTGATGAACAAATCTTTATTTTTTATTTTGTATACTTTTCTTTTGTAAGTGCAATCAAAATGCACTTTTTGTATTTCTAGACAGAATATTAATATGATGCCGTGTATTACCTCCAGATAATGTGCACTGTCAATTTATAGGAAGTTTAACCAATTGGTTAATAAGCTACAATGAGCATTTAAAAATTCATCAAATTGATATATTTGGTTTTCCGACAATTTGTCTTTATATGTTAAATCAAAATTCAATATTTTCCATATCTTTGGATATAATATTGATATTAATCATATCTATTAGTCTCAGTGATTGGTTATTGTAATACTGTGCCAAATATGAGGAAATTTCAAAAGGTTCCTTTACTGCAATGAGCTTTCAAAGATTGAAATGTTGAACAAAATTCACTTATAGATGCTGTTTACATGCAAGCAATTACACTTTATGACATTTTAGGATGCAAATATCTTTTGATTCTCTGCAGCTAGAGCTCTGAAAAAAAAGGCTATTACACTGTTATGAATATATGAACTATTTATCATTTATTCAGTCTTGGTGCAGTTTTCAAAGAAAATACCACACTTGGAACTTGAGTATTTGGCCAAATCAGAATGTTTTTTTTGTTACGAATTGCACTTTTTGACATTGCCTTCTCAAAAATCTGCTTGACTAATTGATTTAGTAATTGACAATTTAATTTCCCTTATATATGTAGAATGGAAATTGGTTAGCAGAACTCCCCTCACATCATTCCACTTGTTATTAAATTTGGTCAAAGTTCCACTTTTAATGCAAAATTAATACATTTTAGATATTTAATCTTAAAGAATTATTATCTCAAGAACAATAACATTTATAACCTAACTGTTTTTGGATTTATGCTTGTAATTTCAACGTCTACAGGATGGAATAAAAATATTCCACCCTATGCAATATTTTAAATTTCGCTGCTGGTACCTATTAGCAGGGTTCGTATGCGGTTCTGGAAACCATCATTTTTGGAAATTTGAAGTAAGTTTCTAGGTGCTTGAAGGATTATCAAATCTAGATAATTATTTTGGTTTTGATAATTTGATGCTTTCATCGGACTACATTATACATATGCTGCTTTAATACAATCTTTTAATATTTTATGGTTATATTAACAGTATATTCATCAGAATATACACTTTGTTGAGCCCTGAGGCACTGGTCTTCAGTCATATGCATTGCATTTCAGATAAATATCTCGAGTTTAGCAAATCAAGATGGTAGGTTAGTGGGTTAGCTATCAAGGTAAGTTTACTATGAGCTAAAGAGGCAGGTATATAGCTATGAAAGCAATTACATAGACCAAACTCCTTTATATTTATGCATTCAATTCGCGCCACCCCCCCCCCCCCCCCCCCCCCCCCCCCCCCCAAAGGCAGTCACGTGATACCGAGGCTATCACCGGATGCAGTGGCCGAATCAGTAGAGTGCGGGCCTCGCGTGTGGGAGATCAGGAGTTTGTTTCCTGGTCGAGTCAAACCAATGACTTGTGAAATTGATACTTGTCGCTTCTTAGCCGGGTGCTCGGCATTAATAGGATAGGGCAAGGACTGGTTAGCTCAGTGTCAGGATAGTGTGGGAGATTGGGTCATGTTGCAATCGGCCTGATTTCCCAGTGGGGCAGTGCTATAAAGTCG
This sequence comes from Branchipolynoe longqiensis, assembly GCA_030323885.1. Taxonomy (NCBI): domain Eukaryota; kingdom Metazoa; phylum Annelida; class Polychaeta; order Phyllodocida; family Polynoidae; genus Branchipolynoe; species Branchipolynoe longqiensis. Next base: position 29,065,812 of record CM059190.1, on the reverse strand, counting down.
CCATGAGTGTGCACTGTCACAAGTCGGTACCCATCCTGATATGACCGTACATGTTACCATGATGTAAAACTCCAACAACCAACCAACCGAGGCTGTCTATTCAGGCGATACTACATGGTGGCTTCAGGTGTGACACGTCTGAATTAGCCCACCTAACACCCAACTCCCCCCCCCCCCCCCCCCCCCCCCCCTCTATTTGATTATTAAAAGCAATATTAACTGTGTATGTGTAGTGAGATACTTTGCAAACAATGAGAATAGTATACCTAAAGTGGGACTTGATTAACCAACATTTTTGTCATTCTGGTGTTGGCGTCCTAACCATTGACCCATGTGTAGGCTCGCTGATGCAATCCACCTATTTCTATTCACACTACATTCCTGATATGACCGTAAATGTTGCCAGGACATACAACTCCAACAACCAGTCAGCCAACCAAGCAACATTGATACTTATTTGGTATTTCACCTAGGGTGTGTAGACCAGACAGGATGACAGAATGAGTTGAGCGTCCGTCTCACGTATTGGTAGATCCTGGGGTTCATACCTGTAGTATATATTGATGTCGACACTGTGAGTTCTAGTTTGCAACTGTCTTTATTTAGAATGTATTCATGACGTAGTATTATGCTGGGGGTGTTCGTACAACTACATACATTACATCTTCCCCTTTTAACTATATATACAGATATTTTAATATCAACCAATAATGTTTTTGGTGCACGGCTATTTGGTGGATTCAGTGGTACATAACGATATACATTGCATACTTAAATTAATTAATACATTTTTTATTAAAGTTGCCTATTATATATTAACTAACATCGAGATCAATGGGTTACAATTGTTTCATATTAATATTCACATTAATGCGAGCATTACGACCAATGCAACATCTTTCCTCTTTTTTCTTTTTCTTTAAAAAAAAGAAGATTTGTCGATAAATGTTGTGTACCTATTTTGAGTGTACTTTAAAGTCAAACACCATTTATATTTTCAATGAACTTAACAATTAATGGTAACATTTCATATATAACATATGAGACTCACAATATTCAATATTGTATTTTATGAACAAAATTTTCCAAAATGTTCAACTTTATTTTTCATGCTTAATTATAACAATTGCATCAGTGTACATTAAAAATATAAAGTATTGAGTCAATATTTATTTGATAACATCTATGACATGTAAGACAACTTAAACAAAGCATTTATAAATACTAACAAAATGCATACTCAGTTACCTTCATGTGTCATTTCTTATGTGTGAATGTGTTCTGTAAATTCTTTGTTTGATCTTAAATGTGTGACGTTATTATTGTACTGCTATTGTAGCATCACACTTGCTTGACTGTCAAATGTCTTGTTCCAAAATTACAATGTACATATCGCATCACTGTTATTCAGATGTGCAACACTTATTTAATAGAAAATTCCATACGGTTACCCTATCCAACCTATGGCTGCTGTACGGTTTTGTAGCACTATATTATCTGACGAAACAAAACGTCAAGATTTGGGCGAAATTATTAAAGTTGCACAATCCAATGTAACTATAGCATTTTTAAATAGGACAGTTTATTCCAAACCACACACATCAGTATATTTTGGTAGTCTTTACATACTCATGTTCCTTTCATTTTGATATATAGTCAATTTCCTACAAATTTGATGAAAATTTGCTGTCAAAAAGTGTAGAATACTGTTTAGATAATTGTTTTGGTTTTGAACATTTCATGCTTCATGGCACTATACAGCTTTACAAGGGATGCTTCAACTTGTTACTTTGTTGCAATTACTGAAGTGGTCTAGTCTTCTGTCTAGACATTGATGATGGAACTTCAAGATTTTGGTAACATTTTAAAGTTGCAATCTAATGTAACCAAACCATTCTTAATTTCAAATGTTACAATCGACATACTATGTTTTGGTCTGCATTCTTTGATCTTTTATATATATATATTATTTTATTAACACTAGAATGTTTTATTAATTTTAGTGTGGTTATATTTTTGTGTGTGCTTTTGACCGTATACGTTGGTTCTTTGGCAGTGGTGTAATATCATTTAATATAATATTAACTTACAAATGTATATGACATTAAATTCAACGTTACAAATATCAGTATCATTTGGTAGGTTTAGCATACTTGGCTTACTCCGGTTTCTATATAACCAATATTTTACACAATTGTAGAGTTTGCAGATTACATAACTGCATGTTGTGTTAACATTTGATAAAACAAGTATTTGTTCATTAACAGGCCTTTTTCATTGTGAGAATATTGGAACACACGTTACCATTCAACTCTGACATCCTACAATATAGTGGTGTTCATGAATGTATGTACTAAGTTTCATATGATACAATATTTTAGTTTTTATATATCCATCATTAATAACTAGTCCATATCAATATTAAATGATGGAACCATACATCAATGTTGTTTTCTTTTGTTTTTTTTTAACATTCCTAAATTATTAGGACATGCATTAGTGATTTATACACGCTACAGTATAAGCATTATATGCTATTATCATTAATACATTTTTCATTGGAGTATGCAGCTTTAACAAAGCATACTACTAACTGCTACTTTGTTTCATTCACTGACCTGGTTTATATTCTATATTCATGACGTGACTAGGGGTGTTCGTATGACTTACACCTGTGCATTTTACGTATCTGAATATGCTTCATATATTATTTTTTAGTTGCAGTTTTAAAATGTCCATCATCAATAACTAGTCCATAGCAATATTATGACGGAATTATCTATCAACATCTGTGGCCTGGCATCTGGTGGTTGCTTCTCGGCGCTCCGTGTTCACTGCTCGCTGCCTCGCCGGTTGCTAGCTGTCCTGTGCGTCCTTGTTATGGCCGTTTTCGTTCATCTCTGTCGATGATCTGTGCTTCTTAGTGTAGTGGTCTGCACTGACCTCTCAGGCAAGTAACCACATAGACAGGTAGGCGTGGGGAGTGTATTGATATCAGGGAACCTAGGTGGTGTAATGGTTAGCACACTGGCCCGGAATGCAAAGAGATGTGGGTTCGAGTCCTGCTCTAGGCACAGTATTTCCCATTTTCATCACCCCCATGACACTGGTTGCCATGACCATGATCCTGTACAAGCTACGCGCTGTATAGTTGTTGAACCTACCCTGTGTATGTAAGTGTGTTGCATTGCCTGTATGTATGTAATTGTAAGCATTAAAAGACTTACAATTCCAGGGGGACGAGTGTAGTGGTCTGCACTGTCCTCTCAGGCAAGTAACCACATAGACAGGTAGGCGTGGGGAGTGTGTTGATATCAGGGAGCCTAGGTGGTGTAATGGTTAGCACACTGGCCCGGAATGCAAAGAGATGTGGGTTCGAGTCCCGCTCTAGGCGCAGTATTTCCCATTTTCATCACCCCCACGACACTGGTTGCCGTGATCAGGATCCTGTACAAGCTTTGCGCTGTATGGTTGTTGAACCTACCCTGTGTATGTATGTGTTAGTGCATTGCCTGTATGTATGTAATTGTAAGCATTACAAGACTTACAATTCCAGGGGGACGAGTGTAGTGGTCTGCACTGAACTCTCAGGCAAGTAACCACATAGACAGGTAGGCGTGGGGAGTGTATTGATATCAGGGAGCCTAGGTGGTGTAATGGTTAGCACACTGGCCCGGAATGCAAAGAGATGTGGGTTCGAGTCCCGCTCTAGGCACAGTATTTCCCATTTTCATCACCCCCCACGACACTGGTTGCCGTGATCAGGATCCTGTACAAGCTTTGCGCTGTATGGTTGTTGAACCTACCCTGTGTATGTATGTGTTAGTGCATTGCCTGTATGTATGTAATTGTAAGCATTACAAGACTTACAATTCCAGGGGGACGAGTGTAGTGGTCTGCACTGACCTCTCAGGCAAGTAACCACATAGACAGGTAGGCGTGGGGAGTGTATTGATATCAGGGAGCCTAGGTGGTGTAATGGTTAGCACACTGGCCCGGAATGCAAAGAGATGTGGGTTCGAGTCCCGCTCTAGGCACAGTATTTCCCATTTTCATCACCCCCACGACATTAGCATCTGTGTCTGTACCTCTAGGTATCTGTGTATCCGTGGGCCATCTTTTCAGGCATGTGTGCATCCGTGGGCCATCTTTTCAGGTATCTGTGCATTCGTGTCATTTGTCAGTGCTGCTTCTGTTGGTGCCCGGGGAGTTGCTGCCCGGTGCGCTGCAGCTACTTCAACTTGAAGTTCAAGTACTTGTTACTGTCTCTGCGACCAGGGTGTCGATGCCTGGTACAATAAACTTGCATGACATGTTGGTTGGTGCCCGGGTGCCGATACCCGGTATCTACTAGAAACAATGGGCCTGAAAGCACCATTGCCTCCACATCTGACACGATGTAGTATATATTGATGTCGACACTGTGAGTTCTAGTTTACAACTGTCTTTATTTAGAACGTATTCATGACGTAGTATTATGCTGGGGGTGTTCGTACAACTACATACATTACAATACCCATGGGTTCTAACCCTGGTCGAGTCAAACCAATGACTTAAGAATTCATACTTGTCGCTTCCTAACCAGGCGCTCTGCATTATTATAATAGGGCAAGGTCTGGTTGGCTCAGTGTTAGGATAATGTGACTGAGTGGGATATCAGGTCATGGTGCTGGCAGCCTGGTCTCCCAGTGGGGCAGCACTATAAAGTCGCCATGAGTGCGCAGTCACAAGTCGGTGTCCATCCTGATATGACCTTAGATGTTGCCAGGACGTAAAACTCCAACAACCAACCAACTATATACACCAAAAATCTTATGCATTAGTGTCATTTTTAAAATAGAAATAGGTCTACCATGAGGCCTCAATGGTACACAAAGAACCTCATACAATAGTTGTGCGTCAGAATTCAACCAGTGATGGAGGGGACAGAGGGACTTTGTCACGTAGTGATTTAATATTTTAAGTGAGTACATTTCGACAGGACTAGATATGACAGTCCAGAAGGACTAAGTAACTCAACATCGATTGCGTCTAATCTCTTTATCTACCACGGTGTCATCCTAAAGCAACTCCCATTGCTCCTTGAGTGCTAAGTGTCGTGGGTGGGTTCTATTGGGGCGTGTTCTAGATAAGCACCGGGCACGGTGGCCGAATCTGCAGAACGCAGCCTCGCGTGTGGGAGATTGGGAATTCGGTTCCCGGTCCAGTCAAACCAATGACTTACCAATTAATACTTGTTGCTTCCTAGCCTGGCGCTTGGCATTAATCTACTAATATGATAGTGCAATGACTGGTTGGCTTAGTGTCCGGATAATATGACTGAGTGGGATAGCGTGTCATTGTGTCTGCGGCCTGATTTCACAGTGGGGCAGCAGTATATAAAGTCGCTGTGAGTGCGCACTGTCAAAAGTCGGTACCTGTTTTGATGACCTTAGATGTTGCCAGGATGTAAAACTCCAACAACCAACCAACTAATCTCCTAGATAAGGGATGGGCAAATCTGTTCTGTAAACTATTTGTTGTCTTACGCCCTAGCAACATGTAAGGTCATATCAGGATGGGCACCGACTTGTGACAGTCCGCACTCCTGTCCGACTTTATAGTGCTGCTCCATTGGTAGACCAGGCTGCCGGCACTATGACCTGATATCTCACTCAGTCACAGTAGTCATTGTCCTGATACTGAGCTGACCTGTCTTTGCCCTATCCTAGTAATGCCGAGCGACAGGCTATGTAGCATCAACCCGGCCTTCAATATTATATCCCATTCGTGACATATTGTCGCTGTATGTGCTGCGGTCATTATAAGGAATCTGGGTTATATGTTATAATGTATTATGATGTGTTATATTGAGAATATAAGGGCTGGGTATTGATAATTATTTAAATATATGTGTATTGTATTTTATTTGTGACTTTTATATTTCCGTTTATTAGAAAGATGAAACTTTTTATTTTCTTCTCAGTATAATTATGTGAAATATAATGGAGCATTCTTATCAGAGCCCTGTTTTTGGTTGTTACATTATTTTGAAGAAAGGGAACAAAATAGAGAATATGTCAATTAGTTGTGGTTTGGCCTAGTAAAGAATCTTTAGTTTTTACTAAATATTGTGACTGGTTAGCTCGGTGTCAGGATAATGTGACTGAGTGGGATATCGGGTCATGGTGCTGGCGGCCTGATTTCCCAGTGGGGCAGCACTATAAAATCGCCATGAGTGTGTACTGTCACAAGTCGGTACCCATCCTGATATGACCTTAGATGTTGCTAGGACATAAAACAACAACAAACAAACAAACTAAATATTGTGATATCCGACGAATAAGGATGAATGGGGATGACTTGGAGGCAACCACAACTGTCAAATTTTAGCCGTGAATATGGTCGCCTCTGCCGACAATCAATCAATCAAATCATTCAACAAATGTATGCAAAAAAAGGAAATAAAGAAAAGGTTACAATGACCTAGATGTCTTTTATAGAAAGTTCAATCCAATCAGCGTTCTTTGTTTGTTTGTTTGTTTGTTTGTTTGTTTGTTTAGCGACACCCCCAGCACAAAAACTAGACAATGGCTATTGGGGGTCATAACTTATACAGTGGTTTAACATATATATGACTCTAAAAAGAAATCCTATTTCAAACAGGTAAAATAGAGCACAGAAATGTATACCAAAAGAGCATACAACTGTGGTAAATTCACATGTGATAAAATAAAATCACTGGTAAAAAAGAACTGTTCAAATCAAAAATGGAAATACATTTTTGGTAAAATAAAACCAAACGAAACCATCAGCGTTCTACAGTGGTCCCTATAAGTTATGCTATAAAATATAAGGAATTTTAAGTAAATGCAGATATTAAAATAAATTAGAAATAAGAATACGGTGATCGTCCTACTCCTAGTAGAGAAGACTGCACTATGATTATTTGCAATATTTTGCACTGTTTGTTTGTTGTTTTACATCCTAGCAACATCTAAGGTCATATCAGGACCGGTAACTACTTGTGACAGTGTACACTTTATGGTGACTTTATAGTGCTACCCCACTGGGAAATCAGGCCACCAGCACCATGACCTGATATCCCACTCAGTCACATTATCCTGACACTGAGCGAACCAGTCCTTGCCCTATCCTAGTAATGCTGAGTGCCAGGCTAGGAAGTGACAAGTATCAATTTTTAGGTTATTGGTTTGACTTGACCAGGGTTCGAACCCACGACCTCATGGGTTCGGATCTACCAAAACGGGACGGACGCTCAACTCATTCGGGCACCCCATCTGGTTTTTGCACTATGCGACAAATACTAAATAGTTGTGGAATGAGTTCAGGGCCATCAAAATCTTTTCGACGATTCTTCAGCAGAATTTTAAAGCCTTCATTTCTCGATGAAGGCGTGGGAAACTAGATTTGTGTGCTTAATTATACTATTTATAGATGCATCAGTCCTCGCCCACGACATGTGTAGTGTCTGCTCACACCTTGTCAGTGATCGGTGACACAGGTCACTGCACAGACTTGTCACACACAATCCTGACAATGTGCTGGCCAGTGTGCACCTCCTTTTCTAACAAGTTGTGTCCCCTCTCCCCCCCCCCCCCCCCCCCCCCCCCCCTTCCTCCCCCACAAACAAAATTGAATTAACATTTTGTTTAAAGTCAAGTGGGTTTTTAAAAGGGGAAATTATTCCGCGCTGGAGCTTCTTTTGATTCTACTGTCGTGAGCTGAATTATGTTTCACTAACATGCCTGTATGGTTTAAGGGTTTATAAACCATTCTATTTTCTCCGTTTTACAGGGCAGTTTTCGGCTACGAGGGTCAGACGAACTACCTACGAGTCGTCGAGAGTGGAGGTATGTGAGCTATGTCAAGCGTTAATATCAAAAACAATTTGACGTAATAATATATATTTTTAAACCACAAACGTCTCATCATGTTGGTGGGTGCATGAGTTGTATTTAAATGCCTGATTTTCGTTGTGTCCCCCCCCCCACCCCCCACCACCCAAAACCAACAGCCGGTGATGTTTTTTTTGTATTTGACCAAAAATTTATTTTCCATTTTTAATTTGAACAGTTCTTTTTTACCCTTGACAATTGGTCTTCCTCATACCAAATGAAGAACATTCCTTTCATTATACCCCAAAGAAGCAATCACAGCAATCCAGTGGGGAAAAAATGTTTGGTTTATTTTTTATTGCAAAAATAGATTCATTTGTCACGCAAATATGACAGCTAAAAATGGGAATGGTGAAACTGTACTGCTTGTTGGAAACTACTTCATAGCAGACCAAAATATTCAATCATAGCTAGTTATTTGCAAAGTTGTAACATGCTAAAATGTCAGAAGGCTCATTTTAGGCCCGTTGAGTGTCTCTGTATAAAACAGCGATGCTTGAAAGAGAGCATGTCGCATGTTTCATGAGGTGTTACATAATGAAACACGCGTTCACCTTCAATTTTCACAATATCCAACCATGCACGCCAGGAAAAAGCCAGCTGCTATAAATAACATAGCATCATGAATCTATGTCTAAAGTTCTGAACACAAAAGTTATATTATTATTTCCTAAAATACATTAAAAGTGCAATAAAAACTTTGTGTCATGGGTGAAACACGTGTTATGGTTAAAATCTATTTCGCAATACAACAATGGATCAAATCTCTTCTCACCACAATTTTCAAATATACTGTGCATCTACACACCTACTGATGATGTGGTGTGAAGTCATAAACAGGGAGTTGTGCTATGACGCTATTACTGTGGTGTGTCACACATCGATGAAGAAACACGTGTTCACATGTTGTCATCTTCATCGTCTAAGTCATCACAATATCCTTTTTTACATAAGAAAACATATAACACTCAAAAGAAATATTTGCATATATGTAATGTGTACAAATATTTCCCTGAATAAATACATTTTTTGCATGCTATTACAGTATTAGCAGTTTCTAACCTAAGTCATTATTGATTGTCACATGTGTTACATGTTACATGTTACATGAAACATGTGTTACAATTCCAAGAACATAAGAAGTTAGGGAAGTGTTCCAAGATTACTTTGAATGTGTCCACAGCATCAACAACTAATAAGATATAAATACTTTTTCATCCTATGGTGCTTGTTTCATCATGAAGGAACAACTTTTCCTTTCCATGTCATGCATGTTTCAGTGTCACAATTTTGTATGTTCTCTGTTCTACTCTCAAGTGGACGAACACTCATAAAATTGCACTTAGTTACTCCTAGTGACTACTGTTCAAAATCTAACTAGGCAATAATAAGGGTCTTGTTCTAAATATTACATAATGAGGCTTTTTGTGTCAGACCGAAACATGTGTAACGTTCTCCACTTGGTCATGTTCAAAGCCACCCTGACTTGCAATTGGGGTCCAAACTGTTTTTAAAAAAAAATTGTGTCTTAAAATTGGATGTATGTGGAACACAACAAGCCTAATTGGGATAGGCTGTTACATATTTCAGTTTTTACCTCCGATTCCCCCATTTTAGAACCAGCACTGAAGAAGAACCCACACACCTCGCGGATTCATATAAAAGTAGACATGTGTGAATTTGCTGCTGTTGCTATGGATATCTAACATGGTCTTTCAACTGTTACAGTTATAGTACATGCTTCTTGCAAATTGATATCAAACTAGACAAAGTCGCATGTGAATTTTTTGTTGTTGGATTGAATATTTAACATGGTCTTTCAACTGTTATGGTTATACTTATAGTGGACACCTCATCACATTGATTTCAAACTAGACAAAGCAGCATGTGAATTTGCTGCTGTTGCTATGAATATTTTACATGGTCTTTCAACTGTTATGGTTATAGTACACGCCTCTCATGGATTGATATCAAACTAGACAAAGCCGCGTATGGATTTGCTGCTGTTGCAATGATGTACTGAATGTTGCTATGTGACAGAGGGAGGCGTGGACGACATGGTGGAAGAGCTGAACAGTGGCAAGGTGATGTACAGCTTCCTCCGGATCCTTGACTCAAACACGAATCTCCACAAGTTCGTCTTCATCAACTGGGTTAGCAATTTTTCTCCTTGGAAAAAGAAACCGGCGATCTGTATCTGATTGTGGGTGGGGGGAGGCAACTAACTTCTTTCTACGCCTGACCGGATGGCTAACTGAGGAGAACACTGACTTCCTGGAATCAATCCCCGACTTTTGGTCAATTGTTGAGTTCGAACCCTGGTCGAGTCAAACCGATGACGTAACAATTGATACTTGTCGCTTCCTGGCCAGGCGGTCGACATTATTACCAGGCGTGTGATTTCTCTCATGGTGTTATTTTTTCTGTCTGCCGAAACCGAAATTTTGGGTTTTTGTTAAATTCAGTTTTTTTTTATTGCCGCTAAAACACCTCTGAAATACACTTTTTGCATCCCTCTCGCGACTCAGTGGGATGCTCTGAGTCCCCACGATAACCTAAAAAAATGTCCAGTTTTTTTTTTTTTTCTCTACCCAATCACATGTCTGTATTAGGATAGGGCAAGGACTGGTTGGGTCAGTGTCAGGATAATGTGACTGAATGGGATATCATCAGGTCATGATGCTCGTGGCCTGGTCTCCTGGTGGTGCAGCACTATGATGCGCGAGAAGGAAGAACAGAGGCGGAGGTGGGAAAACTGAGGCGTTTATTGTGACGCCTCGGGCAACATACAGAGAAACAGTGAAAATAACAATAAATGACAAAGTAAGGTACAAACAGGGTAACTGAGGAGGTAAACAGGCTGAGGAGGCACAGAGCAATACAGGGGGCTCATGAGGAGCAGGGGGCTCGCAAGGAGCAAAGAGTCAGGGGCTCATGAGGAGCAGAGGATAAATAGTGAGGGGCTCATAAGGAGCAGTGTCAGAGTTGGTAGAGGGGGGGCCGAGGAGCCCTCCGCCGCAGAGGGGGGAGGGTAGAGGAGGGAGAGTTGGGTGGGTGGGTGGAGAAGAAAAAGGGCAGAGAGCTGGAAGGGGGCTGGAGGCTGAGTGCCTGAGGGAGGCCGGCGGGCGGCCTTATAAGGGGGGAAGTGAGCAGAGGCAGGAGGGGGGTGAGTCGCTCAGGGCCTGGGGGAGGTGAGCAGTGGCGGGGGTGAGTCGCTCAGGGGCGGGGGAGTGAGCAGTGGCAGGAGGGGGGGGTGAGTCGCTCAGGGGGGGGGGAGGTGAGCAGTGGCAGGAGGGGGGGGTGAGTCGCTCAGGGGGGGGGGGAGGTGAGCAGTGGCAGGAGGGGGGGGTGAGTCGCTCAGGGCCGGGTGAGTCGCTCTCCCTCCCCTCGCATCAAACGAAATGCTTCGCATTACGACCGATGCGCGAGAAGGAAGAACAGAGGCGGAGGTGGGAAAACTGAGGCGTTTATTGTGACGCCTCGGGCAACATACAGAGAAACAGTGAAAATAACAATAAATGACAAAGTAAGGTACAAACAGGGTAACTGAGGAGGTAAACAGGCTGAGGAGGCACAGAGCAATACAGGGGGCTCATGAGGAGCAGGGGGCTCGCAAGGAGCAAAGAGTCAGGGGCTCATGAGGAGCAGAGGATAAATAGTGAGGGGCTCATAAGGAGCAGTGTCAGAGTTGGTAGAGGGGGGGCCGAGGAGCCCTCCGCCAAAGAGTAAGGAGAGGGCTCGAGGCACACCCGAGGCGGGGGCGCGGGGCGCCCGAGGCGGGGCCCGGAGAGGCAGGCCTGGATGAGAGGAGGGTCCGGGGTCTAGGTGGAGGGGGAGCGGGCGGCCAAAAGAAAAGGGTAGGCCCGCTCCTGAGGGCTGGGGGAGGAGGTCCGGTGAGGGTCGAGCAGGGGGGCAGCGAACTCCTCAGGGCTGGGCTGGGTGGGAATGGGGGTCGGGTCGGGCGGCTTCATGAAGGCGGTGTCGTGAAGGTCGGTGCCGTGTAGGTCGGTGGCTGGGCTGTCTGGGGGGGGGGTCTCCCGTGAGGCTGGGCTGAGTCGTCTGAGGTGTGAGGTGCGAGGTGGTGATCCTCGGCTTCGTCTGGGCGGCGTTTCGATCGGTGTTGCTGGGGGACCGTCGGTGGGCGTTGCGGAGCTGTCGGGAATGGTCGGGGTGAGGCGCCGGGCTATGCCCCCCGGGCCAGCCGGGGGGAGGCCGGCGGATCAAAAATCCGCCGAGGTGGCGGGGGTCTGGCGCTCACGGGCTTGCTTGGTGCGGCATGCGGCCTCGCTGTGCAATGTTAGTATGCGCCGGACGTTGGCGCAATACGCACAGACGTGCCGGTGCCTGTTTCCCACCTCGCCGTGAGCCTCTCCGAGGGGTGCCCGATCGCACGAGGTGGGATCGCGGTTCCAAGCGGAGCAGGGGGCCCCGTGAGCGTGCCTATCGTAGGCGGTGCGGGTGTCGACGTGCTGCCGGGGGAGGTGTGCGCCTCGGGCCCCCTCGTCGCCTCGGGGAGCTGGTGTTGCCGGGGTGGTAGGCGTGGTGAGGGAGTCGAGCCTGACCGCGTTGAGGGCGACAGGGTCATGCCAGCCCTGGGGGAGCCTTCCGTCCGCGATCCAGGAAAATATGGTCTCTGAGTACTGGCGGACGGTCGGCCAGGGGTGGATGAGGATGTCCCTCATGACGGTGAGGTGGTGGTGGTGTAGGCCCTGGAGGGAGTGGGCCGGGAAGGAGGGATGGTTAACCAAGGTGAGGAGGGCGAGGCTATACTCGTCCCTGGTCGCCTCCCCGAGTTTTACCGCCTTGCGCCCCGGCCCCCTTTCCACGAGGTCGCAGGGGAAGACGTAGTCAGCGGGAATACCTCGGCGGCGTACGGTGTGTTGCGCCTCGGCGGATGCGAGGATGTCCCGGACTGCATCGGCCGCGGATGTTGGGGTGTGCTCCGCGGGATCCTGACGGTAGGCGACCGACGGTGTCGAGCTGGCGTGGACGCGGCTGTACAGCTCGTACTGCGGGTGCAGGCCTCCGGGCTGAGTCGCGTGAGGTGGAGGCGGCGGCCGGCTCCCGGCTGCGGCGTGCGCCCGAGATGCCGGGACGGGTGGCAGGCTGTAGGCGGGCTCCTGCCGCGGCGCGGGTGCAGGCAGGTCCGAGGCTCCTCGGGCGATCCCCGTCTCAACGGCCTGGACGCGGCTGGTGAGGCGGGTGATGGCCTGGATGAGGAGGGCGATCTCGCTGCTGGCGTGGCCCGAGGGTGCTGCGGGCGAGGTGGGGGCCGTGGAGGGGAGGGATCCCCCCGGGGAGCCCGAGGAGGGCCCCGGCGTAGCCATGCCGGAGATCTTGGAGGTTTTCCGGCTCTTTCCCTTTCCGCGCCCGGGCATGATGAATATCGGCAGAGGAGCAGCGATCCGAGGAGGAGTAGAGCCGGGCAGGAGAGCCAAAGATAGAAGAAAAAGGGCAGAGAGCTGGAAGGGGGCTGGAGGCTGAGTGCCTGAGGGAGGCCGGCGGGCGGCCTTATAAGGGGGGGAAGTGAGCAGAGGCAGGAGGGGGGTGAGTCGCTCAGGGCCTGGGGGAGGTGAGCAGTGGCGGGGGTGAGTCGCTCAGGGGTGGGGGGAGGTGAGCAGTGGCAGGAGGGGGGGGTGAGTCGCTCAGGGGGGGGGGGAGGTGAGCAGTGGCAGGAGGGGGGGGTGAGTCGCTCAGGGGGGGGGGGGGAGGTGAGCAGTGGCAGGAGGGGGGGGTGAGTCGCTCAGGGCCGGGTGAGTCGCTCTCCCTCCCCTCGCATCAAACGAAATGCTTCGCATTACGACCAAAGTCACCATGAGTGCGCACTCTCACAAATTGGTACCCGTCCTGATATGACCTTAGATGTTGCCAAGATGTAAAATTCCAACAAACAAACAAACAACCAATCAAACCCTGATCGAGTCAAACCAAGGATTTACCAACCAAATGTATGCATGTTGTTACCATGCCTGCCTGGTGTTCAGCATTATGTGTGGTATATCTAAATATGCAAATATTATTACAAATGTAATACACATGATGGTACCGTCAGCAGTCTGAGGCTGATGGAGGCGCATGTCGAGCCGCCTGGAGAACCCTGATCGAGTCAAACCAAGGATTTACCAACCAAATGTATGCATGTTGTTACCATGCCTGCCTAGTGTTCAGCATTATGTGTGGTATATCTAGATATGCAAATATTATTACAAATGTAATACACATGGTGGTACCGACAGCAGTCTGAGGCTGATGGAGGCACATGTCGAGCCGCCTGGAGAACCGGAGTTCTGCGTGCGAGCAGTCAAATTCCTTGCTTCCTCCAGTGTCTGCCAGGTTCATCCCGCTCTTGACCTATTTCCACCCAGAATTTACTCTCGAATAAAACTAATGGCATTCACCATCAGGAACCAGCCAAAGGCTAGTCTCTCTCAAAATAGCTAATTGGTTGTTCTTCCGTTTATGGATATGAGTTAATATTGAGGAGAGGACAAAGACCGGTTGGCTCAGTATATACTATTAAGATAATGTGACTGAGTGGGATATCGGGTCATGGTGTTATCCCAATGAATTCCATGAATATACAGTCACAAGTCGTTACGCATTCTCATATCATTTTAAATGTTGTTAGGACAAAATCCCAATAAACCAATTTTGCCCCAAGTGGAAGACGACAATCTATCCTCACTAGGCCGAGTAGGTGTCTGAATGTCTATTTGATTTCCATGTTACCCAAGTGATTGTAACGTATTGCTCAATTTGTATGAGACCAAAAAAAAAGCAGAAAGTGAAGGCGCTTTTTTTCCAACTCATATGCACAACATGTAAGCCTTCATATGAACATGGATTCTGCTATTATTTGGAATGTTTTCTGCTATTGTTTGGAATGTTATCACTTTTGGTTTCCGTGTCACACTTTGGTGCCCAGATTCAGAGAGCGGCCCATTTATGTAGCCGCGTTTCTATTTCAGCAAGGTGAAGGTGTGCCGGAGAATAAGAAGGGGATTTACGCCAGTCACACCAAAGATGTACAGAATTTCTTCCGGGTAAGAACAATGTTGACCTACTCAACAAGAGCTCAGTGGTGTCAGCGATAGGTCATGTGAGCGATCCCCAAATTGTGGGAGCAATCCACATGACCAAGTCGAACTGAAGAATTGTTCACGGTTGCATACTCGGTCTTGAAGTCCTTGAAAGTGATGGAATTTAACCTCCTCCCAGTCTGGACCAAGTGGTCCTTAACTGCTCCCACATTGGTCATTCGTGGCTTACATTCTTTCCTGCTCAAGGGGGGGCCCTCCTCTCCAGAATGTATTGGATGCCAGTCACCACTGACACTCAAAAACTGTGTTGATTTTATGATCCTGCCCCAATATTTTTATAAGGCAAACAATATGTATGATCTGTTTACTAATCTAAAACAAGAAGAACCTAGCTTTCTTGAGGGCAGCAGGGTTGTACCACCTCATATAGTTGATTAAATCAATCTTTACCAATTTACTAAGAATGACTTTTACCTGGAAATTTATTTTCCTTGACCACAATTTTTATAATTGTGAGCTTTTTAACTTCATGTGTCTTTTGACAAATATTTGATTGTGTGCTTTTACACTCTGTGTAAAAGTGATGGCTAAACGAAAAAGGACAAAATACAACTTCTCGCTGTGAATATGGCCTTTGGTGCCAAAATGGCGTAAAACAACCAATGGTGTAAAACAATCAACTTAAAAGTGCTGCAATTTTTACTGTGTGCTTGAAAATCCTTGAAAACTGACATTGCCACTTGATGAATGTGTCAAGAGTAGAAGTAGGCAGTTTGGATAAATAAATAGATGACCAACTGCAACGACACAATGATGGCCAATTGAGTTAGTCATATGACGCTACTGTTGCTATATTGCTGTGGAACTTGTAGGTAGCTATCAGAAAAGTTTGATTAAATCCGTCAATGTGTAAATTTTTACTTTAGCACAAAATCATACAAGTATACTTTTTCTTATATATCTTTTGTGGGATTGTTTAAATATATGTAGTGTTGCTAACATGCCTAATAAACAGAGGCTACAATAATTATTTGAAAAGAAAAGAATTAATTATCAGCATCGTAACATGGACACCAAATATGTGGTGCCCAGTTTTAAAGAATGAATGTAACGTGGAAAAGGAGCAGGGACGTAGCTCAGGCGGTAGAGTGCCCACCTGTGATGGTGTGGGTCATCCGATCGATCCTGCTCAGTGGACCCTTTTGCAGTTTGGGTTATTTTCCATTCCAACCAGTGGTCCACAACTGGTTCATCAAAGGCTGTGGTATGTGCTGTCCTGTCTAAGGGAAAGTGCATATAGAAGACCCCTTGCTGCTTATCGGAAAGAGTAGTCTATGTGGTGTCAGCAGATTTCTTCCAAAGAAATATGTCAGAATGACCATATGTTTGACGTCCAATAGCCAATAATAAATATTAATGTGCTCTAGAGGCGTCGTTAAATAAAACAAGCTTTACTTTTTCGTAATGTGGAAGTCAAATATGTGGTGCCCAGTTTTAGAGAATGACACAGTTTGCATCTTTCCACCAGGGTGCTCACGTGACCATCACTGCACGGACGGAGGAGGACCTGGAGGAGGCGGTGGTGATGGACAAGGTGGCCAAGTCCTCCGGGGGCAGCTACAACTTCCACCAGGAGACGCCCAAGACCGAGGAGGAGGAGGATCTCCGTCCAGTTGTAAGTGTGCAGCCATCTTGTTTCTCTGCCAACCATTCTGCCACAGGACAGATTCACTGGGCGTGGTGGCCGAATCGGTAGAACGCGGGCCTCGCATGCGGGATATCGGGAGTTTGGTTCCCGGTCAAGTCAAACCAATGACTTATGAAATTGATAGTTGTAGCTTCCTAGCCTGGGGCTCGGCATTAATAGGATAGGGCAAGGACTGATTAGCACAGTGTCGGGATAATGTGACTAGTGGGATATCGGGTCATGGTGCTAGCGGCCAGTTTTCCCAGTGGGGCAGCACTATAAAGTCGCCATGAGTTTGCCTTCACAAGTTGGTACTTGTCCTGATATGACCTTAGATGTTGCAAGGACGTAAAACTCCAACAACCAACCAGGACAAATTTGGGACAAGTTTCAATTCGCTTGTTCCTACATTCGCACATCTTTTTAAATGTGGATGTTGAGATTTTTAGTACTGCCCTATTACTGAGTTTAACTTAACTGTTTCTTTGGGCTAATTTAACATTAGCATTACATTGCGAGATATATGCACAATTTTTGTTTGCCCTTGCTACCGAGCCAGATAGCACACCACACAGCTACGGACAAGCCTATGATATGTAAATAGGAGTAGGCTAGCCTAGTAGTAAGAGTAGAAAAAAATAAAACACATATATGCCAAGAAAATCAAA
Source organism: Branchipolynoe longqiensis (assembly GCA_030323885.1). Lineage (NCBI taxonomy): Eukaryota > Metazoa > Annelida > Polychaeta > Phyllodocida > Polynoidae > Branchipolynoe > Branchipolynoe longqiensis. The sequence goes on along the minus strand of CM059190.1, from coordinate 29,048,519 downwards.
AAAATTAACATAGGCTATCAACCAGACCAACCAACTATCTATCTGCTACTGAAATTCAGGCAATCAAATACCTTATCAGCAGTTACTGTGTGATAAGATAACACCAACACTACAGCTGGCCAGCATTGAAAACAAGCCTGAATAGCCAGGCTTATATGCTATGGACAGTATAAATACAGCCTCAACAAAAGAAAAAAAAAAAAAAATCCTGTACCTTCCTGATATGACCATATATGTAGCGGAGACAAAAACCTCCAACAAACAAATCTCCCATTCCCACACACACAAAAAGACAAATCAAACAATTTTAAAAAAAAGAAAGAAATGAGCACATCATGACGTCACGACCACCATATGCCCTTGTAAGGTAGTTCTCCATGGGTTATATAGGTTATGCAACACAAGGTATTTCAAAATTGCAGTAGACTTTTGTTCCTATGACGATCAACAACTGCTGGATCTCCAGCGATTTGACTGAGATTCTTACTTCATCTTCCGGATACCGGAAGTTAAGTATCCGGGGAGAGGACAATCCCGCGCATGCCGGAAGTAGCGTCAGTACGCAACTCGGCAGCGGTGGAGCCAGTACGAGTTGGAGGAGGATCATTTTAAGGTAGGTTTTTTGGTAGGAACCTGTGGTTTTGATGAATGTAAATTGGTGAAAATTTGGTGGTGGACTGTCGTTTTATGTGTTGAGGTTTTTTGGATTCATGATTATGCCTAAACTGATAGTTCTAACGCTTGTCGTTACAGAACTCTGACTGCGAGAGCAAGTGCTATTCACCTCTCGGCCGGAACGAACGCGCGTAACTCAATTACGTGACTAGTAAACGGTGTGGTCGCTTAAGGCAAGAGTCTATACGGGGTTTGGATGGCTCGTATGATGACTACTGAAGAGGTGACAATTGTGAAACCGGCTATTCACAGTTTGAGTGCGTCGGAGTCCGAATCGGTGGATTGTCCGCGTACGAAACAAGTAAAATTGAAGAAGAAGAAGTTGGCGCCATTGGACGCTAAGGCTAAACAACGGCTTAAAAGTGTTGAAACAAACTCTCCGATGGCTTCTACGAGCTCGGATACCTTGCCTGACTTGCCTGATATGTCAGAGTTCAAGAAAATGTTCGCAGATTTGGTGGAAATGAGGAATGAAGCGAAAGTAGCGGAGCAGAAGAGACTGGAATTGGAACATTCGAGAGATTGGCAAATGGACGCCATGGCGGCGGACACGTCATATATAGGTCAGGGTGACGGGCCGCCCAATGACGTGGAGTACGATGCGTTGTACGACACAGGAGATGATGACGATTACGCGTATTGTGAGGAAGACGATGGTGACTCCGTGAGCGCAATAAACATGAATGACCATTTGCAGTTACTTAGAGCGGGGTTCGCGAATGACGAGGAGCAAGTGGTGACGGAGACACTCAGGAAGCCGTTGCCGTCGCCTTTTGGCAAGTTTAAGGCGCCCTCGAAGCCAAAAGTGACAGCGGCGGAGTTGGTGACAGTTCCGGCCGTGGTACCTACGTCGAAAACATTGTCAACAACGGCAAGTACGGCAAAAACAAAAGTACGACGAGAGTTTAAATTAGATACGGGTCTACATGAGGGTGCTCTGTTAACGGAAATACAAAGTATATATAAGGCAGTGAAGAAACCGGTGGCGCAGAAGATAGTGATTAGTGAGTCGATGGCAGGTGTCATCAATCATTACTACGAAGGTCCCAATGGTAGTGGGCCAAAGCCACTTAAGACAATACGGGAGATTTCAAGACAGTACACAGGATTACGAGATGTTCCAGCGGCACAGGTGCAGGCCTTAAATGAGGAGATACGCTTTGCCGAAGGTAGGAAAGATGGTGAATGCTCACTGTTGACGGCGACGAAGGGTGTTGTTGGTACATTGACAGCGATAGCGCCGGTAATGGATATTATACTGCAGAGGGGCTCGGCGGATCCTGAGCTAAATGAACACGCGATGCACATGTTGAATGCGATAAGACTGTTGGTTTGCACTCATAGTCAGATAAGACTCGACAGAAAGGCCAGTGTTAAGAAGGTAGTGTTTTCACGGTTGGGAAAAGAAATCATTAAAGAGAAAAGAGATGTGTATGGAGATTTACCAGAACCATCCGAATATCTGTTGGGAGATAATCTCGGTGAGAAGAACAGACAATTGATGAAGTCAGTGCGAGCCTCAGATACCTGTATGACATCAGGACAGTATAGAGGGAAACGAAGATTCTTCCAAGATAACCAGGCAAGGAGCTACGGGGCTCCTTACCCTAGAAGGGGATATGGCAGGTTCAGACCTCACAGAGGAGGAAGACTGACGTCCTCCTGGGGCACAAGACAGCAAGGGCCAGAAAAGCACTTTGGCAGAACGTCGGACGACTACGCCCAGTATGGAAATGCCCCGTCGGGGGCAAGAGGTGCAAGAGGTAGAGGGAACTCCGGCCGGGGTTTTCAGAAGTGAGCTACCATAGCCAGGTGGGTAACTCAGAGTTAAAGACCAAACCTGGTAATGCATTACTTAGTACTGTTTATAATGAACAAGTAGTATTTATGGCAGGAAATATAGTAAATTTCTTAAGCAATTGGAAGAAATTAACGTCAGATAAATGGATATTAAATTGTGTAGAGGGGTTGACGATACCTTTCGTTAGGACACCAGTTCAGTTAAGGGAGCCCTTTCCTTTTAAATTGGAGGAAGGGGAAAAAAAGATTTGTACAGGAAGAAGTAAGATCGTTGATTGAAAAGAGAGTTTTAAAAGTAGTAGAGGAATGCCCAAATCAATGGGTGTCAAATATTTTTCTAAGACCGAAACCTAATGGTCAATTTAGAATGATTCTGGACCTGACAGAACTAAATAAAATAGTAAGCTATGAACATTTCAAGATGTATAATTTAAAAACAGCGCTAGACCTGATAGAACGCGGCAGCTGGATGGCAAGTGCAGACCTGACAGATGCATATTATTCAGTGCCAATTTTACAAACCCATAAGAAATATTTGAGGTTTCGAACAAGAGAGAAATTACTCGAGTTTCAAGTATTACCGAATGGCCTGTCACCAGGGCCACGTATTTTTACAAAATTGTTAAAACCAATTTATGCAGATTTAGCAGAAAAAGGGTTTATAGGATTCCCTTACCTGGACGATAGCTTCGTGATAGGTAGAACAAAACAGGAATGCAGGGAAGCAATTTTGGAATTAAGAAACAGCTTTAGGAAGTTGGGGTTTAAGATTAACCTAGAAAAGTCGGTGCTGGAGCCTACGCAGATATTGATGTTTTTGGGATTCGAGTTGGATTCGGAAACTATGCAGATAAGACTACCGGTAGAGAAAAAGGGTAAGATGCTAGAGGTCATAGGAGAGGTTCTCGGGGAAAGAACCCACAAGATTAGAACAATAGCGGGTCTAGTGGGACTCATGGTAGCATACGCACAGGGAGTAGAGTATGCAGGTGTACACTTCAAGAGTCTGGAAAGAGATAAGATTAAGGCCCTGAAGAGAAGCAAGGGGAATTTTGAAAGTGAGATGTGGATTTCGCAGGAAGGTTTGGCAGATATTAACTGGTGGAGTGAGAATTTACACAATCATAAGATGATCAGGAGGGAAGATCCACAGTTGGAATTATTCACAGATGCATCACAGGCAGGCTGGGGAGCGCATACTGAGACAGAGGAGACGGGTGGAAGATGGCACCCAGATGAGCTTATGCATATAAATGTGCTAGAACTGAGACCGATTTATTTCGGGTTAAAGAGTTTATGTAGATATAAAAATATACATATAAGAGTGAGGACAGACAATACTACAGCATTAGCGTATGTAAAAAACATGGGAGGAACCAAGTCGGAAGATTGTTTGGTTGAAACGATTAGAATATGGGAATGGGCCCAGGAACATGGGAACTGGCTGTCTATTACTCATATACCGGGGGTAGATAATGTGTTAGCAGACTTGAGATCCAGGAAATTCAGGGATCAATTAGAATGGAGCTTAAATGAAGACATTTTTGAAGAAATTTGTAGTAAGTGGGGAACCCCAGGTATAGACATGTTTGCATCAAGACTGAATGCGAAAGTGGGGAAGTATGTAAGCTGGGAGCCAGAACCAGATAATTGGAAGACAGATGCATTTTCATTCAAGTGGGAAAATATGTTTATATATTGTTTTCCACCATTCAGCCTGATACCCAGGGTCGTGAGAAAGATCGGCAGGGACCGGCCCAAGGCGATAGTGGTGGCTCCGGATTGGCCGGCGCAACCGTGGCACGCGTTGATAAGACAGGAAGCAAAGGAAGAGATGGCGTTCCCAAGACAAGTTGGCAACCTGAGTGGAGCAGGCAACCCAAGTGGCGAGGGGGTACGGAAAAGTCTAGAAGATATAAAATTAAAGGCGTACCTCTTTTAGCTAGGACCTTGGAAGGATTTAACATAGATAATAAAACCTTGAGCTATTTCCAAGATACATGGAGAAAATCTACAAAGAAGGGTTATACAACGCATATTAATAAATGGGCACTTTGGACCATAGAGAGAGGAATCAGTGTTTTAAACCCCAAGATAGCAGAAGTTCTGAAATACTTGAGAATGTATTTTGAAACAGGAGTAGGTTATGGAGCGATAAACATGGCCAGATGTGCATTAAGCTTGATCTTGCCTAGGAAAGATGGGGGCACCGTTGGGGAACACTACCTAGTCAGGTGGTTTTGCAAAAGTTGCCACGAGCGGAGACCTCCACAACCGAGGTATGATAGTTATTGGAGTGTGAACATAATACTAGAATGGATTAAGAGTTTAGGGAATAATTCGGTACTAAACCTGAAATTATTATCCTACAAGTTAACATTGTTATTGTTGTTAGTTTCTTCACAAAGAGGGCAAACTATTTTAAGCCTGATGTTAGACAGAATGAGGTTTGAGGAAAGCTCAGTGGTGTTTAAAATGAAGACATTATTGAAGCACAATCAGTTGGGTCAACCTTTGGACTCTATAAGATTCCACGCTTATAATGAAGATAGTAGACTGTGTGTGGTACGGACTGTTAAAAGTTATTTGTTAAGAACAGAAACTATAAGAAAACAGAACAAACAATTACTGATTTCCTATATTGGGCCACATGGATCCATAAGTAGAGCTACATTGGCTCGATGGACACTGTGTGCAATGAACCTGGCAGGTATTAACACGGATAAGTACAAGGGGCACAGCACCAGGGGGGCTTCGGCATCGTCAGCAAAAGCGCTAGGAGCAAGCTTGAATGCCATAATGCGGAACGCGTCCTGGCGGGATAGTAAGAGCTTCGCGAAGTACTATCATAAAACAATTGAAGACCCAGGAGAGGTTCAAAGACTGTTATTGAGAAACAACAGACGGAGTTAAGGCGGGTGTTCGTTAAAGATAAGATAAATAATTCAAACATATTGACAACTTACTGTTGGACATGTGGTTAACAAGGTAATAAAGCCATAGGCACAGAAACAGTAAATCTTGGGACTGGAACTTGTTTCAGTGTAAAGATGTCTAATGTCGAAAGACAAGATTGTTATTGCATAGACGGACGAAAGAGGAAGAAGGAAAGAAGGAAGAAAGTAACTGGGAGGAGTCGGGTAATAAAAACCATGCTACCAAGGCTCTCCCCGGATACTTAACTTCCGGTATCCGGAAGATGAAGTAAGAATATTTTAGTAAAACTAGACTTACTTGGAAGTTGAAGTATTACTAAGATTCTTACGAATCTACGGATACGAAGGTAAGGATCAGGGGCCCACCCTACCCACACCTAAGGATAAGATACAAAAATAATAAAAAAAAATCAGACTTAGGTGGGGACTGGGTAGGTTCGCTGATGTTTTATTTTAGTAAGTTAGGTTTTTATTCCCCTCCAACTTTGAATACTGACGCTACTTCCGGCATGCGCGGGATTGTCCTCTCCCCTGATCCTTACCTTCGTATCCGTAGATTCGTAAGAATCTTAGTAATACTTCAACTTCCAAGTAAGTCTAGTTTTACTAAAATATTCGTTTCAGTTAGTTTATTTTAGCAGCACATGTTTTCGGCATGTGTAATTACAACCGCCTAACACGAATGATAAATAGAACATGATGTGGGTTTCAGAAACCCAATCAATGTGATGGCGAATTGGTTATACCCCAGTCACACTACTGCTTGCGACCTATTGCCAGGACGTAAAACTCCCAACAACTAACCCACCAAGTTTGCGACCACAAAAAAAGGGGGTGGGGGGTCGCAAAAAGATCCTCAGTGGTTGCACGGAGGTTGCAGCTACTGCACTAAAAATCTTGCTGCCAAAATGGTCGCCATGAGGTCGGTGACCATTGCTGAGGTCGTAAGAAGGTGGGTTCTTTGGTCGCAAAGTGGTCGCAAGCCGTAGTGTGACTGGGGCTTTATTTAATTACTGAAATTAAAGAAAACTTGTTAACATTTGTTTGAACATGTCTTTGTGTACTTCAGGACCCGGTAAGTATCTAGTAGCCGCCTTTACTCAAACGAAAAGGGTAATCTTAGTCATGCTTTTAAAGACAAATAAGTTGCAAGCTATACTGTCATGGTTGAAGTATGCCTACATATTAGATTCTCGTCTCAGAATAGACATAATTTAAGGTCAAGACAGTACGGGTTCTCCCGTTACCTGGTAAAGAAAAGAAAGGAAATTAAATCTATTTTATGAAAATTTGAAAATATTGTGGGTTTTTTTAACACGAGGGAAAAAAACACCCAGACCTACATGTCAGGGATGAAAGATCCCCGCGATATCGCAGATTTTCGCGCTTGTAGATATTCACAGGTTAACAATCACAAAATGTATATTAAACATAATAATATATATATATTTTACCTCGGTATACAGCCTCAGGCTAGGGAGAAGGAAGCACGTGAGGTACCAGCAATTAGCATATACAACTCACGACTGGATTACGTGTCTTTGGGTTGCTCCGGCAAATTTAGTCTACATACAAGCTAATACGCAGTAAGTATCATAAAAACTGTGGTTAGCTTAATCATGATGCATTAGAGCATCATTATGGAAAGTTTAGACTTTCTTTGGTCCATTTTGGACGAGTTATTTGGTTATAAAAAACCAAGGATAGAATTCCTTCTCGAAGGATTGAAACCGATCATTAGCGGTTCTGTCAACACCCGAGTCACCGTGTGATTATGGGTAGAGATGTGGGCTCTGCCTCGTCTCCTGTGGAAATTCTCTCGTACTCTAATAGAGAGTAATGTTGGAGATGCTCCTGGGTTTCTTTTATAGACTCCCCACAAACTTTTTCAGGCGTTTCTCCGAGTTTCGTAGCATTTTCTCCAACTTGTTGACGTAGTAG